>JALPQD010000459.1:561921-1272963 GCA_023101885.1 Typhlomys cinereus
GTATAAACCGACACCTAAAACCCGAAACCTAACCCGAACCGATACCCGAACCGGACCGAAACCCAACCAACCCGAACCAAACCCTAAACCCGATAACCCTAAACCAACCCTAACCCGACGAACCTAACCCGTAACCTCAACCCTAACCCGTAACCCGAGCACCTCGTAACTCCTAACCGAAACCCGACCGAAACCCGACCCGAACCCGAACCCGTAACCCGAAACCCGTAAACCCTGAAACCCGACAACCACGAACCCGAACCGAGACCGAACTCCGAACCCACCGAACCCGAAACCCGAAAACCCGAAACCGAACCTCCGAACCCTAACCCGAACCCGAACCCGACCCGAATCCCGCAACCCGATACCCGAAAACCCGAAAACCCGAAACCCGACCGAACCGACCCTTAACCCGAAGCACCGACCTACGAACCCGCAACCTAAGACCCCTACCCCGAGACGACCCTGTAACCCTAACCCTAACCCGACATCCGATACCCCCACGACCCCACCGAACCGACCTAACCATACTAATCCACCGAACCGAACCCGAACCGCTCGACCCATAACCCTACCAACCCGACCCCAACCCGAACCCGATACGACCCGAACCCGAACCCGAACCCAACCCGAACCGCACCTAACCCTAACCCTTCAACCGACAACCTACCCGATCCCCTAACCGAACCGGAACCCGAACCCGGTACCCTGACCCCGCGGACTTAACCCTAACCCGACCGAACCCTAACCCTACCCGTAACCCGAACCACTCCGAACCCCGACCTCGTAACATCTAACCCGCGAACCGCGAAACCGCGAACGCGAAAACCCGCGAACCAACCCTGTGCGAACGCTACCCCGCGTTAATCGCTCGACCCGAACCCGAACCCGAACCCTAACCGAACCCGAACCTCGAACGACCCCTGAACCACCGAACCCCGACCCCGAACCCCGATACACCCCAACCCCAGATATCTCCCATTACCCCGAACCCCCGAACCCGAACCCTCGGATCCGACCCTTGACCCGGACCCTGACCCGGACCCTGACCCTGACCCGAGCCCGATACCCGAACCCAACCCTGAACCCGATACCCGAACTCCGAACCCAAGTCGAACCCGGAACCCAACCCTTGACCCAAAACCTCCATACACCCAAACCAACCCAAACCCCAAACCCAAACCCCAAACCCTCAAACCCGTACCGAACGACCGAACCCAACCTGAACCGCACACCTAACCCGAAACCCTGAACTGCCCGTAAGCCCTGAATGCCCGAAGCCCTAGAGCCCTGAAGCTCCTAAGCTAGCCCTTATGCCCGAAGCCCTAGAAGCCCGAGCACCGAAGCCCTAGCCAGAGCCCGAGCTCCCTGAGAGCCCGAGCCCGAGCCCGACCCGTGAACCCAACCCGACCCGAACTGAACCCAACCAACCAACGGAACCGAACCCGAAACCCGAAACCCGAACCCGATGAACCGATCCGAGACGAACCCCACCCGACCGATCCCGGAAACCCCACCCCAGCCCTATCCCGAACCCGAACCCTTACCCGACCCGAACCCGAACCAGAACCCACCAACCCGAACCCGAACCCGAACCCGAACCCTGAACCCGATACCCGAACCCGAGACCGAAACCCAACCCGTACCCACCCTCGAACCCTGAACCGAACCCGAACCCGAACCCAACCCGAACCCAACTCCGACAACCCAGCAACCCTAACCACGAACCCGAACCCGAACCCGAACCCCGAACCAACCCGAACCCGAACCCGAAAACCCACAACCCGAACCTCGAACCCGAGACTCCCGAACCCGACCCGACCTCCTGAACCTCCTGAACGTGAAACCTCCGAACCCGAATACCCGAACCACCCGAACCGAACCCGCACCCGAACCCGAACCCGGCGAATCCACCCGTAACCTAACCCGACCCACCCGAAACGCCGAAACCGACAACCGACCGACGAACCCAACCGACCCGATACCCGAACCCAACCTAACCCGAACCCGAACCCGAACCCGAACCGACCCCGAACCCCGAAACCCGAACCCGAACCCGAACCCGAACCCCGAACCGAACCCTCCCCCGAACCCGAACCTCGAACCCCGAACTCCGAACCCGAACTCCCCGAAACCCGTGAACCCGAACCCGAAACCCGAAACCCGAACCCGAACCCGAACCCGAACCGAACCCGAACCCGATACCCGAACACCCGAAACCCGAAACCCGAACCCGAACCCGAACCCGAACCCGAACACCCCGAACCCGAACCCGAACCCGAACCGAACCCGAACCCGAAAACCCCAACCCGAACCCGAACCCGAACCCCGAACCCGAACCCGAACCGAACCTCGAACCGAACCCGAAACCCGCACCCGCACCCGAACCCTAACCCGAACCGACACCCGAAACCCGACCCGAACCCGTAAACCCGAAACCCGCAACCCGAAAAACCCGAAACTCCGAACCCGGAAAAAACCCGAGAACCCGAACCGAACCCGAACCCGAACCCGACCCGAAACCTCGAAATCCCAAACCCGAAACCCGAAAAAAAAAACCCCGAACCGACCCGAACCCGAACCCCGAACCCGAACCCGAACCCGAACTCCGAACCCGAACCCGACCCGAACCCGACCCGAAACCCTGAAACCCGAGAACCAACCCGAACCCGAACCCGAACCCGGAACCCACCCAATCCGAACCCGAACCCAACCCGAACCCGAACCCTGAACCCGAACCCGAACCCGAACCCGAAACCTCAACCGCACCCTAAATCCCGAACCCGAACCCACCCGCACCCGACCCCGCACCCCGAACCCGAACCCTAACCCTGCGAACCCGAATCCTACCCGAACCCGATACCCGAACCCTCCGAACCGACCTAACACCCAGACCCGAACCTAACCCGAACCCGAAACCCGAAAACCCGAAACCCGAAAAACCCGAACCCGAACCCGAACCCGAACCCGAACCCGAACCCGACACCCGAACCCGAACCCGAACCCGAACCCGAACCCGAACCCGAACCCGGAACCACGCTACCGAACCCGAAAACCGAACCCGAAACCCGAAACCCGCAAACCCGAAACCCGAACCCGAACCCGAAACCGAAAACCCGAACCGAACCCGAACCCGAACCCTAGCCCGAACCGACACCCGTACCCGTAACCCACCCGAACCCTAACCCGAACCCGAACCCGTAACCCGAAACCCGAAACCCGAAACCCGAACCCAACCCTGAACTCAACCCGAACCCGAACCCGAACCCGAACCCGAACCCCGAACCCCCAACCCGAACCCTAACCCGACCCGAACCCGAACCCGAACCCGAATACCCGAAAACCCGAAACCCAAACCCGAAACCGAACCGACCTAACCTAACCTAACCCGAACCCGAACCCGAACCCTGACCGAACCCGAACCCGAGAAACCCGAACCCGAACCCGAACCGAACCAACCGAAACCCGAAACCCGAAACCCGTAACCGTAACCCGAAACCTAGAAACCTCGAACCGAAACCCGCAAACCCAACCGACTCCGAACCCGAACCCGACACCCGGACCCGAACCCGAACCCGTAACCCGAACCCCAACAACCCGATACCCGAACCCGAACCCGAACCCGAACCCGAAACCCAAAACCCGAAAACCCGAAACCCGAACCCGAAACCCGAAACCCGAACGCAACCCGAAACCTAAACCCGAATACCCTAACCTATAACCTAAACCCGAACCCTCCAAAACTCCACCCCTAACCCGAATACCCGAAACCTCGAACCCGAAACCCGAAACCCACACCCGAATACCGAACCCGAAACCCCACCCCGAAACCCTAAACCCAACCCCAACCTAACCCTAACCCTAAACCAACCCTAACCAACCCGAACCCTAACCCGAACCCAACCTAACCCTAACCGAACCTACCCTAACCCAACCCTAAAACCCAAACCCTAAACCCGAACCCAACCCAACCCTAACCCCTAAACCCTAACCCTGACCCTAACCCTAACCCTTACTACCCTAACCCTAACCCTAACCCTAACCCTAACCCTAACCCTAACCCTAACAACCCTAACCCCTAACCCTACCCCTAACCAACCCTAACCCTAACCCTAACCTAACCCCTAAACCCCTAACCCCTGACCCGGACCCTGGACCCTGACCCTGACCCTGACCCTGACCCCGACCCGACCCCGACCCCGCCCCGACCCGACCCCGACCCACTGACCCCCCCCCCCCCCAGACCCTGACCCTTGACCCGACCCTGACCCGACCCTGCGCTACCGACCCTAACCCTGCCCTGACCTCCCGAACCATGACCCGACCCTGACCCTGACCCTAACCCTGAACCCTGACCCTAACCCTAACCCTAACCCTAACCCTAACCTAACCCTAACCCTAACCCAACCCTAACCAACCTAAACCCTCCCCCTAACCCTAACCCTAACCCGAACCCTAACCCTAAACCCTAACACCTACCCTAACCTAAACCTAAACCCTAACCCTAAACCCTAAACCCTAACCCTAATCCCTAACCCCTAACCCTAACCCTAACGCTAACCCCTAACCCATAACCCTAATCGTAACCCTAAGCCCTAAACCCTAAACCCTAACCCTGACCCTAAACCCTAAACCCTAACCCTAACCCCTAACCCCTAACCCTAACCCTAACACTAACCCCTAACCCTAACCGTAACCCTAAACCCTAAACCCTAAATCCTAACCCTGACCCTAACCCTAAATCCTAAACTCTAAAACCTAAAACCTAAACCCTAAACCCTAAACCCTGACCCTGACCCGAACCCGAACCCTGGACCCCGGATCCTGACCCTGACCCTGACCTTAAACCCTGACCCTAAAACCTAAACCCTAAACCTACCCGTCTAACCCTAATCCTAATCCCTAATTCCTAATCCCTTAAAGTTTTCCTTCCTCAACCCCTAATCTCTGCCTGTAATCTTAAGCCTTCCTGCTTACCTTTCATCCTGTCCCTTAACCCTGTCTACAGTGTTTCTCATTTCACTGAGCTTGTTCTTTTTCTGAACTGAGGGTCAGCATTCCTTGTCATAAGTGGTGACAAGTTTGGCTGGCCCTACTGCTGCAAGCCCTTCCCCGTGTGTTTTTCTCAGACCAAGGCTAAACTTCCAACCACACAGCTCACCTGTTGATGTCATCTCTCTGTGGAAACCTTCAAGTTCGGAAGCTTGAATTTATGCAGTTGTCTGTGTGTCCTAGGACTGACAGGAATTTCAGCTCTTCAGAGTAGGTAGTCTTCAAAACGGGTGGGTTTGGTAATCTCTGGTGTGTCTCAGGGGAGCAGGAAAGTACAGGCATCTCCCGAAGTTCAGGCCGCTGCTGAAGGGCTTTGCAGGGTGCCAGGGCGCTGTGAGGTAGACCTCAGCTGTGAGGAAAACCTTCACGTGGTGGAACGTGATTTTTGATTGCAGTAACTCTTGGTCAGCTGACCTCACATTTCTTCAGGTCTCCGGCACCCTAGCCCGCCCACAATGCTGATTTGCACGTGTGGAGCGGTGCACGCTGCCTTCTGGGATGTGCAGTTTTTTCAGAGTCTAACCGTGCAGCCGACAAGGAAGAATGACATAGGGACTACAGGGCCCAGCTCTCTTGGGGTTGGCTGGGTGATGGGAACCTCAGAGCCCCAGTGCTTATTACAGTTGTTTAGCCACAGACAGATAGTAGTTCCCGCTCTCTATCTATTGGATTTAGAAGCTGTGGAATCAGAAAAAGGAGACTCTGGTCCCTGAACCTGCGGGGAGAGGAAAGTGACTGTTGGGCCCGAGTGGGGCCTGGGCTGATCCTGCAAGTAGTCGCTGCTGGAGTTGGCTGGCTCTGGTCTCCTTCAGGAGCGCAGGCCTCTGCTCTGACTGGAAGGCACCACGGTCTCAGGTCCCTGCGAGCCATTCAGCCCCCTCACCTCAGTCCATTCCTAACCCTGAGGCTGCGCAACACTGGGCGCAGCAACCGTGGAAGTCTCCGCAGCTGCTGACAGGGTTCCTGACAGTCGAGACAGGCGCACAGGTCTCTACCGACTGGGCAACACGCCTGTTTGCTGAAACCCTGCAGACTGGAAACACTCCACCACAGGCGGCGCGTGCTGCCTTCTAGGATTGGTAGTTTTTACCTATTGAGTAAACTCGGGAGCATCGCCGAGAAAGGCTCCGTGAACTACAAGGGCCAACATCCTCCGCGCCGTGTGGGCGGGGCCAACGCCGGGGTGGAAAGCCACTAGGTTTAGGAGGCTACAAGCTAACAGGGAACACCTGCTTTAGGGAGATTAATGCACAAAGAAATGGAGTCTCTGGTAAGCAGTTACACAGGAAACACTCCCGGAAGGCAGCTGCGAGTCGTTTACAGGAGCCAGTGCTGAGACTCAACCCTGAGCCTAGACCTAACCCTAACCCTTGGCAGACTGGCACACTCGCAAATCAGGGTTGACCCCCTCAGAGCAATCCCTGGGGATATAGTGTGACAAGTTCCCTTGGTTCTTGTTCTTAGTGTGAACTCTCCTACCAAGGACTTTAATGGAGATTCATAAGCAAGAACAAAACCCCCTGTTCCCTAGGCTGTTCGGTCATGAAAACATGCATATAACCTTCCACGCGAACCTCTAACCACTGCTCCTAACTAATAAGACCCTAATCCTAACTCCTGACCCTGACCCCTGCACCCTAACCCCTGGCCCCAGCCCCAGCCCTAACCCTAAACCTTACCCCTGGCCGGACCCTCAGTCCTAACTTTCCCACTCACCCATGACCCTGACCCTTCCTCTGACCTTTACTCTGATCCTGAATCCTGTCCCTAACTTTGACCACTGTCCCTAACTTTGACCTTTCCAAACCCTGACCCTTCATTCGAAACCCTTTCCCTAACCTTGACCCTGACCCTTGACTCTAAACCCTGATCTTACCATGTCCCTATCCCTGACCCTGATCCTCACCCTGATCTCTAATCCTAACCTTAACCCTGTTAGGGTTTACAAATGTGAGTTTTCACACACAGTCTCATGTGTTTAAATTAGCTCTGCATTGTTTCAGGTTAGTCTGCTCTTGCAGTCGCTGTGAGTTCTCTTCCATGATGGATGTGATCTAACCCTCCTCCGGCCTCTGCTGCCCACTATGCCTTGCTCATAATGCATTTTATGCCATAATGGACTGTATCCTCTGTAAACATACACTAAATAAATCTCCTTCTTTCTTATGCTGCTTGAGTTGAACTGGTGTTTCACAACAGCAGAAATGTATCAGTACAGAAATTGGTACCGTAAAATTAGTGTGTTGAGGTGTGAGACTAAGAGGATCTGGTACTAGAAAGCAAAGTGTTTGCAAAACTGACAAAAAAAAATGGTACCCATTTGTACGGTGTTATGTGATGTGGCTATTGTGCCTTTAGAACTGTGTCTTGGGAGAAATAGGGAGGACTCTGGGAGATGGTGCTAGAAGGCCATTCTTATGAGAGCTTGGAAAAGTGACGCTGTTAAGAGACATAGACGGTGGGAACCCAGTTTGGGATGCTCCAGAATGAAGCCAAGACTGTGCTGGAAAATGGGCAATGGGTGATGCATTGGGAGAGAGTTTGACTCAGTTTTACCCTTGTCCTGAAAACTTGCCTGAAGTTAAATTAGACTACTTGGCAGGGGAAGTTTCACGGTAATGTAGCCTTAACAATGTGTAATGGCTAATTTTTAGGGTTAGAGTTCTTGTTCAGATTTATGAGGGATAGGAACAAGGAATCAGGCAAAAAGAGATGGAAACTGTGATGTTTGATTTAAAATGTAGGCGCAGGCCTACAGAGAAGGTACACAGCAAAATGGCTGCTATTGTTAGAGATGAGCTTCATCAGTGAATCAAAGCCTGCTCCTCAATATGGATAATATAAGAAAGAACACCCTAAGGGCCCACCCATAAGAATGCAAATTCTTTTGGAAAGGAAGAACTGAAGAGTTCCAAGGGAATTACCTGTTCCTGTCAAGGAGAGGTCCAGGAGAGATTCTTCCCAGCATCAGCACAGAGGAGCTGAACCAGCTGTGATTCAAGGAGGACCAATCTCCAATCCAATGCTATATCAAAAACTGGCACCATCGTCCACTGTGGTACTGGTTTTAGAGGCATTAAAGATACAAGAATTAGGAGGTTGTTGACCATTCCTGCAAGGTTTCAGAGAATGGCTGAAGCTCGGCAGTGTGTGACAGGATTTTTCACCAAGGAGGACATTTTGTGCTGTTCAGTTAAAGCCCAGATTTCCACTGAGACATTGAAGATGTTACAGATACCAGAGCAAATATGGAACATCTGCCAAGAAGCACTGCATACTGCGGGAGGAGCCAGCTGTTATGGTTAAATTCTAGTGTCAACTTGACAGTTGCAGACTATTTGGGGCACCACTGTGGAGAATCAACAGTTGGAGCAGGCCCCTGTACAAGTCTGCAGGTACTTTCTTAATTGATATGGAAACCTAGCCCATAGTAGGTGGTATTTTCCAGTGGTGGATGGATAAAAGGAAGTCCGAGGAAGAAGGACTTCCTCTTCCCTAATCCTGCATCAACTTGCTGTTACGTTCACTCGTCAAGCGCCTTCTTCAAGCTTCATTGCTTTTGTTGCTGCCGCACGCATCCTCGACTGAGTCAGAGCTCCATCCTTCGACTTTGCTGCTGTTCCCACTGCCTTTGGAGCTGGTTTCATAGACCTTTCTGCTGTTAGCTGTTCTTCAAAGATGTTGGAGCCAGCATCTTCCATCTCCAGCGAGATAGACGCTCAAGACCTCTTCGTGATGCCACAGCTTTGTGAGACATTCCGGTCAAGAATGAAGGAGCTATGGGGGTTACTTCGAAGGACTCTACCTTTATTGTGAATCTATTTAATCAAGTTGTTTATATATATATTTCATTCTAGCAATTCTTTTTTCCAGAAAACACTGACTAATACACCTGCCCAACAAAGTGTTGTGTTCTGCAGACAGCTGTGATGGAAGGTGTGGAACCAAAGCCCCTTGGAAATGAGATGGTTTCAACAGGAGGCTCGCCCACTGGACATGGAGCTGAAGGATTTGGAGTTTGTCATGCTTCTTTTCAGTCTTGTTATGGACCAATCTTTTCCTGGATATGCCCCCCATTCCTCCATTTGGAATGGGAATGCTTATTATGTGTCATTGTATGTTGGAAATATGTAACTTGTCTTTTGATTTTCAAAAAGGCTTTGAATATTTGAACTGTGCTGGGACTACTGATGTGGTCTATGGGAATTTTAAAGTTGGAATAAATATGGTTTGCATAATGAGATGGGAATGAGCCTACAGTGGCCGAGGTTAGTGTGTCTGGCTGGAAATGTGAGTTGTCGCCCTCCCCATAGGCTCATGTATTTGAATCTTCAGTTGTCTGAGAAGGTTGTGGCACCTTTAGGAGGTAGAGCCTTGCTGGAGGAAGGCAATCACGGGGGTTAGGCCTTGAGGTTGGTTGACCCCACCCTACAACAGTTACTTAGTCTGCTCTTACAGTTGCAATGAGCATTCTCTGCTTCCACAATGAAAGTAACCTAGCCTCCTTCAGCCTCTGCTGCCAGCCCTGCCTGTTCCATCATAATGAACTATATCTTCTCTCTGAAACTTTATGATGAATAAATTTGCCTTTCTCCCTTAAGTTGCTTGCATTTGAGTGATGTTTCACAGCACCAGAGGACAGTAACTTCTACAAGATCCTAACCCTAATCATAATTCCTGATACTCACACTAACCCCAACCCAACCCTAACACCTTAACCCTTAAGCTCCCAGTCCTAATCAAGACCCCTACCCAAAAATTGACCTAATCCTAATCCTAAATCTATAACCTTGATCCCAGTCACGACTCCTGAAACTGATCCTATCCCTGTAGCACTATGAACCTCATTGTAACCATAACCCGCTAACCTTAACTCTAACCCCCAACCCTAATTTGACCCTTCCCTTCGCTGTCTGCAATAAGGTTACATCTTGCTCTCCACCGTGATTCTCCTCTCACCTGGCTGTTTCACTGCAGCTTCTTTCCCTTTGGTTGGTTTGGATTCTTACGTTTATTGCCAAGACAGACTCTGCATTTCTCAGTCCACTTCTGAAACCTCTTGAGCTCTGAAGTAGCCTTCTTAACTTGTACTCATTCTGTACTCCACACATATACATAAATACAGATACTGTGCTATGTGATATGAGTTAATATGAAGAGTTAAGAATGTAATAAAAGAACCTGTAATTAGTCTTGGCCAGGTTATCAAGGAGGCAGGACCATCTGGCAAATTGGTGACACTGAGTTGGCTAAAATTTGTGAATTTATTGTTATTTAATATTTTCTCTGACATTGTGGAAAGACTCCAATGTGCTGAGCAATCTATTTCTGGTAGAGTGCACTCAAGCACCTAGGCATCTGCTCTGTGTTCTAGTTTTATCATTAAGGAGGAGAGCCATCTTTACCTCAGGGATAGTGCTGGTTATGTCAAGCCTTTAAGGAAAGAGCTGCACTGCAGAAGCATTTCCAAAAAGCACTTGCAATAGAAAATGTGTTCCTTGCAACTTGCAACAATAAAATAGCTAAATATAGTCAACCACAAAGAAGGAAAAGACCTGTCTCCACATCTCTACAAAAGACACAATTCTTGCATAACAGGTACTTAGAAGCTGCTTTTTCAAAGGCCCCTCCTTTGGGAGAAAAAGGACATCAGAAGCCATATAAAGCCTGGCATTTCTGGCAAGCACTTGCCTCTTTTACTTTAGGACGTCTGTAACTGGTGACACATAATCTATCTCATTCTATTCTGAAGGCACAATAAAAGTAACTGAGGCATCTTAGTGTTAGATTTTTAAGGTCCTATTTAACACCATCCCCCAAAGGTACCTGAACATACCGAGTAACCCTAACCCTATAGTTGCCTTGAATTCCAGATATAGCAAGAGCCTTGCGGAGAATAGACTCTCCCTCTCCAGTTTATCCCGTCAAAAGAGTAAGAGCTTCAGATCGTCTCACTGATTGAGAATTGAGACAGAAATCAACCAGTCCTTGACAAGGACCCCTCTCCAAATTCTTTATCACGCAATAGCTTGAAGATGAACTTACACCATTTTAAGTGGTTGATTACATCTCCTTTCTACCTCCCACCATTCCTCATCATACTGAAACGGGTGTCTGAGCATAGTGGGCTTTTTTTTTCTGATTTTCTACCTGCTCTAAACTCATCACAGGACTCCTGACTCCCACAGCTTACACATTTCATGGACTCCCTTCTAACACTCAAATCATCTCTGGGCAAATCAGAATAGTAGGCACACTCGTTCCTCTGTTACAGAGTGGAATAAAGTCTACAGCAGTGCAAATGATGTCCTGTGTATTTATCTCCGACACCAGCAGAAATGAAAATTAAGGAGAGAAGAAAAAGGAGCCAAAGAAGCTGCTTCCCTCATTCACACCCTAACATTCATCCCCTCCTAGCACCAAGAAAACAGAAACAGCTCCACAAATACTCCCTGGAAAATGCAGTTTTGAACTGGAGGGTCTTGGCCAGCTACTTGAACCTTTTTAGACTCCTGACTTTTAGGAAAGAAAATTCTAGGAGCACAGTGGCCACTGTTAGGATGGCAGCTTAGAAGAAAATCCCCTGGTGGGCTAGAAAAACCCATCAGGCTGGGTTATGAATAGTGCACACTCCTTTCTGTAAGAAACACCCTCACTGTAGTGCTCAGACCCCTCTGAGAATTTGGAGTAATATGATCCAACATTTTCCATAATCTTCACTCTTGTCTCTGCAGGACCCATATTTCCCCAGAATCCTGGAGCTGTCAAGCAATACTCAGCCCGCTTCTGTACCATACTTCACTCTTGCAATTAACCAGGGCACAAGGCACATTATAGAAGTTCTGCCTCCTAAGCCTTTCTGGCCATGCAGCCTGACCCCAGCACGCTAAGACACATTCCTCAGGGACCACCCAGCATATCTTTGGATTTGAGTTTGATTTTCTTTGGCTGTTTTATTTAATCCAAGGACTTTGCTTCGTACAAAATGTCATTGTAGAAACAATAGCAGAATCCAAAGTTTGGTTGTAAATATTATTCAGGCAGCAAACTAGTCAAATTATTTTTTAAAAAAAGTAGGTCCCAATTGTGTTGCATTATTGGAACTCTCTCTCTCTCTCTCTCTCTCTCTCTCTCTCTCTCTCTCTCTCTCTCTCTCTCTCTCTCTTTCTACTGTTGTTAAATATAAAGTTTCAGAACAAACCTTCAATTTATATCAAATATAATTAACAATTAACAAATGAATACATTGTATCAAAAGTACAGAGATATACATTTCATGCACATACTTGTATACTGTGTATATATTTTACATGCACACATGACCTATTCAAACCACAGCCACTGCTTGACAGGTTCCAGGTGCAGACAGCTGGTTGTTGCATTTCATATTTGGCAACTCACTATAAGATTTCAGGGGAAACAAACAATATCTTAAGAAGAAACAATAGAGAAACAAACCCCAGGTCAGAAAAAACAAGACAGGATGTCTCCTTTCCCCACTCCCTGTGATTGTTCGTGAATGCCTAGAAGAATCCAGAAAGCCAGCTCGGCTGTATGGGTCTAAAAAGGATTCTCAACCCGCAGTTCTTCACAGACTGTGCACATTCCACACCCAAAAGAACATGGGCTGGGGCAGAAACAGAGACAGCATCAGCATCAGGACACGCACCCATACACTTTGCAGTGCGGGTGCAGTCACATGCTTTATTTTACCCCAGTGGAATAAGACACTCTGCTATCGTTGTGCCTTCACATGAGGAAAGTCTATAAAAAGGTTTGGTCGCACTCATGCTGAAACCCTAGACCAGGGTGGTCCTGTGTTTGTTTCTAGTAAATGTGTCTTTTGTTGCATAGCCCTGTGGTTGACAACACCCACTCACTGAAAACAGCCCTAATGTACCGGCATCTGTTGGCAGACACACACATCATACACAGCTTCTGTGAGAAACATTGCGAATAAGCCCCAAATCCCACCATGAAGTCATCTGAAGCTTCAAAATACAGAGAACACACCAAGGATAACTTGCTTCTGTATGTCCTTCCTTCAGTGGGTGTCCTGGTGTCTGTGCACACCAAGTACCACCCCAAATATGGACTTTCCTTTTGCAAAGCACCCATGAGGTGAGGCTTTGTTTGCTGCCTCCCCAGACACCCAGCCTTGGCCAAGGAGACATTTCTGCCCACTTCTGCCCACTGCCTATTGTGCCTGCAGCTGGGGCGTCTTCCCTCCTGCCCAGATGGCCCCAACCCACCCTTCAGTAATTGCCCCTCTCTTCTTACTAGCCCTTTTTCTCTCTTCAGCAGTCAGTGAAAACAACCTTGATACACAACAAAGATCACACCCTACTTGGTGGGCATCCCATCCCTGAGAATCAGATAAGAACAGATTGACAATGCCTCACACAAGCACACACTCTGCTGTTTTGCAGCTGCTCAGAACTCCATCACTCAGGGAGCAAACATGAGGCCCAGCAGCCTACTTCTGCCTAGGACAGGCTACTGGACACAGTACAAGCCTGAGTGCTGTTACGAGCAATTCTCACCCGACCACTCGATGTTTCAGGAGGTCTCACCTCCCTCATGACACCCAGGAGCCAGAGGTCAGGCACTTGGTTGAGAAGTGGAGCCAAGTCATCAGGGGCTGCCACAGCTAGGCAGAGTTCAAGGAAGAAATCTTACAAAACTCACACATTGAAAGGAGTGACCTTCCCACAGCCTGACTTTGTAAAGTTAACTTCATCCTTTCCTCCTGACTTTGTTTTCTGTTTTCCACCTCAAGTACACAGAAATGACAAACCACAAAACAAGGGTGCTGTGACTAAAAACCAGAATCAATGGCATGAATTCTCTCCAGATTTGGTCCCTTACTGTGTTGACAGTGTAGAAGAAAGAAGGGCCTTGAGTACATTTGCACATACATCTGTCACTGGACTCCAAGACCAGGCCACAGCTGGGCTCCTTTCTTTGCTTGCAGGCACACCCTGTCCCCATGCCACACATCCAGACAAATGACACCTTCTGTGAGACTTCAACATTCTGAAAATGGTTCCAAGCACCCATCCTGGATGCTGGAGATCATGACACAGGATTCAGGTTTCCTGGATCCATGTCAACTCCGTTACCTCCTGCCTCTGATCACATGTGGCATGAGACCCAGGAAGGCAGCACACAGGGGACAGAGAGAGCCACGTCCCTCTGAGAAAGGGCTTTATTTGTCCATCCAGTGTAAAAGGGAGGAAAGGAGGGAAGAGCCTCCACCACTGAGGCCTGGAGGCAAGGCCCCTCCTCCCGGGCTGGAGCCTCTGCAGCCATCATGGATGATAAAACTCATCGACTGGGGCCTGCTCCTGCTGAGCTGGCACACGGGTGGTCAGGTGCAACTAGCACCAGTGGTCCTGGTCTGGGTGGTGGTAGCTGTGCAGCGCCGCCGGTGCTGAGTCCCAGAGTGCAGTGGTAGCCGTTGGCTCGGGGAGCAGAGGGTGAGATTGGGAGGTGAGGGAGGACTCATAGGAAGTCCTGGAGGAGCGGCCAGAGTTGGTAGCCACTGCCTCTTCGAAGGTGAGTGTCGTGTCCTCAGGCAGAGTGTGGGCAGAGGTTTCACTGGCTAGACGCTGCCCTAGGTCAGGGTCAGAGCCGATGCGAGAGCCAGGGGCCAGGGGCTGGCTCGGGGGTTCTCTCTGCAGCAGGGCATTGTGTTTAGAAAGGCCACGGCTGAGCCGGCCAGGAGAGAAAGCCCAGAGGCCACTCTGAGCCCCAGCAAAGTGGACAGGAGAGGAGTTGGCCGTCTGGTAGGTGATGCTGGGGCGGGGTGTCAGGGGGGTCTGAGGGAGCTGCCTCCGCCCACCTCGGCCTGGAGTGCTAGCACCAGATGTTGACAGCAAGGGGCTCCCATTAACAGAACCACTGCCCTACATGAAAAGGGAACAACAGATAAAAGAAATAAAACATCACATCAAACACCGAACACACACACAACAGGGTGCATACTCACGAGGGGAAGCAGGAGGGGGGGTCAACAGAGAAGGGAGAAGTAGGAGAGGGAGACATGCAGACCAAGGGTTAGAAGCACAACAGGGAGGAGAATAAAGAAGTAGTCTGAGGACAGCACCGAGTACTTGAGGCTATTGTCCTAGGGACACAGTGGCAGGTGCGAACTGGGGAGCAAGGTATGGCTGAAGGTTGCAGCCCTAGAACCACACTGCCCGGTGCAATTACCTGTGGGTGAGGTCCTGGCTCCAGCCCTGCTGTTGAAGATGTGGGGTGGCTGCTGAGGGAGGGCTTGGGTTGGGGGCCTCCCGGCTCCCAAAATGGTCACAGGAGTAGAAACGCTGCTTCTCTGAAGAAGAAAAGGGCCGTCTCCGCTCCTGGGAACGATCTTGCTTCTGTTTGCGCTCCCGCCGGCAGCCTGGTCCTTCTCCCTGGGACAGGGCAGATCCTGTAGCACGGCTTGGTGCTGACCAGGAAGGGGAGAGGTTAGTTTGGCTGGGTCCAGAGCAGTGGGAGACCTCTGACTTAGGACCCACATGGTGTTCCCGGGGCAGTAGGGCAGACTCTGTGTCCGTAGAAGCCAATGGCATCGTTGTTCTCCAGAGCGGGAACTCACCCCCCTTGTTCATCCTGCGTCGGTGGCAGCGGTGGTGGTGGTGATGTGTCGCCTGGCTTGGGGGAGGCCGGTCCAGCACAGCATTGCACAGGGGAGTCCCATGGGGTTGTGGAGCCAGTGTGGAGATGGAGCCTTCATGGGGCTGGCAGTAGGCGCAGGCTACAGCAGGGGACAAGCAACGGAGAGGCACATGGTCTGAGTAGGGAGCACTGGATGCTGGGAAGGCAGCTGGGAGGTAGGAGAAGCAGGCCTGGTCTAGCCCGAAGAAACCAAGTCTGTTGGGGCGTCTCTCCAGACAGACAGGCAAGATGGGCTGCCTCCCCATGCAAGGGCCAGTTGGCTTCACTAAAGAAAGGAAGAGGAGAAAACAGGAAGGGGTAGGAGAGAAGGACTGCAATGTGCCACAGTACAGGAGGAGATAAAGTGCACATGAAATACCCATGACTACAGAAAGAGGCTGGGCAGAGCCAGGAGGGCGAAGGCAAGGATCTGGGCAGGTCTTGAAGATTTGGGCCCACCTGCAATCCCTCCTCCCACTTCAGAAGTGGGAGTGCCATAGACCCTTCACTGTGACCTTGGAAAACAAGGGACCTTGTCCCTTCCTGAGCCAAGTGTCCTGCTCCTAGTTAACAAGAGGCTAGTGTGAGAACAGGAAAGGTTAGGGACAGGGCAGGAAGGGTCATCTCAGAGTCTCAAAGAAAGAGAGCTAGACTGAGGCGTGAGGGTCCTTTTCTGGGCTGGGGCATCAGGTGCTTAAGGTTACTCCCAAGAAGGAATGGGGGAAAGCAGAGCTTGGGGTAGGTGGAGGAGTAGAGACTAGGAGAGAAGGACTGGGGGCACCAGAGTTTGGAATACAGAGCCAGAAGATACCAGAGCCAGGAATCCAGAACGTGAGAGCCAAGGCTTCTTTCTGTGTCCCTGGCCACAAGGCTGATTGTCCCGGTGAGGCACGTACCACATCCTGTGGCTGCAGGAGGCCTGCGGGCAGCATGGGCAAGTGGCGCTTTTCTCTACCGCCAGGTCTCCTCTCAGAACACAGTGTTAGGTGCCACATCGCACGTCTTCCATGGCCCAGACCCTTCCAGGATGACATACCTGTGTTTCTGCCGCTAGGCGAGGCATAGAGGCACCTCGACCCTGGCTCTCCAGCCCAGGTTGGGGGTCCCCAGTGGGGCCTCTCAGCGCCATGTTCTGCATCTGGACATCCGCAGCCTGCAAGGTGACAGCCCCATCATCATGCCTCACACTGCCGTCTAGCTGTGCTGGTCCTCCCACCACACCTCTGACCAGTACCACTCGCACATCCCATCTCCATCTTGCATGCTGCCATCTGACTTTCTGCACGCTGCCCCATTTCCGAAGAAGAGCTCACCAATGTTCCTGGTTGCCCCACGGGGATCTCCGCAGAGTGGCCACGCTCTAGGGGTGCCCTGGCCTCATAAAGTGCAGTCTGGGTCCTCTGAGTACCCCAGGACAGGGACTCCTTGATGCCGCTCTCCTGGGTTTGTCTGGAGAGAGGGGTGACATGCCAGGTGAGATTCCTCTACTGGAATTCTCCAACGACCACACCCTAGCAAATCACAGTTGGTCCCACCCTCAAAAGCCCCCTACCAAGCACAGGAACTTCAGTATGGCCCAAGTCAAAGTATGTCAGAGGGCATGGGGCATGAGGCCAAAGGAAAACAAGCTGGGCAAGACTAAAGGGAGAGGACTCGTAACGTTCATTCTGAGGGACATTGGAGCCCATCAACTCCTGGTCTGGGGACAATCAGCAAGTTCACCAACTCTGCATTGTTTCTTCTGTGAAATGGGCACCAAAGTCATAGCTTGGTGGGAAACCATGGTGAGAAAGGTTATGTCATGGCTATGCAATGAAGTCTGGGTAAACAGCCAACAGTGAAAGTCACATTCCTAGGCTGATTCACAGCTGGAGATGCTCGCCCTGGGGCCCTCCTCAGGAGCTCCTGGTTAGTGGCTCTTCCTTGCTTCCTGACTATGATGGTTAGTGCTGTCAACTTCCTAGCAGGCAAGGCTTGGCATTATCTAAGGGTTATCTAAGTTAGGTTGGCCTCCGTACGGCCTAGAGGGATTCCCCTAGATTAACTGAGGTAGGAACACCCTCCCTCTGTGAGTGGCACCACTTCCTTGGCAGGGTGCCTGAGCAGTGAGCAAACTGAGCATGAGCACCTCTCTCTGCTTCCTGACTGTGGACATCACACAATCGGCTGCTCTGAGGGTCTCCCTGCACTTCCCCATCACTGTGGACTGCACTCTGAACTGTACACCAGAACAAACGCTTTCTCTTTTAAGTGGCTTTTGTAGGGGCTTTTGTGGGGTTCTCCTTTGCACTGTGGCTGCCCACAGTTTGAACTTGGGCCTGGATGTACAATGCTCCTACTGATGGGATGTTGCCTGCAGGGAAGGAGCAAAGGAGCAGCAACCGGAAAAGAAACTGAGACTACTGTGAAGGGCCTATTCACTATTCTGTCATCTGCCCCATGGCAGGCATACACTCCCTCTCCACCTGCTCATGACTATGCCTACCTCTGGAGAGTGAGAGGTACCAACTCTTCCTGGGCAGCTCCTCCGAGAGGACTATGTTTTCAGTTCCACAGGCTGAGTGGAATTGTGTGCATTGGACTCAGCCGGTGCCTGATTTCTGACCACAGTGGTAAGTTCAAAGATAGAATCTGTCCCTGAAGACATTCTAGAAAGAATCACCCACTGTCTTCTGAAGTATTGTAGACCACCTCCTCTCAACAATCCTTAAGTCACTCTGAGAAATGGCTGGTGCTAAGAGGAAAGTAAAGCTAGATGCTGGGGTGCAAGCCTAGGTGGCCAGATGACAGGACTTTCTGTCCTTCATTAAGAACTGGAACAGCTTTACACAGAAGCTACAATCAGGGAAGTAACTAAAGTTTACTTTCCTCCTGGAAACCTGATTCGGCTCACCTCAAAGATACCTGACATCTCTCCAAAATACATGCTACATGGTTATATGCACTTCCTCACATACTCACACTTACATATGCAGTCCTATACATCCAAGCACGCATTCGCTTTCATAATTATAGCATCACTTGTTTAGTTTCAAATGCAGAAGTGAGATCTTAACTAACTTGTAGGAAGCAAAGCTGGAACTAAGGGTGGCCTCAGTGCTCACCCAGAATGGAACCTCCAGCTTGGAATATGCTTATAACAGACCTTGTAATTGGGGTTCTCCTTTGCACTGTGGCTGCCCACAGTTTGAACTTGGGCCTGGATGTACAATGCTCCTACTGATGGGATGTTGGCTGCAGGGAAGGAGCAAAGGTCCATTCTCACAGTCAGCATTGGACAGTAAGCTCCTTGGAGCAAACATGAGGAGAGGCCGGTGTAATTGGGATCCAGCTATTCAGGAAGGCTGAAGGAGCTCTTCCTTCAGGATGGAACAGGCCATGCCCACAAGCTTGGAGGATTTGATTTCAAGAACTATTACCTAATGGTTAAATAAAGGATCTGGGGAGATGGCTCAGTGATTACAGCACTTGCTGGGCAAGCCAAAGGACCAGACTTTGGATGCTTGTAAATAAATCCTAGATATAATGCCACACAGGTATGGTGGCCCACCTGTAATTCCAGCAAGAGAAGGTGGAGACTGGGGGGAGGGGTCTTCAGAGCAAGCTGGCAGCCTGTCAATAGCAAGCTATGGGCTTAATTACAGATGCAGACCCAAAACAGTACAGTAAAATAGTGATCAGGGATGATTCCTAACATTACTCTCAGGCTTCCACATCCCCACACACGCACATACATCCTCACACATGTAAACATACATGCACATATCCCACACACACATGCACATGCGAAGAAAAAAAAGATTTCAGTGACATAAAAGGACTTGACTAATTTGTGTATGAAATGCAGTAGCCTCAGAAATCAAATCAAAAGCAGAAATCATGTAGAAAAATGGCTCGGGCCAGAACTCTGGGAGGTTATGAACAGGAAGGAGAGAGCTCAAGGCAGAAACAATCTCTGATAGTCCACAGGCACTAGAGGCCAATGCAGGACAATCTGGAGGAGATGGGTGCATGAAGACGGGTCGTCTTAGGGCAGTGCAGCTGTCCATGCCAGCTGGGTGCCATTACCTCACAGTCCACCTCAGAAACCAACAGATGAGAAACCACTCACAGCAGCAACCCTTACCAACTTCCAACCACACAGTGAGGCATCTGTGCATCTTTAGGTAGAGGTGGCATGGGGTTGATGGAGAGCTCGTCCCTAGAACTATGATGGAATGGGGGCCCCTAGCCTCAGAGGACTCTCCAGCCTGGAGTCCCAATTCAGAGCCCCTCAGGTACCCCTATGAAGTGCACTGGAGCTGGAAGGCCGTGAGAACCAGATGGCTCAAGACCACAGACATTGGCTTTATACACTGTGCTTGGGTCCCTCTGCTGGCGTCCATCCCACCAGCACTCACACGGCACCACCGTTGCTGAGGGAGGTAGCACTCTTCTGACGAAGGAAAACCCGAGCTCCTCGCAGCACAGCTGGCTGTGTCTGCTCCAGGGTGGCCTTCAGAGGGTGGAACAGGGATACAGGACCCATCTGCAAAGGACAACATGGAGGAGAAGAGCTTGAGTCTAGTAGCTCAAAGGACTGTGATGTAGCCTCAGCATGGGGCAGCACAGGGTACGAAATCCAGTTCTGCCCAAGCCCAACATGGAGCTCCATGTTCATCAGTGCGGAGGTTCTTGTTTTTCTGGCTCTGCCCCGCTCACTTACAGCAAGGCAGGCCAAGAGACCTTAGAGGCCCTCCTCTCAGTTTCCCAGAAGTGAGTTCATGAAAGCAGTTGCTTCTACTGAAATAACTGGGTTAGAAAGATTACAGAGCTCTTCGTCTCTCTCACCCTCAGCTCGCAGTGACTGCCATCTGAGTTCCAGGGTGAGAAGGACCATAACAGTGGCCAGTGAATCTGTTCTAGGATGGAGAATGACATCAGACATTTCCCATCCAGAGTCAGGTAAAGAAACATTACCAGAAGCTCTGTGTGGTTTTAAAACTGTCCAGACAGAACTTTTATGTGTTCAATGAAGCAAGACTTTGACAACGCTGGAAAGACACATCCACACCTGCACTCAGTTGTGGTCATAGCCAACGACATTCCTGACCATCATGTATCTTTGGTCCCAACCTGCATGTTGAAACACATTCTCCTTCCAAAATCCCTCATGAGACACTTCACACCCTGTCTACCACAGCGTGCTGTCCAGAGCCACTGTTCTCAGCCTTGAAGCCAGCTCTCAGCTCAGGGTGCCCCAGCAGCATCTGGCAACCAGCTAACAGACAACAGGAAGTCTATGTGGGGCTCCCTGCACTGCCTCGGAAGGGAGTGAGCCTGTCAGAACTATACCTGGGATAGGCCTCCAGAAGCTTGCTGAATCTGATCTCTGGTGGTTTTGTTCTGTTTGTAGAAGTCAAATATCATGAGAGCTGCATAGACTTTCCCCACTGTCATCTCATCAGCTGAAGAAAAGAGCAGACAAAGAGAGGAACCAGAAGTGGAGGCTTGGAGCATAGACAGCACACAGAGAAGCCACAGAAGATGTAAGTGTCACAGAGTTAAGGAGGAAGCCCCTCCCCTTCATCCCACTACTGCTTCCACCACAGATTCCTGTGAATGCCTGGGGTGCGTGACTCTCAGGATGGGGCTCAGCACAGAAGCAAGCTCTGTGGCTCCTCCAGACATGACATGGCCTCACCCTGAGTGGCTCTAAGTAGACCTGAGTCCCTTATGCCGGGAAGATGCATCCTACAAGGGCCCTCCTCTTTGTCGTTCCTCTTGCCCTTCTCTGGGTGTTGTGAAACATGTTACCAAATTAGGAGAACCTCAGATCACTTCCCATGGCTCCTGTGCTACTCAGCACCCCTACAGGGGGTAGGGAGACCACCTCTCTGAGGAAATATGCCCCCCTCCTTCACCCCCTGAAATCTTGGGCAAACAGGGAAGGCAGGAGCAGAAGGTACTTTAGCTCCCACACTTACGCTTGTGAGGTGGTACCAGTAGGTCCAGGGTTTTCTGAGGCAAATTGACCCACACAGCAGAGATTTCCTTCCTCAACTCTGCATCACACTGGTTCCCGGCTGGGCCATTTCAAGAGGAGGAAAAGCAGGTGTTAGAAGTGGTACTTCAGGCTCCCAATTCAGACAAAGCTGGAGCACGTGTCATGGGGGAGGCACACATGTGCATACATGGACAACTATTGCCCATATGCAGAGGTGCATGTGTACAAGAATGCGGAAATGGAAATTTGGAAGGAATACATTAGCGGCCATTCATCTATCACAAAACAGTATTTCCTGAGCACCCACTACATGTCAGGTTCTCTTTTAAGTGAGTGGACAAACGATATCCCAGACAACCCTTCTGCATTTGCATCACTCTCTTTGACAGTAGGGTAGCAGAAAGCAAAAACAAACCCAGCATATTAAAGAGACGGGACAAGCAAAGTGGGGGGAGATGTAAGAAATCCCAAGGGGGTTCAGTTTTAGGCAAGGTGATCAGGAAGATTATCATAAGTAGTATGCATGTGAGACCCTGAGGGCAGAAAGGTACTAAAGAGTACCCCATGGAGCCAGGAAGACAGTGTGGAGGGGCAGAGAGAGGGTGCAGACAGGAAACTTCCAGACAACAAGCAAATAGGATGAAATACCCTGAATTGTAATTTGGTTACACTACACTGTGAATTTGGGGAGATGGGTCTACCACCCTAATCTAAATATGAGACAGACTGATCTCCCAGTCCTGAAGTCACTGGGGTGTTTGTCTCTGCGGTTTGCACTCCCCAGAAGTTGTGCAGATCACCTCACTGACTTCAGCTCTGCCTTCCTTCACTCCACAGGACACATTTGAGGCTCACTCACAAAGTTATTTCAGTCAGCAGCTTTTCATTTATTAATTTCATTGCATCAATATGTCAGTTTATTCACAACCAGGTGCCGGATGTCAAGATGAGCTTTTTACACTTAGGGACACTGTGGACAGAGCCCTGGGCATCTGTATGCAAGTGTTTGCATGGGTACATGCTCTTCATGGGAAGCCTGGACCATATGTAGGCAAGTGCATGCTTAACAAAGGGGCTACACCATTTGTACTGCCACTGGGAGCATGTGAGAATTCCAGGCGCCCTATGTAATATTTTCATTTTGAAAAGAATTTTAGGCAGCATAAATCTATGTAGTATTGCTTAGTTTTTAATCGTTTTTTAATTTCTCTACTGATTTTCGATACCAAGCATCTCTACTTGTGTTTATTTTTACATCTTTGTAATCTGACTTTTCAAATCTTTTGTCACTTTGACTGGGTTTTGCTTTTACTGGAGATTCAACCCAGGGCCCTGCGTGTGCCACACACACTCTGTTGGGCTATGCCATGAGCCATATTGCTCGGCTTCTATCATAAAGTTGTGAGTTTTTATATATCATGGAAATCAATCTTGTATCATTTTCTTCAAGTCTTAGGCTTGCATTTCTGTACTCATGCTCTACCATTTTAACCCCTTAAAATTTTTTTGAAAAGAAAAAATTTTAATTTTGATAAAGCTCAATTTTTCTATCTTATTCTTGTATGGTTCATAATTTTGTTTTAATAAATCTTCATATAATTCAGATTCCAACATTTTTTCTTCTGTGTTTTCTTCTCAATGATTTTATCATTGAGAATTTTACATGTATGTCTACGGTCCGTTTCAATCTGAGCTTTGTGGGAGACCCTGAGCACAGTGCTGGCGCTGGGAAGCCTCTGAGTGATGATGCTCAGTGAGGTCGATGGTAAAGTCCTGGTCTGCAGAGTCACAGCTATGGGCACAGCCATAGTCCTACCTACCCTCCCACCTTGGGTATTCCAAGGGAGGGTCCTAAGAGGACCCTTCAGCAAGAAACAGTTGCCTACACCCAAGGAAGGAGGCCTCGGAATAAAACTTATCCGGTATCCAGAACTGGAAGAAATAAATTCTGATTGTGGATGTTACCTAGTCTGCAGCATCCTGTGATATTTAATTCTGACTCACAACTTGACGGGATGTAAAAAGTAATTTATATAACTACTCCAGAAGCAAAGAGACAGCAGATACACATGGGCCACAGCACATGTGTGGAGATTAGAGACAGTTTTCAAAAATCAGCCCCCTCTTTTGCCATGTGGGCTCTGGGGCTTGAACCCAGGTCGCCAAGCACCTTTACCTGCTGAGCCATCTTACCAGCCCCAACTTGACAGGAGGTAGAAACAGCTTGGAGACAAACCCTGGGCACATCTGTAAGGTTTAGTTGAGGTGGGAAAGCCCACTGTGGATGTGAGTGGCACTCTTACATGGTCTGGGGGTCCAGGCTAAATAAAAAGGAGAAATCATCTCTCTCTGCTTCCTGACTGTGGAAGCAATGTGAACAGCTGCCTCGTGCTCTGCCTCGATGGTTGCTACCATCATTGATCCATGAGATAAACAGACCATTTCTAAAACTCTTGGTTGAATATTTGTCACAGTAATAAGAAAAGTCACTACTCCACATCCTAAGCTGATTGCGAGTCAGTTTTTCCCTTTTGCATTATAGCTGTCTGAATTTTCCAAGCACTACTTAATAGAAATGATTTCTTTTACTTACTAGTTGCCTAGGAAACTTGGTTGAAAAATCATTTGACTGTGTGTGTAACTTTTTATTCTATTCCGTTGCACTCTACGTGTCTCTACTCTTTCAGCCATAGCTTGGCCAAGATGGCGTCATGAAGAAGCTTACTCAGAAGTGAGTTTTCCAGCTTTGTTCTTCTCTTTTTAAACTATTGTTTGAGTTCTTTTGAATTGCTACATACATTTTACAGCTGATTTGGCTCTACAGATTTTTACTTGGCAACAATGGTTCTGATGATCAGGATAAGGCCTGCTGATAGGCCACAGTACCTTCCAAACCATGAACAAGACACAGTGCTTGGTCTGTTTAGACCTTATCCATGTCTTCTCATTCATACTTTATCTGTTTAGACCTTCTCTGGGTCTTCTCATGCATATTTTATCTGTTCAGACCTTCTCCATGTTTTCTCATGTATATTTTTAAATTCATAAAGAGTGTTTTATCCAGTGTGTTGGTCAATCTCAGCTGTCCACTTGATGAGGTCCAGAAAAACCTGGACGTGCCTGTGAGGGATTATCTCGATTACATTAATTGAAGTGGGAAGACTCATGCTCTGTTTTGGGTCTTAGATGGAATCCGGGAACTGTGCAAATGAAGAAGGGAACTGAGCAGCAGCAGTGTGCGTTCATTCCTGTCTGCTTCGTGACTGTGGATGTGGTATGTGGAAGAGCTGCTTCAAGTCCCTGCCTCCTTGACTTCCCCACCATGATGGCTATGCCACTGAGCTGTGAGCCAGAAAAAAACCTTTTCTCCCGGAGGTTGTTTTTGTCAGGGCACTTTATCACAACAACTGAAAAGTAACTAAGGAATACAGAAGAAATACAGAACATTTCATTGAACTTTTAATTCCAGTTAATTTTTAATAAAGAGAAACACAAATGCTTCTGCATACTAACCTGATAACCTGTGGCTTTGTTATAGCTAATTGTTTCAGTTACTTTAATAACCAACTTTGGGATTTTTTCACAGGTAATGATGTTAACTGTTAACACATTCATTTCTTCTCTCGCTTCTTTCACTTGCCTTGTCACAATGGTGTGGGACTCAGGTACAGCACTGAGCATAAGTGCTGACAGCAGACCCTTGCTTGAGTCCTGATTCTGGAAATCCAGCTTTCCTTGTGAATTACGGCATTAGCCATAGTTTTTCCACAGGTTTCCTTCATCATGTATTAGATGACATGACACGATTGAGGATGTTCCCTTTAATTCCTACTTTACATAGAAGAATCTTCAGCATGAATAAATGTTGGATGGCCAATTTTTTTCTATGTATCTGATGACATATAGCATCATTTCTGTTGTTTGGTGTGAAAGCTACACTGACGGAGCTTTGGACACCAAACCAGCTTTCCACCACTGGGATAAACTTCAACAATATTCACTACATTTGATTTGCTAAAATTACATTGAAGAGCTTCATGTTCAAAGGCAGATCGGTCTGAATAAGTGGAGGGACTGGTGAGATGACTCAACAGGAAAAGGAACCTTAACACAAATCTGGTGACCTGAATTCCATCCCCAGAAGCTACATGGTGAAAGGAGAGAAATGACTGGTGAAAACTGTCCTCTGACTCCCACAACTGTATCACAAGTCTCTGTTCTGTCTCTCTGAAATATAATTCATTGAGAAATAATCCCCCATTTTCTATTTTCTGCAAGAGTCTGCATAGGATTGGCATTTCATCTTTGGTGAATGTTTTAAATAGACTTCACCAATGAAACCATCTGGAATTTTCTTTTTTAGAAAGTTGTTCACTATCAGTGTATACAGCACATTTACTATTACTAAGGTTATGTATTGTTCTCTCTCTCTCTCTCTCTGATGCATTTTTCACTGCATGTTCACATGCAGAATGTGAAGACCAAAGAACAACAAGTCATCCTCCTTTGAAACAATATTTCTCATTGACATGAAGCTCACCTATTAGGCTACACTGACTGGCCAGCAAACTCTAGGAACCTGCCTGTTCCCTGAGGGCTGGAATTATAATCATTTACCAGCATACACACCATGCTCAGCATAGGTGGTATTCTGGCTTTTCCAATTAAGCCCCCTCATGTACACCTCAACCTCCTGGATTATTTATTCTTGGGCAAGCTTGGTAGTTATGTCTTTGAAAGAACTGTTACATATCCTATAAACCACTGGACTCACTGACATGGTGAGGCAATAACCTGTCTTCTCTGCTCCTTATTTTGGTGTTCTGTATTTTCACTAGTCTACCTAGAAATGGTTTAAAATGGGTCTCTCATAGTCTCATGTGTTTGTAAAGGTCATGACACTTTTCAGAGGTGCAACCTTTGGAGGAAGGTGGTCACAGGGGGTGGGCCTTGAGGTAGATGAGTCCCACCCTACCTTCTGGAAAAGTCTGCTTTTGCAGCAAAAAGTGTTGCAGCTCTCAGCCTTCCAAATGGGTTTGACTTAGACTGTCTCCAGCTTCTGCCAACCAGCCATGCCATGTCTGCATTACAGAGTTTATCTCCCCTCCGGAACTATAAATTGAATAAATCTCCCTTTCTCCCTCACATTGCTTGACTTTGGGTGTCCTAAAGGCTTGCCTGAAGTTAAACTCTAATGCTTGGCAGAGGAAATTTCAAGGCAATGTAGTCTTGACAATATGATATGGTTACTTTTTATTCTCTTCTTCAGAGTTATGAAAAAGCAAGGAATCAGACAGAAAAAAGCAAAAATTGTGATATTTGATGATGAAAATACAATGGCAACTTAAAGAGTTAAGCCAAGGAGAAGCACAGAGCAAAATGTTGGCTGTTAAAAAGATTATCTCCACTAGTAATCAAAACCTGCTCTCAATTTGAATAATAGGAGAAGCCCTGCTCTGAGGGTAAGATTCTCAGAGAAGGCTCCAACCCATAAGAATGCAAATCCTTTAGTACAGCATGGGACATCTGCCAAGGAGAGCTATACACCATGGGAGGAGCCAGCCCTAGAGAGTGATGTGTTCTACAGACAGCTTCATTGGAGGCGTGGAACCAAAGCCCTTTGCATCTGCGATGATTTCAACAAGAGGCTCACCCTGTTGGACATAGAGCTGCAGGATTTGGAGTTTGTCTTGCTGTTCTTGTTTTTTGGTTTTGGAGGTTTTTTTTTTTTTTTTGTCTTGTTATGGACCAATCCTTCCTGGATATGCCCCCATTCCTCCCCCCTTTTGGAATGTGAATATTTATTCTATGTCATTGTATGTTGGAAATATGTAACTCATCTTTTGATTTTATAGGAGGCATTAGATTTGGATTTTTGGACTGTGTTTGGACTACTGATGTAGTCCGTGTTGAGACTTTTATAGTTGGACTGAGTATGATTTGCATAATGAGATGGCAATGAGCCTGTGGGGGCCAGAGCTGGAGTGTCACGGTTCGAAATGTGTCCAACACATGTATTCCAAACAGTCTCCTGCGTTTGGAAAGGTCATGGCACCTTTGAGAGGTGGAGTCTTGCTGGAGGAAGGCAGTCACTGGGGGTGGGACTTGAAGTGGATGAGTCCCACCCTACCTTCTGGAGAAGTTTGCTTCTACAGAAAGGAGACTTAGCCTGTCTACAGCTTCTGAAAGGCAACCATGCCACGTTGTGATAGTTAATCCTGGGTGTCAACTTGACATAACTGACATTAACTAAGATCAGCTGAGACCACCTGAAGAGATTATCTGTACAATAAAAAGATTGGCCCTGGATACGACTGGCATCTCCCAGTAGCAGACCAGATAAAAGAAACCATAGAACAGAAACTGAGAAGAAGAGAGACTCTCCAGGATACTCTAGCCTTTAGCCATGTGGATGGGAGTGACTTAGCTTCCCAGCTTCAGCCACCAGCCATGTCTCCTCTACCATGAAAGTCTGTTGCTCCCCTCTGAAACTGTGAGTTGAATAAATCTTCCTTTCTCCCTTAAGTTCTTTGATTTTGGTTGTTCTTTCACAGTAATAGTTAAGAGTAATCATTACACATGTCCTCCATGCAAGACTGTATCTCCCCTCTGGAACCATAAGCTGAATTAATCTCCCTCTTCTTCCTTAAGTTGCTTGACTTTGCTTTAAGTTTCCCTCACAACAACACAAACTAGTCTTAGTCTGGTTTTCAACCTGGCCATTCTACTGTCAAGCTGAAGGAGTCTAAAGGGCAAAGATAACTGCAGATCAGCTGGAAACTACAGCAGTGATGCATGGGGAGCCCTGGGCTCAGGCAGGAAGGTGACTGCATTGTAGGTACATTTTCCAGTTGCACTGGAGAAGATGTAGATACATGAATCAGAAATGACACAATAGGGATAACACCAAGGTTTTTACCTAAATCGCAGGAAGAACAGAGTTCCCGTTAATGGGACTAAGGGAGGCTATGGATGACCTAGCACAAGTCAACAAAGGCAGTCCTCACAGTGAAGGCAAAATAACTTGTAGGACATTTGTGCACAGCACCGGGAACAGGTAAGACAGCAAGGACTGAATGGAAACAACAAGAAGAGTGTTCTGAGGTAGCTTGCATGGGAAAGGCTGAAGAGAGAGCAGAAAAGCAGACTACGCAGAAAGCAACATCTTAGGAAGGTTATAGAGAGGCTACAAGATGTGGACTGGGAACTGGAGACTGGCAGAAAGAGAACAGACACTCTTCTCTTAAACAACTGGTTGCTATGAAAGAAGGAAGAAAAACAGGAAAATCAATAGAGGAGAAAGAAAGGAAACTTCTTAAAATAAAGGAGAAATACTACTGTATTCAAATAACCAAACAGAGACAAAAATCAAGGCAAAAAACCAGGCTGGAACTGTGGGTGATACCCAGCATGGGATCTGGTACGCAAAAAGATTAGCCTTCACTTCACACAACAGGGGACGTGGCCAAGCTCCAGGGCCCATAGCAGGCAAGGTGATGGGGATATAGGGTCTCTCTGTTGGAGAGGAAGAGGTAGAAGTGGAGAGAGCAGAGGGTGCACATGTTTTGTAACAGAGTTGGAGCAGGCCAGGACAGCTTGTTGGAATGGCTTAAAGTGATTCCACTTCACCGTGTCTCAGTTTCCTCTCTAAAGATGAGGTCATTGTAGTTCTAATGGGCCATCATTGAGTAATAGACAGTACCTGACAGAGCAGGTACTTTTTTTGTGTGTGCATTTGTGCCACAGACAAAACCAGCCCTTCACCCTCTTCCCTGCATGTTTGTCTAGGTAGATCTTTTTATTTTGCTTATTTTTGGTTTCTTTGTTTTGTGCTGCTTTACTTCAAGATAGGAGGTGTCACCATGTACCCTAAGCTAACAGTGAACTCAATAAGGACTGGATGGCCAGTGTCTTCCCTCCCCTAAGACCCTTTAACTTACCTGGGGCAAGCTTGATCTCCAGTGCAGTTGGGATGAGGGCCATAAGTGTGGATGTGAAATGCACGGTCATGTCCTCATTGGATATGGACATGTTCATGTGAACCAAGCGCTGGGGATGATTGTGAACAGTCAGGACAAGGTGTGAGGGCGTCACCCCCCCCCATACACACACCCTAGAACCCTAGCATATGGCTCAGGAGCTAGGCTCGGCCTCTCAAGTAGCCCCTTAGGTGCCTGGGCGACCCCCCCCAAAAAAAACTTGGGTGGATGGGAGTTTTGCCAGCGTTCTCTCTTCATCTTTCTGGATGTCCCTGCCCCCAATCTGAGCTGAGGTTTCTCCTGGCTCAGAAGGATAGAAATCTAAGTAAAGCTGTATCAGGGGCCTGCCTAGAAGCTTGAGTTCCACCTACTGGGTGAAAAAGGGTGAATGACTTTGGCTGAGGAGGAAAGATCAGAGGCAGATGCTCAGGATAGCGCAGAGGGCAGAGGGAAGGAGCCTGTCCTATAGCTCTGTCCATCTGGGATCTTCCACGTGCCTGTGGGTCATCTGCACAAGGGATGGAGGTCAAGAGCCCCACTCTGAGGTCAGCCTCAATGGAACAGGCTTCAGAAGAGATGCCCTAACCCTTTGTTCAGTCTCAGCCCACCAAATACACTTGGTGACAACTGAAGGCAGACACAACCTTAGGCCAACAAGCAAGAAAAGCCTTAGAGACCTACTAGGACCCACAGAGAGGGGGTTGCACCGGGCCTGAAGCTCTGCCAGAAACAGTGTGGAGGTTGGTGAGGATTCTGCTCCCATCTCTCCTTCGAGTAGTGCCACTTTTTTTAAGCTTGGTTTCAAGGATAGAACAGCTGGAAACAAGCATATATCTACAACAGATTCCTGTGAGCAGAGCTAGAAGCTGGATTAAGTCTCCGGCTCTGAGGACATTGCAGGCCTCAAGGAAGACACCGGTCTCGAGCTTATCTGGAGAACACTCAGTTGGTCAAGGAGGGCCCAAGAGCACTGTAACATATCCTAATATTGACCCTGACCCTAACCCTGACCCGGACCACGAACCTAACACTAACCCTAACGCTAACCCTATCCCTCACCCTCACCCTCACACTCACCCTGACCCTGACTCTGACCCTAACCCTAACACAGACCCTGACCCTGACACTGACCCTGACCTTGACCCTAAACCCTGACCCTGACCCTGACCCTAAACCGTGACCCTAACCCTGACCCTGACCTTGACCCTAAACCCTGACCCTGACCCTGACCCTGACCCTGACCCTGATCCTGACCCTAACCCGGACCCGGACCCGAACCCAAACTCGAGCTCAAACCCTAACCCTAACCCAAACCCGAACCCAAATCCGAACCTGAACCTGAACCCGAACCCAAACCCGAACCTGAACCCAAATCCTAACTTTAACCCTAACCCTAACCCTAACCCTGAACCCAAACCCGAACCCGAAACCCGAACCCGAACCCGAACCTGAACCCTTGCACAGAGGAAGCAGAGATAGGTCTGTCGAATTGTTGGTCAGCTTAGTGTCTCTGAATCAGACTTCAAGTTCAGGTGAGAGCCTATCTCAAAAAGTAAGTGGCAGAATGATTGAGCAAGACACCCCATCTCCATGTCTGGCACACACATGTGCACGAGTTATCAAGCACACAACATATACAAACAGAAGAAATAGAGATAAAAGATGAGGGAAGCAGACATCTGAACCAAGGGGAAGGCATTCTGCACATGGCATCGTCATCCTTAGCCACACTGACTGTTTCCTACTGAGTCTAAAGCTGTTCGCATTCCATGAAATGATCTAGCAGCTGTTTGGAGTACTTCATTTTAATTAAGTTTAGGTTTTTTTAAATCTTTACTGACCAGTTTGATTCCATGGCCATAATCTCATGAAAAGTGCTTATTCCTAATTCTAGGAAACACAGACTTTTAATATCTAAATTTTAGAACTGTAATTTGTGTATAATAACTGGTCTATCCTATTCTCTTACTATTATAAAATAGTTACATTATAGAAGAAATCAGATAACAATGTAATATTACTTTATATCTCTTCCTAATAAATGCTAAGTGTTAATTAACCACAGTGATAGAAACAAGAGACAAAAGTTGTGAATAATAATTGGAATTTTTGTTGTATTTTATAATCAGAAAGGAAAATAAAGCTCAAACATGATTCATCTTGTAATGCTGCCTTTATTGATAACTAAAATAATATTAATTTTTAAATATTTCTAATCCTTGGTAACTGTACTAGGAGATAATCTTCAATACTCATTGGCTTGGGAAACAATGCCTATGGAGGTATAGTCACTTAGGTTAAATATTTTCCTCTTTGAAAGAAACATTTTCGGGCTAGAGAGATGACTCAGTGGTTATGACTCTGTCCTGAGTTCAGATCCCGGGTCCCACGCAAAAACACCAGGCAGAACTAGCAACAGCCTGCACTTTGGGTCCTAGGTGGGTGGAGCTGGGAAATCCTAAAGCAATACAAGAAGGAGTTAGAAGCAATCCAGGATGACTCCTGAAGTCACCCTTAGTCCTCCACGAGAACATACAATGCCCTCTGATCACACACACACACACACACACACACACACACACACACACACACACGCTATTAATTTTAAAAAAGGATCAAAGATATGGGTCATTGGGTAAAGGTGCTTGCCACCAAGTCTGACAACTTGAGATCAATCCCATACATCATAAAGTGGAAGAAGAGGAAAGACACCTGCTAGCTGTGAAAGTTACTAAAGTAAAAGTCAGATATGAGACGAACAGGAGAAAACACCACAGACCCGCTACTCAATCAGGTGGGATTAAGTGCAAGTCTACAGTAGTAAATACTCTCTGAAGCATCTTCTTCTTGTTTTGCACGTGACTCTTGAGTCATCATTAATGCCCTCAGTAATTATGAGCACCAGGTGGAAGATGACACAGGCCACAGTCCTGAGGTGTTTTCTCACATGAATGGAGTTGAGTGTGGAAAGTTCTTACCTCTAGTCTTGGTTTATTGGAAGCCTTTAGTTTCAGTTTTACAGATTTTTGGAAAGACTGAATGAAACCTTGGCCTCTATGCTATCCTTTATGAGACACATTTTCCTTCCATCTGTTTCTATGCAAAATGCTGTTCTTATCCTCGAATGTCATCAATTTTTGTTTATTTTGCACCAGTACACAGAATAATCTTGAAAGTCTTTCAAATATGCAGTAAAGTAAAAAAACTTTTCATATTTTTCCTTGTGGTTATATCACAAAAATAAATGTCAGAGATTATGAATCCATGCCTGGAAGACCAGGTATATACCCACAGCTGAAGTCTGTCACTGACATTAAGCACATCCAAGTTGGAGTAGCAATGGATATTTTTAACTTCCCTAAGACCATCAGGAGAGAGAAACAAAGACCCAGCCTAGGGAGCATCAGCATGTGGATGGATTATCAAAGATGAGATAACATGAGGCCAGGTAGCAAGTGAGGATGTAGGAGAAAGGGTCTGGAATATTTGAATTCAAGAGTGTTTACATTTTGTAGTTTCTCTCTCGCTCGCTCGCTCGCTCACTCTCGCTCTCAAGTGTTGGTAGCTCTAAAAAAGAATAGAATGAACTCTTAATTTAACTGATGATGGTTTTATTAGTCAATGTTCTTTTGCAGGACAGAACAGAGTGAATATCTATTTACAAGGGGATTAACTAGATTTACTTGGATGATACACAGTCTGTGTAGCCAAGCAATTGCTGCCTTCACAGTGGAAAACACTTCCTAGGGGCTGATAGGTGCTCAATCTACAAGGGTGGATGCTTCAGCAGTCTGACTCTGCTGCTAAAGGCTGGAGGCCTCTGGAAAGCCTCTGCCACCAGTCCACATTGGAAGGCCTAAGAAGCGGGATTCCAACCAAGTCAGTGGAGGATGGGGTGGCAGAGACAGAAGCAATAGAGCAGCAGCAACATGGAAGAGGAACTCTCTATTGGGGTAGATGAACTCACAGGTTATACATGAGTATTTTATCTCTTCCTAATAAATGCTAAGTGTCAAAAAACAAAAATTTCTCCCACAGATCTTTTTATGTCTGAACTGATGCCAGCAGACACTCACATTTTCCTAAATGAGGTCTTCCAACCTCAATTAACCTAATCAATCAGTATTATATCACATGGTAAAGAAAAAAGGAAAGACAACACAAATATCAGCTTAATGTGTATGTACGTATGCATGAATATATTGTAAACAAATTAGGACAGATACAATCTTGAAGAATACGATCCTCATTTCTTTGACTGTTTATGTGACCTTAGCTTGTATTTACTTCTACTACACATTCTGTGTTTCCTCCACCCTCAGTAAGCACCTCAAGAGGACTTTGGTTCTCTACTCAAAGGAGTTACCCATACCTTCATTTGCAAGATCAATAGCTGCATATCAAGTGCAAGGATATCCATTAATTTCAGGTAAGGAAACCACAACTTCCAAAGCAGCCGCAATTGAAGTCAGTACTTGATTAAGTTTGAGATAATCAACTGTTATTCTCTGTGATCCAGTCTGCCTTCTGCGTAAACAAAACTGGATCATTACAATCCCGCATCTTTCAGATCAGGAATGAGGGCACCAATTTCTGAATCATTGAAGGGATGTGGTATTTTTTCTGGTTTGCTATTTTCTTTGGCAGAGGCAACTGTAATGACTTCCATTTGGCCTTTCCAAACAGTAACTATCAAACCACAGGTCGGAAACCAATGTGGAGATTCTGCCAACTTCTAAGTATATTCAAACCTATTTTTCATTCTGGGAAGTAACCACAGGATGGGTTCAGGAACCCACCCGACCTACTATGAGTAAAATTTGGCTAACACTCCATTGATCATTTGATTTTCATAGTTCCTTACTTTAACTGGAGGGACAGTGCTTTCTGAGGGTCTCACAGATTAAATGTCAATTTGGGGTCAGTATCTAAAAGGCCGTAAGAGTGCTGATTGTTTCTGTTTCAATAGTGTACTGTAACCATAAAAAAGTTACAGGTTCCTTAATGGAAGGATGGGAGAAAGGTTAGGCGTAAGACTTTTCAGGATTGTAAGATATCCTTCCTTGAAGTGACCTGGTTTCCCTTTCATTCAGGGGTCTGGATCTGTAATCTGGCTCAAATCAAGACATTAGTTGAGGAGCCCTGATTCCCTGTTGCTATGGTTACAGAAGTCTTTGTTCATTTGCTTTGAAATTTTTATGCTCATGCAAATCGAACATTTCCTTGATTTTATTGCTATTAATGGAAGAGATTTTCAACTTTTACTCTGCGTGTATTTGTACTGCCTTAATAGCTGGTAGCATGTGTGTGATTTCCTCGTCTTAAGGGTCACAATCCTGTGGAAACTGTTATCTAAGACCTGAAAGGTTGACTTCATTTATTTTGTCCTGATTTGTACTTTATGGTGTTGCAGTATGATCATAAGATAAAATTGATTTTGTTTAGAAATGAAAATATCTTCATTGTGTATTTTTTCCATGTGAAGATGTGTTCCCATTGTGGATAAAAAGCTTTCTAGAATCTGTGGCCATATAGTGAAGTTTTCTGAGGTATGCTGTTTCAATATCATTATATCTTAATAATTTGATTTTTGAATTTTTATAGCTTTCAGAATTATTGAAACATGAAGCTACTGAAAGTGTTTTGTACAATGAAGATATGTGCTACCAATAACACAGATATACACAATCAAGTGGATGATTAGACAGGAAAGCACAGACTCCATTTTCAACCCATTTATCAGAAAGGTTTTGAGTCCTGTTTTCTTAAAAATTAGAAAAGGTAAATATCATGGTTGTCCAATCTTGTCTAGTTTGCATCTGCCTGAAGATGGTTTCTGTCCCTGTTTAAATATTAACTATAACACCTGAGATTCAGGAAAGAAAATAAAGATGCTTATAACGACAGAAAGAAATGCTAAGAGTGTGGGTATCCTTGCAAAGAAGGAACCCGGAACATGTACCCAGATTCAACAATTGCAAACTTGTCACAGAAACTTTTGTCAAAGAAATCTTTGGAAAATCATGACATAAAGAACATTCATCCCATATATCTCTGTTGTAAGTTTCGTACAATGAAAACTCTTGTTTTTCTATCGTTCAGCATTTAATAGGCTATTTTCAGCCCTGTAAAAAAATGACTGCCATTTTGGAGAATTTCATTTTTAGAGAGAGTTACTTATGTGTCGGTCACTAGATGGCAACCTTTGACCAGTTTTATGTTTTGAAGACAAAGCCACTACATCCTGAGTTCCTGCGTAGAGAACCTGAGTCTTTTTACTTATCCAGAGAATTTGCCAGCTTGGATATGAAAGGCGCAGCATCTGTTCTTAAAAGTGTTCACCAACTGAGAGAGATGCGAATATGAGACACAGCAATTAAACTTCAGAATCAACTGCAATGCAGAACTCAGCACATGACCCTGGCTTAAAGAAGAGCAGAAATAGCTTTTATGTACCTTACCTTTTCCTGGCATAACATTTTAAAGCAAAAAGAAGCAAGCTAGGGGAATTTTTGTTAGACTGATGTTTAAATATTTATTACATTTCTGGTATGAATGTTTTTAAATCAAGATATCAGCTGATGTCATCGGAAACACATAATTCAGTCATTTGTTCACTTAAGAAGCAACAGATATAGATCTCCAGATTTTTCTGACTTGAAAATTATTTTTCCTGAGAAAATTCTATGCACCACTCAGATGAAGAGCCTCATGACTCCTCTATCCAGAGCAAACCTGCCATGCCCCTAAAACTCATTCCTGAGTTTGGTGCTCGTTTACAACTGGATCTAAAACTGGCTTCGCCCTCCAAGCTGTCCCGTCCTGTGTGGAAGCAGGACACTTATCTCCCTCACCTTAAGTTCTCCTCTGAAAAGCAAGAAAGAGGAGAGATTTGTGATTACAGAACATTGAACAAGGACATTTTTCTGTGTGGAATACAAAACATTAAGAAATACTAGCTCTGTTGAGAAGACAAGACAGAAAAGAACTCAGAGTTCCCACAGCGTCCCTGAGACGAGAGGACATGAAGCCCGGCTGAGTTATAGGTTGAGGTCATTTACATATCTAAACAAAATGCATGAAAAATTCACAAACATGTCAAGCCAACTCATATAATTTTGCCACAGAAAAATTTCTTTGATATCCTAATTTAGTGATCTTAATGAAATGCCTTAAGAAAATAAAGTAGGTAAACATAAAAAATGGCTTAGTGACCGAGAAACCCCATTTTTTATGTCAGTTATGCACATTGCCTATCTTCTCATAATGCAGATGTCAATGTAGGTCCTACATGCACTGTGCACAAACACCTCTCTCTCTCTGAAAAAAATGTACCTAAGAACTCTGAGCCTCACCTGCATTCACCTACAAGTGCACCACTCTCTGAACAGTGGGATGAGCTTTTTCTTTCCTAGCCGACATCAAATATTAGACAGATCCTATTCAATTGTGCTTTCCCCTAAACTGATTTTTGCTACATGTGCAATAATGCTTACACATTCTCTCAAGTAACCTTCTAGAGAAAAAAAATCCTTATTTTACTATCTTTCTAGTCTTAAACTTTTGGGAAGTAAAAGTAATACAGATATGTACGTCTCTGAATCTTACCTACTTAATTGGCTGACACCGTCTGCATGGGAACCTCTACCGGGAAGATGCAGGGAGGAAATCTGAAATGTTTTCCCTCTCCCTGTCCTGCATCAGATATGAGTTTCCAAGAAAGGAGCAAACTGTAAACTTACTTTATTTTGGTACCTTTTTCATTCTTTCGTGTATGTATGGGGAGTGTGTGTATGTGGTGTATGTATGTATGTGTTGGCATGTGAATGGGTGTATATGTGTGCAAATGTATGTACATGAGTGCACTTCAGTGCGTGTGCCTGTGGAGATCCAAGACTAACAGCGGGAGTCATCCTCAGTTGCTACTCCACCTTATCGTTGCTCTCCTGGGTCTATTAAACCCAGGGCACACCATCAGGACTAGGCAGCTTGCTTTGGGGATTCCCAGGCTCTGCTTTCCAGGGCTAGAATTACAGGAGAGAAGTATTTTTACATGGGGATCCAAACTTAGGACCTTTGTTCCTGAGGCAAGGGCATTAACCACTGAGCCATCTCCCCAGCCCCTGGTGCCCATTTTCAATGATGCTATTAATAAAGCACAAAGATAAATGTTTTTAAGCAAGAAATCTATGAGATACTTGAAGAAAGGTCAAGTTGTATTTATCCTAAGCTATTTTTACTACAGCCCATTATACAAGAGAGTTTGGGACTTCAGGCACAATTCAGTTCCCCTGGACAAGTCTTGAAAGGTTTTCCTTGCTCTCATTAACAATTTGATGAAGAAACATATGAAAGAAAGGGAGAAGACATAGTCAGAAAGGATCGAAGTAAGTACACTTTCACTTCGACATTGTTCTACGTGTTCAAAGTCACAAATCAAGATAAACTGATAAGAATACTTTATGTAACACAGAATAAAAAATATTGCACTCCAGATGCAAAGTGTCCAGAAAAGCCATTTATTAGCTGCCATAATAACTGTCTGGTCTAGTGTTCTGTGACATCATCAACCATACTACTTGGAAGAACTCTGAACCACTTTAAAGAAAAGAATCCAGTAAAATCTCCCTTTCTTCCAGTGCCAAATAGTCATGTATATGAATATTCACACACAGCATGAGAAGAACTTCAGGTGCCTGAGTACTTTTCAGTTTGGATACTATTAATCTGCTCCTATGAACTAGTGAAAAAGGCCAGTAGCAAGGGATTATCTGTTTTACAATCATCCTTTTTTCTATGGAATTTTTATTTACTTATTAATGTGTGTGTGTGTGTGAGAGAGAGAGAGAGAGAGAGAGAGAGAGAGAGTGTGTGTGTGTGACCCTGTGGAGGACAAAGAATGACTTGAGAGTGATCCTAGATTACTTCCTTTTTACTTGACTCTGGGATTTTCCAGCCTCTGCTCACCAGGGCTGGAAGTGCATTTCCACTTGGCGCTTTTATGTGGGATGGGGAATGGGAACTCAGGTCCATCTGCTTGCAGGGCAGAATCATCTTAACCCTTGACCCATCTCTCCAGCCCCTTTCTATGGTATTTAATTACATGATTTATGTGCCATCTTCTGTACCAGTAACTTGCTCAATCTTGCGAAATAAAGTACAGATCTCTTTGCATGTGTAGCACTGCTGGATTTTCCTCAACCACTCACAAACTGAAGCAACTTGGATTTAGAAAAAGACATCACTTCTAACTACATACCCATGATAAGAGGCTGAAGGATAACTCTGAAAGGAAGGGGAATTAATTTAATTAGCATTTCACATACCCAATTACTCACACTCAACTTATTTCCTTAACTGTTTCTCTTTCCCCATGGCACCACTAAATTAAAAAAAATTCTGAAAGACTTCAGTGGTACGAGAATCAGACAACATATATAAATATATAGCATGAGTGTATGTGTGTGTGTGTGTGTGTGTGTGTGTGTGTGTGTGTGTGTGTGTGTTTGGCATGTGGGTGGATGTACATATTTGTGGACATGTACACAAGAAGGCATTTGAGTTTGTGAGTGTATCAAGGCCCAAGGTTGACATTGGGAATCATCCTTTCCACTTTATTGGTTTGTTCTGGAGTTTCTCAAGCTCTGCCTTGCATGGTCTGAATTACAGGCCACTATTATATCCAGTCAACATTTATATCCAGTCAATATTTTTATATAGCATCTGTGGATCCAAACTCAGGTCCTTTTGCTCGTGAGGCAAAGACTAACCACTGAGCCCTCTCAGACCTTTATTTTTAATCTGTGAGAATGGGGAATCTGACTTCTTTTGACATGAAAAAGTACAGAAAATTTTATTCCAAGTATTCACATATAAAATTAAAGTGACATCTGAAAACAAACAGTAAAAATAAAATTGCACACACAAAAAGGTCCTTTAAAATTGCTCTGATATTTAACATCTTTTCAAAACAGTGCAGCACAGTGGCCAGCAGAACCACAGCACTGGCATAACAGCGTGGGGCAAATTTCCTGGGAAGCCAGCTACTGTCTTGACCCATGAAAGAGGCACATAGTCTGTCAGCGAAGCCACAAGAATAATCATCTGGAATTCACTCTTCAAATTCCCTTTGCAGAGTGTCAAGAACTCCAGTTGTAGAGAAAATAAAAGTTCAATTAAAGAAGATGCCCAAAAGATCCCAAAAGAGAAAATTATTTAAAACTTAATGATAAATGGAAAGCCATGTGAAATACAGGAAAACTTGCTGAGAACTGGCTACCATAAAAATAAATATTTATTTAACCTGAAGACTTGCTCTCACAGTGAAACAGTTGCAAATGCAGAATATAATTCAAACTAATCCATGAATACTTCAAAATGGAATGGCTTATCAAAAGTTACCATTGAGAAATTTCTTCTTGTACTCTTTTTTCATGTAACTATTTCCTTGAAGAAATATATTTTGATAAAATATAGTAAACTTCGAAAGAGTTGACTGAATGACAACTTTCATTTGAGTTATCATATACACAGAATTTCTCCCAGAGTTTGAATCTGAAATCCCTTTAGTGTGGGTATCACAGGCAAATTTAGAACCAGAGTCCTATTGCTTTGCTACTCACCCTCAGAACTCCGAGCCTCTCAAATCCCAGAGACAACCCTAGCTGCAAAGTATATCCCGTGGCACCAACTCTATGCCACATGAAGTAAAATCTAGTCTTCAGGATGGGAAGGTGCCCCTCTTTACCAAACACTGTGCCAACAGCTTCTACACCTGCAGAAGGTGAGATCAGAGTCACTATAGCATGTACTCTATTGGGAAGCTGTTAAAGGAATGTCATAAAGGATCCCAAGAAGCCACACAGGTACAGTCAAGGGCTTCATTTAGAAGGGTCTTGAGTTCACGATGTTTCAGTGGTACTTCCACAACCTATCAGCAGGAAATGTCATCAACAAAATGTCCTTGTATACTTCAACTGACTTTAAATGTACTCTCTGAATCACTAAAACAGAATATCAATTGTACAGTATGTGAATAACTACAGTATACCTACAGTGAGATTGGAAACTAATGTGTATATTAGGTGCGTGTGAATATCTCTGTTGGCCACAGCATCTAAATAGAACATCTCTGTGCTTACTAAATTTTAAGTGATATAAATTACTTTAAAGAAAAGAATACTATTATATTCATGCTTGATTTCATGCTTTTCTTCCTTTCTAAGTCCATTTACATATTTTCAAAGTGTATCACAGAGTTCCTGTTTGCAAGTCATTCCAAAAGATGCCAAGAAAGTACTTCCCAGCAGCTTTCCCTTCTTTGGCTGTCCTGGGACAAGAAGAATGTCAGTCAGAGCCTTGGCATTGCAGTATTCAAGTGTCCTCCAAATTCCTCAACAGCAGGTCACTACTAAAATACTTAACCGCTGTCAGTAGCTGCTTTCCCAAGAACTTCATGGGTCTTCTTGTTGAGAGGTTTGCTCCTGAGAAGAAAAGAGAACCATGACTAAGCTCCCATCTTGCTGTGGAACTTGGCCTTTACTCTCTGATTTTTTATGAAATCCTTACATTTAGAAACATCTTTTTGTTCTAAATTTAAAAAAAATAGTCAGTAGGTGTCATAGTTAGGCACTGGTGTCAACTTGACAGTTGAGGGTTTGAGCTTTGGACACATTTATGAAGAATTAGTGGTTGAGTTAGGCCCAGAGCAAACCTGCAGGAGATTGTCTAGCTGATGGGGAAGGTCCAGCCTATGGTGGGTGGGATTAGGCCTTGGAATAAATCACAGAGAGCTGGTTGAGAGAGTTGGCATCCTTCTGTATACTTGGTGGACATGCTGGTCTGGCAAGTAAGGATCGTCCCTCTCTTGGCCACTATGTAGTGATGGTGTAGCTGGTTCCCTTGGCCCTGGTGTTGGTACATGCTCTCCTATCAAGCTACACTAAGAATTTTAACCAGTAGTCGTAAGAGAAAATAAACCTTTTGTTCCCTTAAGCCACTTGATGGTCATTTATCAGCAACCATACAGGCTGACTGCAACACTACCCCAATGAGCTCTCAGTCCCACTGTCTTCCAAATGTGCAAAAACAGTTTTGGTCTCATAGGTACCTTTGTTGACCAAGGAAGGTGGCTATGACTATCTGACTTTTTGTCTTGAAATTAAGTAATGTTTGTCATAATTTCAAAGGGCAAGGTATTATTTTTACAGCAATATTAAAACCAGCAACTTAAATTCTATACAAAAGGCAAAAAGCCAAAAACACCTATGGTTTGGCAAATACTATGATGAATTGATACAGAGGATGATAACTAAAAATCATCAAATGAAAGAGCATGAATTACACTCTGGTAAGCTACAAAAACTGTTCACTTGCCCACAAGTCTCTAGAGGGGCTGTTAACAGATTCTAGGAACTGTATGCAGTTAAGATATTTTTAATTTTCACAAGCAAACAGTAAAAACTGTTAATTAAAAAATTCCACAGACTAAGAAATTTATAATTTAGTTGTGGATGGGATTTTATTATAATTTATAACTCTATCAAGAGAACAAAACATCCAAATAATGTAAGTAAGTACTATTCATATTCTTTTGATTATAAGGTACATCTTTACTCAACTCAAAATTTCTGAAAATTTTGTGCAGCCCTATTTCAAAACAAACATTCTGGTAAACTAGGGGGGAAAGCTTGAATCTTCACATCTTGCAAGTATAACGGGAGCAGCCTTAGAAACAGTTACTCTGCGGGCAGTGGGCCATCACGCTGTCCACTTGGACAACTCCCCTGGGAGCTGCTCCTGGCCCCCAGATGTGTTCTTTGCAGAGGATAGGGGGCTTGCAATCAGTGAGGTGGGCTGTGGCCCTGAAGAAATACCCAGTGAGCTGGACAATGGCCACAATAATACTTTCTTCTTCACAATGTTCCAGGAAACCCTGCAGTTTCTAAGAGCAAGGCACAGAGGTTCGTGAAGTAAATGTCATGAGAGTGACTACCAGCACCCTCCAGAAGCCAGAGCAGGCTCTGGGTGTCTATCCTCTGAGCCAGAAATGTGAAATAGCTTATAAAACAGGTGATAGGTCCCTGCACTTGGAACAAACAAGATGAAAAGCAAGAGAAATGGCAAGACACCCAGTGACCTTCTCTCCCTGTCTGTTCTCCTCCTGTTCTTTCCACATATGCCTTCATGTTTCTCACAAGGTGAAACTTCTCATAAGCTAAATAGCCTTCTTGCAGCTTTCCTGATCTTCCTACCTCCAACTCTTCAATATATCCTATGCATGTGCTACCACATACTTTCTCTATGTTCAAGCCCAGAAGGGTTTTGGGAAGGTCACTCCACACTGCATTCTAAATTTCTTTTAGACAGTAGTGCACTGGATATGGGCATAGGTCTGGAGGGGCAGAGAAATAAAAACAAAATCTATTATCAGGGTTCATTTCAGCTTGGCTATATGTTGTCTTGTTACCTTGACATTTATACCCTAATTTTATCTACTGTCCATTCATAAATTACTTTGTGCAATTGTCTAATAGGCATTGCTTCCCTCCCTTAAATTTTACTTTCAATTCAATTTCAGAATTCAGATATATAGATTGTTGAATATGCAGAAAATCAAGATGCAGAGGCTGAACACCCTACAACTCTCCTTTCATTTTATAGGCAAAGAAGGCCAGACCTACAGTGTAAGGGTCACAATTACAAGGGAGACAGATTAGTTTCCTTTCTCTCAACCAGACTTCATCTCCTGATCTTCGAATTTGCCTCTTCCTCCATTCCAGTGTCCACAAGAGCACCATGCTGCGTTGTGACCAGCACTTCCACAGGTCAGATTCAAAAGATATCTTGCAAAAATACAAATAAATGTAGGTTTTATTACTGTTCGCTTGCTACTGAATCTTGACAGCCCATATACATTCTTATATGTACACTGGGATATATATTCTTATATGTATATAGAAATATACAAATCTTTAGGAACTTGGAATAAAGTAAAATGGAAATCTTCAACAAATTATGAGGCAGAACTTAAGTCATGAGCCTTCTATGTTCAAGAAAATGACGAGCTCACATCTCCTTGCTATTTTCACAACTATATTAAGGCCACAAGTTCTTGGGACTTTTTTGTTGGTGGTAATGGTGGCGGTCATGGTGGTCTTAAACTCGGGTGGACTAAAAACAAACACCTTTGTGCCTGTCCCTCATGATTCCACATGCTTATTAATATCTTTTAAAAGACAAGGACTTCTAAATTATTCAAATATCTCTTCTTGCTGAAGGAAATGCCCAACTACTGACAGGAGTTCCCATAAATTTAAAGCTCCAGGAAAGTGCCTGGCATCTTCTCTGCTGAGAGTGAAGGGCATCATCTATCGGGGCTGAGGGTCCCTGTGCAGGAAAGTCCACTAGAAGCTTGTCCCTCTGCACGATGACTTAAGGCTCTGAGGCTACTTTCAAGGCAGAACATAGGAAGAGTAAAATTGCTCATTAGCTGCACATTATGATGATTTCTACTGTTTCCACAAGGAGGCAATCAACGGAATACTCTCCAGGTAGTCAGACGCAGCACCGAGTGCCTTAATTCTTCTGACCTGAGGAGCTAAATTATCACCATAAGCTGTGACTGGCCAGCACACTTGGCCACACTCAAGAAATCACCACTACAGGGAGCGCCACCCCACCTGCTAGCTTTCTGGACACGCACCTGGGGTCATGGGGTCCCTGACACCGGGGACTGGTCAGGCAGGCCTCTGCAGCCCTGGTTGGGAGTCTCCTTAGCCTTCCTGCACGTGAACAGCCATTTGATGATGCGGGCGTTCCTTTCCACGACTGAGGTGGTGCTGGCCACCTGTTCCATGACCTCTTCTTGAAGCCCTTCTTCACTGTGTCTGGAAAAACCGCTGTCAGAGGTGGCTACACTCACGCTGCGCACCCTAAGTGCAACATGGTCCGATCCAGCAGAAAAGTTCTCCCTCCCAAGAGCTTCCACCACCTCAGGGTCCAGGCCGCAGAACTGAAAGAAAGTGTCAAACTCCGCTCTGGCCAAGGAGTAGCGAGAGCTTAGGTCTGACTGGGAGCGCTGCAGCTCCCTGCGCCTGGACACCACCAGGTCCACGCCAGGGCTCACAGTTGGGGCTTTGGGGGCCAAGAGTGGCACAGGGACCTCTGGGGTCGCCACGGGGGCCACAGGCGCCCTAGGAGTCGGGTGAGAGGCCGCAGGGACCAACCTGGTCTGCAAGGCTTTCTCGTCCCGCACCTTGTTTTCACCTGCTACCCCTGCTGTGTCCAGGGGCGTCAGCACCTTGCTCTTGCTGGGCCCCTGGAAAAGCTTCTTCACGATCCCTCCCCTGGAGCAGTTTGCGCCCGGTCCTGGCGGAAGCCCACATTTCTCTCGGTAAATGACCAGCGAATCGGGACGCAGCGGCTTCCGCGCAATAGTCCGACGTGCCACATTAGCTGGCGCGTGGGCCGTGGAGGCCAGGGCGCTGTGCTGCACCCGAGGGGCCCCCCGGCCGCGGTCCTCGGAAGCAGGATCCCGGCCCGCGAGCCCTGGCGCGCCTCGAACGTACTTGGCGCGGTCGGCCGCCAGCCTCTCCACGGCGCTCCTTCGCGCGGGCCGCGCTGCGTGAGGGTCCTCAGCCTTACCGGGGTCCCGGCGAGGTGGCTGCGTGCTGGGGGACACATCTAGGGTGGGCAAGGCGCGCATCTTCACCAGGCCCAGACCTGCCGGGCTTGTGCCCAACCCCGACCACTCCTGTTCCGGCGCCCGGCAGTCCGGGGCCAATTCCGAAGTCCGAAAGGGGTGGAGAGACGCGCCCCAGGGCTCAGCCGTCCAGGTCCAGAGCTGGGGCGAGCCTGAACAGCTAGGGTAGGTGAATCACTCCCGACTCGCCCCGCCCCTCCGCGCCAAGGGTGCCTGTCACCCCCTCCAGCTGCCCCGCCTCCTGGCCTCCAAGTATCTCCGCCTCCAGTCTCCGATCAGGTGCTCCCAAGACTTACTCCTTGCCTGCGGCCTCTGCCCTCCAGCCTGGAGCCCCAGGTTCACCTGCTGTGTGTTTTCCAACCCTTCACCTCAGGCCTGGGGCCAGTGTCCTCTGCAACACGCCCCAAGCGCCAAGAGGGTGTGTCAGTCCCCCAGGAAAGGCTGTGAGTCACTCCCCAGGTATCGGCTGCTTCCCTTCTGCTGCCTGGGCCATGGAGGACCTAGAGCTTTCTGGAAGGATAGAGTTAGTCCAGGTCCGCTTACCCATCCCCCTCGGTGCCCTGTGAATTCTTAAAGTGATCCCAGTATGTTTGGAAGCTTTCTATTACTTAATTTCCTCACTGTACCTGAGCATGCACAGTAAGAAGGAAAACATAATAAAAAAGAAAAGGAAAAAATGCTTTCTATGTTAGGGTAGTCTGGAAAGAACTCAGGAACTAGCTGAGACCTGGTTGGAATCCAGAGGTCCTTGGCAGATGCTGCAAGCCTCGTTGTTTTGGGGAGGAGTCTAAACAACGGCCCCAAATCTCTCCTGCTTACCGTAACTGAAAGCATGAGGAAACTTCGGATTCCCCAGGCAGATGGCTCATCTAGAAATGTTGTACGTGTAAGAAAATATTTCCAAAATTCTACCCTTTCAAAAAGTTGGACAGGAGGCTAAAAATATCTGCCAGACAAGCAAAATGCACTTGTTATCTTCTAGCTCTGGTACTCACTGGCCTTCCCAAGTTGCAGTTAAATGTTGGAACACAGCTACAGGACTAGGTATGATTCGTTTCCTGAAACCTGCCTTGAACATCATGGACACCAGAAGGATCCCAGGAGCCTTGAAGACCCAGTCAACTGAGAATTGGACTGCCAGACAGTCCATTTGGAAATGGAATATCACAGGAAAAATGAAGAGTTTTTTACTCACTGGGGTTCAGAAGGAGGGGAGGCATAGAATATGAGACATGGAAGACACAGACAGTGAATCAACTTCTGGACTGTGAGTGCTGTCTACAACACAGCACAGATGGTGATCCCAGGAGGCCTAAAGTTTGTCCGCTCTCTGACCATCAAGCCTGGCCTCTAAGTCAGAGGAAACAACCTTTAAAATTGCCTAACAGGAAGTGATTCCTTATTGCTGCCTCATGTGAGTAACTGTTAACTGTGAGAGCTCTACATACATATGCTCTGCAGTATGTCTGAGCCTGGGCCCATCTTGCTAATCACATAGCTTTGGACAGGTAGCCAACCAATAGCGTCTTTGCTTTGTCCTCAGAAAATCATGTTTTTATGGTTTTCAATATTGTTTCTTTGCAAGGACCGAGTGATTTGATATGGCAGGCTGAAAGCTTGGTCTGGGCTGTCTTCTCTAGTGGGTAGCTAGCTGGCTTTGTAAAATACGCTCACTGTGTCCACCTGCTAGTGTGATTTCCAGTAGTAAGAGTGCTTCTATAAAAGGTTATACATATGGCACAGGGCAAATGTTCAATAGTTTCAATGATGAAGGTTATGATTAGTAAACCGTTTTCCTTTTTAATGTGACTACTGAATTCATGTACATGCATTAAACATATTACAGACAATAACTGTTTAAAGTTGTTTTTAACACATTGATATTAGAAAAGGGTATATGTTTATTCACAGAGTTCTACTTAAGAAAATTTACTGGAAAATCAAGACAGGAGTTTTACTTACAGAACTGTCTAAGTTGATTATTTTTATTTCTTTTTTTATTATCCAGCCCTTATTTCTTCTTTGTATCCACTTTAAAACACTTGGTTGGAGAAAGAAGATGTGCTAAGTAATGAATACTCTGGCAATTTTGCTCTTGGGGACTGGTCCTCAGAAAGTGTTAACAACAAATGAAGAGTCACCCTAGAAGAACAGCTGGAATAGACTTGCATGCAGCAAGACAAGACAGGCCAGATATTGCATGACACATCATTGGTGAGATATTTTGCAATCATTTACAGTTACATATTCTAAATCTACAAGCCCTTACACTCCAGGGCATTTTACAGATTGGGAAATGATCATGATGTGTGTGAAATTTTGAGATTTCAATGAAAGGAGGAAGAATAGGAGGGGGTAATATGGGGTGGAATTGATGTAAATTCACTGTATACATGTTTGGAGCTGTCAGAGAATAAAAAGAAACTATAAAAAAAGTTTAAAACAACCTCAAAGGAGAAGACATGTCATTTGATAAGATAAATAAATAAAATATAAACGACTATGAAGCAGTCCTCACCATATGTCCAGGTATTCTTGGGTCTTGAAACACTTCGCATCCCAGCCACAACTGAGGACCAAGCTTCCAACACATGAACTCATGGAAGACAAGAGAAACTATATCCAATCCAAAACACCTACAAACTCAAATCTACTGGAATATGACAGTACATTCTGCTTATTAAAGCAGCTAACACAAAGCCACTGTGGCACACTCAGAAGTTGAGATAAGAAGACTGTTGTTGGGGCTGGAGAGGTGGCTCAGGGGTTAAGCCTCTGCCTTGCAGGCAGAAGGTCCTGAGTTCAGATCCTAGACCCCACGTATAGACGCCAGGCGGAAGCGAGGGTGGCCTGCGTTTCTCGTCCTGGTAGGGCGGAGCCTGTGAATCCGGGGGCAGAGTAAACGAGGAGGTGGAGGCGTCCATGGTGGTTCCCAAATTCGTCCGTGGTTCTACACACACATACATACACACACGCGCACACATGCATACACGTACAATTGAATAAATAATAAATAAAAAATTAAAAAAAAAAAAGAAGAAGACTGTTGTTGAGTTTGCAGCCAGCCTGTGCTGCAGGGCAGAACTGTCTCAAAACCAAACAAAGGGACTTCTTCCTCCTCCTCATCCTCTGCTTCTATCAGGAAGCTGCAGATGCTCAGTACCGTCAGGCATGTTGTTTTCAAAACTTTATGCAGTATTTTTTTCAAGATATATTATAAATTCCTCAAGATCTGAACCTTTATTTCTCACATTTCTACTGATAACAGATCATCTGGCATAGACATTGGCAATTGGTTAGTATTCCTATTTTCACCATTATTTATTGACATCTATTTTTGACTCTAGGTAATTATTTAAAATTAACTTCCTAAAATTCATTACTCAAACTCAGATTACAGTAGAATGTTTTTGTTTTATTTTTATCCCAAATCAGTTTAATAACCACATCTATATTTGCTGTTATAACTTTGGTTATTTCTAAATGTCAAATACCTAAATCTAATTTAAAAGCTACATTAAAATTAACTTTCAAAATTATTAAATTCAAATCCTTGAGAAATGAGTTCTCAACTTTTTATTCAGCCTGAGAGATTTGGGAGATAGCAGTTACTTAATTGCTCTGCTCTTTTCCTACTCAGATGTTACAAAGCCATATTAGTTTGCTAATGAAGAATGAATTCATATTTTATTATATTTAATTTCATAAGTATTGAAATGATTCTGTTTGCGAACTGATATATAATGTATTCTCTTTATCAAAGGCCACTTTCATTTTCAAGAGACTCATTGCACAAACATACTTGTTGTGACTGTTTTTGCTAACTGATGTTAGGCTGTGACTAAAGTTGGGAAATCATATGGTCTTTGTTTGACTAGAACAATCCTGGCTTATGCCTATCCACACCACCTTTTTGTAGGTATGTTGATTTGGAAGGTGACTTATGTTGCCCCCCTGATTGTAATGCCAGTTGTACTCAACTGTGTGACTTTATGCAGGTTGATTAACTATTGCTGAAAGATCTATAGCTCTTTAAATCTTAGAAAAACACATGTCCTCGTTAAGCAAATTTTCAGCAAGACTTCTTTAAAACAAAGCCAAAATCTGAATGGAGTTCTTTGATGAGACTTTGGTTTGCCATTTGTAGTCTCAGTGTGAATCATCTCCCCTGTTCAGACTGCGGAAAGCATCGAGATTCTGTGCAACTGACTTGGTCCTACACAGGTTACACAGACTATTTCTTCTGCACAGTTAAGCTGGGGAAAGAGTAAGCAGTAGGGATGAGGAAGATTAAGAACCATCACAAAATCAGTACAGGAAGGAAGATTGGTCAGTTTGACAAGAATGCATCGTCGAAGGACTTCTAACTTGTTTCCAACATGTCTGAGATCCTCAAAAGAATGCAAGGGATCTATTAAGTATTTTCTCCAATTGAACTTTGTAGCTCATAGTTCATCTGGAGCATCCAATCCTTGGGCTTTAACCTGAATTGTATGACTTTACTGTGGAAAAAGAACATAAAATGGAAATAAATCTCATGAGTTTAGTGAGGACAGTTCTTTTGTAGAAGATCTACTGGACTTGCTTTATTCGTTTCTGGAAAATATTTTCTACTGTACAGACACAATATTCCCATGAAGCAGCTTCTTTAGCTTGGGACTTTATAAAAGTTATAAAGACTTTATTGAGGATAACTGAGCACTTCTGGTACTGACAGTACTATAGAGTTTGTGTAACATGTGAAAGAAACACAAAAATCATGTGAGGTATAGCAGACATCAGTAGTAAAATCTTGACTTCATGCTGTGTTTTCCCAAGCCTAGAAACATCAGTCAGGGTGGAGGCCATTCCTTCCAGGGTCAGAAAGTTCTCCAGCATGTGTCATGCCCTATACAGTCTGTGCTTTAGTCTTTGTTCCTTGTCCTATGGATTTTATTGCTAATCGCAGAGTTTACTAAGGTATTTTCTCAGAATACAGGCACTGCATACATCACCTTTTTATTTACTTATTAATTTGCCATGATTTCATTTTGAATTAGGAATTGAACTTAGAGCCTCACAGTGGTTTACTTCTGAGCTGAACAAGACCTACATGTTTGTTTTATTCCTATTGATTTCTACACTATAAACCCTAAAACATGCAAGAAGCTCTGATGTTTGTAGAAGTTGGTATTTTTGACTTAGTAATTATGAAACGGAAGAAGGAAGCACGAGGTAGGTCACATAAAGCAATAATAGCATGTTCAGAAGAATAAGTTTAGGTTGGACTTTGAAAGCCAGGCACTGTAGAGTTTAGATATGATAGAAAAGGCCCCAAAGGTATTTGATTAAGAGAAACACAAGGAAGTTGGATAGTAATAAAATAAAAGTACAGGCCCTTTATCAAAGAAATTCAAAACTTTTTCTGGAGCTTGTAGACACTTACAGAGATACCCAGAGTGTCACTTGCTATCAGATGAGCTCCGTGTGCTTCTTAAATTTTCCCTTTTATGATTGAAGGTGCATATTAAATGAAGAACTGAGAACTTCAATAATGAACTCCATTTAATTTTGTTTGCCTCATAACTTCTCAACCTTACCAGAAAGAAAGCTGCAGTTGGCCATATATGCACTGCAACTGCCATCTGACCACAGATGTGGAATATAGGTTCAGTCTGCATCAAAACCTTTTAATGCTCAAAAACAGTGGACAGAAATGAAACAGTAAATTCTTAGTATAAGCTGATGGTTGTATTTTCTAATATCGTTTACTTGATCCTTGAAAAGGAAACATCAGAAGGCTGGTGGGACAGCTCTGTAGTTAAAGTTCTTCCTTAAAAGCAAAAGGACCCGAGTTCTGGTCTCCATATAAAAATGCCCAATAGGTGTGGCAGCCCACCTGTAATTTCAGTGCTGGAAGGAGTAGCCTGGGAATCCCCAGAGCAAGGTATCTAGCTAGACTAGCCCTAATGGCATGCTATGAGGTTTAATTAGAGACCCAGTCTCACAACAATAAAGTGAAAGAGAGAAGATGATTACAGGGGGCTGGAGAGGTGGTTCAGGGGTTAAGCCTCTGCCTTGCAGGTGGAAGGTCCTGAGTTCGGATCCTAGACCCCACGTATAGATGCTGGGCAGAAGCGGGGGCGGCCTGTGTTTCTGGTCCTGGTAGGGAGGAGCCCGTGAATCCCAGGACAGAGTAAACAAGGAGGAGGTGGAAGCGGTCCATGGTGGTTCCCGAATTCGTCCGTGGTTTTACACACACACAGACATACACACATGCGTGCACACATACATGCACAATTGAATAAATAATACATAATAAAAAAGAATAAGATTACAGATATCACCCTTGGGCTTCCACAAGCACACATACTTCTACAAGCACATACGTGCAAACTGCCATGTGAGTTCAGTGAGATCCAATGGCAGCCAGTAGGTATTGGAGGGAATCCAGCCTTGTGTACATACAGCTGTACACAGATGTGTACACCCCCACTTACGTGCAAACACACACACACACACACACACACACACACACACACATTCCATACACATATATGTGAAAGAAAATAAAAATCAATCTAATTCACATTAATTACTGGACGATCAACATACTCTTCTCTGGCCTGGTATAGTATCTCTGTCTTCTTCAACCAAGTTTTACAAACATGGGAAAATGTATCAACCCTTTACCCTTATAAAATTCCATCATACCATAAGAAAATTTTCTTTAGGAAGCATCCTTCAACATTTCTCTTGCTGTTTATTCATCACTTTGAATCATTTCAATCACCTTTCTTTCAACTCTGACTAGCTTCTGTCTTCTTTCTTGCAGTTACTGTAGGTCAACTCTGAAAGTCGTCAGAAAGGACAAAGGTGAGAAAGACTCCAAGCACAGAGAGACTGCTGATTCACTGCCATGTGAGTTCAGTGAGATCCAATGGCAGCCAGTAGGTATTGGAGGGAATCCAGCCTTGTTTCCAGCTCTTCGCTCTGCAGGTATCCCATATCCTCAAGAGGAAACATTATCTCAGAGCCACTGATGGTGATGAAGACAAATTCTTGTTCCACATAGACTACTTCTCAGAGTGAAAGTGGCATGATAATTCTCTAACAAGAACTCTGTATGCTCAATATTAATTTCAGCACTTTAAATGGTGACATTTTTACCTGAATGAAAGCAATCATTGGTGTCAAACTACAGTCACATGTTGTAATTCTCTCCCAAAGCTTTGAAGGATGCTAATCTTCAATAAACATGATTTCACATAAACAAATGGCAACTTCCAAATTATCTGAACTTGTCTTTTTAAAGTGGGTGGGGTTACTGAAACTAACAGGTCCATTTCAAGACCTAATTGTTTTGTCTAAGGCTGTGTCAATAAATGAAGGGTTATCAAGAAAGGGAAGTACTTGGCACATGTTCTCTGGTAGCCTAATGGAATCTAATTGCATTGCCCTCTAGTAATATGTATCTGGCTCTGGATCAAAGATTAGGAAATTTCCGAAACCAATTGCTGAAAGCATATTATTAATTACACAGAAAGCTAATTAACATACCACCTTTTTGAAAAGTACTATTGCAGTTACTCTGCATGTTGCCAATAAGATCACTAAAAAACAGCTTACGGAAACAAGGGGCTTTATTTTTTTCTTATGATAGTCTGGTTACAGTTCCTTGTCCAACTTGGCAGGACAGCCCACACCAACACCAGGAGCCAAGCAAGGGAAGTGGCAAGCCCATATCCACATAACCACTGAGAGAGGGACAAGTATACAGAAGAAAACCAATTTCCTCAACCAACTCTCTGTATTTCACTCACCTGTCCATAGTCTAGTCCCACCCACCATGGGCTGGGCCTTCCTCTTCCACTAGACAGTGTCCCGAAGGTTCACTCACTCTGGGCTTAACTCAATTACCAATTCTCTACAAATGTGCCCAGAGCTCAAACTCTCAACTGTCAAATTCACACCTCTATCTAACTATGATAGTCAGTTAGATAAAAAAGTATCTTACTGCTGTGATGGCAAATTTCTCATCAGATTTCTATTATACCATTTCTGTTTCTTCTATTGATGCTAGCAAGACCAAATGTACAAAAGATGAACAAAGGTTCAATATGACTTAGCATATGTAAGGTGAAGCCCCATTGCTTCTGTTGTTTGCACAATATTCAGCTCTCCAACAGTAAGGAAACCAGGGGAGTTATATATAACATGGGAAGAAGAAATTCTCCAGTATGACTATTCCTGTCATTAGCTATCCGTGCAATGGCTTTTTTATGCCATTAAAAAGGCATTTATAAAAAAGACTACACTGAAAAATCTTCTAAAATGCAAATTATACATGATATTGCTACATTTTAGCAAGGTTAAATAATTCAAGAAATAGGGGCTGGAGAGGTGGCTCAGGGGTTAAGCCTCTGCCTTGCAGGCAGAAGGTCCTGAGTTCGGATCCTAGACCTCACGTATAGACGCTGGGCAGAAGTGGGGGCGGCCTGCGTTTCTGGTCCTGGTAGGATGGAGCCTGTGAATCCCGGGGCAGAGTAAACAAGGAGGAGGTGGAGGCAGTCCATGGTGGTTCCCGAATTTGTCCGTGGTTCTACACACACACCACACATAAATGCACATACATACACACACACACACACACACACACACACACACACACACAATTGAATAAAAAAATAATTCAAGAAATAGCATAAAGATGCATTTTTGGTTGAAAAAAATTATTTACAAAGAACACCTAAACTAATTCAAATAACTCCATTGAGACCAGTATTACAGGAGCTCTGGAGGAAACTGGGCCTCAAAAAAACTGCTATCACATTGTTTGATGGTGTGTGTGTCATGGTTTGAAATGTGTCCTCCACAGTCTCATGTATTTGGGAAGGTCATGGCAATGGCTGGAGGAAGATGGTCATGAGAGGTGAGCCTTGAGGTGATTAGTCCCACACTGTCTCCAGGAGGAGGAGTCTAGCTTTGTAGCAAGCAATATGGTAGCTTTCAACCTCTTGGATGGGTGTATTTTAGCCTGACTCCAACTCCTGCCAGCCAGCCATGCCACCTCTGTCATCTCCTCTCTGGAACCATAAGATGAATAAATCTCCCTTTCTCCCTTAAGTTGATTGATTTTGGGTGCTCTTTCATAGCAACAGTTAGGAGTAACCGTTACAGTGTGCCATCTGCGTGGTCACAAGTGTTCCTGATGTCACACCCAATATTCAAACTCTGATTACACTCTTCTCAATCCTAACATCCTAATCTTTGGAATTCTCAGACATCTAGAATCCAATCAACAATGCTATCTTTTTTTGTGGTAAAAACAAAGGGAACAAAACAAAGAATACCTGGATTCTGACATTTTAATACTCCAGTCTTTGGAGAAGTGGCAGAATAAACCAGGCCATGAAAATTCTTCAGTGAACTCACCAGGACAACGGCTGTCAATAGCCTACAGTTTTTCTCCTCTTTGGAGTCAATGTGGGAAGCCCCATGACTTCAAGATTTGAATACCCTGTAGGGAGACAGGATCAGATTAAGCTATTTAATGAGTTTACATGTCTCCAGGCCATATACTGCCATCATGTGGCCATATATGGAATAGCTCCTGATAATTACATTTTTTCTTGAAAATTTCATACATTTTAATGCATTCTGATTATTCTCCTTCATGCATTCTCTTATCTACCTCCATTCTCTGCCAACCCCTGCTGCTTCTCTACAAATATCTTTATTGTATTCATGTTTTTGTTTTGTCTTGTGTCCCATTGCATTTAGCCTGCGCTGTCTGTGTGACCACAGGTGCAGAACTATTTTTTAGAGCCTCCTGGGTCTATAGTGGGTACACATGAGATATGGTGCCTCCCCTGCCCTAGAATCTGTTACCAATCTGTTGACTCTGTAGTAAGTGGTCGGGCTCCAGGAGCCCCTTCCCCATTTATAACTACCAGGCCAATTTTGTGTAGGCCCTGTGGCAATAACCTCTATTCCATGAGTTTGTGGTTTGTGTATACATACAAACATAGATATCTATAAGGTAACTTGATGCTTTGTCATTTTAATTAAACAGCAGTAGTGGGTCCTTTCCTAGGGTCCAAGATCACTTTACCTGTGGATTTTTTCTTTTTTAAAACCAGGTTTACAGTGGCAGGCATAGATTCTCTCCTACAAGTGGGCCTCAAATTATAATGGGCCCTTCTTGTTTGGAAGGTTAGTATTGTAGTTCATAGGTAAGATGTTGGTTACTCACACAACACCATCTGACACCATGAAACCTAGTCAACAAGAAGCAACATTCATAATCCTGTTCTAAGAAGACCATCAGCATAAGGAAAAAACCTGGTTTTTAACATGTGTCACTGTGAGATACAGCTGTGATCGAGGGTCCTCAGACCTCCAGAGGATATAACATTAAGTTCTTCAGACAGTGATGTCCTGCTACGTATTGATGACTGAAATAACAAAGAAAACAGCTCCCAAGCATTTTCGAACCAATGTAGGTGTTTAATTGAACGAGTTGACTAAATGCATCTTAATATTTCAAACACTTAGTAAAGTAGGCAGACAAACATGAAAGTGAAGACATTTATTTTCTTACTCTCCATAAGTTTTTCCCCAGAAAGAAACAAAACAATGTGATTACGAATCTATGCTTTTAATCAGAGCTCCTCCCATGACTACTTTTTGGCAAAGCCTCTGGCCGCATACCCATTGCTATATGGCACTCATGCTGGCTGTGGCCACTGTGCCCATTTCTCACTAGCCCTCTAGACCACCCACAACTTTGCATCTAGCTTTGTGCCTGGACTTGACCTCTGAGATCCAGCTGTACCTTAGGAAAGTGCCAGAACAGGGCCCTGCAATGCGGGCTTCTTCTGGTCCTGCTGTCACCTTCTGAGAGTTCCATGTCCCCCCTCTTTCTGGAGGTGCCAGGGAGGCCCTTGGGCACACAGGTCTGGCTGGTCCCATTCATCTTACTGGTAGAATGAAATCCCTCTGGACTATAAATCTGTTGTTGAACTTAGTATTTTGGTTTTCCAAAATCTTTAACAAATAGGACTTGGGGGCATCATGCTTCAAATGCTGCAATAGTATTTTAGTTACTGTGCTTAACAAGTAAAAGAATAAATTCAGTTTTTACTTGTGCAAGACCATGAAACTGACATTTTATGAGAAATCCACTGGAAATTTGGAAGTGACCGTGTTTCCTCTGCTGACTTGGGAATCCTTATCCTATTAATACATTTACAAGAGATGATAGTATTTCCATGCATTTCAAAACAATGATTTTTCATTTTAATGTGCTCTCCTTCCAAATATGATTTGTAATATATAATAGAGCAAACACCAGAAAACAGCTACACACCAACAAATTAAACTTCCAATGGCTTGGTTAAATCTGTTTTCACCATATTTTCTCTCACCAAAAAGGAAACTTAATCACAGTTGGATATATAACCTTTTAGAAACAAAGTAGTGATGTTTCTTGGGTTGGGACAGGCAACCATCCAAAGCTTGAACTGCAGCTATGAGGAAAAGCCATATCAACGTGTTGTTTAATTCCCACGGGTAAAAACAAAATCACTTGGTTTTCGAAGCTGCAGTGAGCCAGTTTCAAGCACAGGTGAGAAGCACTTACTGATCATTAATAGAGGTAGGAACTGTTTTCTGGTGCTGTGTTGCCCTCCCTCAACAGTGCAGGGGAAAGAGGCTTGGCTTAGGGACCTCAAGCACTATCTAGTGAAGTTTCTATTACATCTTACTGGCTGTATTCTGTATTTCAAGAAGTTATAAAAGCCATAGAACAGTAGTATACTCCCTCTTTGCTGATGTTGATTTCAGGGACTACTATGTGAAGCTTCTGTTCTGGATCACAACCCAAAGTTACAGACTAAAAATTCAGTTTGTGCTACAGATATCTAGCATTCGACTATTTCCCAGCTTCAAAGGTTTATGATTCACTTGACACCTCAATGTAGTAAGACGCAGATGTAATTGAACAAACCCAGGCCTCCTAAAGAAGACCAGTGTTCTCTGAAGTTTGCTGATACTAGCAGAATTAAGCATATGATGCAAAATTATTAAATTTTGCAAAAATTGGACTATACAAGAGAAATCTGATGACCTTGGCATGTGATGGTTGTTCAGTTGTAAAGCCAGAAGCATGATCCACGAAGAAAAACTATCAATTTATACTTCATTGAAATAAAACTCTTCTCCAAAAGACAATATTAAGAGAATGAAGGTAAGTTACAGACTGTGACAAGATGTCTTCTAGATGTATCTGAATAAAGATTAATATCCCAGAAAGCAAAGAATTTTCAAATTTCACCAATAATCAAAAAACCAAGCTAAAAACGGGCTACAGACAGCTCACCAAACAAGATAGGCAGACATTTTGAGACAGATTCTGTCATGATTTGAAATGTGTCCTCCACAGTCTCATGTGTTCAGAAAGATCATGGCACCTTTGAGAGGTGGAGTCTCGCTGGAGGAAGAAGTCACAAGGGGTGGGCCTTGAAGTGAATTCATCCCACTCTACCTCCTGGAGAGGGCTGTTTTTGCAGCAAGCAGTCTTGTAGCTCTCAGCCTCTGAGATGTTTGCAGTGACCTAGGTCTCCTCCAGCTCCTATCAGCCACCACGACACTTCTGCCATGAAAGAACCCTGCCTCTGGAACCGTAAGCTGAACAACTCTCCCCTTCTCCCTGAGGTTGCTTCACTTCGGGTGCTCTCTCACGGCAACAGAAAAGACTAACTAGTACATGTTCACTATCGTTAAAGAATTTCAAACTGCAAAATAAGGTGATACTGCTCTCCAGTCAGAATGAGTGAAATCAGAATACTAACACCAAATGCTGGCAAGGAAGTGGAGCACAGGAACTCTCATTTTTATGGTAAGAATGCAGTAGTGTCCTTATTCTCTGGGGGTTTATCCTGTGCAGTTGAAACAGAATCCATTCCCATTCCTGAGCCCTGCACAGATGATAAGTATTCACATGAAGTTTAGTTCATGGTTTGCAAGAGAATGATTTAATTGGTAGGCTTGATTATTCTATTGGCAACACATTTATAATGTATTCAAATAGCACAATTTATTTCTTTTCATGTGAGAGAGAGAGAGAGAGAGAGAGAGAGAGAGAGAGAGTGTGTGTGTGTGTGTGTGTGTGTGTGTGTAGGAAAAGGAGCATGTTTATCTTTCCTGCATCAAGTCTGGTGTATCACCAGAACTGTGGTTGGTTAGTTGGCTGGCGGAATGGCATGTGACTGTGGACAAGTGATTCAAGGAGTCTCCTCTCCCGGTTCCAGAGGCTGCCAATCACTATTTAAAAAACAAAGAGCTACCACTTTGTCCCTGAGCAACAGGAGTGAGATGGAAAGAAACCAGGCATCACAGAGCAGCCTCAGAGGTCCTTAGTCATGTCTGAGGATCTCCACATCTTCACCTGCAAGACATTCACAGACACTAACTTATCTACAGAAAGAAGAAAATATGACCTTCTTCCTTTAAACATTGAGGTATAGTTTGTAATTGTAGCCCAGCCATCTTGGATTTTCAGTCATTATTACTAAAAGTTCACCACTAACACAAGTAAGAAAAAGCTTCATTGTATTAAAAGCCTGGAAAAAAAAAACACCGAAGAATGAAAAAAGGCAGTCATTACTAAAAAAATAACACATGCATCAGAATTTCCTAACTCACTATGTGAATTGCTGGCTCAGGCAAACCAGCCTTCACATGTCCAGCTCTTAAGTTTTGTGTCCTGCGTCTGAGAACCTACTTGTCTGCAGGGTTGGAACATCCTGGTATTTTACCACCAGGGGACGCCAAGAGACTGTTGGGATAAACAGGAAACTGTCTAGGCCAAGATTTGTGGAAAAGTGGAATGTGTGTGATTACTTTACACCTGGGATTCATGACCACACAGGACCCTGTAAAAGTCACCAACACATCATATGACAGTAAAGGGTAGAGGAAGAAGTGTACGCATAGCATATGAACAGGGACAGTCATAGCCAGGTTTAGCAAAGAAATTCATGCAGAAAATGAAATATATGACATGATGGAAAGCAACACTCATTTATAAAATGAAAAATATGACATGATGGAAAACAGCACTCATTTATAAATGAAAAATATGGCCCTTTAAGCATCTTCTGGGTCTAGGGAGTTGGCCTACCAAGTAAGCAAAAGGATTAGAATTCGGGTCTCTGGATCCCATGTAAATGTAAGGCAGAAATGGTGGGTCACCTGTAACTCCAGCTCCAGAAAACAGAGATCCTTAAAAAAAAAAAAAAGGTTAACCGGACTAGCTATATCAGTGAGTTCTGAATTTAGAGACTCGGTCTGTGGTAGTTAGTCAGAGTTATCAATTTAACAATTTAGAACCTAGTCTTTAGGCACATCTATAAGGAATTATTTAATTAAGGCAATTTCCTGAACAAGCCTGTAGGACATTATCTAAGTGATGTGGGAAGACCCAGCCCATAGATATTGAAACCATTCTCCAAACAAGACCATAAAATACAGAGATATAGGCTGAGATTTTGCAGGCCGACAAGTTATAAAATACATCCCTTTTTCATTTCTTCCTGTGAATATGTTGTGGCCAGTTTTCTTGGCTCCTGATGCTGGTATCACTCTGTTGTCAAGATGATCAACTCTAACCTAGAATTATAACCATGAATAAAAAAACCTTTTGTTCTCTTTACTTGTTTGAATTGAGTATTACTTTTTACAACAATGTAAACTTGTAACTAACACACACCTTCAAAAGAATAACATGGAAGAGGAATGGAGGAGGATTCCAGATGTCAACCATTAGGACTCTACACATACATGTGGTCACACATACACAAATACACACACACACACACACACACACACACGCACGCACGCACGCACGCACGCACACACTCCCTTACCCCCACACAAAGATGCACATGCACACACGTGCATGAAAATATGAGCATGCATAAATATATATCCAATACATCATAAACATGGAAATGAAAAGGTAAATAAATTCTTCTGAAGCTATTTGCTTCTTTGAAACAGTGGGACTTTTACTTCCTCTTCTTGTAACAAAAACTGTTATTCCTCTTGGCCAAGGAAATAACGAGAGGTCATTTTACTTAAAGGGGAAGTACATGAAAGCCAAAAATATAAAATGATTATCAAATAATATATGTTTTTCAAAAATCCCAGATCACATTATCTATAGAAAATAAATACACTTAAATATATTGAAACTATTTTTGAATGTGAAAAATACTATATGAATTTGGCATAAAATATCTAAAATAAGCAGAAGGTAAATTTTCCCACTTCACCACTTTCGGGAAATCCAGGGCTCTAGTGACTTAAAGTATCAAATGGAGCTGATGTGGTCCTGTAGTTAGTGCTTGCACAGCATGCACAAAGTCCTAGGTTCCATTCCCAGCACTGTCAAGTAATGATGGTGAGGATCATGAAAATGATAACAGTACATAATATTCAAATGGTTCCAAAATGTCTGGTTACAATTTATTTTTACCTTTTCTTAAGCTTTGTGATTCTACTTTTTGTTGTTACTTGAAAAAAATTCCAAGTAAAAAATCAGATCACAGCTTCACTTGAGATATCTCCTTCCCTTTCCAAAAGCCTTCCTGTTGTGTGGCCATCAATGAGGAGAACAATGATGGGCAAGGCAGGTGACTTGATAGTCGATACAACAGCAAGAAACTTTCCAGAGACTGCAAAGATACAACATAAGATCCTGGACCTGGAATTTCACCAAAATCCTGTAAGTTGCTCCGCATTGGGTAAACAAGGACAGAGCACCGACAAACGCCTGCCTCTCAATGATGGGAGGATTCTCCTCTGAAGAAATGAAATGACCAGCACAAGGCATCCCTTGACAGTGTCAAAGAAATTGCTGACATAACTGACTCCCAATACAAAACCACTAGAGGACCTACACTATGGATACTGTATATTCCACTTTCCTTCTTAGTATATCGCTCAGCCAACAAGGAGAATGCCAGACATTTAACAGAACCACATCCAAAGAAAGATCATGGTGGACCAGCTCTTACAATTATGTGTCACAAACTAATACTCTAACCACTCAAGAGACAAATGTCTTTATTCATTTAGTGGCACTACTTGGGTTTCAACCATGCAAATATAACACTCTGATATATTTTTAATTATTAGGGTAAACCATAGGATATTGATATTCTTAGAGTCCAAGATCAGTAATTACTCAAATATCAGTATGTTGAACAAACTTTTTAAAAAATGAAAAATACAGCTTATTCAAAATCTGGTAAGCAACCAAAGAAGAAGTAATAGGTGGATGATTTTATAATTACATAGTAATAAAAAGGCATTTTACTGAACTTTGAAGTTTACAAAACTCTGCCTTCCATTGCCTAAGATGCCTAAGTTAGGATATGGAGCTTTGGAAGAGACTCAAGACAGATGTAGTGGAAAAACAGCAGAGCTGGGGATGATATACAAACAGAAGTTACTGAAGGAGAAGCTTAAATACAAAGTCGTATGTTCAGGGGATTAGACATTGGAAAAGAACTAGTATAATTGGAGAATATCATATGGAGGGAGTCTGGAGCTGGCTCAGGACAATGTTCATGACACCGATTCTAAGAAGAATAAACTTGAAATCTTCCAGATGTGAACAATCAAACCCAAACTTGGAAGTAGCAGCCCAGAAAGCTGTACAAATGTCCAAATTATTTTTTGAAATTAATTTATACCCATATAAAGATATAGGTAGGAAAAAGATGACTTTTGTTGGATGTTTCTAGAGACTAAATCAGCTACTGTTCCACCCACATGCACACTCACACAACCACATATTCATACACACACACACACACACACACACGTGTGCACACTCATACACACAAGCAAAGAACAACAGCAAGCTGTTGGCTAAAGGTCTCTCTGACACCTTTTCTTCTTGTCTGGGTTCCATTCACGTGCCAGTGACCATATGCTGCTGAGCGCTCTCAGCCCTCTTGGGATGAAAGGACACCTTAGACACACGTACAAATGAGTTTTCTTTTCTTTTTCTTTCTATGTACAATCCTCCGAACAGGAGAAAAGCTGCATGACACAAAGGAAGTGTGCACCTGAGAGTAGCTCCCATTCCCACACCTCATGAATTTTATGTGGTGATTAAGATCTCTGAAAACCAGAAAATACATGTGAGCTGCAGCTCCTTAGTGACTGCGCTTGTACCTGGAGAACAGTGATATCTTGCTGCCTTCCTGTAGACCAAAGAAGCACAGAACACCTTGTCTCTGCTTATGCAGTTTCATGAAACTTCCATGAAGCCTTCATTCCCACTTGCTTTCAAGCCTTCTGTGCAAACTACAGTTCTTGCCCCCAGAAGGTAGTCATGACCTCTAATCTGAGTCCCTGTGTGCCATGGCATGTTGGGTCACTGATGACTCGAGCATAAGCACACAGGTAGGTACGGGGATCATGACAGCTCTTTTGTGCTGCATCTGGAAAGCTTATATCAGCACCTGTGTCCTCAGCTTGTTATTTCTTTTAGGGAAAGGAAGCTCAGGCCACTTAGGGAAAATATCTGAGCCCATTCTGCATGGTCTGGACCTAAATGGGGGAATATAGAACATGCCAACCAGCACCACATATCCTCCAATACCACGAATGAAGGCTGCTGTTGTTCAGACAACTTGGCCTGTGCTTTATCAACACCGCAGACCAAGTAGATTTCACTTTCCCAGTACCACAAGTCTGTCCCTAGAGATCTTGGGGAAAACAAGGACAGTGAATGAGCCCGAAGGCATGAGCACACAGAAGCTGGGGCTTCAGACCCTAGTGGCATTGCCACTGCTCTGAAGTGTTTCGATTTTATAGACTGTTGCTACATTTTGTTATATATTTTAATTTGAATTAGGTTTATTTATTTTTTATTAATAATTTTTATACAAATTTAATAGGTACCCCATTCCCCTCCCTCCCTCCACCCCTCCCTGGATCCCCTTGCTCCCTTCCTCCTATTCCCCTTCCTTTCCCTCCCTAGCTCCCTTTCTCCCAATGCCCCCTCCCTGGAGCATCCTTTAGTGTGCAGGTCAAACTTCCCTCTGGGTCCTCCTCTCTGATGGAGTGTAAGGATTCAGTAGCACTGCCTAGAGCTCTTTTTTGTGTTCCCTTTTAGTATAGGAATACTACTGTAGCTATTAATTCCTTGCCTCTAAGGATCTTAGAGCCTGTGATCCATGCTAGACTTTGGGGGGGGGTCAATGACATGTTGGTCATTGCGCAGGTCATGCAAAGTCCAATTATGATTACTTCGGCCCTAACGTGTGTGAAATGTCTTGCATATCGTTGCTCCTCCCCATCTTTAGGCCCTTACAATCTTACCGCCCCCTCTTATGCAAATTTCCCTGATCTTTAGGATGGGGAGAGATTACTCTGGCCTGGTTCCAGGTAGTTGATGTAGGGTCTCTGATGTTCTGAATTATGGCTTGTTATTCTTTTTTTTCTTCTTCTTCTTCCAGTTTTTCTGTTCCTGAACCACCCTTGGCTCCATCCTGATGGGTATTGGATGTCACCCCCTGGCCAGAGATAAAAGGCTGTTAAAATAGTATCTTATTATAAGAGTAGATTCAAAGGTAGATGGAATAAGAGTAGGAGACCATGGGGGGGTCAGTCTCCCATTTGCAGGATGGTTACCTTCTGTCTGCCAGACTCTATGCCCTTCCTTTCTGTTGAGATCAAACCCCATCAGTTGCAAGTGCCCAGGAAGGAAAGTGTGTGAGCTTAACCAGATGTCTCATTACTTACTTGCAGTACTTGATGGTGGCCTGTGTTCTTTGCTGTAGCAAGATCCCCTCTCACCTTGTTTCTGGTGGTGCCCTCCCCTCCCCTCCTGTTTATAATCTTTGCAATTACTATAGATATTACAGAGATTTATCTTTGAGTGTGTCACTAAGTGAGTTTGGTACTAGGATCCACCTATTAGGGAGTACATATGGTGCATAATTTTCTGTATCTGGGATATTTCACTCAATATAATTTTTTCTAATTCCATTCATTTCCCAGCAAATCTCATTAATTCATCATTTTTGATGGCTGAGTAGTATTCCATTGTATAATTGTATCGCATTATTTTTATCCACTCCTCAACTGCAGGGCATTTAGGTTGATTCCATGATTTTGCTATTCTAAACAGTGCTGCTATGAACATGGTCATGCTTGTGCTATCAAAGTGAATTTTTGCTGTATGGAGGATTATTCCCAAAAGTGGAATAGCAAGGTCATATGGCATTTCAATCTTTAATTTTTTTTAAGAATCACCAGATTCTAAGTTTTTGTGCACTCTGGATAATAGAGCTCTATTAGATATGTGGTTAGTGAAGATTTTCTCCCATTCTGTGGGTTGCCTTTGTGCTCGGGTTACAATCTCTTTAACTGAACAGAAGCTCTTTGATTTCATAAGATCCCATCTGTTGAGTGTGGGTTCTATTGACTGTGCTATTGGATTTCCGTTTAAGAATTGTTAGCCTAGTCCAATCAGCTCAAGGGAGTTCCCTACCCTTTCAACTAAGGTTTTTATAGTCTCTGGCCTTATATTGAGATCCTTGATCTATTTGGAATTAAGTCTTGTATGTGGTGACAAATACGAGTCCAGTTTTAATCGTCTGCATGTGGACATCCAGTTTTGCCAGCACCATTTGTTGAAGATGCTGTTCTTTTTCCAATGGATTTTTTGGGCCCCTTTGTCATATATCAAATGGCTGTAATTGCGTGGGCTTATATCTGGGTTTTCAACCCTTATCCATTGATCTGTGTGTCTGTTTTGGAACCAGTACCAGGCTGTTTTTATAGCTATGGATTTGTAATATAGACTAAGGTTTGGTATGGTGATACCTCCAGCAGTATTTTTGTTACTCAGGATTGTCTTTGCTATTCTGGGTCTTTTGTGCTTCCATCTGAATTTTGAGATTGTTTGGTCAACTTCTTTAAAGAATTGCTTTGGGATTTTAATTAGTATAGCATTGAATCTATATACTTCCTTTGGTAGGATGGTCATTTTTATGATGTTGATTCTGCCAATCCAGGAACATGGAAAGTCTTTCCACCTTCTGGTGTCTTCTGCAATTTCTTTCTTTAGGGTTTTAAAGTTTTCATTTTAAAGTTCTCTTACTTCCTTGGTTAGGTTTATCCCAAGGTATTTCATTTTTTTAGGAGCTATAGTAAATGGGATTGTTTCTCTCAGGGCTTTTTCCCTTCTTTCATTCTGGGCATGTAGGAAGGCCACTGATTTTTATACATTTATTTTGTATCCTGCCACCCTGCTGAACTTCTGTATTAGTTCTAGGAGTTTCCTGGTGGAGTTTTTGGAATCACTCAGGTATAAGATCATGTTATCTGCAAATAGTGATAACTTGACTTCCTTGCAGATTTAAATCCCTTTTATCTCCCTTTCTTGTCTGATGGCCTCAGCTAACACTTCAACTACAATATTTAATAGAAGTGGTGAGAGTGGACAGCCTTGTTTAGTTCATGATCGAAGCGGGAATGCTTCAAGTTTTTCCCCATTGAGTAGAATCCTTGCTGTTGGCTTGTTGTATACAGCTTTTATTATATTGATATTATATTGATAGATTCCATTCCTACTGTCTCTAGAGTTTTGATCATAAAGGGCTGTTGGATCTTGTCAAAAGATTTTTCTGAATCTATCGAGAGTATCATGTGGTCTTGGATTTTAGACTAGTTTATATGGTGAATTACATTTATTGATTTGCATATGTTGAACCAACCTTGTGTGCCTGGGATAAAGCCTACTTGATCCCTGTGGATGATCTTTTTGATATGTGTTTGAATCTGATTTGCCAAGACTGTTGAGAATCTTTGCATCTGTATTCATCAAAGAGATTGTGCTATAGTTTTCTTTTTTAAGTGTATATTAGGTTTTGGGATTAAGATGATATTAGCTTCATAGAAAGAATTTGATAGTGTTCCTTCCTTTGCTATTTGATGGAACAGTTTAAGGAGTATTAGTGTTATTAGCTCCTTAAATGTCTGGTAGAATTCTGTGCTGAATCCATTTGGTCCAGGATATTTTTTGGTAGGAAGATTCAAGATTACTTCATCAATTTCCTCATACATTATAGGACTATTTAAATAATCCAAAACTTCCTGATTCAATTTAGGTAAGTTATGCTTACTTAAGAATTCATCCATTTCTTTTGTCTTGTCAAATTTCACAGAGTATAAGTTTTTGAAATATGAAATTCTCTGAATTTCTTTGGTATCAGTAATGATAAATCCATTATCATTTCTAACTTTGTTAATTTGAGTTTTCTCTCTCTTGCTTTTGGTTACTTTAGCTAGGGGTGTATCAATCTTACTGATTTTTTCAAAGAACCGGCTTTTCGACTGGTTGATTCTCTGTATCGTTTTCCTTATCTCAATTTCGGATGTTTCTCCCCTGATTTTAATAATTTCCTCTCTTCTGCTGCTTTTGGGATCAGATTGCTTTAGTGTCTCTAAAGTTTTAAGCTACATTATTAAGTTATTTACTTGTGATGTTTCTATTTTTTTGATGTAGGCATTAAAAGCTATGAACTTACCTCTTAGGACAGCTTTCATTGTGTCCCAAAGATTTTTGAAAAGTTGTATTTTCATTATCATTTGCTTTCAGGAAATCTTGAATTTCCTTTGTAATTTCTTCCTGAATCCAATTCTCATTCAGCATCATAGTATTTAGTTTCCAGGAATTAGTGTATTTTCTGTTGTATGTTGTGTTGTGGATGTCAAGCTTTAGGCCATGGTGGTCTGATAGGGTACAGGCTAGAATTTCAACTTTCCTGTATATGTGGAGATTCATTTTGTGGCCCAGTATGTGGTCAATTTTGGAGAAAGTTCCATATGCTGCTGAGAAAAATGTGTATTCTTTGGTGTGTGGGTGAAAAGTTTGATAGAAATCAATAAAGTCCATTTCAGTAAGAGTTTGATTAAGTTCCAATGTGTCTCTGTGAAATTTTTGACCTGTTGATCTATCCCATGTTGAGAGGGTGGTGTTGAAATCCCAAGAATTATTGTTTGGTGGTTGATTTTTCATTTTAGATGCTGTAGGTTTTGCTTAATGAATGTGGAGGGGCCCGTATTGGGTGCATATATGTTCAGTATTGTGAAGTCTTCCTGGTGAACTGTACCTGTGACTAAAATGTAGTAACCACCTGTGTCTCTTATGATTTTTTTTTGTTTGAAGTCCACTTTGTCCAATAGCATAATGGCTACCCCTACCTGTTTCCTGGTTCCATTAGCTTGCAGAATTTTGGACCAGCCTTTTATTTTTAGGATGTGCTTATCCTTTGTGGTGAGATGAGTTTCCTGAAGGCAGCAGATTGATCGATTGTGATTTTTAATCCAGGTTTGTAATCTGTGTCTCTTGATTGGTGAGTTAATTCCATTGACATTTAATGTTATGATGGAGAAATTATTTTTAGTTCTGGACATTTTTTATGTTTATTGGCTTTTGTAAGTGTATTATTTGGCTTTTAGGTTTTGGTGATATTATACTTCTCTTCTGTCCTTCTGGATATGCTTGTTTTTTTTTTTCTTCAAGCTTGAATATCATTTCTAGCATTTTTTGAAAGCCTGGTTTGGTAGACATGTAAGCCTTCAAGTTGTCTTTGTGCTGGAAAACTTTTCTTTCCCTTTCGATCATGCTGGATAGTTTTGCCGGGTATATCAGCCTGGGTTGACATTTTTGCTCATTTAATACTTGAAGTACATCTCTCAAGCTCTTCTTGCTTTTACTGTTTCCATTGAGAAGTCATTTGTTATTTTAATAGGTTTACCTTTAAAAGTGAATTGGTTTTTTTTTCCCTTGAAGCTCTCAGCACCTTTTCTTTGTCTTGAATGTGGAGTGTTTTGACCATTATTTGCCGTGGCAAGTTTCTATTTTGGTTATATCTGTTTGGGGTGCAGAATGCCTCTTGTGTTTGGATGGGCCTCTCATTCTTTAGATGAGGGAAGTTTTCATTTATGATAGTTTGAAAAACCCTAACCTTATGTGTGGTATTTGAGCATGTTAGGCTTCTTCAAGGTTGTTTCATAACTCTTGAATATTTCTCTCAAGTATCTTTTTGGCTTTAACAACCTCTTCCATTGAGCTGATTAATTCTTCCATGTTGTCTTCAAGATCTGAAATTCTATTTTCTGCCTCATTAGTTCTGCTGATAAGACTCTCTGTTGAGTTCTGGGTTGAGGATAACTTGTCTTTTAATTCAATTTTAAACTCTGCCTGAGACTGTTTTAACTGCTCTATGCCTATTTTTGTTTCTTGAACTGTTTTTCTCAACTCCTCCAGGTGTCTGTTGTGTTCCTGGACCACAAGCGAGGGAACAACCAAGCATTCTGGGCGGGCGGAAGTCGGGGATGGGGTTCATTTTGTTATATAAGCTTCATGCAGTGAAAGGTTTTAATTAAAGACTTTTAAATGTTGAGTAAATGTTCACAGTCTAGTCTGCAATCTATATAATTAATCTGTCATATAATTTATTTTCCTTAAAAACAGGCTTCTTATACAAATTGCCATAGAACTTTTATTTAGAATTTAAGGTTATTTGCAGCTTAGTATCATGTAAACAAAGTTCTTCAAAATGCTAAGGTCATTCTTTGGGGTGTTATACCCTGACAAGCTAAGATGGATAAACCCTCTGGCCAGACAGATCAGTGGCAGTTGTAATGTGCATTGCCAAGGCATGAGAATCTAAAGGCAGAGCTAGGAATGCAGACACTCATTCTACATAGTGTTTAAATCTGATAAGAGCACATATTTATATTGCAAGGAAGTTTATAAAAGACTGTCTTGCTGAGCTCTCCGACCAGGGAGGAGAGCTATGGATAATCTGTGTTCTAAGCATTAACTGCCAGTAAGTCTTCATCCCTGGAAAGCCTCCTCCCTTGATGGCACTGCATTGGGGCCTACTTGCAGTGATGCACTGTAGCAAGAATGGTTTCTTTCAAGGCGAGGTCATAAAATGTGTCGGGCTTGATCTAATAGAGATAGCTCTCTCGCTATTCATAAATTAGCGTGGCAATCTCCAGGTACTAAGAGTTCTTGCCTTATGCCAGGTTTAAGAGCTCAGAAATAGTCTTCAGAAACACTACAGCTCTGGCAACAGTCTGATGATAGCTTTGTATTGAGTGGAAGCCCATGGCTGCCACTGCCCATGTGCAGACTTGGTTCCAACTTACTAACCCTTCAGGTAATTCACATGTCTCACTAGGAAAAAAATTAATAATGCACTCCTCCATTCTGGATTCTTACTTTTAAGAAATACCCACTTAAGTACCTGGAGGGAATGACCTATGTTTCCAAGTGATTCTTCAATGGTTTAGGGGAAAGAACATGTACATATAAAAATGTATAGAGACGTGGAACGAAGACTTTAAACAACTGGTAAAAAAGGGTGAAGGAGAGAGGAGTTCTCTGTACAAATATTTCAACTTACATCATGGTTATGATTCATTCTTAATGTCAATGAAAAAAGACCAGTTTGAAAGGGAATGTTACAAGTGAAAATGTAAGAGCCAAGAAAAGCAAAAGATCAGGCGAGCTTTGGTTTCTCAGTTAAATGCAAATAAGTGTGTCAGGTTTGAATAGGAATTATCCTGAACAGGCTCATACATTTGAATCTTTAGCTGATGTTCATTTTGAGAAGACTTTGGACCTTTAGGAGGTGGAACCTTGCTGGAGGAAGGCACATCACGAAAGGTAGGTCCTGGTCCTGCTTCCACTAGCACCTGCTCTGTAGTTGGCCTCTTTCTCTGCCTCCATGATAATGGCTGAGACCTGAGCTTCCTCCAGCTTCTGCTACCTGTCATGCCTTTTCCTCCATAATGGACTATGTCTTCTCTCTGGAACTGTAAGCCAAATAAATCTCTCTTAAGTGGTGATTGAGTATTATCTCAAGTACCACAAAGAAAGAGTAACCACAACGATATGATCATGTGTGGATTTCACTGGCCAAAGACTGAGCTGGAAAATATTGTCATAATGTAGCCAGAGCAGCAATACCCATCAAGGCATACTTGCCTTGGATAAAAGAGAAAATTGTGCAGGACACTGGTACAGCAGGGTTAGCATTTTTAGTTAGGAGAGTCTGAACAACCTCTTGGTCTGGGGCAAGGATTGCGCTCATTGCTTCCTCCTATAAGTAGCGGCCCTCAGTCCTCCACACCACCATGAGCAGTGACTTCAGCTAACCACAGATCCATAATGGCTGGGAAAAGTACATCTGCACTGAATGCATGGAATTGCCCTTGTTATTATCCTCTAAAGAGCAGAGCAGCTATTTGCATCATATTAGGAAGATGTGTGGAGGCTGCAACTTTCCAGAGGGATTGAAGCACCTGAGGGCTTTTGTGCCTGTGAGAGAATCCAGTTTCTGGTTGGTCCTGGTGGATAACCATCATCCCAAAAATAACACTCATCCCAAAAATAACATTCATCTCTCTGTGACCTTTCGGAAATATGTCATATGGGAATACTTATTTCTACTAATGTTGAACAAACTTGCACAACTTGCTAAGTAAATAATTTGGTGATACATGGATATGTACATATATAGATAGATAGATAGATAGATAGATAGATAGATAGATAGATAGAATGTGAACAAAGCTTTTAACATCTTAGAAAGTGGAATGCTACTAGGGACCTGTAAGCACAAAGAGGAAAATGATAGCGCCAGCTATGCATACAAGGTAGGGTGGCATACAGGTACACAGGAAGAAGAGATTTACATTTGACAAGGCACATAATTTTATGATGACTAAAATACTGTACAGACAAATTTTAAACCTGAAAAAATACTACAGCTTAAAAAAAGACTGTAATGCATAGTGTGGCCTCAATCATTTTAATATATAAAAAGACTTGGAGAAAAAAATCCAGGTTTTCTCCATAAAATTATATATTTTTCAAATCAACCTCTGAAAGTATTACGAACATGTGTGCATCTAATATTGAGCAACAATGTAGAATACTCAATTCTCTGACTGAAAAAAATGAATATGGCTTATCTGATATTTTCTTTAATAACTAAGGCAATATAGAAGATGTATCAGTTGTGCTACAGTGGTAAAATACAAGCTTCACTTGCTGAAGTACATACCAGAAAAAAATTAGAGAACACATTTTTGTGTTAATTTAAGAAGAATATGTATCCATGCCAAAATTCAAGAGTAAACACATGAAAAATTTATTTTTGACGAATATTTATAGTCTAAAGAGAGAAGCTTTATTTTTATGTTCTTAGCATAGAGTATGCATGTCAAATATAATTGAAATAATACTAAACTAGCTGTTTTGCAAACAAATTATGTCTGTATGTGGCCTTAGAATCACTTGGTGATAAGATCTTTAAGCATAAATGAAGTTTACATTTTTCCAAAGTTTCCTTTAGTGATTTAACAAATGTAGAATATTGATGGAAAATTAAAGGGCGCTCTTTCAACTATTCCACAAATACTTGCAAGACGGAAACCATGACCACTACAGTAGGAAGCATAGTTTCAGTTCACAAGAAACTTTCATCCCCTAGACACCAGAGATGGAGTAAACTCCAGAGCACTGGTTCCCAGAAGACTTTGCTGACACGGGGACTTGTGACCTCACCTGTGCAACCACGCAGCTAGGGTTCTTCCTAGAGCAGCTCTGCCGCAAGCGTGCTTGGTGATATCGAGGGCAGAGAACACAGACACCAATGCAAAAGAGCATCAACATTCAGTTCGGAATGTCAGCAGTGCTGAGGAACATAAAACCTCAAAATGACCTTCCTTCCTTCTTCCATAGTAGTATATGCTCCCTGTATCAGATAAATACAGGTGTCCCCTTGACAACTGAGAACTGAATCTTTATGTACACCTATGAAAAATTAGTAAAGGCAAGCAATGAATAAGCACGTGGGAGACTGTCTAATTGATGTAGGAAGACCCAGCCAAATGTAGACAAGACCATTCTCTGGGTAGATAAGCTAGAGAGAGAAGTAGTTAGCAGTAAAGATCTTGGTGGCTGAAGAGAATGTGACACAATGAGATATGATGAACCCTTGAAAAGAAGGAAATTCTGACATGTGCAGAAGCATAGAGGCCTTTCCTACACATTATGCTAAATGATGTAAGGTAGTAACAAATGACAAATGCAGTATGATTCATGAGGGATATGTCAAAACATGCAAATAGGAAAGGTGGCTGGCTGTGAGGTAGGGATAAGAAGGAGAGAAAGTTAGTGATTAATGAGCATAAAATTTCAGTGTTGCAAAATGACAACGGAATTCTAGAAATCTGAGTTCAACAATGAAATATACTTAACATTGCAGAAGTACCCTGAAAATGTTACATGCTTATAAAGACACTTGAAAGATCAAACAAAATTTTAAAAATTGCAAGATTCTTCCCAATCACAGTACATAATTACTCAGACTAACAGAAGCTTTAGGATAGCAGCTTAAACAAACAGTAACATAATCAAGTGGCTCTGCTTGCTCTCTGGGACAGCAGGTCAGCTCTTCTACCGTGTGGACTGTTTCTATCCTTCCCTGTCCACATTCGATCACCACATTCTCTGAAGGAAAGCAGCAGAGAGAGATGTGCAGGCTGGGGGTGAGGGGGAGAGCCTCACCACAGCTGATATATCTGTAGCTGGCAAAGACATGAGAGCACTGACTAGAGAGGACGCAAATTGGGCTGTAACCATAATAAAAGAAAAATACAAAGATGGGATATTATTGTACAACAGCAATAACAATTGCACCAATCGCAATTGTACAAAAAAGAAACAAGTGCTAAATGCCTGACGTGTGTTTTCCTACGCATTCTCCCACTCTGCCTTCATATATATCTGCATATTCTGTGGAGGCCAGAGACAGGCTGAGAGACACCTATGTACTGTTTGGTGGGAGATTTCAGTATCCAAACTCTAGAGCTGGCCTTTTTCCATTGAGATACACAAAGGGCCTGTAGCTATCTAAACGCCTTTTTGTCCCTCCCCATTTCTACAAAACAGATGAAGACATTGTGTTTAGACCTGGGGACTTCAGAGGCATTTTCTGCAATTATTTCTTATGGCTTCATACATGAATGCAGTGAACTTATAATGGTTACAATGTCTTAATTCCCAACCCCATTTTCCCTCCCCTTCCTACTACAGCCCTTTCCTCCCTGTCAGTCTCTTCCTATTGTCTTTTTAGTTTATTTTATTTTTGCATGATTGTCTCCACTGGGTTTCACTTGGGTTGTCTCTGATAATATGTGCCTGAACTATAAAAAATTGTATCACACCACCTTTTAAACCCTTAGACTGGAGGAACACTAAAGGAACCAAAAAGTTTCCTTCTGCAGTGGAAAATGACAGCTGGCAAAACTGCAGAAAATAAAGGATGGCAGACGGCTTGGTCCTCAATAGGATATCTAAGCACTCACCCACCCCAAGTCCCAGGGAACAATGCGGAGGAGAAATACAAGATTGTAAGAGCCTGAAGGTTGGAAATGCGGCCAGACATTGTCTTCTGGACAAGAAAGGGCTGTCACACACAGCAGCTTTCTACAGTTCCATAAGACCTGCATGGGCTGTGTCCTATTGACATGTCACCATGAAAGGGCAGAAAACTCTCCCTGAGAGACTGACGAAGGTGAACTCTGATGAGGGAGAGGAAGGGAGGATGCTTTCCTCTGTGGTAGATGCATTTTCTATGCTGATATCTTTTCATTCATTGGGCCCTGGGTTCCTGACTCCTTAGTGAGGCTTGGGATAATTTTCCCCCTGATTTCTGGGAAGCTACTGCAGTACTTTATTTCCTGGAGAAATCACAGACTCTATAATTGAACTACAATTATTTGTATTGCTTCAGACTAGCATGTCTGGATGGCTTTTGTGTGTGCTCTACTCCCCACTGTCTGAGAGCTATGCCGAAGCCTCCTTTCCTGTACTTTCTGATGGTTGAGATTCTGCCTGTCTGTGAAGAATTTGGATTTGTGACTTGTGTAGTGGTACCTGAGTCCCCCAGTCACTTAGCCTTTGTTCCTCCCCAGCATCAAAAAACTATAGATAGGCCACAGAAGCAATGTTCTGGTACACAGAAATACAAAGTACTCTCAAGGACTGTATTGCCTTCACAGACTATCTGATTCCTAATGTTTTCTAGTTTGGGGGAGGCAGAAAGAGACAGATGTTTGTTTTAGATTTTAAAAACTACAGTTTTACATGATCATGGCACTTCTGCTGTCTATTCAGATATTTTCCCCCATAGCCAATAATGCCCATAGATCTAAGACAAAAGCTGATTTAAAAAAAAAAAAAAAACTAACACCAAGTCTTAAAGATTGTTTTTCTTGCCAGCTCACAACCTGTGTTTCATGGACAGCAATATAGAAATGAGTTCTATTGACTGACCTTGTAGATATTTTCATAGGCTGACCTGGTATGGGAAAGAAGAGCAGATCCAATAGAAAGCATGTCAACGTATCTCCCTGTTATGTCAAAGCATCAGTGCACCTCAAAGTTCGGGAGACAAACACAACTAAAAGCACAAGAAAGAAACTTCAGTTGTCTTGACAGACTCACAATAAATGTATAAACTTCATCTATGATTTGTGTTTTTACTCTATGTACTGAATGCTACGTGCATGTGTGATGAACACACAGTACAGAGCTTAAAGGATCTTAAAGATCATCTGATATAGATGACCTTAATCCAGATAATCTCTACAGGTTGTCTGATAGCTAATTTGTCAGTTAATCCCAGGCATAGTCAAACTGATGACCATGATTAACTATCACAATCATGTTTAATTTTTTTTGGCTGACCATTTCTGCCCTAAGAAAACTTTATGTGCATTTTCCCATGCATCCTATTATTGTTTGTTCATACACATAAATAATGTTTAAAAATACAATTATTTTTAATCAATATTTAGAAAAAATATATTTGGTGTGGTATTTATTTCACTTTATTATATGCATTTAATGAGTGCTATATATTGCATAATTCAATAAAAACATAGCTGTTGAAGTTACTCTTTCTGCTGCTGTGAGACAATAGCCATACAACTATTTTAAGAAATTTATTTGGCTCAGAGTTCCAAGTAGAGATACAGCCCATTATGATGGAAATGGCATGGCAGACTACAGAAACTTGAGGAGGTTCAGGTCGCCACCGACATGGTGGAGGCAGAAAGAACATCCAGCGGGGAGGAGCTGACCAAACTCCAGACCAGCCCCCTGTGATGGGCCTATCTCCACCAAGGGTCCCCCTCCTAAAGGTGCCATGATCTTCCCAAACTTTAACAGCAGCTACAGGTTAAAAATGCATGAACCTGTGGGGAGCAACTCAAACCATGACATGCCACCTCTTAGCCCCCAAAGTCTCACAGTCATCCTGTGATGCACACTGCAGTCAGTCCTTTAAATGTACCCATAGATTATATTAGTCCCAAATGCATTCCAAAAGTCCAAAGTGAAAAAGTCCAAATACAAAAATTCCTTTTTGAAACTCCTCAGTCTCTTATATATACTTCCAACACACAATGGCACAGTAAAAACATTCCCATTTCAAAAGGGAAAGATGGGAAGCAATCTAGAAAAGTTGATCCATAGCAACATTGAAGATCAGCAGGATAAACTCCAAATCATGCAGCTCCAAGTCCAACATATAAGCCTCTTGCTGACATCATTTCACTTCCAAAGGGCTTTGTTTCTGCCCCTCTGCGTACCTGCTTTGGGCTGGCACCTATGATTTATAACTATGCTTGGCAGATGTCTTACATTGGTTCTGGAATCTCTAACATCCTCATGTCTCAATTGCAAATCAGGCTTCAACTCCACAGCATAAAATGCCCTTCCTGGACCTTTTTGTAAAATTTCCACTTACTAAACACTGCCTGGCTTCAGCCACTCTCTGAATCGTTGAAGGAGGAATTCACATTCTTTTTACTCTTGCATCTTTAATGCCTCTAAAATCAGTATCATGTGGATGATTGCCAAGTTCTGCCATAACCTTGGGGTGGAAACTAGGTCCCTTGGATTACAGCTAGTGCAACTTCTGTGTGCTGATGCAGGAAAAACTTTATTCTGGGCGGTTGCTTCAGAGGAGCAGGTGATACCCTTAGTACTCTGACCCTCGGCTCTTTTCTTCAAAAAGGATTTGCATTCTTCCCTGAGGATCTTGCCCTGAAAGTGTGGTCTCTTTTATTGTCCAAAAAAAAAAAAAAAAAAAGAACACTTTGGTTCACTAATGGAGCTAATCTCTTTAATAGCCACCATTTTACTGTGTGCAGTCTCTTTAAATTTGTCCTCACATTTTTCATCATCAAACCTCACAGTTTTTATTTCTTTCTGTCTTATTCCTTGCTTTTTCAACATAAATCTGAATAAAAGAGCTAAAAAGTAACCATGCCATACTGTCAAAATTACATTGCTTTGAAATTTTCTCCACTAAACACTTGAATTTAACTTCAGCAACATGGGCAAAACACATGGGGAAGCTGGTGACCATGATTAACTATCACAATTATGTTCAATTTTTGCCCATGTTCTGTTTCACATGCCGGTCCTCAGGAAATTCTGAGGTCCTCAGGACACTTTCAGTTTCATATTTCAAATCATCAGTCCTGTTCTCAACTTTCATTTCATCGTTTTTATCCAATATCTGTTTAATTTCTCTCTACAACTTAAAAACATCAGGAGGAACTTTCTCTGGGCTTCTCAATTCTAAATCTGACTATAACCTTTGTCCAATAGGACAGCAAGTTCTGGGATCTAAAGTCCCTTCCTCAGGAAAAGAAGGATGCAAATCTGCAACTAAATCTAAAAATTTAATCAATTGTTTCTTATCTACTTTTAACCTTTCTGCTTTTAACATTGTTTTAAAACTTCTACAAACAGATTTTTTTCTTTTGAGCTGGTCTGTCCCATTTTTTTTAACCTCCAATTAAGCCTCTTGGAACTTACCTTATTTTGTGTATATGTGCTACAGCTCTCTCTGAGGGTTTCTTGCAACCTAAAAAAGAAATTCTCCCATATCTAATGCTCCCATGATGGGTGTCACCTGTAAGTGTCCACATGTGCAAATCATCGTGAAGTTCATTGAATGGGGATCAGTGGGAACTGAAACTAAGCCAGGGTGAGAGGGGGGTCTCAGGCAGATGGAGATAATGCCAAGACGATTTTATTCTCAAATAAATGGATATATATTCTGGGCAGTTGCTTCAGAGGAGCTGGTAATTCCCTTGGTACTCTGACCCTCAGCTCTTTTCTTCAAAAAGGATTTGCATTCTTATGGGTGGGAGCCTTCCCTGAGAATGGAGATTATATTATCTATATCTATATCTGTATCTATATCATCTATATCTATATATCTATATCTATCTATATCCTGAATTTCCCTCAGGCTCCTTCTGCTCCAACTGCCAGCTCTGTCATTTATTTTGCCCATGTCCTGAAAACTTGCTGACATATGTATGTGTCAAACTCTGGCAATCATCCAGAATCAGTTGCTATAGAGAAAATAACAAAGTACAGCAAAATCTTGTTCAGACAAGAAGTTCAAAATGAATAGCAAGAAAGCATACAAGGAAATACATAAAGACATTTATGATTTACTATGTTGTTGAACAATCAGCAATTGTACACTAGAAACAGACGTTTATGATTTGTGTTCTCAAGCAATCAGTAATTTTGGAAAAGCATGTTTTGTGTGTCCAAGGTTGCTATGGAAGCCTGCTGTGTCTGTCCGAGCAAGCTATTGTAAAAGAAAGAATGTTGCCAGCCATGTGATATGCTCTAGCTTGAGGCTCAATCACAAGGAAAGCAAAACCTTCTTCACAAGCCAATGAGCAGAAGACAAAGTGTCTCAACTGCTGATCTTGCTGCCCAGTCTGATCTGCTCACCCCAGAAGGCCAGCATTGACCCCAGCAGGGCAGTGCTAAACCCATTTCTAAAACTATTCTTCTCAAGGAGGATTTTATTGGCTTCTACCTGTGCTGATTTCGTATTTCAGAATCAGGGTTTGCTGATCACAGAGACCTTGAGTTCAGAATGACTATGGAATGGTTTTCTGCCATGTTTGCTCAAGATTAAGACAAGTAGGGATTGTTCTTATTTTCTTCTCTAGTGCTATCAAAACCATCTTCTGAGGATATGGATTAACAGAGGCAATTCCCACCCCCTGTCAGAAGCACTATGATCCTAGGAAAGAGATAGTGGCTATTCCTATTCCTCTTGTTCACACGAAAAAAACCTCTATTTTTACTTGCAGTCACAAACTTCAAAATGCTTTTTTTATTATTATTCTTTCCTTCTTTGTCCTTGCTCTCTCTGTAGTTGCAGCGGTGGTGCATGCTAACTGGTGCCTTACTTCTGACCAGTCCTACTTTGTGATCTCAGTGCATTCTATGGAGCACGGGTGGATGTACTAGCGAAGATCACACTCTGTCCTTTGTTGTTAAAACCATAGTAGTTATTGTTTGGCCTGTTCCCTAAACATGGTGAGAAGAAACTTTCTTTGGAAAAATTACTTGGTGATAGAAGGACATTATAGAAACAGGAAAAACTATAGGACCTGAAGCTTTCAAATATTTTAGGCCAGGCAGGAAGAGTGTTTGTGTTGCCTGTAGTGACTCAGGTAAGATAAATGAGTTAAAGTATGGGCAGAAAACCAGTTACATGGTAGACAGAGAATGCATTACTTTGAAGGACCTCAGTGGCAACACTAATAAAGAATGGGATCCCCATTTCTGGGCTGCAGAAGGCAAAGGTGTAGGGCGTGGGGAAGGAAATGGTGGAAGAGAAGTTCAAATGACACCATGTCACTTGCTGAGCTGAAAAGACAGAGCTCAAGTTTCCATTTACAAGCCAAGGGTGAATATGGGAGTCTGTCGATCACTGGTGATAAGGATATTCATGGGCCTGAGAGTTCATGTGGGAAAGGGATTCTTGCAGCTAGTTCAGCATTGCTAGTGGCCACCAAAATAATTTTTATCCAGGATGGAATTCTACTGATGTCCACAGGTTAAATTTTTGTGGATTTCTGGAGCAATAAGTTTGCTGAGTTTCCACTTTGGTCTCTATGTTGACCATGACAGCCTCAGGCTAGTGTGGCATTCAGTAAAGGGGGAGGGGCATTTTGTCTGCTCTATCCCGAAAAAAAGCCCTTTCAAGTTTAGCAAATCCATGTCTATGGAAGATGGAAACACAAGGATTTCTATCCTTCAGTTGCTTGTGCGAAATGACTGTGTCTGATGCTCAGATGTGACATCAGTCTTCTACAGCTGAGTATTTGTAAATGGCTACATTAAAGAATTCGTCAAATACTAAAAAAGAATTTAAAATTCAAGCTAAGCAGATCACCCACACTGTTACAGTCTGGAAGACACTGGGCTAGTCAGCACTGATGTAGGAAGTAGAAAGGAACATTTCTTTGAGAGTCATAGTTATACCTGCTGAGCAAAAGACACTTCAGTGTTAAAGATTTTAAATGACAGGCATAGATCTCAGCACTCAAATGACACATTGGTCCATGCTGTAATGTGCTCAACTTGACCAGGGTTCCCAGCACAATCTCCTGGGACAGTCTTCCTTGACGCTGTGCTTCAGAATCTCCATTGTATTTATGCACCCTTGGAGGCACCAGAGGCAAGATCCGGCTTCTTATGATTAGTCCTAAACTTCTGTTGTGACCACACGCTCCTGGTTACTGGGTCAGCACACATCCCTAAGCCTACCCTCAACTCCTAGATTCTCACAATTTAAAGTTTGTTTTAAAACTTTAATCTTTTTCCACATTCTTTTTTGTTTTTAGATAGCATGCATGTAATTATGAAAATAAATTCAGACTTAGGCAGTTTGGAGGAAAGGACCATAACAGAAACACCCAGGCTCTGTCTAGGGTGGTGGTTATATGATTCCATTTGTGCTTATGCTGGGGATAATGATGTAATCGTTTCAGAATAAATAGGGAGAAACGTACAATACATTGGGGAACATTAGCTCTACCAGTCAAGTTGTCATTTCTGAATTTCTCAAGCAGGCATCCAGACGTTTTTCTGTTATTGAAGTTTATTATTTTGTCGACTTCTTTGCAAGAATGTAAGCTAAAGGAAGAGTTGTTTCTATTGGTTGAGCAGCATGGGCTTCACCAAGTGGATCACTGTGGCATCTCCAGGAAAGCAAGGTACAGAAGCAGTCTCAGGGCCCACAGAGACCCTTGGGGGTGGAGATAAGCTGGCACGGAGTCAACAGCACAGACCCCGGAAGTCAGGTGAGTAGCAAAGCAGGCTAGCAGGCTTGCAGGCTCAGTTATTGTAAATATCAGGCTGCTTATATACCCCACCCAACATCCCATAAGTCCCAGAGTGAGCTTTTGCTGAGTTGTTCTATCTGGATTGGTCCTCTCAGCCAGGCGGTTTGACATCAGCACCAGGCAGGGCAGTAGGTGTAGCTTGAGGAAGTTGCATTCGAGCATGCAGCCCATACAGATCATCCCTGAGTGGCATGCTCCCCAGGTGGAGGTATTGTAAGTAATGGTTGATCAGAAACCTTAATACAGGCCTGTCTGGTCTGTTCCTCCTACAAGGTACATCAGACATTGTCTACTTACAGTCCTGAAGTGGAGATTGAGAGTTGGAAAGATAACCTTTCAGCAAGATATGCAATAGCTTTGCGCACCTAGAATGCCTCGGCTATGAGCAGAAATATTTGGGAAGATTTCAGAGAAGGCTGAGGCCTGACAAACTAGATGAACTTCAGTCACGTTTCTAAGTAAGACATTGCAGAGAAATTTCACCAGATCTTGCATCTAATGCCTTTACATTTCATTTTTCTAATCCTAGGAAAAAGCATACAGATGCCTTGTTTTAAAGCAACATGATCGAATACGGCTCCCTTGATCCCACAGTTATTCTCACACCACTGCATAAGGGCAGTCTTTCTTTTTAATTACATAATTGTATTATATCTAGTTAGCTTTGAAGATGAATGATTGGAAAGCACTTGGTAAACATGAAGGTGTAAAATACATAGGCCGTACTTTGATGATTTAAATAAAATAATATTTTCTGTTTTTTTATATGGCAAAGAAAAATTATTACCATTTTATGTAACAAGATAATTATATAAAATTTAAACTTTTGTCTATTGGTTTTAATTGAATTCTTTAATCATTTTTCTTAATCTGATAAATATGCATTGATATACCTGTGACCGACATGATTGTTAGATACTGATTTCAGAATTTATCTGAACTGAAAAAATGTGAACTCTTTATACATAAAGTCTGGGATTTAGGTTAATAATGTTTTCTGACTGGGAATCAGCATGTACACAACATGGCTTCATCCAAATAGAGCAAGAAGCTACTTGACATTACTTTTTTTTTTTGATTTCCACTAATATTATAGTCTTGGGAACTTTCGTAGGATAGCAGCTCAATACCAGAACATAGAAGCTAAGAGCTCTCGAAACCTCTCACAGAGCACAGTCAAATACCTTATCTCATAAATTCAGCTTCCCTCTTTCCATCCATCTTCTGCCTTTTATTGAACTGGTCACACTGTAATTTGTGATGAAAACAGCCTCTTTTCTCTTTATTTTTACTGTTTACATTATGTAATATTGTAAACATACATGAAACAGGTAGAAAAGTGGCCTAGTCATTCATGGAAAGATTAAAGTGGCATTGCCACTTTAATTCTGGCCTCAAGAATTTAAGTACAGGATTTTAAGTTAGATAACAGATGATACTGATTGAGTACCTTAGGAGGGTGCTGGTTAAGATCCTTGGAGGGTATTGTTGGGAACTTTGGGAGGGTATTTGTGGAAAACTTGGAGAGAGAACTGGCCAGGAATCTTGGGAGGTTATTGTTCTGTCTGTTGACAGGCTATTGGTTAGATACTTTGGGAAGGTACTTGTCAGTTGCCCTGATAAAGTGCTGGACAGGTAATGGGAGTGCACTGACCAGGAACCTTGGGAGGGCACTGGTCAGATATGTAGTGAGAGTACTGTTGTGGACCTTGGGAAGTTACTTTAATCTTTCTGTGAATGGCTAGGCCACTGTGGAATTTGACTTTTCTACCTGTTTCATGTATGTTTACAATATTACATAATGTAGTCATGTGAAATAGTAAAGATAAAAGAGGCTGTTTTCATCACAAATTACAGTGTGACCAGTTCAATAAAAGGCAGAAGATGGAAAGAGGGAAGCTGGTTAAGTACTTTGTCCAGTCAGGCACTCTACAAGGATAATGGCCTGGGAGTTGTTCTGATAGGGTGTTGGTTACAAAATTTTTGATTACTTGAGGGTGTCCAATTGTTTACAAAGTTGGCCTGGTCATCAGGCTAGCCTAATAAGTACTAAGCTTCTCTCCTCAAAATTATTCCCTTGAAATGAATAAATATGAATGGGAAGATTCTTGAATCTATATATTTATCTCATTTCCAGTTAAAGTTCTATATATTAACTTTGCATCCATAAGAGAATCTTGCCTGAAATACTTATGACTAATGAGCTAATGATGCTTTATTTCCCTGATTCTGTTTACATTGATCAACTTCAACCCTCTCTTAGGAGAAGTTGAGATTCATTCTATTGTTTATTTGTTTCAGTGTGAACATATGAGAGCCTGTTTCATGCTACAATAGATATTTTCATTGTTTATTTTCTCACTTGGCTCTTTCTGCTCACAGTGATCTTCCAAATGAGCTCTTTGCTGGCTGCCTCTCCTGCTCCTTTGGGGAATCCTAACCTGCTTCAGGAACACACTAGAGGAGCTATCCAGCACTAGTGGGACGAACCTCTCCTCTCTGGAGCCCAGATTCCCTTGAGATATTTAGATGTTATTCTAATAACACTTGAAAAGCAGGACCTCTGAGCTTAGGGCACTGTGTGATTACCTGCAGGTGTCAGGAAGCAGTGCTTGAGACAATTCTGAGTTTGTCCCTGGTAAAACACACTGGTGTGCTCATGCTGCACCTCTGAGCGTCATACAAACTTTGCTTGCCTTAGTGACAGGGCTTTTCTGTTACTTTTATTTTTTTCTGAAAAAGAGAAACCAATGTTCAGTAGCTACGATGAATTTCCTAATGTTACATCATAACATCATTTCCTGGTTGTAAATCCATGTCAATGAAAAGCAACTATTAAAGAATTTTCATATATTTAAAAACTATTAGTATTCAGAAAATTAGGTCTCTTTGTACCATTTTTAAACAAAATACTTGAGTACAGTTTCTGTATACATTTTAAAAATATGCTTCATTTCTATTTCACCATCTATCAGAATTACTAGCTAACTTTCCAGACTTTCAGTGTTTCTTTAATACAGCTGGTTTTACTCTTGGGGCTGCTTTCATTCTATGTCACTTTTATGCTTTTGACCTATTTAATGCTGTCTTGTTTGCACAGTGGCTTTCAAAACACTAAGTAAATCCCATGGCAAGTTGTTCTCAAGGTAGAAGCTCCCTACATGCCTAGGTTTTGTCAACTTCAGCATGCTGAAGTGGATGTTTTTGCCAGCTTGATCACTGTTTCCACTGTCTTTTGGAGTGTTTGCTGACCTGCTTGGTGTCCACTTCAGTGAAGATTAACCATGTGTGAAAAGTACGGAGGGTCTAGTCATTATATTCTGCCTTTTAAACCGTACTTTAGCTGGTAGTCCTTCCACTTGCAGAGAAGGTTGTACAAAGGCTACTTTGTAAAGATACATGGACTGTCACTCTCATGTTGCAATCCCTGCCAAGTTTGCTTAATCTAAGAATAAGAGAATTGAGGTTTTCGTAGTAAAACCCAGCATGCAGAAGTAGATCCACAATGTTATTTGAATTTTCTGTCTTATAACAACTTATGGCATTATTCAGACCATGTTTATTTTACAAGCCTTCAAATTTAAGTGGAATTAAAGCCATGATATGTGTAACAGGTTGGGCACAGAATCATCTCTTTGATCACACAGAGATCAGTTAAACCACAGGACTTTGTTGTCAGGTTATCCTTTCTTTCATTGAGTGTGCCCATAACATTTCTACTGCCTAAAAGAATATTTTCCTAACAAGGTCAGGTTATGGCATCTTTCGTTAAAAATAGCTGTTGCAATGTGGTACAGGACTGATTTTCAGATTTTGAGCACCATATATAACCTCATGATGTTTTCACTATATTAAAGAATCACTTTCTCTATTACTTAATTTTTTCAAAAAGAAATCTTACTTTGGCATTAAATGAAAAATTAGAATTTTGACATATGTTGGTTTTTATACTGTACAGGTTTACATGAAACACCAAAGATGTTTTATGAATAAGAAGAAATTGGAAGTTTATGATATATTAGCAACAAGTGAATATTTGAATCATTGTCTTTCACTTTTGGATAGGGGTTTACTTATGCACTAGGTGTTATGCACTAGGACCTACTTTTTTGATTCCATGTAAAGTGATTTTCCAAATAATGACTCATACATTTTAAAACTTATAATCATTTCACCACTTTTATTATAATTCCTCATTAATCTGTATCCAATATATGAAATCAACTTTTCTCAAAAGACTTTTGTTTCTCAAGCCTTTTAAAAAATGTTGATTGCTTGACAGTTGAAAATTACTTCCTGAGATATCTAAAAGCAATATAGTTAGACAATTCTACTCACTACATTGTCTGTCATACGAGAATATTTACAAAGTCCAAATTTTTATTTTTTTAATTTTTTTATTATTATTTATTCAATTGTGCATGTGTACGTATGTATGTGCCCGTGTGTGTGTGTGTGTGTGTGTGTGTGTGTGTGTGTGTGTGTGTAGAACCACGGACGAATTCGGGAACCACCATGGACGCCTCCACCTCCTTCTGCCCTGGGATTCACAGGCTCCGCCCTACCAGGACCAAAAGCGCAGGCCGCCCCTGCTTCCGCTTGACGTCTATACGTGGGATCTGGGATCCGAATTCAGGACCTTACGCCTGCAAGGCAGAGGCGTAACCCCTGAGCCACCTCTCCAGCCCCTACAAAGTCCAAATTTTTATGTAGGCTTAAAAAGATTACTCATGGTCTTATCCTAATTCACCGTACATAGGACATAACTTGTTTGATGTGACAGTGTGTGTCACATCAAGAATACCCATCTATTATAGTTGAAACACACAAACCCTACTTCTGCAACAGTCTTACTACATAAGATAGAATTTCTCTTTGTTCTGGAAATAACTGAAAAATACTAGGAACAATGAATTAAAAAACATTTGAAATCACATCCCTGGCAAAAGGATTTCAGACTGTACATGAACTCTAAGGACTGGGCTAATGGAAGTTTAAAGGGAAAACTGGAAACCAGGATGACAGGAGAATCAGGGTAGACAGAGGTCATGCCCCTGTGACAGAGGGTAATCATGGAGAAGAGTCTAGCAATACAACAATCAGGTGAACCGTGTCTGTAGAAAGAAGTTTTTCTGGGGGAATGCATTTACTAAATGCGTTTGAAATAGGCAGGGCCAATACATGGTCTAACCATTACATATTTCTTCCACATCAAATTAAACCCATTTCCAGAAAAACAAATTTCCTAACAGCACCAGATAAGTGCAGACTTACCTCTTCCCTGTGCTATACGCATTAAGTCAGTGGGGGTTTTGCCCACCTGATCTGTCCATTCACTTGGAGCCAGTATATCCCTTGACTCCAGTCACCTTGAAGTGACAGAGTTCCTCAGATTCGGCAGTGATCTGAGCACAGAATATCAAGATCCCTTGCCTTCTCATGTTCATGTTTTGATTATAAGATTTCTTTATTTTCTCGAGACCAGATAATTCACTTGAAATATGTTATTCATAACTTCTTTTCAGCAAGGGGGTCAGAAGAGTGTCTACATCTGCATTGTCACAGGAAAGAGAACTGAGTCATCTGAGGTGTACACTCTTATGATCTAATATTCATTCTTCTCCAAGCACCTGAGGTCCTGTCGTATTCCGTCCAAGTTCTGTATCTGCATGGAGATTTGCCTTGACAGGGCGGATGGTTCCTCATGCTACATCCTTCTGTGCCCCATCGGTGCACCACGTCCCCACAGACTCCCTTTCTATTCAGTGAGGAATATCCAGAACCAGACCTCAGTCCTGTCTTTGCTCTTTCTGTCTTCACTTGCCATGTAATTCACCCAGTTCAGTTTGAAATGTCACTGATGTCCTCCCTCCAAAATTTGTGTCAAAATACTTCCATAACATTTGACTTAAATGGCTTATTAGTGCCTCAATGTTTGGTTTCTAAGGAACCAAAGTAGGTTTCTGATATGCAATTTCCAAGTCTGGACCCTAGCATTCTCCCCATTATTAAGAGGGTTTAGGTGCTGCCTGCTCAACTTTTCTCTAGTCCATTTACACATCTGATCATGTTTACCCTCAAAAGTTGCTCAGATTCCAATCACTTCTCATCATCTTTATCCTTTCTACTTTGCAGTCGGTTTTCAAAATTACAACAACAGATGAGAATACATCTCTGCTGAAGTCTTAATGGTCATAGTTCACCCAGAGTACACCTCAAAATCCTGCATGGCTTCAACCATACTTACATGTTTCTGATTGCCTCCCTTAGCTACCGACACTACAGGGACCTATAGCTGATTGCAGAGGTGAACATTGCACATCACTTGTACAATGCACATCACTGAGGAGTTTGTGCATTGAACAGCAAATCTCTCCTCTATTAAGTTCTTTCTAAAATTTTTTATTATTTATTAAATTGTGCATGTATGCGTGTGTGTGTGTGTGTGTGTGCGCGTGTGTGTGTGTGTGTGTGTGTGTGTGTGTGTATGTAGAACCACGGGCAAACTCGGGAACCACCATGGACCGCCTCCACCTCCTCGTTTACTCTGTCTGGGGATTCACAGGCTCCGCCCGCCAGGACCAGAAATGCAGGCTGCCCCCACTTCCGCCCCGCGTCTATACGTGGGGTCTAGGATCCGAACTCAGGACCTTCTGCTTGCAAGGCAGAGGCTCAACCCCTGAGCCACCTCTCCAGCCACCTAAATTAAGTTCTATACACTACTTAACCAGATTTGAAGTGCCATGGGGGCATTTTTATATTCACTTACTGTATTTTTCCTAAGAATACTAAACTATAAAAGAAATGTGTTTTCTTTGTTCACTTGTATATTCCCAGTATTGAAACTAATGCTTGATCCATAGTAGAGCTTCCATCATTTCAAAAGGGCTTTTTCTCAAGAGTGTGCCTGGGAAGGTGGGTAAAGGATCAGCTGCACAGGATCATGAGTATGACAGAGATAGAAGGCGGTGGCCCCTGCCTGACTTTTACAGGATTGGTCCTATAAGCCAGTCCTTTTAATACAGACCCACCACTGGGTGTTCAGATATGGCATTCAGTACAAAAGCTCTGGATGAAGAATCATGTTCACTGGGTATTCAGGTTGCCTTTTACCTTGATCTAATTTCACTAACAAGCATCTTGTTTTCTGAATGCCCTTTTGAGCATTGTAACTATCAGTTTTTCTGATCTCTTTTTAAGGGCAAATCACAAGATATTTTCTAGACTGCTATACCTCAGGATCCGAAACCAGGACCTTTCTTTAAAAACCAAAAGCCCCAAGATTCTGGCCCTAAGCCAGATTTTATCCCAGTGACAGTCACCTTGCTTATGTTTTTGCATGGGATCATCAATGGCTGGTTATGTTCTGAGTTAGAACCAGTTCTGTTCAGCCAGGCCACAGGACAGGGCTAGCTTTGCATGGGTCAAGAGGAATGCCTGCAGTAGACATGTGATTGATGATTCCCAGGTGATTATGGGAGCTCAGGAGTCAGCCCTGGATTCTGAGCTTGATCTCTGCTCCCTGTCACTTCATGGAATAAGCACCAGCTTGCCTCTTCACTGAGATGTACTAGGTGTCACCATTCTTATGAAACAGCCTTCAGATCAGCAAGAGCTTGACCTGCAACTGCTAAAGGGCAGGTGAACCTCCTCAGTGTGGCAGAGCCAAGGACTACAGAGTAACAGAGCTACATGAGCTGCTGCTGTGTGGTCTTTGCCAGTCTGGCTGCTCAGGAGTCAGGCAATCAATCCATGCCACTCCTTTGCCCTTGGCCACCCGTGCAGCCAGTATAATCAGTGAGTACAGGACGGTGGCTCTGCTCTCCTCCTTCTCACAGGATCATAATACTGGGTCGTGTAAATACACTTCTATGTTCAAATAACTTTCATTGACATATATTGTCTATGGCTGATGTCTACCACACAGACTAGGCAGGTGCAGCTGTTATCTATGCTTTTCCTGTTTTCCTTTCTTAAAAAATTATATTAATGTATAATTTTAAGTTCTAATTTTTAAATTCAATTATGTACAACATTTTTACAAATTACTAAACAATCTTTATTATTTCACAGATATTCTTTGATGTGGTTGTCAATGGACCAAGAAGCATACCAATTTCACTGAATTTGATTAATCATAAGACTTCCTGAAGTGACTCCCAGAGCCACTGATCCGAGGCTGGGAGTGAGTCTGGGCCGTATTCACCAGCTAATCCATGGCAGAAACAGGCTTATATCCAGACTGTCCAATCTAAAGTCAACAGTTTTTTATAACAGTTTAAGTTATTTTTAAACTTATTGTTGCATACAGATGAGTAATGAATATTTTTGGCACTAAAATGAATAGACTACAATTCTGAAAGTTTTAAAGCAGAGGTCTCTCACATTTTTCAAGCACTAAACATAAAATAAAACAAGCTTTCATGAGAGATGAGAATATAGCAAAAGCTTTAAAACTTGCATAGTATCACTGCCTATTCTGCCAGCAGGACTCATCCTGAAATGACTTCATTCATTCTTCCCTATGAATGTATGGATGGAGGCCAACCCTAGGCTCTACCAGCTCAGGAGCCCAGAAGCTGGTCTCTGCTTGCAACACCCCTGTTGACTCAGGAGCTACTGCTCTTCTCATTGACAAGGTGCTCTTCACTTCTTCCACTTCCTCCCTCCCAACTCTGAGGTATCATCTTACCCTAGTCTAAATGGCTAAGATTAAGAACACAACAGCAACAGATGCTGACAAGGATGTGGGGAAAGGGAATCCTTATTCTTTGTTTGTGGAATTTAAACTGGTACAGCTACTTTGGGAAATCAGTATGGAGGTTTTTCAAAAAGCTAAAAATTGAACTACCACATGACCCACCTATACCACTTCTGGGAGGGATGAAGACTTCAGAGGAGGAGATATGAAAGATCAAAGGTGATAAGCTGGACAGGGGAATAATGGGAGAAATACTTGAGGGGAGAAAGATGAGGGCATAGGTAGGGGAAAGGCTGAGTGCATAACAAACAGCACTACAGTTGTAAGATACAACCAGACAGAAATCTCCTATATGGAAATATAGCAGAAACATTTAAAGAAAAAGAGTGTGAACAGATATAGCCTACACAGGGAAACACAGAAAGAAGACAATAGGGTATAAAAGAAAACACCTATTGTATCAGAAGCCACAGACAAACAAAATTCCAAGTACCAGGTATGTGATATCTCCTAGTATGTCATAAGAGAGGCCTCAAAGTCCCCCCTCCAAATACTTTAGGCTTCTGCAATTATTCTTGGTTGCCCTCTAAGAACTCTAACAGTAAGATAGTATCGCTGAAAACAGTACACATGTTGATTACAGGACACAAAGAGTAAAAACTAAAACTGGTTACTGGACAGATTTCATTGTACTATGCAAACTGCTGGAGGAGAAAAGCAATCAACAATCTCATCAATCCATGAAAACTATAAACTACAATCACTATCACCCAGGCAATAGGTGACCATCAGTGCAATACAGCAAGAATTTCAGGGGCGGGGGATGGGCAACCAACAGACTTCTGATTGGATTTAATACCTCTTATCATGAATGTCAAGAGGGCAACCAACAGCTCTCTGATTGGATTTAAGGCCCTCTTATTATCAGGGGTCACATTTCTGTAAATCAAGCCAAGAATCTACAAAAGAGGAGGATGTAGGCTCTGGGGGAGGGGACAAACTAGTAAGACTTAGTACAAAGGCTTTATTTATACCAAACTGTCTTTTAAACATTTGTCAGACCCACAGACTTGAGGAGCACTCAGGACTCGACCTCGAGGCTTCCTTTTACAATAGAAGGTATTTGTTACAGACAATCACAACTGGCAAAAATGCAGAAAGAGACCACAGATTGCTTGACTCTCAACAGCACATCTAGACCACCATCTCCACTATCATAAGGCTCAGGGAACATTGTGATAGAGGGGGTGGTAAGATTGTAAGAGCCTGAAGGGGAAAGTATGGCCAGGCACTGCTTCTGGATATGACAGGGCTATTGTATCCATGAACTCACCGCATCTAGGTGTACTTCCATTAGACCTGTACAGGATGTGGCCTATCAGTGTTTCTTCATGGAAGGGGAAAGATCTCAAGAAACCCCATACCTCCTGAGATGCAGGATGGATGTCAAGGGAAGATGTTTTTCTCGATGGTCTACCCACTAACTCATGATTCTCCCCTCAGCAAGTGCTCGGGCACATACCATCAGGAACCAACTCTGTTCTGCATGTGGCATACCATCTGGACTCTGCTCCTCTCACTAACTCATGATTCTCCCCTCAGCAAGTGCTCGGGCACATACCATCAGGAACCAACTCTGTTCTGCATGTGGCATATACCATCTGGACTCTCCTCTCAATGTCAGGACTATGATCTTAATCACCAGAGTGCAAGGCTCCTAGTGCTCGGACAGTGGGGCCAAGAAAGCTCTGCTCTGACCCCAGGTTAGGATGAAGATGAAATTCATGGTTCAAAGCAGGAGGAGGGAGACTGGTAGAGAACAAGAGCTGAAATGGGAAAAGGAAGGGCCATGGGATTGGGGACTAAAGTGTGAAAACTATAAGTTCAGTATATTCATGTATGAAACTCTGAAAGAATAAAATATGAAAAAATTGAAAAGTAAACTTGTCTTTCTCATGTATAAGAGGATGCTTTAGATCATTCAATCGTGGTAGTGTGTTTTAATCTAATGTATGTGCTATTTCACACACTCATCATGAATAAGCATGAAAATACTTGGAGATTTCTAGGAACAGAAAGTAGTTAACATACTGCACAAGAAATCTGGATTTTGCCCACACAGTTCCCTCATTCCATGTGCCTTGCAGCCATGTATCCCCTGGAAAAGGCTCCCCAGCCACCCTTAGAGACAGTACAATCCTATACTTGCCTATCTTCACCAATTTTCTTTTGTAGTATCTATTCAGTCTAAACCCACTGAAGCTATTTACCTTTTTTTTTTTAGTTTATGGATTTATTTCTCCCTCCCATTAGTTTAAACTCATTCAGTTTCCCATGAACAAAATAGGTGTTTTGAAAGTATCTGTGAGTTGACAAACTCTCGGGTTTCTTTGTGCACAGGGAATGCCACTTGAAAATTTGAGATAGTTCTCTTACATACACCACACACACACACACACACACACACACACACTTTTGAAATCTGAGCTTTCCAGCTGTGACCCAAGCAGATGAAGTGACAGGTTGGGAATCTCTACCCTTAGAGGGTCAGGTGTTTGCCTCACTTACAGATACATGAGGAACTCAGATGATGAAACCCAGAAGCCATGCAGACTTAGTAGAATCTCATGTGCTCTCTGTGCCAGGAGTAGGCAAGTCCCCTGTAGAATGAGTCTTGAGCTCTAGAAAAGGCAAATCCGAGAATTTCTTTATGGTTGGTTATAAGACAGAAAGGTGAAGGAAGGCGGGGAGAGATGAGTATTTCTAGGCATGATGGTTTGTTTTGAGAAAAAGGGATTCTAGTTTCTAATTTCTAAAGAAATTCAAGTTTCCATGGCTTACCCTGAGAGAATGGGAAGGAAGACATCAGAGAGAGAGATGGTCAAAAATAGACATTGTTTTTGAAGTCTTCATGTTGTGACACTTTTGAGCCCCATAATGCACAGGAATGACCAAACGTACCTTCTTTGTGAGGAATTCGCTGTCCTGGGACCAGCTCTAGCCAGGCATTAACTGACTGCACGGCAATGTCTATGGGAACCTTAGGTGGTGTGAGATGACAACAAACCTCTTCTATCTTACCTCGCCTGTGTTGGTAAGAAGCAGTGCCCCGAGTGTCAGCAAGCTTCTTCCTTGAAACTAATATCACATTCTTTGCAGACCTAAACAAGCATGAATGCTGGCATTCAAGAGGAAAGAGCAGGTGCTTTTAATGCACCCCCCTTTGCTCTATGGGAGCCTCCCAGACTTCCAAGGTTGTGAAATCACTTAGTCACCCGAACCTTGTAAATCAAAAGAGAATAACCTACCCAGGCTCAGATGCTCAGTGGTTGAGGTTAAGTTCCTATGAATATGAGCAGAGTTCCAGTTGTGCTGCTGTTTGCACTAAAATAGTCAGAGCCAGATTAAAGAGCTTGTGAGGGGTGATGAACACAAAAGAATCATGACACAAGCTGAAGATGACTGTCAAATAGTTTATGTGATGAAATTAGTACAAAGTGTTTAAAGACATTTTAAATTAACCATTTATATGCAGAAAAAATTATAACTGGATTCAAAGCTTGTAAGATAGGAGTATTTTTAGATATGTTAAAGCTTAAATGGCTAGTAAATCATGTCAGTGTAGAAATATTATTTTGTAAATATCATATAAGAGTGATACTTTAATTCATGGTTACATAGTTGGCTGGAAAAATGCCTGTTTGACCTCGGAGTTTTCCTTCCCACCAATCAAAATTTGAATCAGTCTTTGATATAACAGTGATTCTGTCACCAGCTTGAAAAGTCAAGTCACCTGGCTGTTGTCCTTCAAAGGAGTACAGTGCTGTCACTTCTATTGGCTGGTTCAAACTGCCTGAAAGAAGAAGCAGCATTTAAATTATTCATGTTTTAGGGATGAAGTGGAAGTACACGCAGGTAAGAGAGGAGCTTCCTTAGGGCCTAACTTTCTGCCACCTGGAAGGTGTCAGAATCCACACTGAAATCTCTGTCACATTTACTAGCTTTTAAAACTTAGGATATTTCTTTCAAAAGAGTAAATGCTAATATTTCTCAAATCTACATAAGTCAGAGGAGCACAATGTTATATACCTAACTATGTGTTTAGTAAATGTCTGAACTTTGAGTAATTCCTAATATGTTTATAATTTCTCCATTTTAAATGGATAGTCATTGATATGGGCTGAATGTCTATGTGGTACCCATTCAAGTACATGTTGATCCCTAACCCCTAGGGATCCGTACCTTCAGAAGAAGCCCTGCCAAGTGAAGGCATACATACAAGGTAGCTACTAAAGAGCCTCACCAGACCCCAAGTCCCCAGATCTGGACCTGGACATTCAGCCTGCAGAACCAGTGGACACTGGCTTTGTGTGATAGTCTCTCGCAGGCAGATGGCTTGCTGACCAGCTCAAAGGCCCCTTTAACAACCAGACACCAGAGACTGAATGCTTGTCATGAACTTGTTCATAAACTATTCCCCATAACCATGTTGCTTCAAAGGTGTCTGTCCAAATGTTACATGTTTTCACATGCTGTGACCACAAAGGGAAGTGACCTTAAAATCTTCCAGAGCTGTTCAGCATCCCTAAAACCCATCTCAACCTCGCTCAGGGCCAACTCCCAACAGGACACAAGGTGTGGTCAGAGAGAAGAATAAAAATTCAGAACAACAGAAAAAGTTAGAAGTCTCAGATTTGCCAAGATAGACACTTAAAATACTTTTATCTGCATAAATTTTTTAAAATTTTTGGTTTCCTAAATTCCTTACATTATTATTTATGTAAAATAAGTAATTAATCACTGTGCTACAAATTCAGTACAAAATTTAAAAATTTTAAGGCTAAATTTTAAGCAATTAAATTAATGGTTGCTTAATCTTTGCCTTCAATGTGTATTTCACTTACTTTTGCTTAAAAAAAAAAAAACCCTGACAATTCTTCCAAGGAAAATTTTTAATATTCAAGATGAAAAATATTTTTACTAGATTATCTTAATATTTTATGAAGTTTTTCCCAATAATAGCAAAATTTCTGAACATAAAAGAACTTGGTAAAAATATAAATATATGGGTTGAGACTTAGGATAAGCATAATAAGAATCAAGTCATAATTACAATGAAAAAATTAGAATTCTGTTCTTACTATCTATTTCTAAGTTCACCTGGGCTACTAATGACACAGAAGCTGCACTGGCTCTTCAAAGGTGATAAGAGAACAAAAGTACAGATGGCATCTGTCAGTGAGGTATGTCCACAGACACTGTGCTGATCCCACAAGTAGAAGGACCCCAAACACTTTCCAGAGATGTTCATAGTTTATCAATTAAATAGATAAGTTGTCACTGTGTGAGTTATGAATCATTTCTACAAAGTAGGTTTTTTACTTACGAGCTCTCTCATGAAAGCTGGAAAGCTCTGGGTATAGCTTATGTTCATTTCCACTGCCTGAGGAAAAGGAAAGAAGACAGAAAAGATTATTGCAGTGCATAAAATATAGAAAAAAGTCCAATTCTGCCCTTGTTAAGGATTTTACTGTTGAGTTGGCTGTGAGATACCTCAACACCCCACAAAATGCCCAGTACAAGAAAGAAGTTCCTAGAGTCTGTGTGCCCAGCACAAGAAAGAAGTACCTACAGTCTGTGTGTCCAGAACAAGGCAGAAGTACCTACAGTCTATGTGCCCAGAACAAGGCAGAAGTACCTACAGTCTGTGTGCCCAGCACAAGACAGAAGTACCTACAGTCTGTGTGCCCAGGACAAGACAGAAGTACCTACACTCTGTGTGCCCAGCACAAGGCAGAAGTACCTACAGTCTGTGTGCCCAGCACAAGGCAGAAGTACCTACTCGTGTGCCCAGAACAAGGCAGAAGTACCTACAGTCTGTGTGCCCAGAACAAGACAGAAGTACCTACAGTCTGTGTGCCCAGACCAAGAAAGAAGTACCTACAGTCTGTGTGCCCAGCACAAGGCAGAAGTACCTACAGTCTGTGTACCCAGCACAAGGCAGAAGTACCTACAGTCTGTGTGCCAAGCACAAGGCAGAAGTACCTACAGTCTGTGTGCCAAGCACAAGGCAGAAGTACCTACAGTCTGTGTGCCCAGCACAAGGCAGAAGTACCTACAGTCTGTGTGCCAAGCACAAGGCAGAAGTACCTACAGTCTGTGTGCCAAGCACAAGGCAGAAGTACCTACAGTCTGTGTGCCCAGCACAAGGCAGAAGTACCTACAGTCTGTGTGTCCAGAACAAGGCAGAAGTACCTACAGTCTGTGTGCCCAGCACAAGGCAGAAGTACCTACAGTCTGTGTGCCAAGCACAAGGCAGAAGTACCTACAGTCTGTGTGCCCAGCACAAGGCAGAAGTACCTACAGTCTGTGTGTCCAGAACAAGGCAGAAGTACCTACAGTCTGTGTGTCCAGAACAAGGCAGAAGTACCTAAGTCTGTGTGCCCAGCACAAGGCAGAAGTACCTAAGTCTGTGTGTCCAGAACAAGGCAGAAGTACCTAAGTCTGTGTGCCCAGAACAAGGCAGAAGTACCTAAGTCTGTGTGTCCAGAACAAGGCAGAGGTACCTACAGTCTGTGTGTCCAGAACAAGGCAGAAGTACCTAAGTCTGTGTGCCCAGCACAAGGCAGAAGTACCTAAGTCTGTGTGCCCAGCACAAGGCAGAAGTACCTAAGTCTGTGTGCCCAGAACAAGAAAGAAGTACCTAAGTCTGTGTGCCCAGCACAAGGCAGAAGTACCTACAGTCTGTGTGCCCAGAACAAGGCAGAAGTACCTACAGTCTGTGTGCCCAGAACAAGGCAGAAGTACCTACAGTCTGTGTGCCCAGCACAAGGCAGAAGTACCTACAGTCTGTGTGCCCAGAACAAGGCAGAAGTACCTACAGTCTATGTGCCCAGTACAAGAAAGAAGTACCTACAGTCTGTGTGTCCAGCACAAGGCAGAAGTACCTACAGTCTGTGTGCCCAGAACAAGGCAGAAGTACCTACAGTCTGTGTGCCCAGCACAAGACAGAAGTACCTACAGTCTGTGTGCCCAGGACAAGACAGAAGTACCTACACTCTGTGTGCCCAGCACAAGGCAGAAGTACCTACAGTCTGTGTGCCCAGCACAAGGCAGAAGTACCTACAGTCTGTGTGCCCAGAACAAGGCAGAAGTACCTACAGTCTGTGTGCCCAGAACAAGACAGAAGTACCTACAGTCTGTGTGCCCAGACCAAGAAAGAAGTACCTACAGTCTGTGTGCCCAGCACAAGGCAGAAGTACCTACAGTCTGTGTACCCAGCACAAGGCAGAAGTACCTACAGTCTGTGTGCCAAACAAGCAAAATACCTACAGTCGTGTGCCCAGCACAAGACAGAGTACCTACAGTCTGTTGCCCAGAACAAGCAGAAGTACCTACAGTCTGTGTGCCAGAACAAGGCAGAAGTACCTAGTCTGTGTGCCAGCACAAGCAAAGTACCTACAGTCTGTGTGCCCAGCACAAGGCAGAAGTACCTACAGTCGTGTGCCCAGCAACAGGCAGAAGTACCGACATCTGTGTGTCCAGACAGTCAAGAGTCCTACAGTCCTGTGTGCCCAGCACAAGGCCAGAAGTACTACAGGCTGTGGCCAACACAAGGCAGAAGTACCTACAGTCGGTGTGCCCAGCACAGCAGAAGTACCTACAGGCCTGTGGTGGCTCCAAGAACTGCAGAAGTAACTACAGTCGGTGTGGTCCAGAACAGGCAGAAGTACCTAAGTCTGTGGTGCCCAGCACAAGGCAGAAGTACCTAAGTCTGTGTGTCCAGAACAAGGCAGAAGTACCTAAGTCCTGTGTGCCCAAACAAGGCAGAAGTACCTAAGTCTGTGTGTCCAGAACAAGGCAGAGGTACCTACAGTCTGTGTGTCCAGAACAAGGCAGAAGTACCTAAGTCTGTGTGCCCAGCACAAGGCAGAAGTACCTAAGTCTGTGTGCCCAGCACAAGGCAGAAGTACCTAAGTCTGTGTGCCCAGAACAAGAAAGAAGTACCTAAGTCTGTGTGCCCAGCACAAGGCAGAAGTACCTACAGTCTGTGTGCCCAGAACAAGGCAGAAGTACCTACAGTCTGTGTGCCCAGAACAAGGCAGAAGTACCTACAGTCTGTGTGCCCAGCACAAGGCAGAAGTACCTACAGTCTGTGTGCCCAGAACAAGGCAGAAGTACCTACAGTCTATGTGCCCAGTACAAGAAAGAAGTACCTACAGTCTGTGTGTCCAGCACAAGGCAGAAGTACCTACAGTCTGTGTGCCCAGAACAAGGCAGAAGTACCTACAGTCTGTGTGCCCAGAACAAGGCAGAAGTACCTACAGTCTGTGTGCCCAGTACAAGAAAGAAGTACCTAAGTCTGTGTGCCCAGCACAAGAAAGAAGTACCTAAGTCTGTGTGTCCAGAACAAGGCAGAAGTACCTACAGTCTGTGTGTCCAGAACAAGGCAGAAGTACCTACAGTCTGTGTGCCCAGCACAAGGCAGAAGTACCTACAGTCTGTGTGTCCAGCACAAGGCAGAAGTACCTACAGTCTGTGTGCCCAGAACAAGGCAGAAGTACCTACAGTCTGTGTGCCCAGAACAAGAAAGAAGTACCTACAGTCTGTGTGCCCAGACCAAGAAAGAAGTACCTACAGTCTGTGTGTCCAGAACAAGGCAGAAGTACCTACAGTCTGTGTGCCCAGCACAAGGCAGAAGTACCTAAGTCTGTGTGCCCAGAAAAAGGCAGAAGTACCTACAGTCTGTGTGCCCAGCACAAGGCAGAAGTACCTACAGTCTGTGTGCCCAGAACAAGGCAGAAGTACCTACAGTCTATGTGCCCAGAACAAGGCAGAAGTACCTACAGTCTGTGTGCCCAGCACAAGACAGAAGTACCTACACTCTGTGTGCCCAGCACAAGGCAGAAGTACCTACAGTCTGTGTGCCCAGCACAAGGCAGAAGTATCTACAGTCTGTGTGTCCAGAACAAGGCAGAAGTACCTACAGTCTGTGTGCCCAGCACAAGGCAGAAGTACCTACAGTCTGTGTGCCCAGCACAAGGCAGAAGTACCTACAGTCTGTGTGCCCAGAACAAGGCAGAAGTACCTACAGTCTGTGTGCCCAGAACAAGGCAGAAGTACCTACAGTCTGTGTGCCCAGCACAAGGCAGAAGTACCTACAGTCTGTGTGCCCAGAACAAGGCAGAAGTACCTACAGTCTGTGTGCCCAGTACAAGAAAGAAGTACCTACAGTCTGTGTGTCCAGCACAAGGCAGAAGTACCTACAGTCTGTGTGCCCAGAACAAGGCAGAAGTACCTACAGTCTGTGTGCCCAGAACAAGGCAGAAGTACCTACAGTCTGTGTGCCCAGTACAAGAAAGAAGTACCTAAGTCTGTGTGCCCAGCACAAGAAAGAAGTACCTAAGTCTGTGTGTCCAGAACAAGGCAGAAGTACCTACAGTCTGTGTGTCCAGAACAAGGCAGAAGTACCTACAGTCTGTGTGCCCAGCACAAGGCAGAAGTACCTACAGTCTGTGTGTCCAGCACAAGGCAGAAGTACCTACAGTCTGTGTGCCCAGAACAAGGCAGAAGTACCTACAGTCTGTGTGCCCAGAACAAGAAAGAAGTACCTACAGTCTGTGTGCCCAGACCAAGAAAGAAGTACCTACAGTCTGTGTGTCCAGAACAAGGCAGAAGTACCTACAGTCTGTGTGCCCAGCACAAGGCAGAAGTACCTAAGTCTGTGTGCCCAGAAAAAGGCAGAAGTACCTACAGTCTGTGTGCCCAGCACAAGGCAGAAGTACCTACAGTCTGTGTGCCCAGAACAAGGCAGAAGTACCTACAGTCTGTGTGCCCAGAACAAGGCAGAAGTACCTACAGTCTGTGTGCCCAGCACAAGACAGAAGTACCTACACTCTGTGTGCCCAGCACAAGGCAGAAGTACCTACAGTCTGTGTGCCCAGAACAAGGCAGAAGTACCTACAGTCTGTGTGCCCAGCACAAGACAGAAGTACCTACACTCTGTGTGCCCAGCACAAGGCAGAAGTACCTACAGTCTGTGTGCCCAGCACAAGGCAGAAGTACCTACAGTCTGTGTGCCCAGAACAAGGCAGAAGTACCTACAGTCTGTGTGCCCAGCACAAGGCAGAAGTACCTACAGTCTGTGTGTCCAGCACAAGGCAGAAGTACCTACAGTCTGTGTGTCCAGAACAAGGCAGAAGTACCTACAGTCTGTGTGCCCAGCACAAGGCAGAAGTACCTACAGTCTGTGTGCCCAGCACAAGGCAGAAGTACCTACAGTCTGTGTGCCCAGAACAAGGCAGAAGTACCTACAGTCTGTGTGCCCAGCACAAGGCAGAAGTACCTACAGTCTGTGTGCCCAGCACAAGGCAGAAGTACCTACAGTCTGTGTGTCCAGAACAAGGCAGAAGTACCTACAGTCTGTGTGCCCAGCACAAGAAAGAAGTACCTACAGTCTGTGTGTCCAGAACAAGGCAGAAGTACCTACAGTCTGTGTGTCCAGAACAAGGCAGAAGTACCTACGGTCTGTGTGCCCAGCACAAGGCAGAAGTACCTACAGTCTGTGTGCCCAGCACAAGGCAGAAGTACCTACAGTCTGTGTGCCCAGCACAAGGCAGAAGTACCTACAGTCTGTGTGTCCAGAACAAGGCAGAAGTACCTACAGTCTGTGTGCCCAGCACAAGAAAGAAGTACCTACAGTCTGTGTGCCCAGCACAAGAAAGAAGTACCTACAGTCTGTGTGTCCAGAACAAGGCAGAAGTACCTACAGTCTGTGTGCCCAGCACAAAGCAGAAGTACCTACAGTCTGTGTGCCCAGCACAAGGCAGAAGTACCTACAGTCTGTGTGCCCAGAACAAGGCAGAAGTACCTACAGTCTGTGTGCCAAGCACAAGGCAGAAGTACCTACAGTCTGTGTGTCCAGCACAAGGCAGAAGTACCTACAGTCTGTGTGCCCAGCACAAGGCAGAAGTACCTACAGTCTGTGTGCCCAGCACAAGGCAGAAGTACCTACAGTCTGTGTGCCCAGAACAAGGCAGAAGTACCTACAGTCTGTGTGTCCAGAACAAGGCAGAAGTACCTACAGTCTGTGTGTCCAGAACAAGGCAGAAGTACCTACAGTCTGTGTGTCCAGAACAAGGCAGAAGTACCTACAGTCTGTGTGCCCAGAACAAGAAAGAAGTACCTACAGTCTGTGTGTCCAGAACAAGGCAGAAGTACCTACAGTCTGTGTGTCCAGAACAAGGCAGAAGTACCTACAGTCTGTGTGTCCAGCACAAGGCAGAAGTACCTACAGTCTGTGTGCCCAGAACAAGGCAGAAGTACCTATAGTCTGTGTGCCCAGAACAAGACAGAAGTACCTACAGTCTGTGTGCCCAGCACAAGGCAGAAGTATCTACAGTCTGTGTGCCCAGCACAAGGCAGAAGTACCTACAGTCTGTGTGCCCAGCACAAGGCAGAAGTACCTACACTCTGTGTGTCCAGCACAAGGCAGAAGTACCTACAGTCTGTGTGCCCAGCACAAGGCAGAAGTACCTAAGTCTGTGTGCCCAGCACAAGGCAGAAGTACCTACAGTCTGTGTGCCCAGAACAAGAAAGAAGTACCTAAGTCTGTGTGCCCAGCACAAGGCAGAAGTACCTACAGTCTGTGTGCCCAGAACAAGACAGAAGAACCTACAGTCTGTGTGCCCAGAACAAGAAAGAAGTACCTACAGTCTGTGTGCCGAGACCAAGAAAGAAGTACCTACAGTCTGTGTCCCCAGAACAAGAAAGAAGTACCTACAGTCTGTGTGTCCAGAACAAGGCAGAAGTACCTACAGTCTGTGTGCCCAGAACAAGGCAGCAGTACCTAAGTCTGTGTGCCCAGCACAAGGCAGATGTACCTACAGTCTGTGTGCCCAGCACAAGGCAGAAGTACCTACAGTCTGTGTGCCCAGCACAAAAAAGAAGTTCCTAGAGTCTGTTTGCCCAGTACAAGAAAGAAGTTCCTAGAGTCTGTGTGCCCAGTACAAGAAAGAAGTACCTACAGTCTGTGTGCTCAGTACAAGAAAGAAGTACCTACAGTCTGTGTGCCCAGTAAAAAGCAGAAGTACCTACAGTCTGTGTGCCCAGTACAAGACAGCAATACCTACAGTCTGTGTGCCCAGTACAAGACAGGAGTACCTACAGTCTGTGTGCCCTGTGCAAGACAGCAATACCTACAGCCTGTGTGCCTTGCAGAAGACAGCAATAACTACAATCTGTGTGTCTAATATAAGGCAGCAATACCTACAGTCTCAGACGCTGTTCCATGCACATCTCTTCCAGAAGCCATTAGGAAACATCAGAGCAAGAGGGAGGACAGCCCTATATAGTGATCTCTAAACATTCTTGCTGTTTAACCCCTCAGATAATTTTAGACAATAAATGAACAAGGTGTTGGATGGCTTCTGACTGGTACCTGAAGTTCAAGATGAACTTGAATAAAGCAACTGCATTGCACTCTTTTGAATAGCATACTATATACTGCTGTTGCCAATTAAAGAATTTCTCTAGCAGGAAAAATACACAGAACCCACTTTTAACTTTCAAATTGTATTTCTAATCCATTTGTTACAAAGGCTTCACAGTATTAATTATATTTTGCTTAGCATTTTATCTTTTAAGCTTAAGAAGGTACAGATCCTATTAAATAATAGGTACAGATCTTAAATGAATAATACATGAATGATTAATTAACTCATTTATAGATACATGGGCTGACATGGGGATTTTTAGGGGAGCAGAGGGTCTCCATATATAGCTTAGAATGGTCTTGAAATTCTGGAATTGAATAACCCTCTTATTCTTTAACTTTGTTACCTGAATAGCTAAAAACACTGGTACCATCGTTCCCCAACTATCAAATGTAGTTCTTGGAAAAACTAGGGAGAGCTGGAATTAAATAGTTTATGGTAATATAACTGATCTTTTAAATAGTGTTGAGATAAAGACAAAAGAATAACCTAGTAATTTATAACCAAAAATTATAATGAAGTATTTATGAAATAATAAAATCTTTTATAGTACTGTTACTGTCTATATGATAGGTAACTATGACTTTTAAATAGTTGTTTCTTAATGATGTTAGCAATTATTATTATTATAAATTTTGTAAGTGAAAATTAGGCTCCTTCTTAATTTTTCTGAGTGCAGGAGAAATCATCGGCTCATGATAACCACAGTCACCCTCTAACAACACGGGTGGTCACACTTCATATTGAATCTCGCTCTACCCTGAACCAGCACAGCAACTTGGGAGATGGCTCAGCCTTTAAGGTGCTTTAGGAGCAAGTTCTTTAGTCAGACTAGCCCTGAAGACAAGCTCAGGGTATAATTAAAGATCCAGCCTCCAAAAAATAAGGTGGAAGAGCAATTAAGGATTCCACATGCAAGCACACACGTAGTCGTGTTCCAGAACACACACATACCCTTCCACAAAAACTAAGTGTGAACACACATCATGCATCCCACATAAATACAATAAAATGGAATTTTTTTTAAAAAGAAAGAAATTAGTATGGGTTGAGGGTTTGCTTTTCTTCAAGTGCAAAAGAAGTGTTGGGAAAGAAGATGAAGGGAGAACATGTAAATTGTGCTCTTGGGTGGGCTCTGAGAAAATTCCGTATGAACGGAGGTCTGGAAACTGTCTTATAAGTTGAGTCACTAGGCCCGTATGTTCCAGCAGCCCCTTTCGCCCTTAGAACAAAGCCTACCCATGAAGTTTCTAAGTGTAAGAACATATAAGTAAATGCTCATAGGGAAGGGAGAAGAATATGAATATCTCTGGAGAATCTACTTCAAGAGACTGAGTAGAGACAGTTTGGTATGCATTATAAGAGAGGAGACAAACAAAATAATATGACAACTAAGATTTCCTTAACTCTGAAATGGAAACCATTGTTCTATAGTACTTTCGCCCTGCCCTCTGAAGAATGTTAACATGCATTCTATTTCTTCTTCCACTGACAGTAGCTGCACTTCAACATAGAATTCTTCTTTTCCTCCACTGAAATCTTTTTACCATCTCTGTGCCCCATTACATAAAGATCACCTATTAAATTATAATTATAATAAATAAATTATAATACAATCTACTGCTATAATATAATCTATTGCTAGTCTTTGTATATTAAAAACATAATTATCAAGACTGACTCACAAAAAAATAGTGATAAGATAGGTAAAAAACAAAACTTGATGTTTTATAAACTTTACCTAGTTTAAAAACACTTCATGAGATCCTGAGTTCATATGAATGAATATATGCCAAGATATAAAATAAAAAATTTCGATGATTCATGTCATTACACATTTAATAAAGTATTTTGTGAATGAGAAGAGTTTCACAAATCATAGCAGTGAGGACTTGCAATTTAGAAGAGTGAGCCCTTGTTTTTTCTTCTCAAATTTGATACTGAAATGTAACAAAGCTATTTGCTTTACAAACAATAGTGTGTAATAATTGCTTCCCTACGTTGCTTTTTAAGCTGCAACACAAGCACTTACCCGAGGAGCTGGTCTGCAACTGGGTAGGGCCTGGTGACTGCCGTGGTCTTGAAGATGGTTTTGGAGGTAAATCCTTAGCCTGGGAGGTTCCAGAAGAAATACATATGATTTTAAAACCCCATTTTCAAATTTTTTCCTTCAAACTAATTTATATATCAAGTTTCACCTACTTCTCTTACTAATTATGTTCTTGAAAAGATTAAGCATATGCCTTGGACCCTGTGGTATGGGACTGCAGGAGACTCTGGCGCGGGCATTTTGGTGGCCTGGAGATTCAGTGATGTGTCATACGGGAGTAGTCAGCAGAGAGAGGCAGTGATAAGCTAAACATCTGATTTCATGCTGCACAGCAGGGACTAAGTAGAGTCTGACAAGGCGTTGTAGGCCAAAGGGAGAAAACACACAGAAGCACAGACACTTCTAGGTGTGGCGGCGGCGGCCTTTATTCTAAGAGAAAGGAATTACAGAGGAAAAAATGTCCTTATGATCTGTACAATGCCAAAGCCCCAGGGCATTTTTGTGAGGCCTCCGTGTATGTGAATCACAGTACCTAGCTCGAAAGCTCGGCAGGTCAGTGGGAGACAGTCAAAGGAAGACTGTCCCGAGATAGAAAGTCCCTGAGACTACTGGAGTAGGAAACCGCTGCAGACCTTTTTCTGCTCCCGGGCTGCTCTTCTGGCATTGATGCGTTGTCCTTCACTTTCATACTTTTCGGTGAAGGAGTCAAGAATTTCATAAAGATCTTCTGCTTGAGCAGGACGTGGCACATCTCCAAATAAAATGTCATAAGCGCGGATGTCTTGACAGTAAAATCTAGTGAGCATGAAAGATTAGTAACAAGATTAGTAAAAATTGTGTAACATACACAGGTCTGCTTGAGGCAACCAGTGCAGACACGTGTGCTGCCCTTAGTTTCACCCCAAGATCCCCTCAAGATTCAGTGCCTATAATACTGATGTGTGTCCTTCCTTCCTTCACACAGAAAGCATGTACAGTACACATACATATGTTTATGTAGACATAGACATATATACAACTAGATATATTTCAATGGGTTTAACTTTGTTATAAAGATAATTCTTATATATAGGCTTTGTAATTTCTTTAAAATGTTTTGTTTTTTAATTAAAAATTAAATAAATAATTGCCTGACATGTTTGGAAACCCTGCAATTCATTAAGAGTAATTCGTTATCCAAAGGCCAAGAATTAGGACCTTTTAAAAGCTTCTTAAGTTGTATTACTCAAAGGAATGAAACTGGAAGCCAAACACTGCCCATGATTTTGTAAAATAAAAACTCCTCAAAAACTTAATTTTCTCTCTTCATACTACTTTCTGCTTACATGTACTCTCACAGCATTGTGCTGCACTCTTGGAAGAATGCCCGAGAGCCCACAACATTTCAGAGTCTTCCATCATTGCAGTCCCTGTCAGTGGGCTCGTGGGCCACCGTGGCACAGACCCTCGGACTACCCTCAGTGTGAGATTGTAGCGTCTGCTGCTTTGATAAGAAAATTATCTGGCTACAGATTAAAGAAGATCAAAGACAGCACCAAATCACCATTTAAAAACCTAGTAGTGTTTCTAATAACAAACTGATCTCTGGTTGGTAAAAGAGCAGACAAAAGTACAGTACAGTGGTAGGAAATCTCTCATTACTTGGACTGAGCCACAAGGCCTCAAGGCCTGAAAAGACATGTAACGTGTGACAGTTAATCCTGGGTGTAACTTGACACACCTGGCATTAACTAAAATCAGCTGAGACCACCTGAAGAGATTATCTGGAACACTACATTTATAATATGAAGACCAGCCCTGGATCTGATTGGAACCTCCCTGATCTCATGGGAACCTCCTAGTAGTGGACCAAATAAAAGGAACCACAGGACAGGAGATGGAGAAGAGAGACTCTCCAAGAACAATACAGCCTTCAGCCATGCTGCGCCCTAATCCAACCATTCTGGTGGATAAGGTCCCAGCACGGCAGAACATTGTTCTATGGAAACAATTTCTGGGAAAAGGACATGGCATTAAAATACGGGAATTGTCAGGCCTTGGTGTATCTCTGCCCAGTTGGGGACCTAAAGCCTGCACCCATGGGCAGGTGCTAGGATTTCCTCCCTGGATAATTTAAGTTTTGTCTTTGGTAGGAGGAATTTTTCTGGGAATTGGGTGTGCCTTTTACCTGTCCTTAGGTTTAGAGAAAAAGCTTGCTTTTAACTTTAAATCAAATTGTAAGTAGAGATTTGACTCACAATAAGTAGACTTGCTAGCCAGAATGTGTGCACTGATCTTAAGGAAATTAGAGAATAACTTCTAGAGTCTTAAAACGTAGGTGGGTAAAATTCCCACCTATGTACTAACTCAGAAATTCCAGAACCTTAAAAGAAACTGTGATAGATACCCTCTTACCCTGGCTGAAGGCCAAGGAAGAGACCATCATGCCAGAAAATCTAGATGCCAAGACTGTCCCCTGGAGATGGTATTTGCAATCCAAACTGGGAGAATCCATGTCAGTAGCAAAGGGGGCTGTGTCTTTCCTTTCCCCAAACAGCACTCTTATGGGAAATCACAGGGATGGACCATCTGAATGCACCCCCACCAATGATTGCCTCCGCCCTGAAAGAGACACCCTTGGCAAAATGGGACCCGACAGTATGGACCCCAGGTTTGGAGAATGCATGGTTCACAGATGGCTCATCAACTACTGATGGCAATACACTTCTGTAATTCCTCATAGGGAGACATAAGCAACCTTACTATTAAAGGAGCTCAGTCCTCCTCTGTGTATTTTAAAAAATGCAGTCTCTGTTAAAACAATGTGGGCTCAGCCCCATGGCTATCCAGTGAAGCATTATAGATTAGATAGAATTGAAAAAACTGGGAGAATAGAATCTGTTTGTGTCTTTTCCCTCAAACAATGGGTTAGATACTTAGAAAAAAAATTGTTTATTCTTACTGAGCATAGGAGACTGGGAGGGTCTGTGTTTGTTTTCCTCTGTTTGCAGGTGCAGGGACACATTCTGTGCCCTAAAATTTTCTAGTATAAAGCTGTCACTAAGTTTCAATAAAGTGGGTTCAGAGTCACTCAGCCTGGAGAGTTGTGTGTTCCTGTTCTCCACCTGGTCCAGGGGAGGCCTGGTCTGGAGGCTGCGACTCTGGTCTGCGACACAGCCATATGGATGGGAGTGACTTAGCCTGCCAGTTTCAGCCACCAGCCATGCCACCTCTGCCATGAAAGACTATCTCCCCTCTGGAACCATAAGGTGAATAAATTTCTTTTTCTCCCTTCAGTTATTTGACTTTGGGTATTCCCACAGCAATAGTTAAGAGTAATAGTTACATAATGTGATGCTGTCAATAAGTTGAAAATTACTTGTTGTCAACTTATGATTGCCAAAATGTTAAGTAGGAGAAACATATCTATAATTGAATATATGTCAAGACTGTGATAATATTTGGCAAAGCAAAGTAATATTATGTCATGGAAAATGTTGGAAAGCTAAAAAATGAACTAAAGAGATTGCTAGTCTTAAAGAGGTAAAATGTCATGTTCTTTTTTTTCCTCTAAATTTTCTATGAACATATAATACTTCTAGCTTAAGTTTTTAAAGATAGACCCTGTCATATTTAAATAAACACATGAATGAAAATTCTGAAAACAATACCAGATTTCACAGGATTATCATCATCTCATTGTACATTCCTTAAAGCGAATCAAGTTGCGAACGTACTTCCGATTTGTTTCTTTCCTTTCAATCAAACAACTCCCTTCCAAGGAGATGCCAGCGAAGAGTCCCCGGGATTTGCAGTAGGTGAAGACGGCAGCAGAGCTCCTCAGGGCTACGTTCCCTTCCAGGTTTCTGTGAAAGACAGCGGCCAGAGATGACCTGACTCCCTCTACGCTGGATTCATTGGCAAAGTCGAAGGCAGCTGCAGGAAAACACGTCTCGAGAACTGCTGCACGGGCCTACTGATCCGCAGGCTGCCTGGAAGGAGGCGGGACGTGGCACTTCCCAACCAGGGAACCCAAGGGAGTTCAGAAGTGTGCATTCTTCTTACAATTTTCAGATGGCTCACTGTTCAGCATGTGGTATATGCAATTTCTCTATGTGTTTACTAACCCAAGAATACCATTTACTAACAGAGAAGGAAGATGTGAACACTGTTCAAGTCAAGATTTAGTAGGTTCAAATGCTCATGACTTAATCTGAGAAAAAGCTTTTTCTTTTCAGAACAATGATGCCCTTTATCAGCTAATAAAATATGACTACCCTCAAAAGTCAGGGTAACTTTTTCAATTATGGGCTGCATTTCACTGAAAATTTTGTTTCTTCCTGTATGTTCTCACTATTCTTTTTAAAATGAATTTGTTGACTGTGAGACTCTGAATCATATAGGCAGGTACTGAAATTATAAATTTGTTTTAACTCAAATTTCCTTTTAATGAAAAACTATATAATTTTAGGTCTTTATGATTTGACATCTGCTCACTTACCTTCCCAAGGGCCCAACTGCCACAGTAAAATTCCCTCCAAGTGTCAAATTTCCACCTTTTGCAAAGGCTTCTACTGCTCTGTCATAGTTCAGAATTATCACCAAATCTGACACCTGGAGGACAGAGACCCACATTTAAAAGCAGATACACTAAGTCTTCAAACACATGTTGATTTAACTCAGACACACCACATATGAACCAGAGATAACAAGACAAAAATGCGAGAGAGGCCACTACTTTGAGTTGATGGGTGAGAAGTCAACATCACACACAGGTAACCGTGGCAAACACTGGATGTCACCCACCCCCAGCACAGGTGATGAGCTGGTGGTGCCAAGTCCCAGTGAGGCGGCAGACTGTCCTGCTTTTGACCAAAACAGATTTTTTAAGGGGGGGGGGCATACGTGGGAGTCAAATGTGCTCTATCTCTGATCTTTAACTAAAGTTCCATGAAAGCTAGTTCTAGTAAAGGCAGAACAAAGACTGCTGGGTGGCACGTCCCAATCATCTCTCATCCTAAATCATAAGGCTGCATGCCCATCACTACACTGCACACCAGACACTTGGCTATGAGTCGCTGAAGTTCAAACATCAGGTGCCAATTGGTTTCCATTAGTACTATGCATGACCAAAGCTTGGCATTCAACTGAATCAGCAAGACAGCTTGTCTTCAAATTCATCATGGCCACGGATTCGAGTAGAAGCAGAGTATGACTTATCATATGTGAGGTAGCAGGGGCAATACAAGAAACAATCCCCACTTCTTCCCACTGGAACTATGAACTAAGTACATTAAGCAGCCCTCGCTTTGATCTTGGCACTCTCAAGTCTCAACACTGAAATAACCAAACTGTCCTGAGGTTCAGTGGTACACACCACCTGTACCAACAAAACTGAGGCATACTGGGTATCATAATTTGCATATGAGTTGTGCCCCACAGACTCGTGTGTATGAAGCCTTAGATGATGCTGATGTTTGGGAAAGGCAGTGGGACTTTGAGGTTGGATGACCTCGCTGGCAGTCTTCTCTTCCAGCTGCTGCTTGTTCTCACTGCCTCCATGATGACTGCTGTGAGCTGAGCACCAACTTCTGCCCACTATGCCCTTCCCACCGTGCCCTCTCTGCATGGAACTATATCTCCTCTGGAACTGTACGCCAAATAAACCTGGTTTTTCTCCCCTAAATTGTATCTGAGGTGGTCTCACAGCAGCAGAAAGAAAGACAATTGAAACAATGATTGAGTGCTAAGAAGTTAGGCTCAAAATGGAAGTTTTCTGGGTTATATTATGAGCATCTGATGCTTCTCACATGCAGTGTGACACTGGAGAAATGACTGTGCTGCTGAAAGCCTGTCTCCTTCTCTGTGATGACACTGATCACAGAGCCACTTTGCATGATGTCTGAGGACCTGCAAGTATTTGTGAAGCCTGGTGTGGCCACATTGCATACAGCCAAGCAGACCTTAAGATGCCTGAAGCTGCCCAGTTCTGAAGCTTTTCTGATTCCTAATCAATATTTCAGTTAATAAATATGGATGAAATCCTGTTTATAATGAGATCATATGTCAACAGAGCAAATGTCTTTACATATGTAGGTTTTTGACAAATGTTCAACTCCTGACCTGTGCAGACTTCTGTCTCTTGCCAACTACTATGTTTATTTTACATATAAACAGTTTCTGAAGACCAGTGTTAACTGTGTGATTACTGTTTGTTTTAATACAGCGTCTTGCTCTGTGGCTCAGGCTGACTTAGAAATCACAATCCTCCTGAGTACTGGGATTACAGGTGGGCTCCACTGTACCCCAATTACCAGCATTCTTTGTGTTCTGCTACACCGAATTACCAGCATTCTTTGTGCTCTGCTACACCGAATTACCAGCATTCTTTGCGCAAAGTTAAGTGTTTTCTCCAGTGACTGTTAACCGCATCTCCCAAGTAACGAGGTAACAAAACAGCCTTGTATGTTTGGTATAGTCACATTCAGAACAATGCCAATTTCTGCCCAGAATGGCTATTATAGTTTTTATGACCTGCTTAGTAAAACTTAGAACATTTAAATAAGTAAGGCTCTACGAGGTCACTTAGGAGAACAGTCACTCTTCTTCTAATCTTCTATGTTTAGTTCCTTTGAAAAAAGAGCAAAATCATCCTGTATCCCTTGGTAACACCATGATGAGACAGGGAACAGCACAGTTCTGCAGCAGCCAGGATTACATAAGCACTGGGGACTCAGTTTACTTCTAAAGCTGAGAATTAGAAGCAGAAAAGTCTTTCTGTTAATAGCTGGGCAGCAAAGCAACACTGAGACAGAATAAACCCCTGGAGAATCTGACGTTAAGTTTGAACACTTTTCAGTAAACTTTAATCAACAATGTACAAGTTTTTCAATTAAACACATTAAGAACTAAAAACAGCAATCAATAGCAGGAAAACCCGGGGAAGATATTCTCAGCATTCTTTTTCTGCACTGCTCTCTGGATTTTGCTACAGATCTGTGTTATTTTCCTGGTCTCTGATGAGACCCATAATCATAAGTCTGGGGGACCCTGGGCAGTGGGCAACTAACTGTCAGGCATGTAGCTGGCGCTAGGAAGGAGCATAGAGCACTTTCCTTCTGTCTTCTGAAAGGTCTCCCCATCCGCATGCAGTTCACAGGCTGTTGTCCTTTCCCCCAACGAGCCCTCTTGACTCTGCTTTAGAGCTGCACAGCTCCTCTGTTGGCCTCTTAATTTTAATAAATGGCTAACTTATTTATTTATTGCTTGTTTGTTTGTTTATTTGAGGGGGGCAGGGAGAAGAGGGAGAAAGGAAGAAAAAGGCAGGAGTGGGAAAAGGAGAAAGACCCATGCCAAGGCATATAGTGGGGGGTGTTTGCAGGACAACTTTTGGAAGACAGTTTTCTCCTTCTACCATGTGGGCTTCCAGAGATTGAACTCAGTGCAGGTCACCAGGTCAGGTTGTCAGATTTGTGAGCAGGCACCTTACTGGCCCAACTATCTCACCAGCGCATACTGGTGTCTTTAAAGGGCTCGTACCTCACACCACAGGAGGTATGGCCAGTCTCAATACACAAACCAGAGTACAGGGATGGTCTCTCCTGATACCTCCAGCCCTCTAGCAGCAGATCTGTCCTTGGGGGCTTGGAAACTACTCTCATCTCAAATAATAAGGACTCTTTCGAAAAAACCAGAGTGTGTGTGTATGTACGCAATTCTAGTGAAAGAATATCAATGGGTAAAGGTTTAGGTTATGGCTAGGGGGTTAGGTTTAAGAGTTGGGTTTAAGGTTAGGGATTAGAGTTAGGAACGTCCAAGAGAAAACCGGGACACTCTGCAGAAGGAACCAGGGATCACTTCACACCAGGAGGTGGTGAGAGGGCAGGCAAATCAAAGTGTTGAAGAAAAGTTCTGGAATGTTTCAAGCAGCAAAATCTTCTGAAAATGAAGGTAAAATAAAAACAATCTCAAATTCAAAGAAAAAAATGAATCTGAAGGAATCTGTTGCTAGTGGACCTGTCACTGTATTGTTATTGTATCTATATTTTAGAATAGATTGGAAAATAAAATCTGGTAAAGGAAGATGGATTTATTTTCAGTTGGGGAAGCCAGTCCTAGTTTCTTTCTTTCTTGCAGTAGTGCTAAGATTTTACAGAAAAGATGAAACAAAAGCCAGGAAATATGCATATGCTGATGTCACTGAGAGATAAACTGTAATTGGGCAACATTTCTTCCTTAGAGGCAAGTTTCTTTCAGGCTAACACAAGGCCTTCAGCCTTTCTCTCCAACAAAGACTTTCTTGGGAAATTTTCATTATTTTCTAGGTTCTCTATTTTGGACCCATTTAAAAATACTGAAGAAGTATTTGAGGTTGAAATCAATGACTCCATATAATAATTCAAAACTACTTTTTTAAAACAATTTTTATTTTTTAATTATTTTATTTTTCTATTTTTACAACCATATTGAGTACTTATCCCTGCTTCCCTCCATCTCCCTCCCTCTCATTCCTCTCCCTTCCCTTCATCAATCTATCTCCCTCCCTCCCATCCTCCTGCCTGTCTGCTTCTCTGGCTTTTCTACTCCTGTAGTGGTTCAGGCCTCTTGTGGCATACCAAGTTGCCTCTCTTCAGGCCGCCCCACTGATAAAGGCATTTTCCTTCACTCATCCAGCTTTAGTCCCCAAGGTTTCCACTGTGTGTTCCCATCTCTCTTGACTTCCTTGATAGTCCTTGGGGACAGGTCAAAACCACATTTTTAAAAGAGCCGTAGTACAGATAATTATGTAATCATGAATAACAGTTTAAACATATCTTTCTTCTTCTAAGTGATCTAAAATGAATTGTTTGAAACAATTTTGTGTAATTGCATTGTTGAGACTCAACACAGAAATGTGCAGTACTAAGGCACATGGACCAAGCAAGACCAGGCTGGGATTGGTACAAGGAAATTTTTGGCAAAAGACAGTAACTTGGTTCTAGAGGTAACAGGACAATCCTGGAAAAGGAGAACTGATGAAACAGGTTTGATTATATTTACTCTTGATTCTTCACTGTTTTTCCTAAAGAGAAACTGTACTTATTAACCACGGACTTGTGACATTATAGTGACACATGAGAGCTACTGTAGAAGTAAGACAGGTTTAGTGGCAGCCATGCTGGGATGATCTCTGAAGGTCTTTGAAGGTTGTCCCCCCAATGCGGGGATTACCCTGAAGGAACACACCCTTGCCAACTTCCCCCAACCCTTTGTTTATGAAAGGATACGGAGATTAGTTCTCCTTTACAGAAACTACTGGATCAACTGGGTTGGGCCCTAAAGTGAGCTAACCTATGAGGAAAAGCCATATTCTCTCCCTTTCTCCCTAAGTGTATAAATAGTCCAGACCTTGGCAGCCATTTTTGGCGCCTGCCCCTCATGGCACTCCACTTGTGGAGTCTATGAATTCATTTCTACCTCCTTGCCGATCATGGATTCCATGCCTAGAATCTGCGGGTTCTCCAGGGTACCTGCCGCTCATGGCACTCCATATCTGAAGTCCATGGGTTCTGTTCTTTTTCTCCTCTAATAAACTACATCTTAATCATCTACACGTGTACTGGTTTCAATCTTCAATTCCAAACACAAAAACCCTGCAACATTTGGTGATGGGACCCAGACAAGATGGGATAGTCATCTCACAAAAGAAGAACAAAGACATTTCATATATATAGAAAAGGTAAAATGTAAGACATATACCCAACTAGATGTGAAGCAGAACAGAAAGATAAGGGAAATTTGGGGTCATAAGAAGGAAGAGTAGCAGTTGGGATCTTGCTAGCAGTGAGCACAGTAGATCCAAGAGAGATAAAAAGAGTCCACAGAAACATTTCATTTGAATGAACCTAAGGAAATTGAAAACGGAACAAATTCACAAAAAGGTAGTTCTGGAAGAAATGGGTTGAAATTTGAGGAGAAAATGACAGGAACATATTGACCAGCTAGTGAGCATCAACATAAAATATTAGTAAACAGATTCAAGACAACCACTTGGCAGAGCTCAGGAGCAGGCACATCTAGGGGACCTGACCTGGCCGATGCATGTTAGCAGAGCAGACTTAATTATCAGGAGCAAAGCTGAAGGTGGAGATAACATGAAGCATTCGAAGAGACTGAAGAGACCCCGTTACAGGGTGCCACGAAGACACCGAAGACCCCGTTACAGAGCGCCATGAAGACACCGAAGACCCTGTTACAGGGCCACGGAAACACCGAAGACCCCGTTACAGAGCCACGAAGAGACCGAAGACCCCGTTGGCACCACGAAGAGACCGAAGGCCCCGTTACAGGGCCACGAAGAGACCGAAGGCCCCGTTACAGGGCCACGAAGAGACCGAAGTCCCCGTTACAGGGCCACGAAGACACAGAAGGCCCCGTTACAGGGCCACGAAGACACCGAAGGCCCCGTTACAGGGCCACGAAGAGACCGAAGGCCCCGTTACAGGGCCACGAAGAGACCGAAGGCCCCGTTACAGGGCCACGAAGAGACCGAAGGCCCCGTTACAGGGCCACGAAGACACCGAAGGCCCCGTTACAGGGCACCACGAAGACACCGAAGGCCCCGTTACAGGGCACCACGAAGACACCGAAGACCCCGTTACAGGGCCACGAAGAGACCGAAGACCCCGTTACAGGGCCACGAAGAGACCGAAGACCCCGTTACAGGGCCACGAAGACACCGAAGACCCCGTTACAGAGCCATAAAGACACCGAAGACCCCGTTACAGGGCACCACGAAGACACTGAAGACCCCATTACAGGGCACTACGAAGACACAGAAGACCCCGTTACAGAGCCATGAAGACACCGAAGACCCCGTTACAGAGCCATGAAGACACCGAAGACCCCGTTACAGAGCCATGAAGACATTGAAGACCCCGTTACAGGGCACCACGAAGACACCGAAGACCCGGTTACAGAGCCATGAAGAGACCGAAGACCCCGTTACAGGGCACCACGAAGACACTGAAGACCCCGTTACAGGGCACCACGAAGACACTGAAGACCCCGTTACAGGGCGTCACGAAGACACTGAAGACCCCGTTACAGGGCACCACGAAGACACTGAAGACCCCGTTACAGAGCCACGAAGAGACCGAAGACCCCGTTACAGGGCGCCACGAAGACACCGGAGACCCCATTACGGGGCGCCACGAAGAGACCGAGGACCCCATTACAGGGCACCACGAAGAGACCGAGGACCCCCGTTACAGGGCGCCACAAAGACACTGAGGACCCCGTTACACGGCACCATGTAACTAACATTGGCAGGCTATTCCTTTTGCTCCGCCCCATGACCCAAGCACCAAGCTTGTCCAATGCTTTTGGAATATATGCTCTTTGACAAAGGGCTCAGGGGAACAAGTAACTTTGTAGAATTAATGACACATACATCAACTGATGTAGACTATGTATTAAATGGATGTACTTGGGATAGAAACATAAAATGTTGAATGTAAGAAATGTTCCTCTCCATGACGGGAAGTAAGAGGCATGCAGAAGGTCCTGAGTTCAATTCTGTAAAGAAAAATGTGGGGAGGAAAAGAGAGAAGGACAGAAGTGAGAAAGAAAAGAGGTTAAATAAAAGTAGTCTTGATTACACCACCCGAATTTTGAGAGTCTTCAATGTATATACATGAGCTAGGACAATGTATATACATAATCCACTTACCTCTATTCCTATTTCAAAACCTCCACCAAGCCCAGCTATCCCGATGGCTGAAGGTGCAGACCATTCTGATGAAAAAGAAACAGAAATATGTTTTAACATTTAAAATTTCAGCCATATAAATATGAAAAAGCATTTTTTTAAAAAATAAGACTCATGTACTTCTTTTCTACTTTACAATCATTTCAAAATTGAAGATATTTAAAAGGTATTTATTTAATATTAACAGCGATTGTCATACCCAACGTCTGAGGTCCGTTATTTCCCCAGTAGGTAAGTGCATGAACTAAATAACTGGTTTATCGCCATTAAACATACATACTATCCGATAATTTCAGTTATCAATATTCTTAAAACTTAGCCGCCTAGACTTTGGTCATAATTTCATCACACAGATAAGCAATCAGGATTTAATAGTTTGGTTAGAATCCTTCCTAGAGGTAACAGAATAATAAATTGTTGCCATTGTGAACTATTCTTGCTCTTTCTATTCATAAGAAACTTTTTATGGTTGGAAACTAAGCACAAGTTCTATTTGGAATTTTAGGATCAATATGTCTTACTTAATTTTTATGACATAAAAACATGTTGGAAAAATATTTTTAGAAAATATTTTAACTTGGTATGGGAAAGGCAGGAGTTTAAGCAATATTGTGCTAGATAATGTGTCCTAAATAACAGGTGTCACTGACATATCCAGAATTAACCTGCCAGGCCTGAGGAGAAGAGAGGTCAGATTCTACAAAAGGCATTTTAATTGGTTCTGACACACAATTAAATTTTAAAAATTGTATGTACTAGTTCTTGAGATTCACAGCAAATGCACTTTGGAGTCTAGTGTTCCAGAAAGGAACACCAAAGTATACAACTATTAACTCCTTTCTGCTGAGGGGAGGAGGCATGGTCTTCAATGTCACAGACTTCACAATACTCCTGAGAGACAGAGAAGTTTTCAGATGGTCTCTCATTTTCACATAGGCTTCTGGAAACAGAAGAAAAAGGCTGTTTCAAACCTAAAGGGCAATAGCTCACATTGCACAACAGAAATGCACTTAATATCTTGTTTAAATAAGTGTTCCATGGAAAGCCTACAAATGTACTTGGAGTCCCACCTAGTAACCTAAGGCTTGTTCTGCTATCTGCTTCCTGACACATATTGTGCCTGTCAGGAAAAACAGTCCACAGGGCAGTTTTACCTATCACACTTTCTAGAAGAGCATCCATGACAACTGAGAACGGAAACAACTTACTTCCATCTGGAAGACGTGCCAGGACAATCCCGCTGCCTCCCCTGGCTGTCACCAGAAACCCAGCTTTAATCACAGACAGAACTGCAAGGCCTTTTGCTTTAGCAATCACATGGGCTACAAAGAAACAAGCCAACAATTATCAAAAGGCATCTATAGCAGACTTTGATCTTAAAGATGAATAGCTGAGTTGGCCTTTAATTAATATGAAGTCTGGGACTGTGGAATAAAAGTTGACTTGTGTTAATTTTTTTTTTTTTTACCTTCACGATGTTATACTACTGCTGTGTGCTGTGTTTTATGAAATACTGTTTAGTCACTACTGCAGTTATTCCTCATGAAGCTGACATGACTACATGACCCAAACAACTTATGAAACAAGGGACTTATGCTTGCTTATGGTCTCCGGTTATGGCTCATCATTGTAGCAGGATAGCTCATCCCAACATCAGGAGCAGAGAGAACCGGCCGTACTGTATACACGGGAACTGCTGAGAGAGGTGCATACTTTCTCACTTGCCTAGCGTACCTACGTGCCAAAATACTGAACCAGTTCTCGCCATATTATTAACCTGCCCAAGGAATGGTCCTAGCCCCCTAGGCTGGGTCTTCCCACATACATTAGGTAATCTTTCATATGCTTGCTCAGGATTTGCTCTTAACTACAGTCTTCACAGGTGTGTCTGAAGGTTCAGATCTCCACTGTCAAGTTGACGCCTACATCTAACTAGCAATTCACTATTTCATTAGATAAAATGAGGATTACTAGTGCACCCAAAAAGTCAGTCTTGCTACTCTGTAAACTTGTTTTTGCAATACATACTGTATCTTTTAAACTAGAAGACAAAAGACAAACCTACTGTCTGTTCTGTCAAATACCCTATTGGGTCCAGACACTATAATCCAGAACGCAAAAAGTTTGCAAATGTCCTTAGAAAATGTGAATTTTCTAATATATGTCATTTCAAACTTAATAACAGATTCTTTGTAATAACACACCCCAAAGCACAAGAAGGTCAGAAGCTTGGAAAACATTCTCCAACAGGAGTTACAGGACAAGGGAGCCTTGCTAGGCACCAGGCACATATTTCTGCAACCGTTACTCTTAACTGTTGCTGTGAGAGAGCACCCAAAGTCAAGCAACTCAAGGGGGAAAGGGAAGTTTATTCAGCTTACGGTCCAGAGGGGAGATACGGTCTCTCATGGTGGAGATGGCATGGCTGGCTGGCCAAAGCTGGAGAAGGTTATGTCACTGCAGACATCTTGGAGGCTGAGAGTGGCAAGACTGCTTTCTGCAAAGGACTAATCCACCTCAAGGCCCACCCCTTGTGACTGCCTTCCTCCAGCAAGGCTCCACCTCTCAAGGCGCCATGACCTTGCCAAACACAGGAGACTGTGGGGGACACATTTCAAACCATGACAGTCTATGACATGCTATAATAGATTAAAAGTTACAATTCATGTATGATCAAGTATATCTTTTCATTTTACAACTATTTGTTGGCAGCATGTCTTCCATACCTCATGTTCTGGTCTCAGTGCTTCTAAAGTTATTAGTGTTTTGATTTCTAAACATAAAAGCATTTTTGAAAAGGAACACACACCAAAGATCAACTATCTTTATATATCAAAAACATCAGCACAGAAATCTATAAATTATACTTGCCAATTAGGTTTTCACTTATAGGGCAAAATAAGCTGGTGCAGATCTACTTTTGTCCTTCCCATGAGAGGCCAAGAATGACACTGAGCTAGGAAGTGTGTTTACCCTTGCTTGGTTTGGTATACTGAACTCTAGTAGAAACAGAGCTGCCTTCCACCCTCCTGCAGTAAGTTATTAAGAACTCAAATTCTCTTATTTGAATATTAAGTTTAAAAATAGCATTGCTGAAATGTGTATTTTCATGCAGTTCACTGGGAATCTGGTGGGAAGTAGGTTCCTCCCAAATTCCAGGGGATGCTCAGCAGCTGGGCTGATGGCATTTTGAAGGGCCAGTAAGTTTTCCCATAAGGGAAGCTGGTGAGCTAACATAACTGCAGCCAATAGTAACATTGCTGTAACAATGAAGTTCTAACAGTGATTTGAATCTCAAATACTTTCAGGGAATTTGGTTTAGAAAAATTTAACTTTTTCTTCATAAGAGGATAGGTATACCTTGTGATGAATTATTTTACAGAGCTATCTAAGCAAATTGTATCAGTATCTAATTAGCATGAGGAAAGAGCTCCATGAAACACTTTTGGAACCAACTGTGGTACAGGTTTCTTTCCAGGCTTGTGTTCCTGGGTCGAAGAATGACACCAGAACACAGGAAGAGAATCAAGGCAGGATTTATAGGTGAGAAGAAGAAAGGAATTTATGGAAGAGGAGTTCCGAGGAAGGGCAAGGGAGCCATCTGAGACTGGCAGGCCCAGAAAAATGACTTTTACTTATTAGTTTCAGTTGCCTCTAGGTCTGATTGGCCCATTCATACTGGAAGTCACTCTCAACAATTCATGGCTGTTTCTTCTGAGAGACCTAAGATACCAGCATTTGAGGAATCATTTACATATTCTTTCACAGAGGGTTGGGGGACCTTGGAGACTTTATCTGTAGGAGATTGGAGCCAGTTCATGCTGACAGGCAGGGAGTGTTCCTTTAGGGTAGTCCCAGCAGTGGGGAATGACCTTCAAGGATCTTCCCAGTCTAGCCACTCTACTTGGTCTTAGACTATCTAGAAAGGAAACTACTAGCTTCCTATTCTAAAACTGCCTAATAGAAATTATTCTCTCTCTCAACTGGACATTGGGCTTAGTAATCAATCGATTGTGGTTCCCAAACCTGGGCCAGGTTGCATGTGACAGGCCTGACCATCTGAGTCACATAAGGAACATGTTAGATCAAGTGGTGGCCTACTGCTGAGAATGAGGGTGCAGTGAGGTTTGGGACCTCTAACTTGGTAAGTGAGGGGATACTGAAGCACAGCTGTGCTGGGAATTACAGACCAATGTCTTTTTAAGACTGTATCTATGTAGAAGGAAAAGAGCACAAAACTGAAATTTCTCTGTTAATATTCGTGTTCAGTCTGCTTCAGTACTAACAATCTTGTTTCCTGAAAGACAACATTACACACTCAACTTTGTCTCCTTACAAGGATGTACTAGCATGTGTGTTAAACAAAGGCATGAAGGTGTAGTGTCAGTGCTTGTCAGGCATCATTGTGTGGGGGGAGGTACTGGAGTTGGTATTCTTTATGAAAGCTTTGAGTACGAAATAATAGTGTTGTTCAAAAGAACTGGAAGCCAGTTCTGGAATTCATCAGTTATGGTGTCAAAATCTTTGTGGTGCTTTTCACTTACAAAAAACAAATACATAAAACTAGTAAATACAATTTCCTTTAATTTGTAGGAAACATCTTGACTTGTTTTAAAAGCTTACATGATTAAAAAAATTGTCTGACAGATTAATGATTTTGCAATGAATTTGCAAAAGCTGCTTGCAAAATCCTATAAAGTAATGAAAAGCACAAGAGTTTTGAAGAAAGCTGAGGAGCAAGGACTCAAGGGCTTAGGGTCTGGTATCTCTAAGCAAAGAAAAGCAGTGATGGAAGAGTCCTTCGCTCCTTGGCTCTAGTCTGCAGTAACCAAGGAGGGTAGTCTGGATACATGCTGGTGTATCCATTGGGGCTCTGCTCCACTGGGGCTTTCCTCCAGGAAAAATAGACACCTTTTTTTCCCCCAAGCATCTGTAACTATGTGCAAAAGACCATCAGCAGCGTGGACCTTATTGACTGTTGAAATTCCCTCAGAGACTGAGGTGTGGAGAGGATCACTGGTCCCTTATCTGAGGTCCCAGCTGCTTACAGGAATACCTTCTAGTTATTAGTATGTGATCTGCCCTAATTGCACTGGCCCTGTGGCTTCAGGACTTGTCAAGGTAATGGGACTGAGGAAGGCCAACTGAGGTGGGACTCCACGTCTTGGGGAAGCCATTGTTCATGCTGGGGTGATGCTTTCCAGTGTGGCTGCTTTGGGGTCACCATGCTCCTCCTATGAGTGACCCCAATAAATATGTGAGACTTTGTTGGTAGCTATTACTTTGGTCCATATTAAAACTTTATCTGGGGTGGATAGATGATGGTATGGCATGTCCCCAAGAACAATTTCAAACAACAGGCACCTGAGCACAAATGCTAAGGAATGCAAAAGCAATGTGAAAAACATACTCACAAATGTACCTACCAGGAATGATCTTATCAGGTCCATTTCTGGAAGTTATTTCTGTGAACTCTCTTAATATTTTGGCAGCTTTCTTTGCTTCTGATTTCAGACTGGAAGGTATAGGGTTATTCACTGAAAGAGTTGAAAAGGTTGCAATGAAGAAAAGCCTATGTACAAATTCAGAATTTATTGGTTTTCTTCTCACACACAAATCAGTACTGAGAAGTCTCACTCATTGTGCAGTAGGGCCACAAAGGAAGCCCTGTTTACAATTCCAGCTTAACCTCCATTGAGGCTCTGATTTTTTAGTCTTGTCAGTCTCAAGAGAATTTACAAGGGGATGAAAATCTAAACTTAGTTACAATGTCCCCTTGGTGTAGATAATCTTAAATTCTTAATCCCTAAACAAATACTTGCCAAGAAAGCTGCTAGGTTCCTTAAAGTAGGTAGTTGTCAGAAAGGACTCCCTTTTCTTTGTTTAAACAAGATGTGAATACTTACATGTGTAAACCATTTTGGGGGGCTCTTGGTTCATTACTGGTTGTGACTGGTGAGCCAAAGCCCTCTGATCAGAGTATTAAACCGGCTTTTTATTTGGCATTTGCATCTGGAGTTTCATTCCTGACCGTCACCCCACAACAATTGAATACTTCACCTATTTTCTTAAGAAATGAAACCTCGCAGATCCTCTCAAATCATAGGATCCTGGGATCTTAAAATCGGGCCCCACACTCTTACTAGATGTCTCCTTAATTAAGTCATGTTAACAAAAGATTAAGTACTACAATTAATAAAAGATGGATAATTATCTACAACAGATATAAAATTTAGTATAGTTAGTTATTCTATTCAGAAATGTTTGAACTGGTTGCTGTAGTCAGCACAATTACAGCACATTTAGGAACTGAGTGGGTGTATCCAGCCATTCATGCCCGCTCACATACAGTACTTCACTTTCCCAGTGTGATATGTGTTTCTTTGTCAGAACAGTATGTATGCAGTCTGGGTACTCCCTAGTGTGCTGGAGATGGTGGAACATTCTCATGTTCCCGTAAAAGGAAAAATAATCTTGATGGCTGAGGCTCTGTCTTGCTCACTGTGGGGTTGGAGTAGCTTCTGTCCATCTGTGCATGCTCTTCTGTCTACATGTGGGCTAATCTGAGAGACGGCCATTCAGGTGTCAATGATATGGCATTTCTATGCCAATAGAGTTGAGAACTGGTATGTATCTCCTATTTTGTGCTTACTCGGAAAGTTTCAATGGCAGAGACAGGGTAAGGATGGAGAGCACAAACCTCCATGCTAGGAAGTGCCCGATTCTAACAGTCACACTAAGAGCCCACTAGGGAAGAGATCCTTGATGTGTAAGCAGATGAAACTTAAAGACTTAACTGCTATGCAATTAGTTATGCCCAAATATATCTAAAATATTTCTCATGTAACATGGTACATGCTAAAAAAGAAAGATGGAGTGGGTTTTACTTTTTCTAATGGATGAGTGATTTTTATCAGCTTTCTAGTCACTTAGAAGGTAGAAAAAAAGCAGATAAATACATAAAATATTATCCAATATGTTAATATTTTTTATTATACTAGTATTTTCATTACATAGTATCTTTAGTTATGTAGTATTCACAGTATAGTATTTGCAAATCCTGTAAGAAACAAAACTGTGGTCTCACTTTTTTTAAATTAAAAATTAAAAATGGATAAAAAGTCTTTCTGCTATACTAAGATCTCCTATTAACAACTTTAATGCACTTTAAGCACTGTAATACTGCAGGTTTAAGACATACACCTTCCTCCTGGAAATCTAGGTCTTCTCTCTCCCTCTCCTGCCTAGGAGATAGAAACGCATAGCAAACTGTGAAAGGGGAACTGTGATGCAATGATTACTATGCTAAACAATGTAAAGAGACTGTGTGAAGCGCGGCAAGCTTGCCCCAGACTCAGACCCACTGGCCAACTCCAGGAGCCTGCCATGCTCTTCCAAGAGCACACCGGGAGCCAGGTGTTCAGTGCTCCTGGGAATGGAGGTGGGGCTACAGAGAGGATTTTGCTGAAGGTCAGTTGGAGAGACTTTGTCAAGGGCCTGGCTGGTGGGCTCCTTGTACCCTGTCTTCTTCTACAGTCCCTTTATGACCATGGAAAGAGTCAGGTACAGAATTAAATGATTTCCTTGTTTGCGTCAATGTTGCTAGGTACTGACAGGGTGGGGCCATGGGTAAGCAGGGAACTGGTCTAGCGGGCCTGGCAAGCTAGGCCACACCAGACACCAGCCACGGCCACAATCTGTGTGCAAAGTCATTTTCAGGAGAATCACATTAGAGGTGCCCGTGATGTTGGTATTTGACTTTTGCTCCATGATGGATGCAGCTGAACCTCTGCCAAGGGCAGGGCCACGTGCCCCTGCCCTTCTCCCATCGATCCTGGCTGTAGGGAAGCGCACAAACAGTATTGTCTGTGGGAGTTTCCTCTTTTGTTAAACAAGTGCTAAGCAATACCCTAAATTTTACCACTTGGCCTGTAACACATCATCTGGCTCTTTACAGAAAACATCAGACATCCATGATCTCTAGTACCAGAACCTCTCCTAGACCAGATGAATGCTGCCTCCTCCTACAAGACCCTCTTCCAAGCAGGGTTGACCCCCTCCCAAGACTGGGATGAACATTCCAGTAGCTACTTTGGTCTCCTGTTGCTTTGAGGGTATTGCCCCTTCCCCTGGTCTGAGTTTCTGCCTGGCTGCACACAGAAAGAACAACCCTCACATTTGGCTTAAATAGTTGGGGAACACTTTGTTGTTGTTGTTAGTAGGTTCCAATTCCTAATTCTGACTGGCTAGTATGACAGACCCTGCCAGCTCATCCTCCTGTCCCAAGTTCCTCTATTTTGCAGTAAACCTCATAAGCTTTTAAACACTGCTCTCTGTCGTGTGCTTACACCTTTTGTATAACTGGCATTTCTCTCTATTTTACCTATTTCTAGCCTCAGAATTCCAGTCTCACAATCTCAAACTTTCCAATATAGCTACTCAGACTGAACTCCCTCATCTCTGCTTTCCATCTGTTTACAATCTTCCTTTTTAGATAGACATCATGAGAGCTCAGCTTAAAGCTCAGCTGTGATTCTATTTTCCTGAGAATAGGAATAGCTAGCTACCTGAAGAATAGATTCACACTGTTTCCAACTTACCTCCTCCACTGCAACCAACTAGACCCAGAGCAAAAGATCTCATACTAAGACTATTCAGTGGCCTTCTACTTGCCTTTCCCCAATATGGAATCCATTTGGCTATTTTTACAGAGGTTTCCCCAATGATACCTCAGAAAATATGATTCTGTTGCTTATAGGATCTTAAAGTTCCCATAATGTTAGCAATTGAGTTTACACCACATCTATCCCATGTGCTGTGTGTGCATGTATGTAGTATAATGCCTGTACCAATCATGAATCTAAGTGTGATGTACATGTATGTCTGTGTGTATGGCCTAAGTGTGCATCCATGTCATGTGGTCTATTCAGTGTGCGTGCTCATGTAGGTGTGATATGTGCCATTTCCTCAAACCACACAATAGTTCTTTGCCATCGCCTAGACTCTGAATGATCAATATCTGGATTCCTAATCCAGTTTGCTAACCAGGATCAATCAGAGGCAGAAGATTGTGCTCTCGTGCTTCTGAATATCTACTGCACTTGTTTAGGAAGCAGTAGAGTATGTTTGCTTCCACTCTGCTGTATCCCTGGGAGTTTGATGGAATAGATGGCCAACTGTGTGGGTGTGAGAGAGTCTACTTCTGGACTACAGACCTTTTAGTCAACATTGGTCTAAACAATCAGCTAGGTATGTGTATGGGTGTTGCCAAGACCGCTCAGAGCCACCACCCTGAGTATTACAGCATAGCTGTCTCTGCAGGGAAACCTGAGCACAGCTGAGCAGAGGAGTATTAAACAAAGGGAGAGATAGTGGCTAAGTGTTTTACAACCATGTTCAATTCAAGAAAAGGCTTGAACTTTTTCAGTGACATGAACCTGGAAAATCTTTTTCTATTAAAGTCAATTTAGACTAGATATTCTGACATGTGCAACTAAAACAGAATAAACAAATATACAAACTACATCCACAACAATTTTCCACTTCAACCTCTCTTACCTAAGTTGTATTAGACTGGTCACACAAGCACATTCCACATGAAGCATATACTATGCAAACATTCTGCGGGTGGATCAGGGTTAGTGATGGGCAGAGTTTTTGAGTTACATGTGCCTGTGCAGCCTGCAGGTCACAGCCTATCACTTTAGGGGTGCTGGCTATGGACAAGTTTGGTTGTTAGGTCACAGACCCTCTAACTGCCTCTCAGGGAAATTAGGCCTAGACCACTTAAAGCTCCAGAGATAGTAGCTACTTATACACAAATCTGCCACTCCATCAAATACCTCCGATGTCTGCCCCCAAACTAGATGGCTCCATCACTTTGTATGAAACTTTCCTCTACACTCTGGAAAAGCAACACAAGTTCGAAGCCTACTTTTTTTCAAGGACTCTGGGGATTTTCTTCACCCACGCTGTCTACGGCAGTTATCACTTTTATTCTTTTCCACTTTATACTATCACTCCTGACTCCTGTAGCTATAAGGTTCTGTGTTCTGATAAAACTTTTTTTCTAAAAATCAATGAACTCTCTATTTTTCCTAACACTGGTACCAGTGAAGACTGGAATTTGAGGATGAGTGCCACTTCTGTCCTCAGATTCGGGTTCTGAATTTTAGAAGGCAAGCAAATTATTAATTTTTTTTTTTCCTTAAGAGGATTGTCAAGCCTCAAGAAAGTCTTAGATATAGTCTTCCAAAAGCAATTACAATATTTGGAAATTCCCATACTTTAAAAAAGTCGTACTATTAAAATATTAAGTTTATAAAAGTGAGAAAGAAAAATTTTACTCAGAGGTCAACAAGGATTTGGAAAACAGTTTTTACACACTGACCATTTGTCAATTAGTCAAGCTGGGGCAGTGATGTTTGAGTTCTACTCTGAATAAATTTCTAATGGTGTGGTCACTGTTCCAATCCAGATGTCTACCAAGCCCAGAGAGCAAAGGGTCCCTTTCCAACTTCCAGCCACAGTTTAGGATCCTAAAATACTTTCATCAATAGACATGTTATGTTGCTTCCTGCAACAAACACTAAATTATAAAGGTGATACCTACAGGAAAAGAATGCTTGGAAATGTCTTTTTTAAATTGCTATTAATTATGCATTATCAATTTATTAAACCTTATAATTTACATGAAACAGAGGTTAACTTTTTAAACTGATAAAATTCCCCCATAAATGAAAGAAACTAGAATCACTAAGGATATACAGTATTTAGGACAAGTTGATTAAATCTTAGCCAAAACAAAATAAACTCAAATTCTTCCAGACGCTCTGAAGGCTGCTCTTCTTGATAAGCAGAACTTTGAGTACTGCTGCCTAACACTCTTGCCTTTGTTTCTAGACCAAGCTGTCTTTCCGGGGCCTGGGTTGAACTACTTCCTTTGTCTTATGGAGACAAAGCTTGTGAGTTCTTAAGTCAGAATCCACTGTTCCTAGTCAGATCATTAATGTCCCTAAACAAAAATTTCAGATTTATTAACTAGAATCAACCATGGGAACTCAAAATCTTTGTTTTCTCATCCCTCCCCAACCCCCAACTCCAAACTATGGATGGGAACAAGAGCTGGGAGCAACAGGTACTTGCTGAATTTGCACCTTTTTTCCAAAATCCCAGGGCAGGACCACTAATGCTACTCTGGTCTGATCATGAAGAAGGAAGGAAAGAAGGATGGAAGGGAGGGAGGGAGGGATGAAGGAAAAAGAAACAAGAGAGAGAAAAAAAAGCAGAGAATTTAGAAAGAGAAAGAACTTAGAAAGCAAAAATTCAGAAAGGAAAGAAAGAAGAAAGAATCTAGAAAGAGAAGAAAGAAAGAAGAAAGGAAGGAAGGAAGGAGGGAGGAAAGGAGGGAGGGAAAGAAAGAAAGAAAGAAAGAAAGAAAGAAAGAAAGAAAGAAAGAAAGAAAGAAAGAAAAGAAAAAAGGCTCTTGCTTACCTGAGAATATTAAATTAAAAAAACACAGTGTCAGAGAACAAGGTCTTTTCATGGTGCCATTTGCGAGTGCGTGAACAGGTACAAAGACTTGTATCTCTCTCTCAATAGTCACATCATACAATACTTCCCTTTAACCAGTATCCACTTCCTTTTGTTTTGAAACACTAATTCTTTATTTCTAAGCAGGAGAAATCTCCAGAGAATGAAAATTTTCTAAACAGAAGAAACATCTTTTGGAACCTTAAAAAAGATGAAGGCTGGTATTGATTCATTTCACAGCAATTTTGTTGGAAATTAAGGTTAGTGAGCCAATAAGCAATTTTCCTCAATTTAAATATGACAAACAATACATTTTATCATTTATTATGTTTTAACCTCCAACATAATAATTTGCAACCAACTATCGGTTACCTTGGTATTTCAATAACAGGCAGCCTCATGGAGTAAAACAGCACCCAAAACTGGAACCCTGTTATTCTCTGAGCTGTGTGAGCTGGTCTTCTAACTCATCATTAATCCAAACATTTACTCGCGTTGGTGAAATACCTGAGCTAGCAGGGAGACAGAAGCTGCACATTTCGTGAACAGGGAACCGAGGCTTCTCTGCCCCAGGGCAGAGCATTCTGGGCTGCCGGGTGGCAGCAAATCTTCTCTCCTAGCTCCGCCATAGTAGCAAAGAGGCGACACTAGCCATTTGACAATACATCCATCAACCGGCTCAGAGCAGTCTTCCACCCCCTGACTTCCTGGCCTTCCGAGGCCTTGGTACCCCATCTGCGGAGCCCTTCACTCGTGCCGGAGCCCCCCCCCCGGGGTAACACCTCCTTCCTGGGAACTACGTGCCCAGATTCCCCACAGATCCAGGGCTTTTGACCAAGGCACGGCTTCTGCCTACAGGTGTCAACGCACGAATGCCACTCGGATCCGGATACAGTAAAACATTGGATTAAACTGTAAGCGCCAGCCCTGAATCTCGGCCATGCAGGACGAACTTTCCTGCGAACGGAAACGCCTGTGCGTAACCTTCATCCAGAAGCCTCGGCCAAGACTGCGGCCACGTTCATCAGGAGTTCAGACGAGCTGGGAGACCCGAAGCCATGGGAACCTGACGGATGCGCTGGCCACACCCGGAGACTCCGCCCGTCCCGCTCCTCTTCTGCAGAGCGCAAGGGTGGCCGCGGCCCCCGGGGCCCCAGGCGCGCAGACCCCGTACTCACTGGTGCCCGCCGCGCCGCTTGGACCAGCCCAGGAAGAGGGAGGTGCGACCCCTCGCCCCGCCTCCCCGGCGGGACCCGCCCAGCGACGCGCACCTGGCCCAGGTGAGGGCGGCGTCGGCCCTTGCGAGCCACGCGGCAGAGGTTGGCCGCGCAGCCGACGCGCTTGCTCCCGCCCTCCTCATGTCCTCGCATCTCAATCAGCCCATCTTTTGAACCCGGGAGACCCCTCGCTGGGGCGGTAGGGCGTCCCGGGGACCGGAGTCCGGAGGGGTCCCCAGGCGGAGGGGCTCGAGCCCAGAGTGTAGCAACGCCGGCCTGCGGTGCCCGGCAGCTCGCCGGAAACGTCGGCTGCCCTGGCGAGTCCAGCCCTGCCCCGGCCGGCGCGCGCCCTGCGCGGCGCTCCTCCCCCCGCCCCGCCCCCCGGGCCACCGGGCCGCCCAATGGCTCTGGGGACTGTCCGTCCGGCCGTCGCCCCGCCCTCCAGGGACCGGGCCCCTGCTCCCGGGGCGCGCGCGCGGGACGGCGGGCCGCGCAGACTCCCGGGCGCACGCCTGCCGTACGCGTGCGCCGCGCCGGGACGTGCCGACGCGCTGTCTGAGCGCCGGTGTCCTCGGGGGAAGATGGCTGAGCGTGGGCCTAAGTCGGTGCTGTTCGTGTGTCTGGGTAAGGACGCGCCCTTGAACGTACTTCTCCTTGGGGTCTTGGGGTGCGCTCTGTGTTGTGCTCTGGCCGGAAACAGTGGGCAGGTGAGCGCAGGGACGGAGACCGCGGGGGCCCGCCAGGCTGCGCGCCTGTCTTCCCGTGCCCCCCCCCCACTCCGGTGCCTCCAAACTGAACTCTTCTGTTTTCTCCGCCCCGCTCACCTGCCTGCCTTCCCAAACTGCTCGCTTTCGCACTTGCCCTTCCTCTGCGTACCTATGGTCCTTCCTCGCTCATCACCCCAAACCCATGGCTTCTCTCCTCGCCCGTGCCTCCCACCTTCAGTCACCAGCCGTCTTAGATACTTTTCTCATCTGTGTAACAAAGTAGCTAATCAGAATCTAAGGGAGAAAGGATGTATTCGGACTCTGTTTTGGAAGGCTCAGGCTATGGTTGCACGCGGTAAAGCATCATCATAATGGCTAGAGGCACCTGCAGGTCACTGCGCAGAACACAGGAGGCTCAGACGAGGGCACCAAAGAGGAGGAGCCAAGTCAAGCTGTATTCCCAAGAAGTAAACAACCTTCAAGTTTCACTTTTCAGCACTTCTCAAAATGCCATCAAACTGAATCCATCAGTGAGTTGAAACATCAAGTAAGTCAGAACACACATGTAGTGGAATCTTCGCGGGGTACGCCATCACAGACACCCAGAGTTGTGTTTTTCACCTCCGGTCATCTCAGCCTAGTCAAGTGAACAATACAGACTTGCTGTCACGCCTCCTGCCCTTCACTCTCCAAACTTATGTCTCCCCTCACTTGGCTCAGCCTCCCCCAAGCCTAGAACCCCTTTAAAATTGCCTCCTGAGCAGTAACTGCCCTGTTTTTCTTGGTTTTAGCACTTGCCAAGTCTCAGTGGCTGGACTTAGAGACCAAGCAACCTTTCTCAGCCAGAACTCCTTTGTGCATAAGGAATCTGCAGTTAATTTGAGTTACTTTCCCCATGCTATGACTATTCTACATGAATGGAGAGAACTCACATCCTGAGTGGATACTTACGGGAAGAGTTTTCATACTTGGAAAAGAATCAGGATGAATGCTGACGCTCAGTGATACAGTGCTGTAGCCTCAGACAGCTTAGTGCAATCAAACTTGGATGTGTTCCAGAGAACTTTGTTCACATACAGCAACATTGAAACTAGCAGTTTTCACATGCCATAGATTTTCTGCATTTGCATTCTCTTTAATGACTTAAAACTATAAAATTTTTTCCTTTGCCTGCTGCACACAAATACAGTAGGCCATGAGTTGTCACTTCTTGGCCCATTTGAAGGACAGATCTTGGGAGACACTGTGAGGACCTGAGTTTATTCTGACTGAGATAAGCCATGGGAGGTTTGTGGCAGAAGTAAGATGGATATAATTTGTTCCATCTGCAGTGTCCAGATTAGGCTTAGAGGGGCCTGGGAGGAGCAAGAATGCCCTTAGTCAGATATTTCTAGTGCAGCAGTAAGCAAAACAGTATTGGTCCAAGAGAATATAAGGGGAAGACAGATACAGTGTGTATGGAGCCCAGCTGAAACAGTATTAGCTCTTGTGTCAAAATGAAAAGATCCTTTGGAGCCTTTAGTTGGATTCTTTTAAGACTGAAGTGTAGAGAAACATCAGAGGTTTGTTTGTGTGGCTACTGTCCAAGAAGAGCTTATTTTAGCAAGATTACAAGAGGAATTTTTTGCTTTGTCACCAAGATGTTTGTTTGATTATGGTGGGACCAAATGTCTGCACATGGCTAGTCATACATCCCACCACTGAGCCTCATTTTTGGGAGGGGCAGAGGGAGCGTCAGGAGTTTCTTTCTCGTGATCTTGTGTGTCATGTGACTTGTCTCTGTAGAAGGAATAATTTGCATTATATCTTACATTACCTACATAATTATTCTTATTTAAATACAGCTATGTGTAGAGTATGTGGATGAATATGCTTTTAATGATTTAAATGGGTCAAGTGTTTGTATTTTGGAAAAGCTATAAAATATATATTTGCCATCCTTGTATCTTTACATGCCAAGATACTAGACTTAGACTATTTCAGTGTTCTAAAATAATGACAGTTATGCTAATTTAGCCTATAGCGTTGGCTTTTAAAAGTGTTGCCAGTGCTAAAATAGTGCTGATGACAATTCTTATTAAAGAAAATCAGAGTGGGGGATGCTTTGATGGAAAAGTGCTTTCTTTGTAAGCATGGAACTGAGGTTGATGACCATAGCCCATATAAAAAAGCCAAATGTGGTGGCACATGCGTGTAATCCTGCCACTAGGAAGATCGGTGCTTGCTGGCCGGCCATTCTAGCATACTCAGTGAAGTCTAGGCTAGTAAGAGACCCTGTTTCAAAAACTAAGGAGGATGGTTCCTGCGGAACAGTACCCAAGGTTGTATTGAACTGCACAAGCATGTCCACTCATGTGTACATACTCCTGCATGCACACACATGAAAAAGGACAAATAAAAAGAATGTGGACGTGAAAACCTTTGTAACAGAAATATTGATTCCTGCCTTAGTTTTCATGGTTTACTCATGAGATATTTTCCTGCTGTGCAATACCATAGTATTTAGGAAGAAGTCATATTCAGTGTTGTGGACATAGAAGGATGTGTAGGAGGGAATTATCCATGGACCAGAGCATCTGTATATTCACTACATATTGGAAGATTTGATTCACTGTGAATCAGAAGCCAAGAGAATCCTCTCTTGATCAGTTCTTTGTTCCCTCCCTTAATTTTGTTCCTTATGTTGGGGCTTACATATACTCCAAAATATAGTGTTTCATCTTGCTATGTCCTTTGACCTTCTGCCTTCTTCCTTGAAGCAAACCAGACTTCCTCTAAGATAAGCCATAGAAGCTAGAATTCTTCTAGTTTCTATTAATAAGCTTTGTACCTAGACAGATTGTCTTCTGCTTTAAAGGCCTTTATTCCAGAGGGATCTCACCCCACATCTGGAATGAAAGACACAGACAGGCTTCCTTGATTTCCCCCAGCTGCTCCCTCTTTGTGTTACACCCAGGACACGGCCCTTTGTCCATTCTTATCTAACCAAAGTGTTAAAAATAGTCTTTGCTGGGCTGGTGGGATGACTCAGTGATTTAAGCATCTCACATCAAAGCAAAGGATCAGATTTGGTGGTACCTGGATCCCATGAAAATGTGTGCTGTGACCCACCTGTAATTCCAGCTTTGGAAGGCAGAGGCTGGCGATCCTCAGAGCAACTAGCTAGCTAGATTAGTCTTATCTGTGAATTCTAGCTTTAATTAACAACTTGTTTCAAAAAAGAAATGGAAGACCAATCAAGATTGATTCCCAACATCAACCTCATACCTCCATACATATGTGCAAGCAGGTGCACAGACACTTACACATACATGCACATGAAAATGGAAAAAAAAATAACGTTTATGCTAGCTTAGAATCAAACCAAAAAAAGCACAAAGCTGGACCATTTTCCCTGGCTGTCTGCATCTGAAGCTTGGATATTCTCATGTCAGGTAAAACTTTTGATTACATAGATCTCCCTTGTAAACCTGTCTTATTAGAAGCATGTGGGCTGACTCAGGGTGGTTAATGTACAGTCATAACTTCCACTTTACATTGCTGTCCAGTGGCTTTTTCACATTCACTATATAGTCTATCTCTGCCTTCAGTGCTCAGTCTTCTGAGCTTCCTAACTCATAGGGTGTTTATCTGCCTGCCTGAGCTTCCTAACTTGTGGAGTCTGAATCTCTATCTATCTATCTATCTATCTATCTATCTATCTATCTATCTATCTATCATCTATCTATCTATCTATCTGTCTATCTCTACCTAAATCTGTCTATTATCTATCTATCTATACCTAAATCTGTCTATCTCAATCTGTCTGTCTGTCATCTGTGTGTCTATGTCTATCTAAATCTATGTATCTATCTATCTATCTGTCTGTCTGTGTCTACCTAAATCTATCTATGTCTATCTAAATCTATCTATCTATCTATCTATCTATCTATCTATCTATCTATCTATCATCTATCTATCTATCTATCTATCATCTATCTATCTAAATCTATCTATCTAATATCTATCTATCTGTCTGTCTCAAGTGTCCAAGTTTGCCAGAAGGCTTCTTTACATACTGAGTTGTCTCACATTTTTAAATAACTTTCCGTCTGTAGGTCTTTCTGTCTGTAGGTCCAACACGGCGTGTGGCTAAAAGCAGTAGCATACAGAACAGATGTGTTGAATAAGTAACAATTTTTAAGTAACTTTCTGTCTGGTCCGACACAGTGGGTGCCTGAAAGCAGTAACACACAGAACAGAGGTGTTGAATAAGTAGCATTGCCCCTTTCCCAGAACTTCAGGTTGGGCTGTTCCAAGTGTGGACTTTGGTTGGGGTAGGGTTCTCTGTACAGACCTCCGAGCTTATACTCGCTGCTGTGCCTGGACTAGCACATGTAGCCCTGGGGGTCCTCTAGCTCCTGCCTTCAGGCCCTTTCACCCTGCCCATGAGGTTCTCACCCTGTGAAAAATCAGCTCAGGCTCCATGATGTCTGGCAAGAAGCTCTTTGGTATCTTATGTAGCTCTGGAGAATCTGGTTTTCTCTGTCCCCTAGTATTTGTTTACCAGCATTTATGTATTTTTTTTCTTATTTTCGTGTGTGCCCGTGTTTGTGTGTGTGTGTGTGTGTGTGTGTGTGTGTGTGTGTGTGTGTGTGTGTACAACAAGCACTTGAGTGCTCCTGTGGAGCCTGTAGAAGGCCAGTGGTGACACCGAGAATCATCCTAGGTTGCTCTTCCACCTGATTGCTTTGCTCTGGGGTTTTTCAGGCTCTGCCTTCTAGGACCAGAATTTGTTGCTATTAATTATCCACCCCAGCATTTTTATGTAAGATCTGAGGATCTCTGTAAGGCAAAGGTTTTAACTATATTCTTGTTTTTATTGTATTGTGTCTTCACAACATATTTGGCCAGCACATGTAGATCTACTTTGTCTTTTTCCCTGTGTGTTAAGGAATTTGGTTCTTATTTGAGCTACTGGGAAATTATCTCTGCTTGTCCTGGGATTTTCTAGGGGTTTGTTACTGAGGTAACCCTATAGTTTATGATATTAGAAGACTCAGGCTAACCAGGAGCAGCTTAGAGCACTAGTTAGTGCTTTCAAGAGCTTCCCGAGTTGGTGGTGATACTCTCGATATTGTTCATCAGTATGATGGGAAGATCAGTTGTTCCTGAACACTTGAAAACTTCCCGTTTGCCATCCTAAAGATGAGTCTTCTTTTTTCCAGCTTATTTCAATCTCTGTTTTCTTACATTAAAACACAATCACAAGTGCAGCACATTTCTAAGTTCTTTGGGTCATCCTAGGGAATCATCGAACCAGAGAGAGTTTGGGGAGATCTAGATTTGTAGCCAGCTGACCTGGATCCCAGACAGACTACTGATGTCAGAAGTTGTGGGACAGTCAGAGGGTCTGTCTCAGCTGTCTTGGGGGCTAAGGTCTTCTTGTTATTGGACTTCGCACACAGTTGCTTAGTAAAGCCACACTTAGCATTTGTTTCTGTTTTGTTTTATGAGGTATTACTCATCTTTATTTGTGTGCCTTATGTGAAATACATGTATTTCAATTTTAGTGTATTTCATTTTAAGCTTCTGGGTCAATAAGCAGATGTCTCTGTCTCTTGACAGCTGAGTCAGGTGTCAGGTTTGATCAGCTACTTCCCTGGGAACTCTGTACTACCTTGGCAACCTTTAGTTCTCCCTAGGAAGGGGCGCTGCTGTGGGTCCCCCCATGGGGGGCATATTCTTAGGCCAGGAGTTGGTGTTCACCTTCCTCAGCTGACAGGATCTGTATGCCCTCTCCATTTTAGGTAACATTTGCCGGTCTCCCATTGCAGAAGCAGTGTTCAGAAAACTGGTAACTGATGAAAACATTTCAGATAATGTAAGTACCTTGAAGAATCTAACCTGAATATCTTCAGGCAAGAAAGTGCCAGAACATTCTTTCTCTCTCCACAGTGGAGGATAGACAGTGCGGCTACATCCACATATGAAGTGGGGAACCCTCCTGACTATCGAGGGCAGAACTGCATGAGGAAGCATGGCATCCCCATGAGTCACGTTGCCCGACAGGTACCGTACTAGAACTTGACCTGTGTTTTGTGTTGCAGTGGGCCATTGACAGCGGCGCTGTTTCTGACTGGAACGTGGGCCGCACCCCGGACATAAGAGCTGTGAGCTGTCTAAGACATCATGGCATTAACACAGCCCATAAGGCGAGACAGGTAGAAAAGATCTTGTTTAACTTCTACAGCATAGAGTCCCGTGGCTTGAGAGGCTGTGAGAAGCTGACCCCTGTGTGTGAGTGTTTTGGTAAACTTACTTGCAATGTGTATTATTTTAAAAGGGATTACTTGGGATTACTTGTTACATGCATAAAAATAGTGTGACTTACAGTGAAACAATCCCAATGTGAGCACAACTAACCTGTGGTTTTGATTCTCTTCCTACCTGCATAATTTTGGCTAGACATTCAGGCCATGTTGACCATTCTGCTTTTATTACCAGTTTGTTTATAGAATAAAGTCATATAGAATTCACAGAAGCATCTTTTCTGCTATGAAGTGACTTTAAAATTCAGGGGAATACTGGCATTATTGTGAACATTTAGTTATGGTCTGTCATGCTTGATGTTGACTATTGCTGAAGTGTTAACCTTTCAATTTCAGAAGATGATACCTTTGCATTCATACAATAAATTGGAAGATGGTAATCGTGTTTCTCAGAGTTCTTTATTTGAATTAAGTACTTAAGCACTGACCCTTTCTTAAGTAGAATTTCTACTGGGTAGAAGATGAAAGGATTTTTTTGTAGCATTTGTTCATCTAGATCTTTTCAGTCTCTTGCATACTTAGTGAGTCTGTTTGCTACTGCCTGGATAAGAGGAGATACAGACCTACTCTGAATAATCATCAGAGTTATGAGGTACATGGTTCTTTTCCATACAGTCAGTGCGTAGCGAATGTGGATGTGATTTTATGTGGAATATTTTAAATATGTAGACCTTAAGGAACACTAGAAGCTCTTTCAAGTAACAATTTGAATGATCACTTTTTTTCATAGAATACACTTCTTGTTCTTTTCTCCATTTTTAAGATAAATTTCTCAACTATGTTAGTTTCAAAGTATTAAAAAAGATTGTTTTGTAGTATTACAGAACTATTTTACAGTTTATCTTTGCTAATTGTTATAGTGTATGTGAATAAATATTGTAGTACAGTTCTTCAGATTTTCATTTTTATAAATTAAAGATACCGTTGGGGTGTTGTTTCTTTCCAACTATGTAGTCTCTTGAGATAAGAGCTGTCAGTACAGTTAGGTGGGTAGAAAATTGTGCTTGTCGTATACTTGTTCCTTTTCCTCAGCGTACTGTCATCAGCGTGTGAACTGAGGCCTCTTCTCAGTCACTCCAGTTCTTGCAGAGTTCACCCCTAAATTTCCTTCTGCCTGTTGCAGGACCATTTGTTGTTCGTCTCACTCTGTAGCCAACACTGGCCTCAAACCTGGGCTCTCCACTGCTAGGTTTGCACCATGCTTGGCTTGTGACTAGGTCAATTTATGTGAAGTCTCTTCTCCCTGTTGCCGCATGGAGCAGCAGTTTGTCCTGGTCGGTGCCAAGTGCTACACTGATCCAGTTTATTTGCGTGCTGTCCTACTGTTGGACATGTGGGCAACTTGTGGTGTGTGGCTTCTTTTGGTAATACTGTGGATGAGGTAGGTTCTTACTTGTGCTAGTAGGTTTCTTTTCACCCCTGTTGAGTTGCCTCAGTCACTCTCAAACACACTGGGTATGTTTTCTGTTCTTTAAAAGTTTATGAAAGGTTGATAATGTTTCTGTTTTGATTGGAAAACTTAGTCTGATCAATTGCTTTTTTTGTTCTTTTGACATTAGTAACTTTTTCTTGGCCACTTACTGTTCTTCAGCAGCTTTCCCTCCAGCGACTTTGCTGTGGGAGAGGCCATATGTGCTTCCTGAACTGTGGCTACATGTTTTGCATCAATTTTGGAAAATCTTAGACTGTTTGTTACATTTTCATATTTTACTTCTTCCTTCTGTGTTCTTTTCTGTACTTTGAACATACATTTCCTATCTTCTTTTTTTTTTTTTTTTTTTTTTTGTCTGTTTTCATTCTTTCGCTCTTAGGCTGAGATTTCTTCCTGACCACTTTTCTAATCTACTGAACTTTCTCCTATTCCCAAAACCCATGGAATTATAGTGACCAAGTGTGTATTATTTTATCGACTTATTGTTTTTAAGTTTTTCTTCATCTTTTTGTAGATGTAATTTTCTGGCAAAAGTATCTTCTTTCACTTTTTTTGGAAGATACAGTTACTATTTGAAATAAGATCTGTTAACTCCTTGCTATATCATTTCTGATTCTGCTTTTTTCATTTTATAGCATCAGGAATTGAACCTAGAGCCTGGCACATGCTAAGCAAGTATTCTACTGAGTTATAGTCCCTTCTTTATTCTTTATTATGATAGTTTCAATATGTAATCCAGGCTGGCCTTGACTTTAATCACCCTGCTTCAGCCTCCTAAGTAGCTAGGATTTCAGAAGCAGCACCCATTAGACCTCAGAAGTCTACTTTCTGCTTTCTTTGTTACTTGGCATCCTTGCAGGTAGTATGTGAACAATCATAGCACTTTGGTGATGCCATTTTGCTCCCCAATGGGTTAACTATTGTAAGGAGACAGGAAGATGGACACCTCAGTAGGAGTGGAGGCTTGTGCTGCCTCTGAGCATCCAAGTTTTCCTGCTGGGCCTGAGGTATGGCATGGACACAATAACCAGTTGGTAGCAGTTCCTGGCATATAGTGTTGGTTTTCCCTCCTGAGTCCATGCAGCCTCTCCTTGGCCTGTTGAGCTATTTGCCCTGGTAGGGCTGAGAAGGCCTTCTGCCGGCTCCTCCTTCTGAGCCTGTGTTCTCTCCTGGCAGAATTGGCCCTGCTTTACTAAACTTCAGTGACCCACATTGGCATTAGGGTAGTTGGGGGCCCTGCTTTAATACCGTGACCTTTGTCTATGATTTTGTGAGGGGCGGGGAGGTTTCTGAATCTTTGACCCTGTTGACAACACAGTCTTAGTGGGTCTTAGTATAGGCTTTCCAGTCTTTTTCACAGCTCATCTCTAACTTGCATGACCAGTTGTGGTCTAGTATTATAGAAAAATATTCATAGTGATGTATAAGGAAAACAGTCCTAAATTTTACTTTTCCATGAAATCCATTTACTTTATCTTAGAATGCATATCACAATAGAACCCAATGTAAATACTAAAATCCATTAGATAGTGTTATTTTCCTGGGTCTGGGGTCCAGAAGTATAGTTTTTCCATTAAAAGATTAAAAGGCCCACACCACATAATAATGAATTGAGTTATTTTAAAATTAATAACTATTTAATTTTTTCAGTTTTAATAATGATGACATTGTCCCCTAAAATAGACTGGAGGTGGACTTCCATGACTTCATAGTAAAAGAGAGTAAAAGAATGAAGGGTGAGATTTTCGTAGGATTTAGTCAGTGCCTATTGGGATCAGCAGCCATGTGCAGAGGGCCGGTGGAGCTCACATGGGGCCGGTCTGTTGTCTGTGACTCCATTCGTGCAATTGCAACTGTGTGCCGAGCCACCGCAGGAGCAAGCACATGCCTCCGGAAGTGTGTTGAGGGTTCCTTGTGAGTTTTTCTTTTGTCTTTTGGTAGTAGGTTTAATTTGCCATAAGTCATTTCTTGTGTAGCTGCCAGCAGAAATGCTTTTCTGTGCATTCTTTATGAGATATTAAATTACAGCAGTTCCTCTTAATTTTAAAATCGAAAAAAAATGTCGTATGGTTTGACATAGTTATTAATCATGTCCCTTTTTTAGGATAAATTAATTATAATCAGTTCAAAATTAGTACTTTTTAAAAATTTTTTTTTATTATTTATTCAATTGTGCGTGCGTGCGTGTGTGTGTGTGTGTGTGTGTGTGTGTGTGTGTGTGTGTGTAGAACCATGGGCGAATTCAGGAACCACCATGGACCGCCTTCACCTCCTCCTCCTTTACTCTGCCCCAGGATTCATAGGCTCCACCCTACCAGGACCAGAAATGCAGGCCGCCCCCGCTTCTATATGTGGGGTCTAGGATCCAAACTTGGGACCTTCTGCCTGCAAGGCTGAGGCTTAACCCCTGAGCCACCTCTCCAGCCCCCAAAATTAGTACTTAATGTTCATTCCCAACATATTCCTCATAACTTGGAAAAAATATATTTAGTATTATAACATTTGGAAATTAGGGTCTTGGGAATGTTAATACAATGGAGTCGTTTGTGATTATTGAACACTACACCAAACATTAGTAGAAGTGCATACTAAAAGCTAACTTTTTCCATTTTACAGACAATGAACACCTTTAAATTTTAGCTGTGTTCATTGTTTCACATCACTGCTTCCCCTTCTAACTGGGATTTAGTTCTTCCTGGGTAGACCAAACCTATAAGATAATTTCTTCAATTACATTTTAAGTAGGCTTGCATCTCTAAGCTATTGTGTCAAGAAACAGTTTATCTTCTGGTTAGAATCTAGAAAAGTACTGGAGAAACCCCTTCTATGTCAGCTGAAGTTATGAATTTGCAATCATGGATATTCGTTACTGGGTGACTTTCTTGGTTCGCTCTTTTGCACATTGGGTGCCTTCCCTTTCCTAAGGCCTGTCTCCTTTCTGGCTCATTTTTCTCACAGAATTACTTTGTGAGTGGATCACCCACAAGGACAAAGGACATTTGATGCTTGTAGAATGAAAAGTAGAGTGATGAAGGGGATTACATTCTTACAGAATCACTCCTCATTACCAAGGGACTGAAACCAGTGATAATCTTTGTCCTGATTTTTGATACAAAAAGTCTTTGCAATGTAGTCTAGGAAATACATTTGCTGCATTTTAGCTTTAAAATACTCCATATTTGTTTTTGTTTAAAATCTAATAAATAAGACAGTAATAAGTAAGACATGCTACATTTTTTTCCAACTTCTACTTTTATGTAAATATAAAGTTTTTTCACTTCTTTAGGTTACTAAAGAAGACTTTGCCACATATGACTATATACTGTGTATGGATGAAAGCAATCTGAGGTAATCATATTTTGAAGAGCATTTCTCTCAGTTCTCAAATAACTTGTCCAAAATGACTTATTGTCTTACAGTTTTTAATGTACAAGGAATTGCCAGTACAGAATTACTCAGAAGAGCAGGAAATTCAAAGTGTGATAGAGTTGTCTCAGAGGTCTGTTTATACAGATTGCACCTTCCAAAGGCGAAGTTCAGCTGGTGCAGTGGATAGCATTAGAAACTATCTGGATTATGAGCTGTAGTTATAGAAAGAGATGCATTAATTCTATTACTGCTATAAGATTCATGAACTTGAGGTATTTTTTTTTTGTCTCCTTTTTTCCCATTAGCATCACATCCCAGAGTAAATCTGACAATACAAGACTTTATCGTGTTATGTGTTTAAGAAGTAACACTAATAGATTTGGGAATTAGGAAGCAATGACTAGTTATATAATGTGTATGTTTTATGCAGGACCTACCTGTCACCGATAGGTTCATGTTATTACCAAAGAAAAATTAAGAAACAGTAGTCTAAGATGGGCGAGTGGTAATGGAAGGGCCTAAAGCACAGCTGCTGCCACTTTGGCATCCATGCCTTTCCTTCGTTGCCCAGCAACTCTTGCTCCTGGCCTCGTCCACCCAGTTCTTAAATTTGTATACTGTTCACCCACTTCTTAATTGCTCTTGCCTTCATTTGCCCCAAACTCCATCTCTGCTGGCACTTTGTCATAGGGTATGATATTCATGGTTTTTTGATTTCCTTCTACCCTTTTTACATCCTTGAAATAATGTCTTTCTGCTTGTGTTAAAATATATTTCACAGAAGAAAGCATATTTACGTGACTCAATCACACACTTGTTGGGTGTCAGGGTGAGTATGAAGTGTTGCTGCTGCATTCTGCCGCCCCAGAGAGTGCTGTGGTGCGCAGGAAGGCAGAGTTCCACAGCCTCGCGGGGTGCTCTGTTTCATTTCACATCGGGCTGCGTTGACTGGACTTTGATATAGTGTTTCATAAAGCCTGAGCAGATGTCCTTGCTTAACTTGAAACCATAGATCAGAAATCTAAGTTCATGTTTCAATTTTACAGAGATTTGAATAGAAAAAGTAATCAAGTTAAAAACTGCAAAGCTAAAATTGAGCTACTTGGGAGCTATGATCCACAGAAACAACTCATTATTGAAGATCCCTATTATGTAAGTACAGTTCAGGTTTGGGGCCAGTGTTAAGAGGAGCAAGTTGTATCCTATGGTATTAAATAAGAGGCTCAGGTCCTGCGAGGACATCATCATGGTACACATTGCACTGTTTTTCTTTCCTTATCCTTACAGGGCAGTGACTCCGACTTCGAGCAGGTGTACCAGCAGTGTCTCAGGTGCTGCAGGGCCTTCCTGGAGAAGGCCCACTAACTGGTCCTGTCCACTGCAGCTGGCACCTCATCACCAGTCCTGTGCCCAAGAGTGGTGGCAAGCCTTTTCCCCACACCCCACCTGTCTCGTTAATTGACTTACTGTGTAATCTTAAAAATAATTTTAGGTGAAAACCCATTGTATCTGCAGAAGACTAAATATGTTCAAGTAAGACAGTTCGAGGTGCAGTTAAGCATTCTTGGACTAGTTGAACCCTTTGCTCTACTTACAAAACAGTGTAACAAGCAAATATGGAACAAAAATAGCAAAGAACAAAATAAGAATGACTTACTGCCCACATCAGCCTCTTATCCAGCAAGACCTGGATAATCTGGTCCACCTGAGTGGGTGCCTGGCTAGCACCCAGTGATGCCCTCCTCTTCTTGTCTTGCAGCTGTTTCCCAGACTCTTAAAGTCACAATAGTCCCATCTGTAGAGTGCTCTGCTTGACATTAGCAGAGTCTTAACTCACATACATTCAGGGTGCACACTTGTGTATTCAAAAGCTGAGTAGGCTAGATGTGTGGTGCATGTCTGTAACCTCAGCACTGGGAACGTAAGGCCGGAAGATCATGTGTTTCAGTCTGGCCTGGGCTACATAGTGAGACCCTGTCTTAAAACAAAAATAATAAAATAGGAACAACAGATTTGTGGAATTTTTAAATGCTCCTTTTGCTTCCTTTTTGTCCAGTTTCTCAGCTTATTTGCCTCCTTTTGCACTACTATTCCTCCAAAAATTTAATTATCTCCAGAGAAGACATGCGTTTGTTTATCTGTGATCAGTAGAGAAATATGTTTATATGCATATGCAACACAATTGGCATAAGTTGGTTTAAATGTTAAAAATAGTTTTAAAGAGTGGGAAAAGATACTATTATGTTTATGTGCTTAAATACTGATAAGTTCATAAGTATTCTTTTTCAGAGTTTTAAAAAAGTTGTAGGGAAATGGATAAATTTCAGCTAGCTGACCTCAAATTCTTATGGATATATGTAAGAAAAGATTATGAAGTTAACTGGGGAGTTACCAAATACATCTAAGAGATGAGTCTAGTGTCTGCTTGCTTTGTTATTAACAAATGAATAAAAAATTTAAATCACTGCTCTCACTCCCCTTTCACATGTTATGTGTATGTGCTTATCCTTAGTTTTAGAAAGAACGATGAAAGGTAGGCACATTGCTGCTACATGTAGTTGTTCCTGTCTAGTTTCAAAACTCCTAGAAGGCTGAAGGCCTGCGGAGCTGGTGCCCCAGACTGGCCTCCCAGGTAACCAGGTGATGACTGTGCCTTAGCCCATCCCTATATGTTGTGACTGATCTTGAAAAACTCAAGTCAGAAGAAGCTTCTCCTCAGAGGCCAAGAGGAAGCCTACATGCCTGGGGATGCGCTGACCTAGGCTTGATCTTCCTGATTGGGGGGCGGGGCACAGGATCTTTGTCTCATGAGAGGAAAATGGCCATGCTAGCATGAATTCTTAGCAATGGACTTGTTAGAGAAGAGTCACTCTGAAGACTGCATTATAACAAACACCTCATTTAATTCCTTGTGTTTATTCACAGTATTTACATATCATACAATAGCTGGAACATTATTTTACACTTATATTACAAAGGACAAATGAGACTAGTCTGGGGTATATTTACAGAGTTATACTTCATTGTCTTCAACTGAAGTTTTTTGTTTTCCATTAAATTTTTCATGCAGTTTCAAATAGTACTCTGGGGGTTTAATTGTAGAAGTGTAATACAAAATATCAAATCATTATATACTCTATGAAAATACAGTTTAAGATTCTGCCTATGTTTCTAAAGAAATATCCTTTGTGTTTCACTTAATTTGGAAAGTGAAATACTTAGCACTATACATCAAATGCGAAGTGTTTTTTTTTTAATACGAGTGGCAAGTGTCACCGATAGGTATACTGAATGTATATTTGCAAGTTGTCAACAACATATAAAACATAAAGGAATTATGGAAGAGTCTGTCTGAAAAAATAAATCTCTGTCCACAAAGGAATGGGTATGAAGATGGTTCTGTTTTCTGTTGGTTTCCAAGGCACTTCTCAAGGTTCCTGGTGTGTTGCTCCTTTGCAGCTGAAATCAAGTACATTAGGCTTCAAATAACTAGTCACTTTTGAATTATCGTTCTAGGGGCCCTGTGATTCAGCACATTAGTAAACAATCTGTATTTCTCTCAGCTTTTAGAAGTAAAGTCTCGTATTTCCAGAAGAAAACTCAGTTCTTTAGTTAATATGTGCCCACTGTGCCAAACAGATTAAAAAGCGTAATGTATGCGTGTCAGTGCTTTTCAAGGGTTAGGAGTAGTACTAACTCTTCTGCGTATGGGAAAGTTGCTTAAATATCCTATCCACTGAGACTTGCAGTTTGTGACCTGCCTTAACACCTCAGTATGTTCTTGATAAGGCTAGTATCACCCATGTTAGAATACTACTTACTATTTTGTTACGAAAGGAAGGTAACATCAAGGTCACTAGATATTCCGGCCAAACCTGGTACCTGCAGCCTAGGGTTTTCATATAACCGACCTGTAGGTTTATGAAGTGTGTTGGACAATGCTTAGTTTCTCTGTAGTTTGAGAATAGTTACTGAGCTTCAGCAAAGATTTGCTCTTGTGTTCCTCTTAGAACCTGTAAAGACCTACCCTCAGATTCTGAGCTGGAGCTGGGCAAGGACTTGCTCCACAACCCCCTGTGAAGAGAGGAGACAAGGACTGGGTTCAGTAGCCACTGTGAACCCACTGTCAGTGTGGGCGGTTTCATCATAGCTTGCTGTGCCCAAAAGGTCTGACTGGTGACCACTGTGCAGAATACAAAATCCTAGCTGTGTCTTCACTGGTGGCCCATTGTGTGGGATTGCTATCTTTTCAAACCTTTTGGACTGAAAAGGATTTAATCTTTTAAAAAAAGTTGCAAAGTAATTGTTAGCTGGAAAAGTAATGTTTTAAACTTCACCGGTATCTCTGCTCAGCTGAACCTGTTAACATTTGTGACAACTAACTTGAGCCATGTGGCCTTTGGCGTGGAAGCTCGCAAGCACAGACCTTTGTCCATTTCTTTATTGTGTTGCAGTGTCCTGCAGATTCCCACTGAATGGGTTAGGGAAGATTGCCGGGGCATGCCTCTTTCCCTTTGTTGTGTCCAGGTTGGTGTAGTCACAGAGTGCTGGGGTAATCCCAGTGCCCATGCACTTGTGGTGCAAAGGGCAGACTAGACAGCAACCTGGTGGAGGGAACTGCAGCAGTCCACCCTGGAGTCTCCAGCCTTCAGGAGGACAGGTGTGACACACAGCAGCTCTCTTACCCTATTAGTAAGTGCATGGAACGTTCCCAGGAGTAGATGTGGTGCAGTGCTGACCCAACTAGAAAGATGGATAGGAAAGGTAACATTCTTCTCTCCCTGTCACATCACTTATGGAGTCATAGGAATAAACGTGTAACCACTTGAGAGAAAACTATCTCTGTCCTGGGAAAGCAGTGAGCAAAACATTGGAAAGTATTGGGAAAAGGATAAAAATACACCTCGAACTTTGACTGGCAAGAAAACAGCCCACTTCCTCCAGAAAAAGCCAGTGAGTGTGTAGCCCTCACTGCCCTCTCACCTCACCCCTAATAGGTGCCTCTTGTTTTAGTGGACCTTGTCCTGATGGGGAAAGAGCTCAGGAGCTCTGCGAGGGTGGACAGCTCTGGTCACAAGCTGGGTCCAGATTTTGCCTCTGCCCTTGCTGCCTCTGTTCTGAACTTTTCTCTTTGAAAGAGTAATGTTCTCATCCATTTTTTATGAGACAGACTAGAGCAACCAGTAGAAAAACGCAATATTCTTTTTATTTGTGTTTTCTGGGTAGCTGGCACGTTTTCTGGGAACAATCATTGCAAAAAGAAAGGTCTTATTTTCGGGGGGTTGTTCCCACCTGGCAGATCCTGGCACACACAGCATGCAAGAAGTACAGAACTGGTGAAATTAAAGTTCTGTCAAGCTGTCTAAACTGACTGAGTCCTGTGGCATTTGTGACAGGAAATAAAGCCTTCCTTCCCCCCACATGGCTGAAAGCCTCAAGAAGCCAGAGTACAGTCAGAACCTGATAATGCGTTTGCTTTTCTGCCACTAGACATTAGGGATGAACACTGGAAGGAACACTGGAAAAGCATGATTAGCTAAGACTCCAAATCTGTACTAGACACACTGTAAAACCTGTGTTGGACATGGGTAGCCATGTACAGATAGATGGCATACCAAAGTGAAAAAGAAATGCACATTTTGCAAACATTAAGTTTTTGTGTATTTTTCTGGCCAGACATTCAGTACAATCTGACAGGCACCCAGCCTACCATATTCTCTGGGTTAGATTCAATAATCGTGTGAAGGATTTGTGCCCAATCGTAAGTATAAGTGAATGAACATAACCCGGGACTCCACAGTGGTTTGAAGAAAGTGGTTTGCTTGAAATGTTGGCCCACTGTTGATAGCCAGTAGGGGGAACCCTTTACTCGCAGCCAGTGTTTTGAGATATTTTGACTGTCTTGCTCAGACTGAGTCTACAGTAGCCTCCCAAAAACCATGTGTGTGAAACCCTAGAGTTTTTTCATATCCCATATGGGATTCTGACTTGTGGTCACTCTGATTGCTCTGGAGCTTACCTTATCCCTCCATGCACATCGGACTGACAGCTAGCCGGGTAAGAAGCCTGGCACATCTTTTATAGTCTGTAGTAGGAACAAACATACAGACCTTTATCAATTACCTACATAACATTAAAATTAAAGTTTTTATTTTCAAGTACATAAAAGTACTATAGCCATTTTTTAACATTCTAATCCCCTATAAGAAATAGAGCCTGTACTTGACAATCATTCATTCTAAATTGCTGATTGACTTCCTGTGCATTAGCATCACAAGCAAAAATTAGATAAGGAAACAGCATTGCAAAGGGGCGTGGGGCATCCCTTGCAGGGTTGCTATCAGGTTTTCAAAGAGGAGAATGTTGGTTCTAGTGGGATAGGACCTGTCCACATCCTTGTGTGGTTTCACCCCAGCTGACAGGACAGACTTTTATCCTAATACTTGAAAGAAGGTGGATCTGAAGAACAGACTGGGCCTTGCTGGGAAGCTACTCAGAAGGCATAAAGAGAAGATCAAATGTCCAGGGCCAGCCTGAGCAACAATTTATCAAGACTCAAAAATGAAGCAAAAAAAAAAAAAAAAGAAAAAGAAAGGCTGAGAGTGGGCTCTGTGATTGATCCTCAGTACTATACAACTTAAAAAAAAATAAAGCTTAATTTTGAATACAGACTGATATTTCTTGATGCGTCCCTTAATTCATCTGGCCAAGTGCTACTTTAGAAATCACACAGTAAGGTTCAGTGACTACATCTATAGGGGAATTTCCCCCAGAATTCTGGAGAAAGATACAGAAGTTGGTGAATTATGAACTTATTTCTCAAGTGCAGGAAAACCATACTTAAAAAGGGAGCTCATCCTCACTGCAAAGTCTGAATAAATGAATAAACTGAAAATGATAAATGTTCACAATGCTCCCAAGAATTTATCTTCTAAGTATTTATGATATATACTTATAATTCAAAGAAGAAAATTAACATCTGTTAGTAGCTGGTCACCTAGATTCTTGCTTTTCCACATTTCTTTTTGTTTGGAATGAATAGTTTTCCCAAAATAGATTAATTAACGAAGTGCAGAAGATTGTGAGCTTAGGACTGGTCTAATTAACAACTGTAAGTACTTGGATTGCAGCATGTCTAGCTAAAGACCTCCATGGTCCCCATCTTTTTCTGTTCTAATCATGTTCCTCAACTTCCCACATGCATGCAAACACCCTAAAGGTACTCTTAAAGTGATGCTGCCCATCAGAACTGGAAAGAACTTGGTTCTGTGTTTCCAGCAGGCTTCCATGGAGCCATACTACCTAAAAAGGCTCTATTCTGGTACCTGTCAGTTCTAGCACTCCAGGATTTCATGGATTTTCTTTTAGATAGCCTAAAGCAACATGGTAGAGTTGCAGTTTTCCTTTTCTTTGTGGGCTGAGAGGAGATGGAAGTGACCATGCATCTTAAGGCATAGACATTTCAGCCTTGCACTCTGGAGGAATTAGCTGGAGCTGTGACTAAGAGTCTTGGTATGCTGCACCAAAAGGAGGTGATAGCGTGGAGCATAGTTTGGCATCTTGCAAGTGTTTTGTGAAGTGGAGCATGGGACCAAATTCTGGTCTTGTTAATATTTCTGTAACAAGCAATTTAAACTTTCATGTTAGTGAATGGTATGTAATGACTGAAGGTCATTTTGAAATTTATAGTCTCTGATCCTATTTTCATAGAACAGTGTTTAATACAAAATAAATACACATTTAAACAATATGTAAGTTCTGTGGCCCAGAAAACAGGTTAGTTCTCAAACGGAACTTCATTTCATTTGAAAAGATGAAAGGAGGAGCGTATAATGGCACAAGAGGTCCACGTGACAAGATCAGAGATGGAAAATGAAACTCCGCAGGAAACGTGTGCTCACCTTGCACTATGAGTCTTTGTCTGAATAGTGCTAGTGAGATAGGCTCACTGGCCAAGACCCACAAATGGGATATCTTGACCTGCTCATCAGTATCCATTACACTGCAACAGGTCTGCTGCCTACATAGAATTAGTATTTCATGTAACTGGTAGATTTTTTTTGGCAGGCAGGGCAGGCCACTCCAGTCTGCTAAACTGGCTACTGGCATCAATCATCTCTAAAAGCAGCTAGCAGATCCTGGTGTATCTGCAAGGTCTTTCTCCTGTGAGTTTTAAATTAAGTGAAAGTTGTCATCTCACTTTTTAAAGTTTTTATGAAGAGCATAAAGAGCTATTTGGGAGAAATAAAGTATACTTCTGTGTATGAACGACTAAAGCATACTGAAAATGAAAGATATTTCAGAGAGAATGAGCGAGTGCTGAGGACTGGACCAATAGGTGAACCCTAAATTTTTGAACCGATGAAAAACCTGCCCGATCTTGCCTGGAATAGCAAATAAAATTCCTGGGCGATTTTCATTACTGATGGAAAGAAAAGCCACTTGCCAAAGCAGTGGAGATAAGAAAGTGGACCTGAAAGCCCCTGGCCCTGTATTACACTCCAGCACCTTAACCAGCAGCAGGCATTGAAGCAGCTCACACCTAGTCTGTGAGATTGCCACACTGGGTGGAATATGGCTTTGCGGCAGAACTCCTAACTAATGAGAACGTGAACAGAAGAGTTCAGTCCTATCAACGGGTGATCGCTCCAGTGGCATTGGTCACTGCAGAGTATAGCCATCTGCTCCAGTGTCGGCTCATCTTGGCCCTGACCCAGTCAGGCATGCCCACCCCCCACCCCCACACCATCAGAGGATAGGCCTGCTGCACAGGAAAGGAAGAGTGGAGTGCCTGTTGGGTGCTCACTTACATGCAGGGATGGTGCAGTCTCTCGTGTTGTGGTAAAGTCTGTGAAAGTGCTTGCTGCACTTCGGACTGAAATAAAGAGGACCTGGAACACAGAGGAAGAAAGTCACGAAGACTCAGGGTAAAAAGAAGCAGGGAGGCAGAGAGGTGAGGAGAACACACACCTGTGAGGTGCTTCAAAAACTTGTCCTTCATCCTTAGATCTCGAGGAACGATCTCTGTGAAAGGAAAGCACCTATTAGATGATCTTAAGTGAGTATGGATGAAAATTTTGGAAACTGCATTATATATACTACAATGTGTTGAATAAAACGTGAGTATACTTGATTGTAACACAATAAACACTTAGATCAGGGACATGTTTCTTAACAGCATTAACTACTCATGAAGCTCCAACATTATCTACCTATTCTCTATGGATAGTACAGAGTCAGAGGTCACAAAGTTATAGGGTGAAGAATCCCCCTCATCTTTCAGGTAGGTTCTAGTGAATTAATTATTTGTAGATATTTTATTTGATGATTTTGGAAATCAAATTCGACAGTATTTCCAAGTTCTAGAATAAAACCTGAGCCTTCAAACAAAAAAAATGTTGTAGAACATTGCATTTTATAAGTTAATATTTCTAAGGTATCAAATATCTTTATGACTCCCTGTTAGGAAGACTGATAGAAACAAATGAGAAATGTCGTGCAGCTGGCTGGGGAAGAAGGGTGGGCCTGAAGAAAGGCTCTTCACCAGCATCTGAGCTTCAGCAGTCCTCCTGTGACCATCCTCCTCCAACCTGGACAGGACCAGTAATTTCTCTGACTGGAAACTCACACTTCATTTTTCTAGAGATACTGCTTCTTCCCACATCTGAAGAAATACACTCTGAGTCTTTTGTAAGTGAGGCGAAACTGTTTTTTAAGGCCTTTCTTCATACACTCCTTACTAGAGTCAGTCTACACAAAACTGACCTTATCATATCTGACCTAATTGTGTCACGAGAGCATTAAAAGCTTGCATGCTTCCCTGAGACATTCCCATGAGCCACTCTGGGAAGGCTCCACCCGGAGCTCTGGCCATTTCTTTCTCAGCTGGAAATGCTGGCTTCAAGCAGTAGAATGCTGGCCTGGGTGGCCTTCAGCCCATTGTAGATATGCATTAGGGACGTATCTGAGAGTCACTGTCCCGTCAAGCTCCTGCTTTTTTTTTTTTTTTTTTTTTTTTTTTTTGAGAAACATAAAAATAAACATGAAAGCCTCGGTTTAAAAAAAAAAAACAATAAAAATTGATTTCCCTTTAAAACACTGTTTCTCCAGAACAACTCCATTTCCAAGAAAATACTAGTGTGTCCTCAGAAGTGTAAGGTAGGAGCCCTCCATTCATATTGCCAAGACCCACTTTCTGCTTCACAATTCACACTGGGGTGGGACTCTTCCAGGGTTCACACTGGCAGCATCTCACTTTCTCTGTCCCTCCGGACAATACTGCTGGATATTCAACTGCTTGTGACATGATACATCTCTCTGCCCTCCAGGATATCCTGCCAGGATACCCACTTTCTGTTCCTCAGGATCTACACCGCCGGCATCCTCACCCACTTCTGGCCCATCAGGTTCCACACTTTGCAGGGCTCACTCTCATTAACTGTTTCTCGGGTCTATACTGCCAGGACACTCAACTTACTCTCTGTCCCTGATGATCTACATTACAGCCACTCTCCACTGACTTCTCTGCCCTTCAGGTCTACACTTCCAGGATACTCACTCTTCCCGGTTACCATTACTGCCAACTCAGCCCCTTGGGTCTACACTGAGAACCACTCACCCACTCTCTGCTCCTCCGGGTCTACCCCGTAGTCCGCAACCTCCCTGCGGCCCAGGACGAAGTCGGGCTCCCCGAGAAGCTGCAGTTTCTTGGAGTCGCTCACGTGGAATTTCTTCAGCTCGTGGACTAGCTCCACCAGCAAGCGCAACAGAGTCTGGCGGTCCACGGGTCCCCGGGGCTGCACACGCCCCCGGACCCCAGCTGTGCCCACCAGCAGCAGCAGTGCCAGGAGCAGCGGCCGCCCCGTCGCGCGCATGGTCCCGGTGGCCGGCACCTCGGAACCGGCCGCCCCACCCGCGGTGCCCAAGTTTCCCCGCACGCGGCGTCCGCACAGCCCGCGCCGCACAACTTTCTTTTGCCGCGGGGCCCGCGCTCAGGGGCTCGTCGGGAACGGCGCCCACCGGTTCCGCTGCCCGAGCTCCCCGCGGCGGGAGCAGGGAGCGGGCCGGCCGCCGCACCTGCCCTCGCCGAGCGTCCCGCGCCGCCGGTGCACCTGCACCCGCGCCCTGGGGTCCCGCGCCTGCCGCGCCCGGGGGGCTCTGCAGTCCGCTGCTGTGTCTTGCGCGCCGGTCGGTCGGCTGGCTGGGCGCGCGGACGCGGGGCGCACGGCTCGGAGGTGGACCGCGCCGAGCCCCGCTTGCCGCGGGCGCTTCTTATCCCCGCGGTCGCCGACGTCAGGCGGGTCCCCCGGGCTTGAGCGCCGCTTTAATTAGAACCGCGGAGCGCCGCTCGCGGGTGCGGATATTCGTCAGACCCCCTTCGCCTCCCCCTCCTCCACTCCTCCCCCGTCCCCTCCGGGTCCCCTCCTCCTTCGCCCCTCCCTCGCGTCCCCACCCGCGCCCTCCCTCCGCCTCCCCGGCCCCCCTCTCCGGCAGTCTATTTCCCTGAGTTCTTGTCACTTGTCACAGGAGGAGCAGAAACGCCTTTACCAGGAACTGGGATGTGTTTTTGTCTAAATGTAGATCATGGGCTCTTTAAAAGGCACGACTGCCTGATTGCCCCGACATCGGATGCCATCTAAGAGTCTGGCCCTTTCGGAGGGCTATGCCGGCGTGGCGGGTAGTTCGCAAGATCTGGGCAGGTTCCCGGGTCTGAAGAGGACAAAGCCAGTGCCCGGAGGACGGCCCCAGACGTGGTGGGATCCGCGTGGCCCGCGAAGGTCGTCGGAGCGGGGACCGCACTGCCGGCGAGCGAAGATGGACCCTGTGCTGGGTTTGCTACCCGGCTGCGTCTTTTAAGAAAGTTTGTCCTTTGGATATAGCCAGGCACATTTGTAAGGGCTCAGCAGTTTACTTCCTAATTTTCTTTTCTTGTGATAAGTATTGTCAGTTGCGCACTTTCCCATTTCATTGGTGCTTTCTGGGCAAGAGTTGGACGTCCTCCAAGTCAGCGGACTGGGAAAGGTGTTCTAAGTACATCAGGGAGATAGAGCCACAAGCCTTAAAAGCCTCCACCTCCGACCAGCAGCTGCACAGACTGAGGCCAGGATGGTGTGCGCGGCAGGTGCGCAGGTGCGCGGGACTGGGACGAGGTGGGATCCCTGCGCTGCCCACTGCTCTGAGGTGGATCCTTGCCCTCTCTTTGTGTTCTGGCTTGCCCGAGGCCTTCTTCCCCTCACTAGGTCTCTTATGTGAGGACCAAGTATTTGGTAGAGTGGGGACTGGTAGAGATGGAAAGAAATGATTCTTTGGGCGGAGAGTGTATGTGTCCATCTTTAAAGCAAATGATTTGATTTCCCAGCAAGGTTTTAGTTTTGTTGCTGTTTTTGTTTTAATTTATGTGGCTTTGTTGCATGCAATATGACTGAAATGCATCCGTTTCCGTTGAAATACTTGCAGGGCAAGTAAAATTTCATTAAATACATGGAAACATTTTTTCTTAAGCAGGTAAAATGAGGTTATTTTTCCCTTCTCCTATTTGCCTTTCCGTGTGTAAAGAGACATTTTACTTCCTCTAGCAAGGACAACTGCCCCTGCCCACTGCTTTCCTCCCTGCCAGGGAAAATACCCACTTGCCTGATGACTGCACCTGAAGCCACAGGCTTCAGCAAATGAAAGTTGTTTAGCCTCAAGATTATTATTATTACTTTTCTAATTGTCTAGTCACATATTGAGACTTACCTAGACTCATTTTTAAGTGTTTGACAGAACCAAACGCTTCATTTTTAAAATAATAATAACAACAATCTTAGAATCCACCCCTCAGATTCTACCATTTAGCAACGCTTGCTAAGTGACAAATGTTGCCCTTTTGTCTTTTGAATGTGTTAGTGGGACAATAGATTCCTTGCATGACGCCCTTTTCTAGTGCCTAACTGCATCTGCTTACCTTAGCTCCACTCAGTAGAAAAATGTGAGCAAACAGAACTTGTGTGTGGTTAGTGTTTCAACTCTTTAATCTGAAAGTCAAGGATCAGATAATCCATGTGCTTGTCCAGTTTTGAAAAATTCCCTGCTAAAATGACTCTGGTTACTCCTCACTTTCTGTAATATAAACAACATTTAGAAAAGTGTACTCGGGATTAGTGATTTCTCAACTAGTGTAAGTATTATCAAAATGAACCCTGTGGAATTCTCTGCTTACCACAAGTGTGAGTTAGCTCTTCCTCAGCCAGGGCTGGTCTTTGTGTTCATTCACTATGGACTGATCACAGAACCATGTGTGCAAGCTCACAAGGACACATGAAGTTGGTTTGAAAGATCACTAGGTCACTCCAAATCTTTTTGCGTGAAGTGAGGTGGTTGGATATTGTCCTTAATCTAAAATATTATAATTCTGTGGATGCTCCAGAAAGCTTGTTTCCTATAAAAATGTAGAGATAATTCACTTGAAGTCATTGCTGTGAGTTTCCATTTTCAGGCAAGAAAAGGAAATAAATTCATGTAATGTCCTTCTTCACTAAGTGAGCAGCTGCCTCTTGTCAAGGATCCGAGTCAGATAACATAGGAAATTGGAATGAACCTCTACTCTGGGTTGTTAGGAACTAATGATTCCTTTTGCTAGATATTAGTTAGTTAGCTTTCTATCTAGAGAAAATTATATTGTTTCATAGAGAAAGCAACAGAGAAGAATTATTGAAGTTTAATCTTTCTTTAATGAATATCCATGTAATGAAATAGGAAATTTATTTTCATGATTTGTAAACATTAAGCTCCAGCATTTCAGTGGCAGGGACTTTGCCTGGTTCCTATTTAATTTCAGATAAATATTAGCCCTCTTTAAAGTCATACATAACATATATAAGCATATATAACACGCATTAAAATGAATTAATATATTCATGTACCATTGTCTACTACTTGTCAATCTAGCCAGTCACCCTTAATAAATAGTAACATTGTGGACTCTAAGGACACTTATGCTTAAGCAATCCTGTTTTTTACTATTAATACACTCTTAGTATGTCAAGAATATACTAGAAACTGTATAAAACCTTTTGGAGGACAAGCCCTCTCACTGGGCCAGTCTTCTCAACATAAATGTGATAATGCAACTCTTTAAGAATGTAGAAATAACATCTACTTGGCATTCTATTTAAGTCTCTCCACTCTGTATGTAAGGATGTATAGGTCCTTTGCCTCTACTCACTCTTCAGTGGTACATTTGACATTTACAGTACACCACATGGAAAGAGTTTGCATAAAGGACCAACACTTAATGCTGTGTATGACTGATTTACTTTTGTTCAACTTTCTTTTCCCATAACCAAGGTGAAGGAAGTATTCAACATGGGCAGACTGAGGGGAGGGTAGACGTTCTGGTTTGGGCTATAAAATCATGTGGGAAGGACGTGCTGAAATACCTTTGTCTCAGTTTTCTGCTATTGCGAGACACCACTCAAACTCAAGCAACTTAAAGGGTAGAAAAGGGAGATTTATTTGACTTCTAGGTTCCAGAAAGGAGATACAGTCTATTATGGTGGAAAAGGCATGGCTGACTGGCAAAAGCTAGAGGAGGCTTAGGTCATTTCAGATATCATAGAGGCAGAAGGAACTGGCTGGAAACATACTTCCAACAGAAGCAGGGTGGGGTTAACCAACCTCGAAGCCCACCTCCTGCAACATGCCTTCTCACAGCAAGGCTCTACCTCCCAAAAGTGCCCTGATGTTCCCAAATACTGACAACAGCTAAGGATTCAAACATGTGAGTCTGTGGGGGACAATACACATTTGAAACCTGACAACTTTGGTGTCTTATGCTTTGGAAGCTTCAACTTGGCAATTCACTATGGCAGCAGTGACAATAGATTTGAACATGTGTTGTCAATGTTTTAAAACATCATCAATTTTTTTTAAAGACCCTTTCTGTGGCATATGAGGATGTGTTGTCATGATTTGAATGTAAGTTGCCCTTCCTTCCCCCCATGAACTCATGTGTTTGAATCTTCAGCTGGGAAATAGTGTTTGGGAAGGCAGTGGCAGCTTTAGGAGGTGGAATCTTGCTAGAGGAAGGCAGGTTACAGGGGGTGGGCCTGGAGTTTGCTATTGCTTTCTCTGCCTCTGTGTCGGCTGGCTGTGACCTAGGCCTGTATTCTCTACCTCTAAGCTATGCCTTCTGCTATGAGATTCCTGCCAAAATGGCCTTTATCATCCCTCTGCAACTATCAGACGAATAAATGTCCTTTTCTCCCTGTAAGCTGTGTATGAATATTATTTCACAGTCACAGAAAGAAAGGTAACTGCAACACCTACAAGCTCCCAGATCTCCCTGCCCCCAACACGTGCCCCTGAGATTACGTAGATTCCTCCTCGGGGCCTTGTGAGCGCACTGATTCTCACAGCATCATTTGTACTCAGAAGCAACAATATCTGAATTTAATATTTTTCTGCAGATGATGAAATCTCCAGAGCGGAAGTGACACATGGAATGATCTAGGGCCAGGCAAAGACCTGAAAAGTATCTTGAAGTGTGTATATATATACATATATACTTTTTATTTATATATAAAGCCCCTAAGCTTGGCTTGTTTTTGGATACCTGACAAAATATCCATTAATAGTGACAGTTTCATACACACTGCCTGCATCTCTCATTCATCCCAAATGTACAGAGGTGTTTGGTGCAGCCATTCAGACTCCTTCTTTCTGGTAGTATTTCCATTGGATCCTGGATAAGAGTCTGGGTTGAGTGGAGTTTCAGAAGAAACAAGCCTGCTATTGTTGAGTTCTAGCTTAGCACAGAGATCTGGGGCCACTCTTCCACCACAAGCACGATATAAATAGGAGGAATTTGCTTCTTACAGAAATCTGATAACAGGACATTTTCCTCTCTTAAGTCCAGGAAGAAACTATTTCCAAATTCTAGCCAGAAGTCTGGATGTAACATCCCTCAGTAAAACACTCAGAGGAATGTGATCCACTAATAAGTCTTAGGTTGAGGAGTCTTCAGGTTGAAGGCTTTGGCCTTTATGAAGTGATAGAGACTTGCACTTAGCACAGAAAGGAGCTTCTTCACGGTGGACTTAACCTGCATCTAGCCATCTAGACAATTCAGAACCCCATGGTCTTTGGTGCAATGCTTTTTCTTCCCCTTCTTCCTATACTTTCCTTCCACTGACTAACATACTCTAATTTTTCTTTAAAAATATACTATTCATTTCAAGATAACAATTACAACTTCTTTTTACCTAGATACTGATTTCAGAAAATTCAGCGGGCCAGGTGGGGTCTCCTTGGCACATGTGCTTTTCCTGTTATGGTAACAATTGCCTTCAACTGCCTAGTTCACTAGCATGTTATTGTTGAACTTCGTCTTCCACTCAATGTCCTTCTTTCAGTCAAAGGGAGTTTCGTTCATTATTGTATCATCAGGGCTTGTGATATATAGATCATATATATCATATATAAAATATATTAAATGGATATATTATTTCTGTATTTTTTCTAACAGATGCAAATCATTGCTAAAGTAAATTTGCCTTGGGCACTGTTGACGTTCTGTCACTACAATGAGTAACTGAGATCATTGACTTATACAGAGGGAAACATCTACTTGGGCTTGTAAAGTTTTAGAGGTTTTAGTCTATTGCTTTTGAGTAGCTATGTGGCAGCGCATCATGGCAGGAGCACATGGAAGAAGTGTGTGCTGGAACGAAAGTACTCGCCTCAGGAACAGTCAGCAGAACAGAGAGAGGAAGGGCTGAGGTTACACTGTCTCAAGGGCACACAGTCAATAACCCAAGACTTCCTGTTAAGCTTCACCACTCAAAGTTCCCACCATCTCCCAAAAGTGCCAAGATGGGTACCAAGGTGTCACACAGATGGTCCTTTGTAGAATAACTAAGATACAAATTATGGTGAATACACAAACCCCTGTTTGCAAAAGGATCACATCCATCTCACAATAAAAAAGATCTTTCTAGTCAATCTCTAATGGTCTCCAAAGTCTTAGACATTTCAGTCCTGCTCAAAAGTCCAATCTGAAGTCACCTGTGAGAGCAAAGGCAACCGTGCTCACCATGGCAGGGTATGAGCTCCCATGGGTGTGTAGGGTTCCCACGGGTGTGTGGGGCTCCCATGGGTGTGTGGGGCTCCCGTGGGTGTGTGGGGCTCCCACTGCTGTGGCCATGCTGGCTGCAGCCCACAGAATCTCTCTGAAGTCCTGGTTTCTAATGTAGATGTTCAATATTCCTGATATCTCTAGCACAACTCACAACTCCACACACGCCCCTGTCAGGGGCACCTGTGGATACCCACTCTGCCACCCCCTGAAGTCTCAGCTGACGCCTTGATGACATTTCCACTTTTTCATCCTGTGAAACAGACATCATGTGGCTGATACCAAGTTCTGCTGCCCGGTGAGGAGACACAGGTGCACTTGAACCACGGCTACAGTGGTCTGGAGAGACCCTCATCAGAGGCCTCACCCTGGAAAGTCTCCTGAACACGCCATTTCTGGCGTCTGTGCTCACCGATTCTTCAGATGCTTTCCATGCTTCTTTCCTTTTGCATAAGTGGAAAGTGCTTGGCGTGGTTTTCTTAGTGTCAGTGACTGTGTTCTTCTAAACACATTCTTTTTGTCATCACATTGTGGAATTTTCAAATCTTCTCTGGTCTTAACCCTTGATTATTGCTATACTTGTGGCTAAAACCAGCCTTTAGTACTAATGCTGTGGTCTGAGTACTGTGTTGCTTTGAAACGTTCTTCATTAAATACCTAGTTCATCACTTTTAAACTTGACCTTACACAAGTTTTCAAGGCATGAACAAATTTCAAGCAAGTGCTTTAGCAGAGTACAACAAGGATGGCCACCAGTTCAGTTTAATTCTTTAGCAAAGTATTACTGGCCACCAGTTCAGTTTCCAACAGTCCTCATTGTCGAGCCTCATCTTTCCTGTCTGCACTTCTGTCATCACAATGGCCCTTTGAGCCTCACTAGAATGTCTCAAGTTCTTTCTGAAACATTCAATACTATCAGATACAGTCATAGCAATTACCCCACTTCTCAATACTAGTTTCTATATGTCCCTGAATTCCATCAAGTTTACAACAAAGCTTAACAATCACTGACACCTCTGCTATGAAAACCAGTATTGTATAAAGATAAAGATAATTTGAATAGAGAGCATCTCTTTCAAAGGCATATGATCACATAGTAAAGGTATGACTTTTACATTGTTAAATAATTTGTTGTTATCTTTGGAGCTTCTTTGAAGTACATTAACGTGCAGGGGAATTCTCCGTGTTGGCATGGCGGCATGATAGTTAATCTTGGTTGTCCACCTGACTGGACCTGGAATTAACTAACAGATCAGCTGTTGAGCACACTTGAAGGAATTATCTAGCTTAGCTTATCTGGAATATGATGATCCTCCTTAAATGTCAGTGCAGCTTCCAGTGGCAGAGCATATTAAAGGTAGTACAAGAAAGACAACTTGTCTCTTGTCTTATGTTGGCAAGTTTATCTTTCCTGCTGCTGTCTTGCTCTGCTGATATTTAGACTACAGCTCCTTCAACCTTCCAACATGGACTGAAGACCAGTGATTCTCCAGGAATCCTCCAGGCATCAGACTGGGACTGTTGAGATAACCAGTCTATGAACTGAGCAGCAATAGGCAGCCATTGTTGGACTACTTACACGTTATCTTGTAAGCCAATCTAATAAATCCTGATTATATGCATAGATATAATATATAACACATATTATATATATATATAACACATAATATATATTCATTATATTTGATTTGTTCTAGAAAATCCTAACTGATACAAGGGCCATGAATCCCAGACAGGGAAATGCACAGTAAAGCTTCTCAAGGTGAAAGTGGAACCTTACAGTTCAAGAGAGAAAATGAGCAGAAAGGAAGAGGGAGGGAGAGGAAGATGATAGAAAAGGAAGCTTCATGGCTTCCATGCTGTCTCTGGAATGCAACGTGAAGAAAGAGATGAGCTGCAGATGTGACTTGAAAAAGGCTTCTCCGTTCATTGATGTAGCACTAGCTCTTTGAGCCCCATTTCTTCACAACAAACATGAACGGACTTATCACCTCAGAGACTTTATGAACATTAACATATTAACTTCTTACTACAATATCTAAAATTTAAAAAATATTTTACAGTATTTTCAGTGATTATTAATTCTTTTTTTACGTTTTTATTATTATTTCCGCTCATACAAACTTAGTAGGTACTATTAATTCTTAATAAGTGTACACAGATATAATGTACTAACTCCCTTCATTTTAATATTATGTCATGAAAGAGAATATTTGAAATCCTATGTATTATGGAGATTTGGAATATGTGGACTCTTCACATGCAAAGAAAATCAAATAAGTAACTTCATAGAAAAGAATTTTCATGTGTCTGGCTAGCAATCTTTATAGTGACTGAGACTCAGAGAGTGGGTATCCATGATATTCCAAGGATTCAGGCCACACCTAAAGGTTGACACTAGTGGGCAAGAGTAATAGACAGTAACTGAGAATTCAGATTGCAGTAGAAGTTCCAAATATGTGGGTAGTGTCTACCACTCCAATCCAAAGCAAGAAATATGTGCTATTATAATAACTTACATGAATTGTTTTGGCTACAGATGTAGTGGAATATGAGTTCACCAGAAAAATCTACATTTTGCTCACCAGACCCTTGCTTGCAATACAAGGACATACTAGCATAACATAAATGCTTCCTCTGTTTCTTTCCCATTGGTACTATGCATTTTTTACAAGAAGAGAAATTAGATATTATTTCAGCCCATTTGGGCTGCTGTGACAAATATTTTAAGTGTGTGGTTTGTCAGCAGCATATGTATTTCTCACAATTATAGAGGTTTGAAACCTGGGATCAAGGCATCAACAGATTTACTGATATGAGGATTTGCATGAGCACCCTCTTTCCTATAGGATTGTTTTCTCAAGGTTTCCTCAGCATTGGGAAGGACTAAGCAGTTCTCGAGGCCACTTTATAGGGCTACTTTATAAGTAGCCTATCCTGTCATGAGACTGCTCCCAATCCTTCCTCAGTTCCCAAAGACTCTCTACACCATTTCATTGTTTAGTAAATCTTAACTTGAATCTTGTGAGAACATAAACATTTGGACCATTTCAAACAGGGAGTCTAATCAAATAGGAGTCAGTTCCATATCATTACAGAGGAAGGCCGAGTTCATTGCCAATTGTGCTGCCATTTTTAAGTCCCCAGGATCTCACAAGGACAAGAATGCATCTGTGTTCAGCACTGGCTTCTACACACTGAGGGAAGTGGAGGACCATGAGGAAGCAAAGAGCATTAGCAAGACTATCAAAATATAAAGCATCATAGAATATTTGAAAAATTCCAGTTTCTGGAATTCCTTTCTAAAGGCCATTCTAATCACCATTCTGAGTTCTTTCAACCTCAAAATGTAAATGACTGGTGATGTTTAAGATTGCTAATGATAGATGTGATCGGATTTATGTTTTATAGGAGTAGACATGGAGAATGAACCCAAAGGATTTGAGGTTAGTGGCAGGTAAATGATAGTTTTCTATTCATTCCATTGATTTGTCACATGCATGCATACATACATAAGTCCTGTTATTCATTTTTCCACCCACCCTTCCATAATACATCCATTCTCTGAATCTGTCTTTCTGTCAGTCCATTTATTCTGCCCACATGTTCATCCATCTACCCATCATCATTCACACATACATTTTTTGTCATCAACCATCTGCCATCTATCCTTCACCTCCCTTCCTTTCCTCCTTCCCTTCCTTCTTCCCTTTTTTCTCTCCCTCCTTCCCAGCTTCTTGTCTTCTTTCCCTTCCTTCTTTCTGCATTTCCTTCTTCTGGCATCAATGAACCTATCCATTCTTCCATCACTCTTTTCTTCTATCACTTAATAGATACAAATACTGATCAGATATTGAAGAAATAATAGGCTTGTTACTTAGTGCAATTCTTGCCCAGAGAGTAAATGCAATGAATGGCCCAAATAAAACAGAAAGTTAAATGTACAAAGGTAAAAAAAGAATAAAGAAATGAAAGAGTTCAGAGAAGAAGAGGATATAGAAAGAAACCTGTTTGCTAAGGGACTTTGAGAAGTCACCTGTAGAAATGTGTCATTTATAAGAGTAGATTCAAAGGTAGATGGAACAAGAGTAGGAGACCACAGTGAGGGGGAGTTATTTTAACAGCCTTTTATCTCTGGCCAGGGGGTGACATCCAGTACCTATCAGGATGGAGCTAAGGGCAGTGCAGAAGCAGCAAAACTGAAAAAAAAAAATCAACAAACCATAATTCGGAATATCAGAAACTCTATATCAACCACCTGGAACCAGACCAGACTAATCTCCCCCATCCTAAAGCTCAGGGAAATTTGCAGAAGAGGGGGAGGTAAGATTGTAAGAGCCTAAAGATGGGGAGGAACAACAATATGCAAAACACTCCACACGCGTTAGGGCTGAAGTAATCATAATAGGACTTTGCATGACTTGCGCAATGACCAACATATCATTGACCCCTCAAAGTCTATCATGGATCACAGGCACTAGGATCCTTAGAGGCAAGGGATTAATAGCCCCAATAGTGTTCCTATACTAAAGGGGAACACAAAAAAAGGTCTTTAGGCAATATTACTGAATCCTTATACCTCATCAGAGAGGAGGACCCAGAGGAAAGTTTGACATGCACACTAAAGGATGCTCCAGGGATGGAGGGGACAATGGGAGAAAGGGAGGGAAGGGGGGAAAGGAAGGGGAAAAGGGGGAAGGAAGCAAGGGGATCAGGGAAGAGTGGAGGGAGGGAGGGGAATGGAGTATCTATCAAGTTTGTATGAGTGGAAAAAATAAACAAATATAAAAAGAAAAAAAATGCATCATTTAAACTAAAGCTGAGGGACGATAGCATCCCCTTTTTCAGGAATATAAAACCCATGGTGTGAAAGGAGCATGAGAAGCCATGAAGGTCTTATAGACATTCCTAAATGTGGCTCTCAAGTTGCCTTTTGTTCCTGGATCAAGAGCAAAATTCCAGAGGAAGACATAAGATGTGCTAACTTCCAGATAAAGTAAAAAAAAAAAAAGCTCAGAATTAGCCAGAGAGGCTGGCTTCCCTGTGATCTAAAATGAGTTCCTGAAGCTACTAACTTTTTTCATCATATGAAAAAAAATGGATCACTATGCATTACTTTCAAATACGTATAATCTTTAGAAAGAATGTAATAGAACAGCAGCTATGAATGCTTTCCATGGATACACAACGGGCAATATTATTTCTCATGTTCTTTATTGATTCGTGGACTTTGAATTGACATTCTGTTCTAAATCCTATATTTGAGGACTCTTCTAATATAGTAGGATGTAGGAGATTTTTTTTTCTGTCAATATGTGCCTATGAACTTGTAGCATGCTATGTAGTATTACAATGCATCTCTCACATGGTTCCAGGTTAGTCAGTTGCTACTGGACTTGGGATAATTATCTGTTTAGTTTCCATTGGCATGTGGGGTAAGCCTCTCCATGACCAGGTGCTAGGATTCAAGCTTCTCTGCTGCATAGTTAGAAAAGGATAAAGTGACAGAAACAGTTTCAGATTTTTTTTCTGCCTCTTTTGTGTAAATTAAATTTTGACTATTGACTTCACCATTTGGAAACTTCAATTTTGTTGCATTTGTGCCTTTGGCAGGCTTGACTTCCATCGTGCATTTCTCCTAGCAGCAGATGTATTTAAAATCCTGCTATTGGTACAGCTACTTGGTGGATGTTTAGATATTCATATTACATCCATTTTTTTGTAGCTAGGCTTCTGTGCTATCCACGTCAAACGATCATCGCCTGATGGTCATTGTTACACTCTATTGTAGGTCCTTTTCAAAGGCTTCAAGAACATGTCAGACAAGAAGATCGGGCATGCCCCTGGTTATGCCCATGAGCCCAGAAGATCTCAGGAGGCTTTGTTTCTCTGTTTATGCTTCCAGTCTTTGTCTGGGGTTTGGCAGAAATGCTCTCACCAATATTCTCTGGTAATGAGACAATGCTTTAAAACTGAATGGTGAAATCATGAATTCTGCTAGTGTATTGTTATTCTTAATTTAGATGTAGTGATTATTACATATTTTACTTTCCATTTTCCTATATGTGTTTTTATGGAATGCATGCATGTGTATATGTGTATTTGCATGTGGGTAGTCTCATATATGTGCAGGTGTGCATGCATATGAGTGTGCATGTATGTGGAGGCCCTCAATCATTCTTCTATACTATTATTTTGATGCTGGGTCTCTAATTAAACATAGGCCTGCCTAGAGAGCTACTCTGATTAGCTAAGTTATTCAGAGAATTTCCTGGTTCTGCCTTTAGAGTCTTGAATTACACTTGGGCCATCACACCTGCCCAACATTTGGTCATGAAGCCAAAACTCCCATGCTTTTGCTTACATGGCAAACATTTCAAGTGATGATCATTACTATATATTTTTTTTAATTTTTTGTTATTATTATGTATTCAATTGTGTGTGTGTGCATGTGTGTGTATGTGTGTGTAGAACCACGGATGAATTCAGGAAATCACCAGGGACCGCCTCCACCTCCTCCTTGTTTACTCTGTCCCAGGATTCACAGGCTCTGCCCTACCAAGACCAGAAACGGAGGCCGCCCCCCACTTCCGCCCAGCGTCTATACGTGGGGTCTAGGATCCGAATTCAGGACCTTCCGCTTGCAAGGCAGAGGCTTAACCCCTGACCCACCTCTCCAGCCCCCCATTACTATATATTTTAAGAACCGTACATCAGATAATTTTCATACTAGGAGTAGCAATTATTAGTTGTAGCAACCTTCTTCAGAGGTTCGAATACTGTCTTACAAAAGCAACAAGTGGCAAGGGGAAATTACTTTTTTCCTTATAACACTTGTGCTTCATAAGGAAGACCTTTTTTTTTTCTTTTAAAAAAAGGGCATGTTCTTTCTCATTGTTGCCGAAAGAAAGAAAGAAAGAAAGAAAGAAAGAAAGAAAGAAAGAAAGAAAGAAAGAAAGAAAGAAAGAAAGAAAGAAAGAAAGAAAAACTTGAGAAAACAACTGAAGGAAGGCAGGATTTCTTTTGACACATGATTTGAAGGATACAGTTCATCATGATGGGGAGACAATAGAGGCAGGAGTATGAGGTTGCTGTTCTCATTGTGTCCATAGTCAGAAAGCAAATATTAACACTGATGCTCAGCTTGCCTTCTCTTTTTTTATTCTGTCTAAGACCCCATCCCATTGAATAACACTGCCCACAGTTAAGGTGAGTCTGTCCACCTCCAATGAACTAATCTCAAAACTCTCTTACAATCATGTCCACTCTTTGTCCCCTAAATGAACACAAACGCTTTCACGTTGGCAATCAGTATTAGCCATAACAGCCATACGTAACTGTATGTTTGCATTGCTATAACATTATTAAGATGTAAATCACTTTAATTGCCTCCCGCATTTTAGTATTTGACCCTGTACTGCACTTATGAAACACTAGTGGATTCATGAAACAGAAAGTAAGTGCTTTTGGCATTAGTCAAAATTTTGGTGCCTGGCTTTTTAGTTAAGAACCTTGCTAAAAGGCGTAAATGACCATGCTGTTAGAAGGATGTAGCAAATTTAATGTGAACTAGATGGAAGCAGCACCTGGCACCGTTTGATGCAATTTTATAGGTGTTTCTTCTAGTCAAAACCCAGGGTATAAACAGTTTTCAAGGAACTTTTCTTTTTTACAGAAAATTAGTTGATATTTCTATTTAAAACTAGTGCCAGAACTTCTTATTGCTGGTGACTGTGTTTTACTTACCTTTGATAAATATTTCTAATGATGAATTACTTATAATACAAAATGTGAAGAAATTCCACTTTTATTGTCAGAAAGTCCCCTACAGATAACAAAAGGCCAACAAGGAGGACAAGGTTTCAGTGTTGAGACAAGCAGACTCCATGTTCTCCAGGAAGGGAGCAGGGAACATAAATAGCATATGTTTTTCTCTCCCATTCCAGTGCTCTGCTGGTTCTCAATGTCTAGTTCTCACTGGGCGCTAGCTAGAAGCTAAAAGGCAGGAATCTGTGACTGTGGTGCATTTGCAGCAGGGCATAGAGTTAGCGAGAACACAGAGAGTAACCCTGAAGTGACTGGCCCCTCCACAGATGTACATACACATGCATCCACACATATGCAAATACTGAGGTGATCAGAACCTCCACAGACGTGCATACACTGAAGGTGACCAACGTGTACACAAGTAAATAGCCTCCTCTCTGATGGAGCTCAGCTAAGAGAAAGGTGGCAGCCGTTTGATCAGTTGTACATTTCCCCTCAATCTCCAAGCAAAAACTATCCCACAACCATGAAGACAAAAGACAGGGTGACTGAAGCAGAAGACATCTGACTTCAGTGATAGTAGACTTTAAACACTAGATTGCCCAACTACAGTTTGCTGAGGGTAATAATGTATGTACCTGGGTTTCCTGGGAAATATAACCAAACACAACCCTAAGGTACTTTAGCCTTTTGGTGATCCAGCCTTCTGCTTGGTCAGCTGCTGTGACTTTGTCTGCTACTGCAGGATGATTTTGTTATGGCCTGAACAGCAACTTACTCTTATCTTTTATGTCTGTCATGTAGCTGAGAAATTTCTGAGCTGAGGTGATTGGAACTTCAGCAAAATTTTTGTGCTTGAAAGTCCAATTAAAGTCCGTATTTGTTTCTCTGATCTTGATTGATGCAATCATAGGAACTGAACAATGCAGGAACCATGCTTAAAGGGAAATCTGAGCAATCAGGGATTTTATCTGAATACTCACTTTATATGCAACAACTGTTTTCATTTTTAAATTGTATTTGGAAAAATATTTATGTTTCACTGCTGAGACAATTTGAAAATTACTAATCATGCTTGTCTCTGAGAGAAATTAAATACTTTAAGATTATAGAGCAGAATCAGGGCCAAGACACCTGCTTCTAGTTTCTTAAGTAAATGCAATGGAAATCCAGGCTTACCTTATGGAAAGAACGATAGTGTTTTGAGGACTGATTTTCGGATAAAGATGGGGAGGAGGCGAGGTTATTCCTCTCTGGGCTTCCAGAAAAGCAGCAAGAGCTAATGTTAAGAGTATCCGCCTCTGCTTTGTTGGCATGAATGGAGGCTTGGAAGCGGAGCACCTGAGACCGCAGAGGCTGAAAGCAGATCCAGCCCTGACGCCACTCACTGGTTCTAGGTGACATTAATTTTGAAATCTGTGGTCAGTAAAATTAATGCTATCTGAGATGTATTTAATATTTTCCTTCTTTCCTTCTCAAATCTCTCTTCCCTCCCTCTCCCACTGGCCCTTCTATCCTTTCCTTCCTTCAAACCTTCTTTCTGAGACGAGGTTTCATCACATATCCCAACCTTTGCTTCAACTCCTGGCCCTCCTGCCTCCACCTCCTATGGCCTGGGATTACAGACATGCACAATTTCTTGATACAGTTTCTGAAAATACTTGGGTCCAGCATTGCTCAGTCTTTAAGGGTAACTGCTACCAAGTAAGAGTTAGTACAACAAATTTCAATATACATTGACTTAATAGAACCACCATTCTCAAGATACCTGATATGACGTGTGAGGCACATTGGTGTCCCTAGACTATTGCTATGGTAATCACTTTGTCAACATGTGATTCTGTTAAATGAAGCTATAATTTGTGTTAGACTTTGGGGGAATTTGCTGAACATGAGACTTCAATTTGGGGGTTTTATAGCACCCTCTTCTGCTTATATTTTCCCACTTTGGAATTTTTTTTAACTACAGTGAATGCACTTATTCATTCATCTGGATTGATAGCTCACACACACACACACACACACACACACACACACACACACATATAAAATGACACAATATTTGTCTTTGTATTTTGTTGGCTAACATGTATAACACGGTACATATATTTCATCTTAGAAGAAGCACAATTTGTATTAATATAGAAGAAGTTGATTTCTCCATCTCTTCTCTTTTACATTTGAAAAGTGACTCATGGTGTTCCATGAATGCAAGTTTACAAAACCTCCTGCAGATGAAACATTGTGGCCCACATCCCCTTCTGAAACCTGCTCACGTGACTGGATGAGGTATCTGCACAAGCCTCTCAGAACCACTCTCCAGATGAAGCTGTGCGTCCACACTCTGAGAAGTCCATTTCCATTTGGGACAGCTTGTCTGAACTTTTGGTGGCAATGCAAGATGAGCAGGACCGGATGAGCGTGGAGCATAACGAACTGTTGGAACAGATGCAGCGCACTGAACACCATTCAGTCTGTAATGGCACAGGGCGTGAACTAGAACAGTTGGTTAAGAAAATGGAGATCAAAGAACAGATCTCCATACGGAAGAAGCACCAAGACTAAGCACCAAGTATGCATAAACTGCAGCAAAGGTTCAGAACTCAAGGACCAATGGGTCTTCAGGTATTCACCGAGAAGCTAGCGACCCTAAAGGATGACACGATGAGGGCTGGAGAGGTGGCTCAGAGGTTAAGCCTCCGCCTTGCAGGCGGAAGGTACTGAGTTCGGATCCTAGATCTCACGTATAGACGCCAGGCGGAAGCGGGGGCGGCCTGCGCTTCTGGTCCTGGTAGGGCGGAGCCTGTGAATCCTGGGGCAGAAGGAGGTGGAGGCGTCCATGGTGGTTCGCGAATTCGTCCGTGGTTCTACACACACACAGACACACACACGCACATAGACACGCGCGCACACATACACACGCACATGCGCACAGTTGAATAAATAATAATAAAAAAAATTAAAGGATGACACAATGAAAAATAGCCCGAAGAAATGTTTGAATGAAACTAGCCCTTTCCAGAAAACCAGCAGCTTTCATTTAGTGCAAGTACATAATCTTCAAGGGAAGTTGAAGAGATGATATCATTGGGAACAGTAGTTGAATAGCAAAACTCACACTTTGAATGAACTTTGTCAGTGTCACAAAATCGTTTGAAGTGGTTTTGATTTAACATACTTTTATGAAATTTTGAATTATGTTTTCTAGTTTCTATAAAACCTGAAGTTGTATATTTTCAAATTAATGACCTATTGAGAATCCCTAAATAATAAATGATTGCTTTTCATTTTCAAAAAAAAAAAAAAAAAAAAAAAACCAGGGGCTGGAGAGATGGCTCAGGGTTAAAGACTCTGTCTCGAAAGCAGAAGGTCCTGAGTTCAGATCCCAGGTCCCACGTAAAAATGCCAGTTGGAAATGGCAGTGGTAGAAATTGTACTTTCAGCCACCGGTGGGTGAAGCCTGGGAAATCCCACAGTGAAGCAAGAAGGAGGTAAAAGCAATCCAGGATGATTCCCAAAGTCACCCTCAGTCCTCCACAGGACACACAGTGCTCTCTGATAGATACACACACGTGCGTACTCACACACACATACACATCACTTACACCCATAAAATAAATTAAATAGAAAAAGTAAAGGGACTCATGGAAGCCTATCTTTTTGTACATCTGTTCAAGAGAGACTGGTATACTTTCTCCATGTCTTCTTTCTCTTCCTCTCTTTCTTACCTTCCAAGCATTAACTTATTAACCTTGCATGCATCTTTAAGAGAAGAAAACTTGTCAGGTTCGCCTGAAGATTTCTACTGAATATTTTTGCTTATTCAATGATGGGTATTTCTTCTTGGCAGGCTGACTGGAACCGAACTGGAATCCATCTTTAAGGAGACTTACTATTTAATTGAAGAGCGTGTGCCTGTGATGTGCAAGAGCCCTGTTGGAAATAAAATCCTCTCTGTCGATGAGTCTGGACAAAATTAAAAATAAGATGGAAAGTGTGCAGTCATTGTAATAACTGACTTAGCGAAGTCTTGTGGGTTTGACAAGTCAATGAATTAATTGGAAACACAGCTGTATTCAGTGGTATAAGAGTGAAGCATTGCTTTACTTCTTAATTTTGTCTCAGATGACCAATAGTTACCAAAGGCCCTTTACACCCTTGGTTTGTATACATAGCAAAAAAATGCAATTGTATTGGAAGCCTAAAATGGTAGTCTTAAGAACTGATTGGCTATGTGACATTAACTATTGTAACTATCATCCCAATCATGAAGCCTTCTCTTACTTGTGACAGTTTCATACATTAATACAATGAAATTAAGTGATCTTCATCCCATATTACCTGATCTCATCCCCTACTTTCTCCCATTGAAAAATGTCTCACAATTCTTCCTTCTGCTATCATGCCTTTTCACAGAATAGCCTGCAGCACTTCATGTGGGTTGCTTCGGCACGTGTTGGAGCACTGCTGAACATGGACTATCTAGGTGGATACACCACTAACGTGACTATTTCCCCTTCCCACAACCAGAATTAACTCTTTTTTTTGTTTTGTTTATTATTATTTATTCAATTGTGCATGTATGGTGTGTGCGTGTGTGTGCATGTCTGTGTGTGTGTGTACAACCACGGATGAATTCGGGAACCACCATAGACCGCTTCCACCTCCTCCTTGTTTGCTCTGCCCCGGGATTCACAGGCTCCGCCCTACCAGGACCAGAAATGCAGGCCGCCCCTGCTTCTGCCCGGCATCTATACGTGGGGTCTAGGATCCAAACTCCGGACCTTCTGCCTGCAAGGCAGAGGCTTAACCCCTCAGCCACCTCTCCAGTCCCCAGCATTAACTCTTAATAGACTCTTGGGTGATGTGTGGTGCTCATGAGGCCTTCCCCTTTCAATCACAAGAAGTCTTATAATTTAAAATCTCAGTATAAAAAATAACAGGATGTACATGTAAGTAAATATTTTTAATTTTCAATTTTGGCTCCAATTTGCCAAAGTGACTTGCCTTCCTGAACTCACAGAACTGTTACAACACACAAATGTACCGAACTTCTGCCTAGATGGGTGCAATATGCATCAGATGTGAAATACTGAGAAATGTAAAGCTGTGCAGGATGAAGACCAGCCTTGCACAGGCTGTCCCGCAACTATAGAGATCTTAGAACACAGGGCTGAATCCTGACCAGTCTTAGAATTAAGCAGCTAAAAAACAGTGAGTCAGAAAGACAGGAGATGAACTTTATGGGAAGATGGCACGGGGAGGGGCTGTGACGTATATGTATCTATGTTCACTGCTGTGTCTTCCACAGTAAAATGAACCCAGCTTTTACACGGACAGTCTTGTTTTATAGGCTTGTTTCTGCCACATAGTTGTGAAAGTATTACATATCCCATTTGTATTCCACACTGGGTTACATGGTGCTCTGGCAATAGTACAACAAGCTTTGTGCTTGCAAACATCTGGAATTGAATTCACTTAGATAAAAGAAATCGCAAAGAGCAATCAGCATTCAGGTTTGTGTTTAGCTAAGCAACCTGCATGTCAGCCAGTGACTCTGTACGATCTGCTAACTCTGGGAGAGTTGTTACCAGAAAGGTGGCATTTGGTGTGTATCATAAATATTTAATAGTCCTGCACATGAACAAATGCAAAGAAAAGGGAAAGACGAGAAAGTTCAGCAAGACAAATTCTTTTTTGTTCATGTGGCAGAGGTTTTGAGGGATCACCCCTTTTTCTTCCTACTGAGACAGATGTCCCAGCTCGAGCTACGTTACCCTTTTTCACAGTGCTGTTTAAGCATGTGACATAGCTGGTGGTTTCTTTGTTTTGTGGCACTTGGAACTGAGTTGGCTTTTCCCTGGCAATTTCCTGGATCGGGTCCAGGGGAAGTGGAGCCTCTTGGACAGGAACAGCTGTCTCTGGGTATGGCCTGGGATGTTGAGTTCTGCTACTAAACTGAAAATGTATTGATGCTTTCTCAGCCCAGGACACCACCTACTGCTTTCCAATCTAGCCTGGTAAGTGGAATGTGCCCCTCTGGATTATGCACCTGTGTCATGCCTGAGATATTTCTTTGGTTTCTCATTTTATCTTAAATGTACTTATTGGGCTGAAGAGATGGCTCAGGGGTTAAGGCTCTGCCTCACATGCAGAGGGTCTGAATTTGGATCCTAAGTCCCACGTAAAAACTCCAGGTGGAAACGGTAGTGTCCTGTACTTCTGGCCTTAGTGGGCAGAGTTTGGGAAATCCCAGAATGAACCAAAAGGAGATAAAAACAATCCAGGATGATTTCTAAAGTCACCCTTGACCCTACACAGGGACACACAGTGCTCTCTGACACACACACACACGCACACACACGCACAAATAAATAAAATTAAGAAAAAGATGTGTCCAAGTTCTAAAAGACAAGTACAAACCCAGATTATTATACTTAGAAAAAACAATCTATTAAAATTGAAGGATACTCCCTTCCCTGCACTCCGCCGCCAGGGACGCGCATGCGCTGGTCCAGCCCGGCCTCACTGCGCGACCCAGGTGAGCTCCGTCCGCGCACCACCCCCAGAACCCCCAGGCCGCCCAGGGGACCCAGCTCCTCCCACCATCCAGCCGGAGCCGCCGTGCAGAAGGCCTGGGAGGAGGGGGACACCCCCTCTGTGCCCGGGCCCCACCCCCAGGTCTCCCAGGTTAAATAGCACCCTCGCCGACCGCCCCATCCTCCCTTCCCTCCACTCCGCCACCCAGGACGCGGGGTCCAGCCTGGACTCACCTCAACCTAGGTAAGCTCCGTCTCCGCCCACCCCCAAAACCCCAGGCCAAATAATTCAGTTTAGTGAAAAACACACAGAAATTGAAAGAAGATCTTAAGAGTTAAAACGACAATGCCAAAGTCAAAGTGCAAATCCATGAGAAACAACACTCAAGTAAACAAATCTCCCACTGAAGGAATTAATCCCATAATGTTAGACTCCAACCAGAACAAACCCATGGAAAATGGCCAAGAAAGCCTGACCCAGGATAACGATCTTCAAAATATGATCATTACCATGTTCAATAGTATGAAAGAGGAAATCAGGGAGGAATTAAATAATCGAATCAATCGCTTTGAAGAGGAACACAACAGACACTTGGAGGAGTTGAGAAAAACAGTGCAAGAAACAAAAACTGGCATAGAGCAGTTAAACCAGACTCAAGCAGAGTTTAAAACTGAGCTAAAAGACAAGTTATCTTCAACCCAGAACTCCACAGAGAGTCTTATCAGCAGAACTAAGGAAGCAGAAAACAGAATTTCAGACCTTGAAGATAAAATGGGAGTATTAACCAGCTCAATGGAAGAGGTTGTTAAAGCCAAAAAGATACTTGAGAGAAATATCCAGGAGATATGGGACACCCTGAAGAAACCTAACATGCGTATTCATGGAATACCAGAGCAAGAATCTCAAAATACCACCCCTGAGGAAATTTTTCAAGCAATCATCAAGGAAAACTTTCCTCATCTAAAAAAAGAGAGGCGCTCCCTCTTTCGCCCCACCCCCGCTCCGCCAGTCGGGACGCGTAGGCGAGATCCAGCCGGGCCTCAACGCGCGCTCTAGGACCCCAGGTCAGCCCACAGGGACCCGGCTCCGACTCCCGCCATCCAGCCGGAGCAGCGCGGGGGCCGAGGGACGAGGAGGACCTCCCCCTGCGCCCGGGCCCCGCCCCAGCTGCCCTCGGGTTAAATAGCTCCACGCCAACGCGCCCATCCTCCCTTTTCGCCCCACCCCGCTCCGCCAGTCGGGACACGCACGCGGTCCACCCGGGCCTCACCCCGCTCCCTAGGTAAGTCCCCGTTCAGGCCCCGCCCACCAGTACCCCAGGCCAAATAATTCAGTTTAGTGAAATTGAGAGATCTTAAGAGTTAAAATGACAATGCCAAAGTCAAAGTGCAAATCCATGAGAAGCAACACTCAAGTAAACAAATCTCCCACTGAAGAAATTAATCCCATAATGTTAGACTCCAAAAAGAACAAACCCGCGGAAAAAGGCCAAGAAAGCCTGACCCAGGATAACGACTTTCAAAATATGATCATTACCATGTTCAATACTATGAAAGAGGAAATCCGGGAGGAATTACATAATCGAATCAATCGCTTTGAAGAGGAACACAACAGACATCTGGAGGAGTTGAGAAAAACAGTGCAAGAAACAAAAAGTGGCATAGAACAGTTAAAACAAACTCAAGCAGAGTTTAAAACTGAGCTAAAAGACAAGTTATCTTCAACCCAGAACGCCACAGAGAGTCTTATCAACAGAACTAATGAAGCAGAAAACAGAATTTCAGACCTTGAAGATAAAGTGGGAGTACTAGCCAGCTCAATGGAAGAGGTTGTTAAAGCCAAAAAGATACTTGAGAGAAATATCCAAGAGATATGGGACACCCTGAAGAAGCCTAACATGCGTATTCATGGAATACCGGAGCAAGAATCTCAAAATACCACCCCTGAGGAAATTTTTCAAACGATCATCAAGGAAAACTTTCCTCATCTAAAGAAAGAGAGGCCCATTCATATACAAGAGGCATTCCGCACCCCAAACAGATACGACCAAACTAGAAGCACACCGCGGCAAATAATAGTTAAAACACTCCACATTCAAGATAAAGAACTGGTGCTGAGAGCTTCAAGGGAGAAAAAACAAGTCACTTTTAAAGGCAAACCTATTAAAATAACAAATGACTTCTCAGTCGAAACAGTAAAAGCAAGAAGAGCTTGGAGAGACATACTTCAAGTATTGAATGAGCAAAAATGTCAACCCAGGCTGATTTACCCTGCAAAACTATCAGTCATGATCGAGGGAGAAAGAAAAATTTTCCAGCACAAAGACAACTTTAAGGGATACATGGCCACCAAACCAGGCCTTCAAAAACTGCTAGAAATGATACTCAAGCGTGAAGAAAAAAACAGGCATATCCAGGAGAACAGAAGGCAAATATAACACCATTAAAAGCGAAGCAATATACTTATAAAAGCTACTAAACATAATAAATGTCTGGAATTAACAATAGTTTCTCCATTATAACACTAAATGTTAATGGACTTAATTCACCGATCAAGAGACACAGATTACAAACTTGGATTAAAAATCACAATCCATCAATCTGTTGCCTGCAGGAAACCCATCTCACCACAAGAGATAGGCACGCTCTAAAAATAAAAGGCTGGTCAACAATTCTACAAGCAAATGGAAGCAGAAAACAGGCAGGGGTAGCCATTATGCTATCAGACAAAGTGGATTTCAAACCAAAAAAAATTATAAGAGACACGGATGGATACTACATTTTAGTCAGAGGTACAATTCACCAGGAAGACTTCACAATACTGAACATATATGCACCCAATACGGGCCCCTCCACATTCATTAAGAAAACCCTACAGCGTCTAAAGCAAGAAATCAACCCCCAAACAATAATTCTTGGGGACTTCAACACCGCCCTCTCTACATGGGATAGATCAACAGGTCAAAAGCTTAACAGAGACACTTTGGAACTTAATCAAACCCTGAAAGAAATGGACCTCACAGATCTCTATCGAACTTTTCACCCACGCACCAAAGAATACACATTTTTCTCAGCAGCACACGGAACTTTCTCCAAAATAGATCACATATTGGGCCACAAAATGAATCTACACATGTACAAGAAAGTTGAAATTCTAACCTGTGCCCTATCAGACCACCACGGCCTAAAGCTGGACATCCACAACACATCAAACAAGAGAAAATACACTAACTCCTGGAAACTTAACACTATGATGCTGAATGAGAACTGGATTCAGGAAGAAATTAAAAAGGAAATTCAAGATTTCCTGAAAGTGAATGATAACGAAAATACAACTTACCAAAATCTCTGGGACACAATGAAAGCTGTTCTAAGAGGTAAGTTCATAGCTCTTAATGCCCACATCAAAAAAATGGAAACATCAGAAATAAACAACTTAACAATGCAGCTTAAAGCTTTAGAGAAACTAGAGCAATCTGATCCCAAAAGCAGTAGAAGAGAAGAGATTAGCAAAATAAGGGGAGAAATATCTGAAATCGAGACTAAGAAAACGATAGAAAAAATCAACAAATCGAAAAGCTGGTTCTTTGAAAAAATCAACAAGATTGATACACCCCTAGCTAAACTAACCAAAAGCAAGAGAGAGAAAACCCAAATTAACAAAATTAGAAATGAACATGGAGTTATCACTACGGATACCCAAGAAATCCAGAGAATTATAACATCATATTTCAAAAACTTATACTCTGTGAAGTTTGACAACACAAAAGAGATGGATGAATTTCTAAGTAAACACAACTTACCTAAATTGAATCAGGAAGTTGTGAATTACTTAAATAGTCCTATAACATATAAGGAAATTGAGGAAGTAATCTCGAATCTTCCCACCAAAAAATGTCCTGGACCAGATGGATTCAGCACAGAGTTCTACAAGACATTTAAGGAGTTAATAACACCAATACTCCTTAAACTGTTCCATCAAATAGCAAAGGAAGGAACACTACCAAATTCCTTCTATGAAGCTAATATCGTTTTAATCCCAAAACCTAATAAAGATTCACCTAAAAAAGAAAACTATAGGCCGATCTCCCTGATGAACACAGATGCAAAGATTCTCAACAAAGTCTTAGCAAATCGGATTCAAAAACATATTAAAAAGATCATTCATGGGGACCAAGTAGGCTTCATCCCCGGCACACAAGGTTGGTTCAACATACGCAAATCAATAAATGTAATTCATCATGTAAACCAGTCCAAAGTCCAAGACCACATGATACTCTCGATAGATGCAGAAAAAGCTTTTGACAAGATCCAACAGCCTTTTATGATCAAAACGCTAGAGACAGTAGGAATGGAAGGAACTTTTATCAATATAATAAAAGCTGTATACAACAAGCCCACAGCAAGGATTATGCTCAATGGGGAACAATTGGAAGCATTCCCACTTCGATCAGGAACAAGACAAGGCTGTCCACTCTCACCACTTCTATTCAATATTGTACTTGAAGTCTTAGCCGAAGCCATAAGACAAGAAAGGGACATAAGAGGGATTCAAATTGGCAAGGAAGAAGTCAAGCTATCTCTATTTGCAGATGACATGATCTTATACCTGAGTGATCCCAAAAACTCCACCAGGAAGCTCCTGGAACTAATTGAGAAGTTCAGCAGGGTGGCAGGATACAAAATAAATGTGCAAAAATCAGAGGCCTTCCTATATGCCCAGAATGAAAGAAGTGAAAAAGCCTTGAGAGAAACCATGCCATTTACTATAACCCCTAAAAAAATGAAATACCTTGGTATAAACCTAACTAAGGAGGTAAAAGACCTTTACAATGAAAACTTTAAAACCCTAAAGAAAGAAATTGCAGAAGACACCAGAAGGTGGAAAGACCTCCCTTGTTCCTGGATTGGCAGAATCAACATTGTAAAAATGACCATCCTACCAAAGGCAATATACAGATTCAATGCTATACCAATCAAAATCCCAAAGCAATTCTTCAAAGAAGTTGACCAAATAATCTCAAAGTTCATATGGAGGCACAAAAGACCCAGGATAGCAAAAACAATCCTGAGTAACAAAAACACAGCTGGAGGTATTACCATACCAAACCTAAGTCTATACTACAAATCCATAGTTATAAAGACAGCCTGGTACTGGCTCCAAAATAGACACACAGATCAATGGATAAGGATTGAAGACCCAGATATAAGCCCACAAAGTTACAGCCATTTGGTCTTTGACAAAGGGGCCCAAAGAATCCAATGGAAAAAGAACAGCATCTTCAACAAATGGTGCTGGCAAAACTGGATCTCCACATGCAGAAGATTAAAGCTGGACCCGTACTTGTCACCATGTACAAGACTTAATTCCAAATGGATCAAGGACCTTGATATCAGGCCAGAGACTTTAAAAAGCCATAGTTGAAAGGATAGGGAACTCCCTCGAGCTGATTGGGCTAGGCCAACACTTCCTAAACAGACATCCAATGGCACAGTCACTGCTACCAACTCTCAACAGTTGGGATCTTGTGAAATTAAAGAGCTTCTGTTCAGATAAAGAGATTGTCGCACGAGCTCAAAGGCAACCCACAGAATGGGAGAAAATCTTCACTAACCACATATCTGACAGAGCTCTACTGTCCAGAGTGCACAAAGAACTTAGAAAATTAAACTCCAAGGAAAACACTGGCCCAATTAAAAAATGGGCCCTGGAACTTCAAAGAAACTTTACCAGGGATGAAATTAAAATGTCTAACAATTATCTTAAAAAATGCTCCACTTCCTTCGCCATCAGGGAAATGCAAATCAAAACTTCCCTGAGATATCATCTCACCCCGGTCAGGATGGCAAAAATCCACAGTACAAACAACGACAAATGCTGGAGAGGATGTGGGGAGAGGGGAACTCTCCTACATTGTTGGTGGGAATGCAGGCTCATACAGCCACTCTGGCGAGCCGTCTGGAGATTCTTGAAGAAATTAAAGATTGAAATGCCATATGACCCTGCTATCCCACTTTTGGGAATAACCCCCCAAGCAGCAGAGGTTCGCCTCGATAGCACAAGCTCGACCATGTTCATAGCAGCACTGTTTACAATAGCAATGTCATGGAATCAACCTAAATGTCCAACAGTTGACGAGTGGATAAGGAAACTGTGGTACATCTATACAATGGAGTACTACTCAGCCATCAAAAATGATGAATTACTGGAATTTGCTGGGAAATGGATGTCATTAGAAAGAATTATATTAAGTGAAGTATCCCAAACCCAGAAAATTAAGCGCCGTATGTACTCCCTAATAGGTGGCTCCTAGTACCAAACTCGCCCAGCCCACATTGGGACACTCAAAAGTAAACCTATGTAACACAGTAATTGCAAGGATTATGAACAAGAGAGATGGGTTAGGAGGGCCACACCAGAAACAAGGAGAGAGGAGACCATGTTACAGCAGAGAAAATAGGCCTCCATCAAGGTCTGCAAGTAAGTAATGAGAAACCTGGTTAAGTTCACAGACGTTCTTTCCTGATCTCACCAGAAGGGGAGGGCATATAGTCTAGCAGATAAAAAGTAATCATTTTGCAAATGGGTGATGGACCCCGCCCTCAGTGAGGTTTCCTCCTCTTATTACATCTACCCTTGAATGTGCTATTACAACAAGACTCCAGTTTAACAGCTTTTTGTCTCTGGCCAGGGGGTGACATACAGTGCCCAGCAGAATGGAGTGAAGGGAATTGCAGGAGCAGAAAAACTGCAAAAGAAAATCAACAAACCACAATCCAGAACTTCAGAGACTTTATATCAATCACATAGAACTAGGACAGCCTAATCTCTCCCCATCCTGGAGCTCAGGGACATTTGCGGAAGAGGGGGCGGTAAGATTGTAAGAGCAAAAGGATGGGAGGAGCAACGATTTGCAAGATTCTCAACAATAGTTGGGGCCAAAGCAATCATAATGGAACTTTGCATGCCCTGCGCAATGTCCAGCGCACTGTTGCCCTCATAAAGTCTAGCATCTGTTAAGGGCACCGAGACCCCTGGAGGCAAGGGATTGACAGCCATAGTAGTAATCTTATGATTAAGGGGAACAAGAGAAAGGGCTTATGGAAATGCCACTGGGTCCTTATATGTCATCGGAGAGGAGGACCCAGTGGAGAGTTAGGCGCACACAATAAAGGACTCTCTGGGAATTGGGGGGGAGACACTGGGGGAAGGGGAGGGGGGAGGGAGGGAACTGGTAAAAAATTTTAAAATGTATAATTAAATTTTTAATAAAAAAAAAAAATAAAAAAAAATAATAAAAAAAGAGAGGCCCATCCATATACAAGAGGCATTCCGCACCCCAAACAGATACGACCAAAAGAGAAGCACGCCAAGGCAAATAATAGTTAAAACACTCCACATTCAAGATAAAGAACTGGTGCTGAGAGCTTCAAGGGAGAAAAAACAAGTCACTTTTAAAGGTAAACCTATTAAAATAACAAATGACTTCTCAGTCGAAACAGTAAAAGCAAGAAGAGCTTGGAGAGACATACTTCAAGTATTGAATGAGCAAAAATGTCAACCCAGGCTGATTTACCCTGCAAAACTATCCGTCATGATCGAGGGAGAAAGAAAAATCTTCCAGCACAAAGACAACTTGAAGGGATACATGTCCACCAAACGGGGCCTTCAAAAAATGCTAGAAATGATACTCAAGCTTGAAGAAAAAAACAGGCATATCCAGGAGAACAGAAGGCAAGTATAACACCATTAAAAGCGAAGCAATATACTTATAAAAACTACTAAACATAATAAATGTCTGGAATTAAAAATAGTTTCTCCATTATAACACTAAATGTTAATGGAATTAACTCCCCGATAAAGAGACACAGATTACAAATTTGGATTAAAAATCACAATCCATCAATCTGCTGCCTACAGAAAACCCATCTCACCACAAAAGATAGGCATGCCTTAAAAATAAAAGGCTGGTCAACAATTCTACAAGCTAATGGAAGCAGAAAACAGGCAGGGGTAGCCATTATGATATCAGACAAAGTGGACTTCAAACCAAAGAAAATTATAAGAGACACAGATGGATACTACATTTTAGTCACGGGTACAATTCACCAGGAAGACTTCACAACACTGAACATATATGCACCTAATACGGGCCCCTCCACATTCATTAAGAAAACCCTACAGCGTCTAAAGCAAGAAATCAACCCCCAAACGATAATTCTTGGGGACTTCAACACCACCCTCTCAACATGGGGTAGATCAACAGGTCAAAAGCTTAACAGAGACACTTTGGACCTTAATCAAACCCTTAAAGAAATGGACCTTACCGATCTCTATCGAACTTTTCACCCATGCACCAAAGAATACACATTTTTCTGAGCACCACACGGAACTTTCTCCAAAATAGATCACATACTGGGCCACAAAACGAATCTACACATGTACAAAAAAGTTGAAATTCTAACCTGTGCCCTGTCAGACCACCATGGCCTAAAGCTGGACATCCACAACACAACAAACAAGAGAAAATACACTAACTCCTGAAAACTTAACAATATGATGCTGAATGAGAATTGGATTCAGGAAGAAATTAAAAAGGAAATTCAAGATTTCTTGAAAGTGAATGATAATGAAAATACAACTTACCAAAATCTCTGGGACACAATGAAAGCTGTTCTAAGAGGTAAGTTCATAGCTCTTAATGCCTACATCAAAAAAATGGAAACATCAGAAATAAACAACTTAACAATCCAGCTTAAAGCTTTAGAGAAACTAGAGCAATCTGATCCCAAAAGTAGTAGAAGAGAAGAGATTAGCAAAATAAGGGGAGAAATATCTGAAATCGAGACTAAGAAAACGATAGAAAAAATCAACCAGTCAAAAAGCTGGTTCTTTGAAAAAATCAATAAGATTGATACACCCCTAGCTAAATTAACCAAAAGCAAGAGAGAGAAAACTCCAATTAACAAAATTAGAAATGAACATGGAGTTATCACTACTGATACCCAAGAAATCCAGAGAATTATAACATCATATTTCAAAAATTATACTCTGTGAAGTGACAACACAAAAGAGATGGATGAATTTCTAAGTAAACACAACTTACCTAAATTGAATCAGGAAGTTGTGAATTATTTAAATAGTCCTATAACATATAAGGAAATTGAAGAAGTAATCTCAAATCTTCCCACCAAAAAATGCCCTGGACCAGATGGATTCAGCACAGAGTTCTATCAGACATTTAAGGAGTTAATAACACCAATACTCCTTAAACTGTTCCATCAAATAGCAAAGGAAAGAATACTACCAAATTCCTTCCATGAAGCTAATATCATTTTAATCCCTAAACCTAATAAAGATTCACTTAAAAAAGAAAACTATAGGCCGATCTCTCTGATGAACACAGACGCAAAGATTCTCAACAAAGTCTTAGCAAATCAGATTAAAAAACACATTAAAAAGATCATTCACGGGGACCAACTAGGCTTCAGCCCCGGCACACAAGGTTGGTCAACATACACAAATCAATAAATGTAATTCATCATGTAAACCAGTCCAAAGTCCAAGACCACATGATACTCTCGATAGATGCAGAAAAAGCCTTTGACAAGATCCAACAGCCTTTTATGATCAAAACGCTAGAGACAGTAGGAATGGAAGGAACCTTTATCAATATAATAAAAGCTGTATACAACAAGCCCACAGCAAGGATTATGCTCAATGGGGAACAATTGGAAGCATTCCCACTTCAATCAGGAACTAGATAAGGCTGTCCACTCTCACCACTTCTATTCAATATTGTACTTGAAGTCTTAGCTGAAGCCATAAGACAAGAAAGGGACATAAGAGGGATTCAAATCGGCAAGGAAGAAGTCAAACTATCCCTATTTGCAGATGACATGATCCCAAAAACTCCACCAGGAAGCTCCTAGAACTAATTGAGAAGTTCAGCAGGGTGGCAGGATACAAAATAAATGTGCAAAAATCAGAGGCCTTCCTATATGCCCAGAATGAAAGAAGTGAAAAAGCCTTGAGAGAAACAATCCCATTTACTATAGCCCCTAAAAAAATGAAATACCTTGGTATAAACCTAACTAAGGAGGTAAAAAACCTTTACAATGAAAACTTTAAAACCCTAAAGAAACAAATAGCAGAAGACACCAGAAGGTGGAAAGACCTCCCTTGTTCCTGGATTGGCAGAATCAACATCATAAAAATGACCATCCTACCAAAGACAATATACAAATTCAATGCTATACCAATTAAAATCCCAAAGCAATTCTTCAAAGAAGTTGACCAAACAATCTCAAAGTTCATGTGGAGGCACAAAAGACCCAGGATAGCAAAGACAATCTTGAGTAACAAAAACACTGCTGGAGGTATTACCATACCAAACCTAAGTCTGTATTACAAATCCATAGTTGTAATGACAGCCTGGTACTGGCTCCAAAATAGACACACAGATCAATGGATAAGGATTGAAGACCCAGATATAAGCCCACAAAATTACAGCCATTTGATCTTTGACAAAGGGGCCCAAAGAATCCAATGGAAAAAGAACAGCATCATCAACAAATGGTGCTGGCAAAACTGGATCTCCACATGCAGAGGATTAAAGCTGGACCTGTACTTGTCACCATGTACAAGACTTAATTCCAAATGGATCAAGGACCTTGATATCAGGCCAGAGACTATAAAAACCATAGTTGAAAGAATAGGGAACTCCCTTGAGCTGATTGGGCTGGGCAAACATTTCCTAAACAGACATCCAATGGCACAGTCACTGCTACCAACTCTCAACAGTTGGGATCTTGTGAAATTAAAGAGCTTCTGTTCAGATAAAGAGATTGTAACATGAACTCAAAGGCAACCCACAGAATGGGAGAAAATCTTCACTAACCACACATCTGCTAGAGCTCTGCTGTCCAGAGTGCACAAAGAACTTAGAAAACTAAACACCAAGGAAACCAATGGCCCAATTAAAAAATGGGCCCTGGAACTTAAAAGAAACTTTACCAGGGATGAAATGAAAATGTCTAACAAATATCTGAAAAAATGCTCCACTTCCTTAGCCATCAGGGAAATGCAAATCAAAACTTCCCTGAGATATCATCTCACCCTGGTCAGGATGGCAAAAATCCACAATACAAACAACAACAAATGCTGGAGAGGATGTGGAGAGAGGGGAACTCTCCTACATTGCTGGTGGGAATGCAGGCTCATACAGCCACTCTGGCGAGCCGTCTGGAGATTCTTAAAGAAATTAAAGATTGAAATGCCATATGACCCTGCTATTCCACTTTTGGGAATAACCCCCCATACAGCAGAGGTTCACCTCGATAGCACAAGCACGACCATGTTCATAGCAGTACTGTTTACAATAGCAAAGTCATGGAATCAACCCAAATGTCCAACAGTTGACGAGTGGATAAGGAAACTGTGGTATATCTATACAATGGAGTACTACTCAGCCATCAAAAATGATGAATTACTGGAATTTGCCAGGAAATGGATGGAATTAGAAACAATTATATTAAGTGAAGTATCCCAGACCCAGAAAATTAAGCACTGTATGTACTCCCTAATAGGTGGCTCCTAGTACGAAACCCACCCAGCCCACCTAGAGACACTCAAAGAAAAATCTCTGTAATACCTACAGTAATTGCAAGCATTATGAACAGGAGGGATGGGGTAGGGGGGGCACACCAGAAACAAGGAAAGAGGGGACCATGTTACAGCAGAGAAAACAGGCCTCCATCAAGGACTCAAATAAGTAATGAGACATCTGATTAAGTTCACAGACTTTCGTCCTGATCATTTACTACTGAGGGGGTATGATCTCACGAGAAGAGGAGGGCATATAGTCTGGCAGATAAAAAGTAGCCATTTTGCAAATGGGTGATAGACCCCTTCCTCACTGTGGTTTCCTACTTTTAATACATCTACCTTTGAATGTGCTCTTATAACAAGACTCTAGATTAACAGCTTTTTGTCTCTGGCCAGGGGGTGGCATACAATGCCCATCAGGATAGAGTGAAGGGCATTGCAGGAGCAGCAAAACTGCAAAAGAAAATCAACAAACCACAATCCAGAACTTCAGAGACTCTATATCAACCACCTAGAACTAGGCCAGCCTAATCTCTGCCCATCCTGAAGCTCAGAGACATTTGCGGAAGAGGGGGCGGTAAGAGTGTAAGGGCAAAAGGATGGGAGGAGGAATGATTTGCAAGATACTCCACACAAGTTAGGACCGAAGCAATCATAATTGGACTTTGCATGCCCTGAGCAATGTCCAACACATTATTGACCTCACAAAGTCTAGCATCTGCTAAAGGCACCAAGATCCTTGGAGGCAAGGGATTGGCAGCCACAGCAGTGTTCCTATACTTAAGGGGAACACAGGAAAGGGTTCAAGGAATGGCCACTGGGTCCTTGTACGTCATCGGAGAGGAGGGCTCAGAGGAGAATCAGGCATGCACAAGAAAGGACTCTCTGGGAATTGGGGCGGGAGGCACTGGGGGATGGGGAGGAAGGGGTGAGGGGAGGGGGAGCAGGGGCTTGGGGGGGAGGAGGAGGGAGGGAGGGAACTGGTGTACCTATTAAGTTTGTATGAGCTGACATAATAATAAAAAATGTAAAAAAAATAAAATTGAAGGATAAATAATTTTTTTTTAAAAAATTAAATGCTTACTTAACATTTAATTTACACCCCTTCCATAAAAGGGATGCCTTGGAAGTAAGAGGAAAAAGAAGGAAAAATGATTTTTCCCATGAAAGTGTGGACATCCAATGCCTTCTGTAGTGAACTTTACTATATACTTCTATAACCTATTGTGGCAGGAGGGTGACAGTCAAGACAGTGATTGCTCAGCACTCACAAAGAAGGCAGAGGCCTCTGAACCTAGCCACCTGTGAGCAAGTCCTGAGTGCTGCTGCAGCATGAGCACCGTGTCAATCTTTCCTGTGCCCAGGACTGCAGGGGACACACTGTGAACATGCAACCCTGCTGGTTGGTGTGATTCAGGGTACCAAGGCATTTGATGAAGTCCATGAGAGATCAGTTGGTTTTCTTTGTGTACATCAGAAGGGCAAGAATAGACTTGCTTTGCTTTCTATGCACTTTCATTTAGCTGAATGATTAAAACATAATAATGCTCAACAAATAATTTTTTATTGGGCTGGAGAGGTGGCTCATAGGTTACGCCTCTGCCTTGCAGGCAGAAGGTCCTGAGTTCAGATCCCAGATCCCATGTATAGACGCCAGGCGGAAGTGGGGGCGGCCTGCGCTTCTGGTCCTGGTAGGGCGGAGCCTGTGAATCCCGGGGCAGAAGGAGGTGGAGGCGTCCATGGTGGTTCCCGAATTCGTCCGTGGTTCTACACACACAACACACACACACACGCGCGCGCACAGACACATACATACGCACACACGCACAATTGAATAAATAATAATAAAAAAATTTTAAATAATTTTTTATTATTTATTTACAAGCAAATTGAGCTTATGCCTGTTTATGCAGTTATATTTTAGTGTCAACTTAATGGTTGTAAACTTGTTTGGGGCACAGCTGTGGAGAATCGATGGTTGGAGCAGGACCCTGAACAAGTCCGCAGGTACTTGATTGATTGCTGTGGAGAACCCAGCCCATAGTGGTGGTACTTTCCAGTGGTGGACCAGATAATAGGCAGTGCAAGGAGGAGAGACTTGCTCTTCCCTTATGCTGTGTCTACTCGCTGTTGAATTCACTCTACCAGGATCCACTGACTTCTTAGGGCATAGTTAGTTGCCTTCTTTGTTGTTCTGCTGCCACTGCCTCTGTCTTTGGCTGACTCAGAGATGCATCCTCTCTACCTCACCCTTGTTCTCACTGCCTTTGGAGCCTGATCTCTAGGCCTTGCTGTTTTTGCTGTTCATCGCTGACATCAAAGCCCAGCTGTTCTTCATCAATGTCGGAACCCAGCATGTTGGACCCTCCATGGAAGTAGATGCTTTAGATCTTTGGTGGATCTTTCGGCTTTGAGAGACATTCCAGTCAAGAATGAAGAAACTATGGGTGGCTACTTTGAAGGACACTCTAATGGATAATCCTGGGTGTCAACTTGACACACCTGGTATTAACTAAGATCAATTGAGGCCACACCTGGCAAGATCAGCGGAGATCACCTGAAGAGATTACCTGGATAATACAAAGATCATCCCTGGATCCTTTCGGAACTGCCATAAAGCCTGTTGGAATCTCCCAGTAATGGACCATATAAAAGGAATCACAGACGAAAGAGTGAAAGTGAGACTCCAGGAATGTTCCATCCATGTGGATGTCTGCTGTGACTTAGCCGGTCTGCCAGCTTCAGCCAGCCAGCCATGCCGCTTCCGACTTTAAGTCTGTTTCCCACTCCATCTGGAACTGTAAGTTGAATAACTCTCCCTTTCTCCCTTAAGTTGTTTGATATTGTGTTCTCTCTCACAGCAACAGTTAAGAGTAACCATTGCAGATACTATTTTTTAATTGTGAGTTAATGTAATAAACTTATTTATACATATTACATTCTAGAGATTCTATTCTTCAGAGAACCCTGACTAATACAATGATTTTGCCCTGATTCCCTCTCCACCCACATCCCTGCTCTCCCACCCTCCCATCCACAAACCCTTCTCCCACCCTTACCTCCCTTCATCCATCCTGCTCTGTCCCACCCCCACCCCCCTCCTGTCCCTCTGCTTATGTGTATCACAGGACTCCTTTTGGGGTGCCTGTGTTGATAAGGGAATCAGATTTCTGTTGAACTTTACGTGGCTCTTCAGTGGTAAAGTCGTATGTGGGGAGGTTCTGCTTGCCTTGTCCAGAACCTTCCCTGAGACATTCTCTGAGAGCAGCTGTTTCTTCTAAGATCTTAGATAATCCTTGGGGAAAATGTTGGTAAGTCAGACATTGTGAAGTTCTATCACAGTGACTTTGTGGGTACATCAGCCCTGTCTTGACTGGAGTATATTGGTCAGCAGAACCTCATCTCACCTTTAGGCTCTTACAATCTTAAACCCCCTTTCTTCTGCGATTCCCTGAGCCTTGGTATGGGATAAAATTTCAATGGGCTGATTGTAGCTGAGTATCACAAGTTGGTTGACAGTCTGTACTCTGGACTGATGTGGTTTTCTGCTTTGTCCTCCATTGTAACAGGGTGTAATTTGGTTGAGCCCTGAGAGCTTTTCTTATCTAGAATTAAAAAAGAGGGCTGGAGAGGTGGCTCAGGGGTTAAGCCTCCGCCTTGCAGGCGGAAGCTCCTGAGTTCGGATCCCAGATCCCACGTATAGACGCCAGGCGGAAGCGGGGGTGGCCTGCGCTTCTGGTTCTGGTAGGGCGGAGCCTGTGAATCCCGGGGCAGAAGGAGGTGGAGGCGTCCATGGTGGTTCGCGAATTCGTCCGTGGTTCTACACACACACAGACACACACGCGTGCACATACACACGCACATGCGCACAGTTGAATAAATAATAATAATAAAAATATTTAAAAAAAAGAACATTTAGATGGTGTTATATTATCAATCTTTTATAGTTAACACTAGGATATCTATTCCTGACCATTTATTCCCCTTCTACTGTTATTTAAATAGGTTTACAGTATCAGGCATAGTTTCCCTGCCATTAAGAGGATTAGAACCCATTCAGATCTTTCACCTTACTTCCCTTCCTTTATGGGCTTCTCTTACATAGTGGTCTTTTTTTTTTTTTTTTTTTTTTTTTTTTTTGAGGATTAAGGTAGAGTTTATTAGAAAAGAAAAAGGTTGGAACTCACGGACTCCAGACGTGGAGTGCCATGAGGAGCCTCCATGAGAAGGAGAAATAAAACAGAGCTCATGGCACTAGAGGGCCATGAGGGGCTAGATCGCCCACATAGTGGTCTTATTTATCTGTCTATCTATGTTCCTTTGTCTTACTCTCTTGGGGTCTATCCCCCAAGCTATGTTCCTTTGCGGTTATAATGGATATTATAAAAGTTTCCCCTTGAGTATGTCACTATGCGGGCTTAGTACTAGGTTCCACTTATAAGGGAGAACATGCAACATCTGTGTTTCTGTGTCTAGAATACTTTACTCAGTGTAAAGTTTTCCAACTCCATCCATTACCAGCAAATTTCATTAATTCATTTTTCTTGATGGCTAGATAGTATTCCATTGTGCATATGCACTCTTATCCATTTGTCTCCTGTTGGGCATATAGCTAATCCCACGACTTTGCTGTTGTGACTAGTGCTCCAATGGAGCATATGAGCATACACATGTATGTAATAAGATGAAGCATTCTTTGGGAATATTCCTTGGAGTGGCATAGGTGAGTCATACGGCTTTTCAATTTTTAACTTCTTTAGGACCCGCCAAACTGATCTCCAGAGTGGTTATGCAAGTTTACATTCCTACCAGCATTACATGAGGGTTCCCTTCTCCCCACATCCTCTCCAGCATTTGTTGTTGTATGTGTTTTAGCCATTCTGATGGGGTTGAGATAATATCTCAAGTGATTTTTGATTTGCAATTCCCTAATGGCTAGGAAGGTGGAACATTGTTTAAGATATTCATTAGACATTTTAATTTCATCCTGAGAAAAGTTTAAGTTCCAGAGCCATTTTCTAATTAGGTTGTTTGTTTCCTTGGTGTTTAATTTTTGAACAAATAAATTTGAATGTTTGAATTAGTGTCTTTCTTTTGTTTAGTCAAGAGTGGAATTTTAAAAATTATTAGCAAGAAAGACTCTAAATTATTTTCAAATTGAAGTTGTTTTCTTGAGTGATACTGAATGCTCTGTCCTAAGAGAGTACTGTTTGAACAAGGCTTGAACTGTCATTTCAAAAGTTATTTGGAAGGGCTGATTAATCAAAACAGATTCCAGTTTGGAAGTTCTTGTTTGTTTGTGGCCACAAGCAATGACCAGTCAGATGACACTTATTTGCCTAGAATTTATACTTGCTGCGAAAGACTAGACAGTATTTCTTGCATGAGTGCTGAAGAGTGCTTAGCATTTAATTTTTTGAGTCTGCTGATAATGTTATTTAATGAGTTTCAAACAGGAATTTTGACTCATTGGTGATGAGATATTAATAGGATAGAAATGGGGGCTGAGGAAGGAATGGATTACTTTTACCTCCCACCTTGGTCTGAGAGCATCAAAGAAACATGTATAGATGTGCTGGAAGCTTATGGCTGTTCCCACGTTATGGTCACGGATCAGTTAGATTTGAAGAGATGTAAAGAAAATTTAGTTTAAACTCCAGAATAGTGAAAAATGAATTTACTCAGTCAAGTCAGGTAAGAAAGACGTAGACTATGGAGGTTGAGAGCAGAGGGAGGCAGAGAACGGGGTTTGAGTTGGCAATTCTGTGTGGGCCACCTGTAACGAGGTGTGACCCACCCTGCCCTGAGTCATGTCTGGCCTGCCTCAGCAGCTTGACCTCTGCCCTCAACTGGAGGCTCTTTGTGGTCCGTGCTTGCTCTGTGCACACTCTGAATTTATGATGAGTCACCATTCAACCAAGTAATGCTGCTTTTCACTGTTCAGCTAAATTACTTTCTGTTGTACAGTCAGAACTGTCAACCCACACAGGAGGAGAGTTTGATGATTTAATTTAATTAATTCATTTATTGTGACAGGAAAAAAACCCAGAACCTTTGGCTAATAGCCCTGTGTGTCAGGGGCTCTATAGAGGGGTGCTAGGGAGCATGACTGTGCTGATGGGGCTTGAGACCGTGTGGCTTTAATTCTGAGGTGTCTCACCTGTCCTGGCATCTGAGGTGTGCAGAAATCTTGCTAGGCAAGCTCATCCATTAGGACTTGGATCTTTATTCTTGCTAACTACTCCTTCATAGATCTGTTTGCATGTAACAGTCCTCCTAACATCTCCATACCAGGTCTAAGAATCCATCTGTCTTTTTAATGGGAAGATTGCCTGTGAAACAGTCGCTGAGCCGAAGACAGTAACTGGCACTTAAACCAGATCCACTCCAGAAGATACGTAGCCATTTGGGTAGAAGAGCTTTCCTGTCTTTGTGGTAAAAAGGTGTTTGGGGCTTCCTGTCCTCTAGAATTCAAGTTTCTCATTGCCTCACTACTTACTGGCTTTGCTTTGCGGAGATAAGCCTTCAAATTGAGCAGTGCATAAATTTTTAGTCTAAGCCATGGTTATAATCATGAGGGGGGAAAGGGTAATGAACCTAATTTTTATATTGTTTTCAGAGCAGAAAAATGCCCAGATACTTTCTAATCCTGATGTTGGACCATAAAAGAGCCCATTTCAAGAATCAAAAATAAGAAAATACTCATTTTCCTCTTTTGCAAAGAATTAGCCAGCCACACTGCAGCGCTAAAACACAGCAGCCCTCTCAGTGCCCCCAGTGTGGACTCTCAAGGGTCTACAGCCAACTAGGCAGGCTGGTCAGGGTCGGATTCTCTTAAATGTCCATGTTTAATGAACACTGGTTAGATAAGCTTCGTGCCTTGTATAATTCTGCGTATAGTGCAAGGCATCTGCTGGGTGTGTACAGGGACAAGGAGAATAAAAGACACGCAGAGTTTTCTGTCATTGGCACCGAACATATGCACAAACCAAACTCGAATGCTCATGGAAGGTGCTTTAAGCGTGCATTCTTCCTGCTTGCTCATGCCCCTTCTGGTTCCCAAATAAAGGCAGAATTCTGTGGTGAGTGGCATAGCTGCCCCATGGCCACTTCTTTGGCCTCTGGCCAAATCTCTTATGCATCAGCAACACTAGAATTTTTCATCCTCTGCTGGTGGCTTAGCGAGCCACAGAAAAAGCACCCAGATGTAAACAGCTGGCAGGAAGGCTGGCAGGAGGCCAATCAGACCCCCCTCCCCCCAGACAGCACTGTGTGGCAGGAAGGACCTGGTGCAGTCCAGCCTTTCACTATCCTTGGCTGATTCTAGATGTGCTAATCCAGAGAGGCCCATTTCACTTTAGATCATACTCAACGCTTCAAACACCCTGACAAAGTTGTTTCCCAAGGGCACCAAGCAAAGGACTGAATTGCTAGTCAAAAGTGGGCTGGGGTATCACCTTCCCCTTGGCTGGAAGTTTTCATCCACTTGAAGAATGAAAGCTACAAGGGAAACTTGATTTTTAAAAAGGTTGTTCCTGGGGCTGGAGAGGTGGCTCAAGGGTTAAGCCTCTGCCTTGCAGGCAGAAGGTCCTGAGTTCGGATCCTAGACCCCACGTATAGACGCCGCGGAAGTGGGGGCGGCCTGCGTTTCCGGTTCTGGTAGGGCGAAGCCTGTGAATCCAGGGGCAGAGTAAACAAGGAGGAGGTGGAGGCGTCCATGGTGGTTCCCGAATTCGTCCGTGGTTCTACACACACACACATACATACACATACATACACATGCACACACATACATTCGCACAATTGAATAAATAATAAATAAAAAAATTAAAAAAAAGGTTGTTCCTGCTTCATATTAGGCATGGTGGGGCATGGGACCCTGGGCACTTGTTTGATTCTGGATAACAGAATATATTCTGGTTTAGACTAGGCTAGGATGCTGGGAGATGTGCAAGGGAATTCGTACCATAATGCTTTACGTCTTTTGACCCTGTTGTGAACATTTTAAAAGCTGGATTATTACATGTGCTGAAATAACTCAATTGGGAGAGTGTTAGATTGGTGAAAAGTTTGATTGCTGTTTTTTGAGAGGAAGAAAAATGAATTTGCCAACTCTGTGATAATAGAAGTCCCAATTTTTTTCCATAAATTCAAGCAGCTCTTTCTTTCCTAGTTACAATCACACAAAGCAAAAAAATAGAAGCAGAAATGGATTTTCTCAATTCTTCATTTTTCTGGTTGAATACTGCACCCCAGATGCACAGCTGTCTTTAGACAGTCTTGAGTAAGTGAAGTACAACAGACCTCTGACCCTCTCTTGTCTTCTGGACCTTTGCAAGGGAGCTTCCATACTGGGGTGTGCACCTTAGAACATAGTCAAATTTAGTCCACTGGCCTAATGTGGAGCATGAAACATGAATTTTACCTTTTGCGTATGTGCTTTGAGAATCATCCTGGATTGTTCTACTCCTTTGGCTGTGGTCAGGGTTTTCCCAGGCTCCACCTTCTGGGTTTGGAAGTATAGGCAACACCATTTCTGCCCAGTGTTTTTAAATGGGATCTGGAGATCCAAACCAAGGGCCTTTTGGGTGGGAGGCAAATGTTTTAACCCCTGAGACATCTCTACAGGCTCTAAGCACTTACTTTTGACAGAACATTTTCTTATATTTATATATAATATTTCAACAAGACAGATAGCAGCAACAATCTAATCCAAGTCATACATTGAGTTATTGTTGCATAATGGTGCGTCTTCTTGGGGGTGGGGGTGCTTGACACAGCCCTGTGACTTAGTTGGCCAATCCGAGAGGAACATTTTATGGTTGGTCACAGAAGAGCACAAGGCAGTGGAGAGAGTCCTTGCTTTGTGTCAATGAGTGGGGTGAACAAATGGCTTGCTTTCTATATAGTTCTTGGTTTTGGGCATGCAAAGTTGAGATAGGTTTAATCCCACCAGCCAACTTGCAATGGATCAGCTGTTACGTGGAACTGTTCTTCTGACACTCACATCTGAGGCTCTGGATCAGAATGGAGGGAGGTCTTTAGGTACCAGAAAGCAAAGTGCTTGGAAATGCAGCAGAGGTGAGTATGGTTCTGGGGTCAGCATCCTGGCTCATACTGGCTGTGTGTGACCTGGGCATATTCCATGTCCACATCATGTGGGGAGGCGGCGATGAAGTTATGTGTAAGGACAATCGAGGAGTCCAGTAATCTGTCCTCTCACCTCTTATATTCTCTCAGCCTAAACCTATGTCACAAAGGAAATTTGGAATACACTAAACATTTAAAGCTATTACCAAGCTTTAGAAATCAAAATTTACTGCTTTGTAGTCTATGGGTGCCAGCCCACTAGTGTTTTATGGCTGTCAACTTTAGACTCTTTATCTAAGCTCATAGCCATGGCACTACAAAATGTTTTCCTGCAAATTTCACTCAGGATTCTTGGGTTCTTTTTAGTAATCAGTCTTCAGTGTTTTATGAAGAGAACCTGGATAACAACCATTGTGTGTGGTTTTCAATTGCTAAAGTGCTTGCATTGTTTTAGCTTCAGGATCAGATCTGGCATGGACGAACGAGATCCCCAACCCAAAACAGATTTTGAGAATTAGACCTTTTGAGGCGTCTTTATAAACCTCTAAGGACTGGGTTTTGGAATTCTTCAGGGAAACGTACTGGCCAAGTATGTGATTCTGGCCTCTGTGTCCAGCCTCACAGTTACAGGGATGTGGCTTGCCAGCTGCAGAATCTACAGTGCTTTATGGACAACTGTCTGATCCCTGAATTCTGTATAGAACTATGTGGTGGGAAATGTTTTTGCTTCCAAAGTTTCCCAGGGATCATGTTTGTTCATACACAGTTTTCATATTTTAAGGTTTAGTAGAAGAAGATCAGTGTATTTGGAGCACCTAGGGAACAAAGGGCTGGTCTTGAAGCAGCTGCTATTGGCCATACGTTTGCTTTAAGCTGAGCTTTGGTTTTTCTGCATGGTATGTTTCGGCCATTGTGGTTTGAGCTCTGTGGGACTTTGAAATTCGGCAATTGGTACCTAGTGTAAACTTTAAAAGTAGTGTCAACCAACTCTATGTGTCTAGGGAAGACTATCAGATTTTGCCTTAGGTCTCTAGACTCCACATGCAAAAGCTGCCTAAATCCCACCCTAGGACACTTTTTTTTTGTGACAAATATTTTATTTTATTTTTTTAACATTTTTATTATTATTTCCGCTCATACAAACTTAATAGGTAGACCAGTTCCCTCCCCCCCCTCCTCCTCCCCTGAACCCCCTGCTCCCCTTCCCTCCCTCCCCATCTCCCAGTGCCTCCCCCCCCCAATTCCCAGAGAGTCCTTTATTGTGTATGCCTAACTCTCCTCTTGGTCCTCCTCTCCGATGACGTACAAGGACCCAGTGGCATTTCCCTGAACCCTTTCTCGTGTTCCCCTTAAGCACAGAAACACTACTGTGGCTGTCAATCCCTTGCCTCCAAGGATCTTGGTGCCTTTAGCCGATGCTAGACTTTGTGAGGTCAATAGTGTGTTGGACATTGCGCAGGGCATGCAAATTCCTATTATGATTGCTTCAGCCCTAACTAGTGTGGAGACTCTTCAGATCATTGCTCCTCCCATCCTTTTGCTCTTACAATCTTACCGCCCCCTCTTCTGCAAATGTCCCTGAGCTTCAGGATGGGAGGAGATTAGGCTGGCCTAGTTTTAGGTGGTTGATAGAGTCTCTGAAGTTCTGGATTGTGGTTTGTTGATTTCCTTTTGCAGTTTTGCTGCTCCTGCAATGCCCTTCACTCCATCCTGATGGGCACTATATGTCACCCCCTGGCCAGAGACAAAAAGCTGTTAAACTGGAGTCTTGTTATAATAGCACATTCAAGGGTAGATGTAATAAAAGCAGGAAACCTCAGTGAGGGAGGGGTCAGTCACCCATTTGCAAAATGATCACCTTTCATCTGCCAGACTATATGCCCTCCCCTTCTGGTGAGATCATACCCCCTCAGTTGTACATGATCAGGAACGAAAGTCTGTGAACTTAACCAGGTGTCACATTACTTACTTGCATTCCTTGGAGGCCGATTTTCTCTGCTGTAACATGGTCCCCTCTCTCCTTGTGTCTGGTGTGGCCCTCCAACCCCATCCCTCCTGTTCACAATCCTTGCAATTACTGTATTACATAGGTTTACCTTTGAGTGTCTCAATGTGGGCTGCCACCCTAGGACACTTTATGGGTGTTTGTGAATCCACAAAAGTGAAGATAAAATTTAGTCTCTGACTGCTCACCTGACCTGAGTTCTGAGGGTTCACCCACAGCAGTCACGACAAAGGCTGGATGAAGACACAGCTCTTCATGGAAGCGAATTAGTGAGTAAGACCTTGCTGAGGTCTCAGCTAATGTCTCCATCGTATCTTGCATCACACAACTCAGCGCTTCCAGCTGTACCAAGTTTCACGGTTTGTAGATTCAGAATCTAGAAACCAGAAACCCTGTTTTCCAGCCCCCTCAGGCACCATCTGATGAACCTGGAACTCTTCCTCTATGTCAGATCCAAAAGAAACATTTTAAGCCTTGACAGAGTGATAGCACCGGTGACTGTACTGACAGTTCTGTTGTGTCCGCCGGGTATGATGTTCAAGGGCTCAGGAAGGGTAGGAACCCACAAAACATTGGTAATTTCTGAGCTCTCATGACTCATAGCAAACCATATCTGTTTGTTTTTATTCAATTTTGTGAGTTTTATATAGAGTTCCCATAAATAAAACATTGTGTTTTGAGAATGTGAGGCATGAAAACAAATGAAGCTTAGCCTTGAGAAATACCTACTATTCTAGATTTCAGGGCATTTCCTTAGGAACGCTAAACTTCACATTAGAAAATGATTATTGACCTCCAAAAATGTTACAAAAATGCATGTCTCATTTCTTTTTTAGTTATGCGGAAATAATTGCTTCTGTGAAAGTTTTCATCTGTGCCATAGTCAGCAATGGCAGAGGAACTCCTGGGTGTTACAGACACCCAGTCACAGCTGACCTCCTGCCCAGGCCTGGTGGAGCTCTGTCACTTCCCAGATAGGTCTTTATAGTAGCAGTGTGTATGTGTGTGTGTGTGTGTGTGTGTGTGTGTGTGTGTGTGTGTGTGTGTGAACTTGACAATTGAGAACTGAGTTCTTAGACATACTTGTGAAAAATTATTTAGTTAAGGCAAGTCTAGAGTAGGTCTACAGATTACCTAATTGATGTGGAAAGACCCAATCCATACTCAGTAGAGGCATTTCTAGGACAGGTGGATAAGAGTTGAGGCACCTTATAGCAAACTGGAAAGGTGCCCCTCTCTCAACCCTTGCTAAGGATGTGATGGCCCAGGTCCCTTAGTTCTCTCTGCTAGCATAACTTTCCTACCATACTGAGCTGTAAATCGAAACTGTTAGCATGAATAAAACCCTCATCCCCCAACATTGTTTGTGCAGGGAATTTTTTGCAGCAACAGAGTAAGTGACTAAGATAGTATGTAACAGAAGTAAACTTGAAGTATTATTATGTTATGTGTTTATGAGATAGACACACAAACTTGTTATAATTTTACATATTTGTAGGTAAATAACCCACCTTTATAAATAGCTTCCATTCCTTTCCCCTGATATTTTCAGTCTTGGGACAGCTGTCTGTAGTATATCTGTTTCTACATATTTTGAATTTAGAACCTTTAATTTTTCACAGTCATGTTGTGGACCTGCATTCTGTACTGATTCAATAGTAGACAAATGTGAGAATATTGGATTTTCTGGGAAAAGGGAACTCAGAGGAATTAGAGACCTCTTTGGATTTGGAAGAAAAGAGAAACATGAAGACTATACAAATAAATAAGGAGAAATGAAAGGTTCTAATTATTGGAATGAAGGAAAAGATAGGCAATCTGGGTCTGAGAAGGCATGCTACCCCCTAAAGATGGCAGAAGAAGCCAGAACCTCCAAACAAAATCCACCACTGAGTTGTGTTTAGTATCTTCTATTAATGAGAGGATGTGTAACAGACTTTCAGTAGACAAGTCATTTGGGGAAAGTTTCAAGCAGAGAAATATGGCATAAATTAGAGGTGAGGTAACCCAGGGAAAGGCATATTTAGTATAATCTATTATTGTAGAAGCAGACAGTGACATAGCTAACCATTTAGTTTAGGCTGTGCTATTAATTATTTCCATTGTCCTTGCTTACACTAGGTTTACACTAGGTACCAATTGCCAACTTGCCAAACGACAGAAAAAACTTAAGAGATGAAGTATTTACTCTGCCTCACACTTTAAGGGAATATCAGTTTAAGAGAAGACATGGAGGCAGAAGTTTGCAGCATAACTTGCTTGTGTCTCTGTGGACCAGGATGCAGAGAATCAGGGGAAGCAGGGCATTCCTGTTGCTCTCAAGCCTCATGCCTGGGATCACCAGACAGGTCATATGACTGAAAGATTCTACAGTCTCCCAAAACAGCACCACTGATACATCTCATTGAAGACCTAACTCTGATGAATGCCTCCAGAACTTATTAGAAACCTTTCATTTAATATACAAGTTGGGTTATGTAGCTCATCCAGTCTTTTGCTCATTCTCAGGCTGCTGCATGTCTGTCATTGGCTAAGAGTGGCTGGAGATGACTTACGGTGGCCTTGTGATTCAAGAAGCAACCAGAAACTGGAAAGGCCCGCTGGCATTTCCTTGGTTTCACTTATCAGAATTTTCAAGTTTTGTAAGCCAGGCAGACTTAGAGCTTGAGTTGGAAACTGACCACGGCAGTGACCACATTAAGTGTGAGCAGCAGGTACTATGGTTGCAGAGATTTATGAACAGTAACGTAACTTACCTATCCTTAAGAAGCACAATTTTAAATAAAAGAAATAAATTGAAAGCAAAATTATGGGAAAATATGCTAGAAAACCAAAATGAGAAAATTGGTGTGTCCCAATTAGTTCCATACAATGTAAATGTAAGAGTAAAACTTCTTACAGGAGATATAGAAGAATATTTAAAAACAGCACAAATGTCAGATCTTTGTGAATACACAATAACCATCAATAATGATGAATCTACACAGCATGAGCACAAAAGGAGAAATCAATACAATGGAAGGGGAAGCAGAAAAATTAAAAATTGTAGTGATTTTTAATCTTCTCAGTGATATAAGTAAGAAAAAAATCTATAAAACTCTCAAATACTTAGACTTGAACAGAATTTTTGTCAATAATTCACATATAGATAATAAAACACCAGAAATTGAAATGTTTTAACTCTGAGAAAATAAGCATGCAATATGAGTGTTTAGAAAGAAACATAACATTTTTAAGGTTTATAGTCAGAAAAAATAGCTTTATTTTTTTTATAATTCCATCTATCAAATGAAGCCCAACTAAATAAAATAAAGAAAATAATAACAGCTAGATAAGTAAAACAGAAAACAGAAAATCTAATTAAAAAGTCTGTTCTTCAAAGAGTAACACACTATATAACTCTCTAGCAAAATTAACTATATAAAATAAAATAAAGCAAATAACTTCAGAAATGAAAACATTGATACCATTATAATTTCTATGTAATCCAAAAGGATCATAGTCAATATCTTAAATAAAAATATCCTTGTGTCATTTTTAAGCATAGGTGTCAACTTGACTGTTGAGGGTTTTTGCTCTCGGCACATTTATGGAGAATTAGTGTTTGAGTGGAGCCCAGAACGAACCTGAAGGAGATTGTCTAGCTGATGGGGAAGGCCCGGCCCATGGTGGGTGGGATTAGGCCCTGGAGTAAATCATGGAGAGCTGGTTGAGAGAGTCGGCATCCTTCTGTTCACTTGGCCAGGCATGCTGGTCTGGCAAGTAAGGATTGTCATCTCTCAGCCGTTATGCAGTGATGGTGCGGCCAGTTCCCTCGGCCCTGGTGTTGGTGCTGCTCTCCCGTGAAGCTGGACTGAGAACTGTAACCAGGAATCATAAGAGAGAATAAACCCTTGTTCCCTTAAGCCGTGTGATGGTCATTTATCAGCAACCATGCAGGCGACTGCAACACCTTGTAAGTTTGATAAAAGAGAAAATGGAGAGATGATTTGGCAGATATGTGGACCATGACTGATACGAAAGAAATCAAAACTTTAAATAAGGGCATTTGATCGTCAACTCGACTGGACTTAGAGATTCATTCTAGGTGAGTAAAGCATAGATGCAAGTGGGTATTTCCAAAGTATGAACCAGGGCATGGGGTGGGAGGTCACTCTGGATGTGAAGGGGCCTGTGAGACACAGCAATGAACAGGTAAGAGCCCCTTGCAGGCATGCGCCCTACGCTTCCTGTCCATCACAGGCTCTCACAGCTCCACATGCTTCACCTACTCTGCATGCTCCGCACTCGCCCACTCACGCTCCCCCTCCTCTGCATGCTCCCCCTCTCTCTGCATGCTCCCCCTCTCTCTGCATGCTCCCCCTCTCTAAATGTTCACCCCTTTCTCTGCATGCTCCCCCTCTCTCTGCATGCTCCCCCTCTCTCTGCATGCCCCCTCTCTCTGCACGCTCCCCCTCTCTCTGCATGCTCCCCCTCTCTCTGCATGCCCCCCTCTCTCTGCATGCTCCCCCTCTCTCTGCATGCTCCCCCTCTCTTTGGATGCTCACTCTTCTCTCTGCATGTTCACCCCTCTCTCTGCATGCTCACCCCTCTCTCTGCATGCTCCCCCTCTCTCTGCACGCTCCCCCTCTCTCTGCACGCTCCCCCTCTCTCTGCATGCTCCCTCCTCTCTCTGCATGCTCACCCCTCTCTCTGCACGCTCCCCCTCTCCCTGCATGCTCACCCCTCTCTCTGCACGCTCCCCCTCTCTCTGCATGCTCCCCCTCTCTAAATGTTCACCCCCTCTCTGCATGCTCCCCTCTCTCTGCACGCTCCCCCTCTCTCTGCATTCTCCCCCTCTCTCTGCATGCTCCCCCTCTCTCTGCATGCCCCCTTCTCTCTGCATGCTCCCCGTCTCTCTGCATGCTCCCCCTCTCTCTGCACGCTCCCCCTCTCTCTGCATGCTCCCCCTCTCTCTGCATGCTCCCCCCCTCTGCATGCTCCCCCTCTCTCTGCACGCTCCCCCTCTCTCTGCACGCTCACCCTCTCTCTGCATGCTCCCTCCTCTCTCTGCATGCTCACCCCTCTCTCTGCACGCTCCCCCTCTCTCTGCATGCTCCCCCTCTCCCTGCATGCTCGCCTTCATCCTCAACACTTTCAAGATACTGTGGTGCTCCATCTCACTTCATGCTCAAAGCAATGGAGGCAGCTGACCCCGCATGAAGTCAGCAGAGCTTAAGCTTTTGGAGTGAAGTGTGTGGACCTGTGAGCTGAGGTGACTCGTCTGGAAGCTGATATGGTCCCACATTTTGTTTCAGCAATGAGACAAAATGTGTCACACCATGGAGCGTGTCACACCACGTAGCTAATAAATGTTTTAAATTTTTGTAGTAAAAGTTATGTGATCTTCTCACCAGAAGGGGAGGGCATATAGTCTAGCAGATAAAAAGTAATCATTTTGCAAATGGGTGATGGACCCCTCCCTCAGTGAGGTTTCCTACTCTTATTACATCTACCCTTGAATGTGCTATTACAACAAGACTCCAGTTTAACAGCTTTTTGTCTCTGGCCATGGGGTGACATACAGTGCCCAGCAGAATTGAGTGAAGGGAATTGCAGGAGCAGCAAAACTGCAAAAGAAAATCAACAAACCACAATCCAGAACTTCAGAGACTCTATATCAATCACATAGAACTAGGCCAGCCTAATCTCTCCCCATCCTGGAGCTCAGGGACATTTGCGGAAGAGGGGGCGGTAAGATTGTAAGAGCAAAAGGATGGGAGGAGCAACGATTTGCAAGGTTCTCAACAATAGTTGGGGCCAAAGCAATCATAATGGGACTTTGCATGCCCTGCGCAATGTCCAGCGCACTGTTGCCCTCATAAAGTCTAGCATCTGTTAAGGGCACCGAGACCCCTGGAGGCAAGGGATTGACAGCCATAGTAGTGATCTTATGCTTAAGGGGAACAAGAGAAAGGGCTTATGGAAATGCCAATGGGTCTTTATATGTCATCGGAGAGGAGGACCCAGTGGAGAGTTAGGCGTACACAATAAAGGACTCTCTGGGAATTGGGGGGGAGGCACTGGGGGAAGGGGAGGGGGAGGGGGAGGAGGGGGTTCGGGGGGAGGAGGGGGGAGGGAGGGAACTGGTAAAAAATTTTAAAATGTATAATTAAATTTTTAATAAAAAAAAAGGAAAAAAAAAGTTATGTGATCTTATCAAAAACTTTACTACAAGATACTTTGAAGCTACCTAGTGTTGAAGACACCATATATTTTTGGTCACAGAATATGGAGAAATTAAGCAGAAAGTGAACTGTAAACTTCTTCCTTTCTGGCTGGTTTCACAATGCCAGAGGATTCTTCAGCTGCTGGGTGAGAAGTTGTCAACAGTCTTACCCAGTTACAATATGGCCTGCCTGCTAAAACACGCCCTTTGGTGCATGGCGGCATGAATATGGGGATAACCACTTTCTGATTTGGACTAAAGCTTGTTCCACAGGTGGGAACGCATGCCTGTGCCGTGGACTTGGCCAACAAGCCGAGGCTGGTGTGGGAGAGAAAAACTACTTTGTTTTTCTAAGGAAACGGTAGTAAATTGTTTTTAAAATACTTATCTTTATATTGTTAGGTTAATGCTACTCTGCTCTCACAAAAGAAGCTTCTCTTTTTAGTGGGTGGGGATTGATTCAGAGACTCAACTTGTCAAAGGGCAGAGAATGTTAGCAGAGTGCTTGTTCCTAAATAGGATATCTGTATCACCCTCCCAGGCTCAGGGAACATGGAGGAAAAGGTGGAAAAATGTCAGGTCAAAGGTCAGAAAGGAGCTCTGAGCGAACAGTGGGTGAACTCACTGCAGCAGCGTGTCTACCTGCACACCAACATTTCACCATGGAAGGCAGAAGGGCTCATAAGGCCCCACACCTCTCTGAGGCACTGCTGATATTTTGTGCTATCTGGGGAAGGGGTATCACTTTTTTCAGTGGAGTGGTCACTGGTAAATTGCCTATGTGATCTTCCATATATGCTCGGCAGGCAACCTTAAGTAAACTCAGTGCCCTTCTCCATACAAATAGGAAAGTAGAGGGGACTTAGAAGGATTTCAGCAGAAGGAGGGGATGAGATAGAGTAACTGTGGGTTAGAATGACTGAAGGTTTTTGTATACACGTACAAAAGTCAAATAAGAGAGGAGGACCCAGAAGAAAGTTTGAAGGATGCTTCAGAGATGGGGGAAGGGGGCACTGGCAGAAAGAGAGGGATGGGGGAAAGAAAAAGGGAAAAGGGGGGAGGGAGCAAGGAAGTCCAGGAAGGGGTGGAGGGAGGGAGGAGACAGGGGTACCTATTATGTTTGTATGAGCGGAAAAATAAATAAATAAATAAATTTAAAAGATATTTTGTGAATAGATAGTGAGACTTTTAAGAAAAACAGAAGTGTGATGGTCAGATGGTTCTGCAGGTAAAGGAAATGAACTGATGATGAACCGATTCCCAGAGTCCACTTGATGGAAAGGAGAGAAAAAACTCTCTGGCATTTGACTTCCATGTGTGCCAAGGCACATATATGTTTTCTCACCAAGAAGATAAATACATATTAAAAATCATGTTTACATAAGATCTTTCTGAATATAAAGGACAAAAGAATATTTGCCAACATATGTTTATATGTCCATAGTGTTTTAGCATCAAAAAGTTAAAAGCCATTCCCCAAAAGGTTAGAATTACTCGTAAGCATAATACCAAAGGTCTCATTGACTAGTGGAAAGATATATAAGCATTATCATGAGTGATAGAATCAGGAATTTAAGGCTGAATCTCTCCCCATCCTAAGGCTGACTGAACATGATTTGAAAGCCACCAATGTAAGCAGAATAAAGAAAAAAGTCACATGATCTTTTAATAAATGCAGAAAACTAAACACTTGTTCATAATTTACAAATGTTTATCAAGTTCAGCAGAGACTATAGGAGATTTTTTGGTAAGACAAAGTCACAGTGAGAAACCCATGTTTCCTCCATGGTGAACTAATGGGGCTTTTCATCTGGAACCGGGAGAGGGACAACCTGCTCCTCGTAACTTCAGATCAGCATGACAGGATCTCCTGGTCAGAGCATTCAGACTGGAAAACAGAAAGTGGAACATAGCTTGGAAAGGAAGAAATAGGTGACTGCTCACATGTTGCAATTGTTCACATAGGAAAGTCTAAGGAATGTACAAAATAAATACAGGAATCAGTAATGAGTTCAATCAGGCAATAAGAAAAAAACACAAGAATTACCTGTATTTCTCCACAGTAATGTCAATCAAGTGAAAAACTAAATGAAACTTGTTTTAATATAAGCAAAAGAAATATAAAACATTCAGAAGCATTTTCCAAAAAATAATCAAGATATGTACATGAAACCAAAGGATTCACTAAATGAAAAGACACAATACTCTTTAAAATTTATAATCTCAAATTTAGAATTGAAATAGCCACGAAATTTATGTTTAGTATCCCAATCCCAACCAATATCCCAACTAGCTACTTTTGATAGAAAAAATTACAAGTCAGTTCAAATGTATATGGAATGGAATGCCTAGGCACAGGGAGATGTGTATTGACTTCTGTAGTCGCCTGAACCATGTGTCCTGGAAACATGCAGGACCTACTTCAAAGCCAAGGACTTTCTGAGAAAGAACTTCGCTTTGTGCTTAGGACAGGAAGCTGAAATTTGTGCAGGCGATTTGAGTGAGGTCTAGGCATGACCACAAATATCAAGATGAGAAGAGGGTCAAACATGGAAGAGGAAGAAGTTGAGACCATGATGCAAAGAGACCAAGCTCAGCCACGACAATGCAGTGGTGCTGCCTCACCCTGGATTTGCTTTTGTGTCCACTGCAGACATCTGGCTGCTAGAAATGTAAAGACAAACATGTGCTATTTAAGCCATGACCTCTGCAGTAATTTGTTACAGCTGTTGGAGGAAATGAGTAAGACTGGCATGATAAATTCATGATTGTGTATTTATCAAAATATCAGAACATGTCTTCAAGGTTAATGCCCTTGACTGCATGAAAATTTCACCTCAATTTAAGAAAACCTCAAAATAGCAACAGAAAATAAATAAAATATCTCTTCAATACTTAGATATAAAGGATCCCCTTAAACATACACACAAAAAGGGAGCCTGAAATATTTGATACTCTTTCCTAGAAAGGATTCATACCATATTTCTTATTTGGTCCATATTTGGTAAGTGAAAGAAATCCTTAGCTGATCCCATCCTACCTGAGTTTCTTAAAATTATACCAGTAAGGCAGACCATGTAATTCTAACTTCACTGCTTCGGCCCCACCCCCACTGTAGGAACCTTCCCTTTTGCATGCATGAGTTCCGTCCTATGCCCCCCACTGTAGGCACCTTCTTCTTTTGCATGAGTTCCGTCCTATGCCCCCCACTGTAGGCACCTTCTTCTTTTGCATGAGTTCCGTCCTATGCCCCCCACTGTAGGCACCTTCTTCTTTTGCATGAGTTCCGTCCTATGCCCCCCACTGTAGGCACCTTCTTCTTTTGCATGAGTTCCGTCCTATGCCCCCCACTGTAGGCACCTTCTTCTTTTGCATGAGTTCCGTCCTATGCCCCCCACTGTAGGCACCTTCTTCTTTTGCATGAGTTCCGTCCTATGCCCCCCACTGTAGGCACCTTCTTCTTTTGCATGAGTTCCGTCCTATGCCCCACACTGTAGGCACCTTCTTCTTTTGCATGTTCCGTCCTATGCCCCCCACTGTAGGCACCTTCTTCTTTTGCATGAGTTCCGTCCTATGCCCCCCACTGTAGGCACCTTCTTCTTTTGCATGAGTTCCGTCCTATGCCCCACACTGTAGGCACCTTCTTCTTTTGCATGAGTTCCGTCCTATGCCCCACACTGTAGGCACCTTCTTCTTTTGCATGAGTTCCGTCCTATGCCCCCCACTGTAGGCACCTTCTTCTTTTGCATGTTCCGTCCTATGCCCCCCACTGTAGGCACCTTCTTCTTTTGCATGAGTTCCGTCCTATGCCCCCCACTGTAGGCACCTTCTTCTTTTGCATGTTCCGTCCTATGCCCCCCACTGTAGGCACCTTCTTCTTTTGCATGAGTTCCGTCCTATGCCCCCCACTGTAGGCACCTTCTTCTTTTGCATGAGTTCCGTCCTATGCCCCCCACTGTAGGCACCTTCTTCTTTTGCATGTTCCGTCCTATGCCCCCCACTGTAGGCACCTTCTTCTTTTGCATGAGTTCCGTCCTATGCCCCCCACTGTAGGCACCTTCTTCTTTTGCATGAGTTCCGTCCTATGCCCCCCACTGTAGGCACCTTCTTCTTTTGCATGAGTTCCGTCCTATGCCCCCCACTGTAGGCACCTTCTTCTTTTGCATGTTCCGTCCTATGCCCCCCACTGTAGGCACCTTCTTCTTTTGCATGAGTTCCGTCCTATGCCCCCCACTGTAGGCACCTTCTTCTTTTGCATGAGTTCCGTCCTATGCCCCCCACTGTAGGCACCTTCTTCTTTTGCATGAGTTCCGTCCTATGCCCCACACTCTGGCCCCAGTAACTTTCTTCAGCTGGTTCTGAAAAGAGACAGTAGAGGGATAGAAATGCATGTAGGAAGACACAGGGAAAATGGGGAAGGTGACTTCCCCAAAGAGGAGGCAGTGGACAACAATCTGAAGGTAAAGGAAGTTCCGGTTTAGTATTGGGGGGCACTTATAGGGGATTTAGACACAACCAGAGCTAAATTTATAAAGAATATGCATAAAAGATGTCTTTGAGTTTTTACCATGTCCCTTCTCCCACAGCCTTATATGAGAAATATAGATCCTCTCAGGGGTGGATGCTCCTCAGCACAGCGCAAGGACTAGGAGACGAACAATTGCATGACGGTCCAGAAAGGCTTTCCAGGCTTTCACATTGACATCATCACTGTAGTGAGATGAAAATGTATCCTGTGTCTAGATTTATAAGGGGATAGCAAACAACGTCACGTCATATCCAGAGACAGACTGAGCCAGAGGAATATGGAGGCAGATCTAAACCTAGACATGGTCCAGGACATTGTCCAAGGAACTTATCGATTTGCTCCTAGAAGTGAAACAAAAGCTTTGTGACTGGGGCAAGCTCACTCTTCTTCCGACTCAAGTAATCCTTCCCCTGACTTGTAAAATCCCCTCTCCTCTTGTTGACCCAGATGTGATGGCCCCTTTTTTCATTACTCACAGTTTGTAGTTAATGCCTCTTTCTGCATTTCCAAATTTAATATAAAATTTAATATAGCATTGTCTCTGAATAGTGAAAACTAGGAAGTACTATAAAAATTAAAAATAACTTTGCACATGTTTTAAAATGTAGTTGCTTGAGATACACAATCTGTGTTCCTCATCTGGCTCTGTTGAGTGCCAGTACTTTGCACTCTAGGCTGGCATGCTCTATTCAAAGGTACACACGCACATTGCTGGGTCTGCTAGAAGGATGAGCATGTGATGATTGCTTCAGTACACATTGATCTGATGCTTTCTGCAGGAAGTTCACCTGGATATGATTCCCAGTCTGCTAGTTTGCATGTTGAACTTTGTGTAAATTAAACAGTTTCTGTTTTATTTTCTGGGATGGAACTTTAGCTTCTAAATCTTATTCTGGCCATCTGACCCAAGTACATGCTGGGCTCTGATAGTGTCCAAATCTTATCAGGCTCTGCTGACTTGAGGCTCAGCATGTCAGAAGGCTTCACTCTAGCTCTCTCTGCTCTTTGACCCATAGTTTACCTTCTTTAGAAGAGAACCCACCATCTATGCTTGAATAGAATACTGTGGAGTCATGGTGGTGACTGTATCTGAGAGGAAAGGGAAAGCATCCTGGCAGAGGGTTTGAAGCTGACTGCCCATTACTGGACAGATACCAGAAGATGGGGAAGTCAAGAAGTTTCTCCATAGAGCACAAAAACCCTAATCTGAAACAAATCTTTTTCTACCTCCACTGCTGGCTGGACCCATTGCAGGGTAGAGGGTCACTATGAGAGGGGATCTCCACATGCAGTCAGGACTGTGTGAGGACATTTCAGTCGTCAGGAAGAACATCTTGTGCAAGGGTCTCCATAAGACATCGTTATTTAGTGATTAGACATCAGATGTGTGTCAGCGCACACTTGGTATTCATAAAATAAGGAGGCTGCCAGGTCTCTGCTATTAGATGACATCTGATGTATTTTCCCACTGCTCTGGATGATGTTTCGTGTCTCAGTAAAATAGAATGAAATAGAAGTAAATTATGCTACAAAAATTCTAATAGAAATGGTAATAGCATCACAGACAATTAAAAAAACACACAAAGTGGAAGACTTCACAAGCAGAGTAAAAAGCCTGAACATTAATATCTCAGGAACAAGTAAAGGTGGCATCAAAAATAGCTACTATCCTCCTACACTGCTGATTGTGGGACCCCCACTTTAAACCTGAGCACTTCCATCTAGTCTCCCTAATGCCGGATGACCCTAGTTGGTTTTGCCCTGAGTCTGGGACCTTCAAGGATGATTCTTAATGCTACCTTGGGCCTCCACAGTCACACACAGTGCCGCCTTCTACATACACCCACATATGCATGAACATCACACCTACACATACAAAAAATCAATCTGCTGCATCCAAAAAATACATTTTACCATGAAAGGTAAAGTGATGGCTAAAAGTACTTCAAGCAAATGGAACTATGAAGCAAGCGGTAGTAGCCATTAAATATCTGACAAAATGTCTACCATAATGAATCATAAGAGACAAAGAAGAGAATTATATAGTAGTTAAGGGGATAACCTATCGAGAAAACCACATAATTAGAAACATAGACACACCCAATATAGGCTCTATTAAGTATATACTGTGGAAGGTAAAGGAACATATCAGCCCAAACACAATAATAGTAGGGGATTTCAACACTCTCAACAGAAAGGTCGAAAGGTCTGAATACAGACATACAAGAATTAAGTGATACCTAACCTATATCTACAGAGCTTTCTATCCAAACACCAAGGATAACACATTCATTTTAGAGGCCCATGGAACTTTCCCCAAAATAGACTACATACTAATACAAAGTAAATCTTTACAAATATAAGAAAGTATAAATTATATCCCACATCCTATCTGATCACTGTGGAATAAAAACTAAATGTCAATAGGAAAGGAAATACCACAAAGCACAGAAACCAAATAACATAATAATGAATGATGAATGAGTCACAGAAAAAATCAATCATGAAATTAAAAAATTCAATGAGAATGTAAATACAACATGCCAAAATGTATGGGACATAATGAAAGCTCTCATAAGAGCAAAGCTTACAGAGCTCTATGCCTACATTAAAAAACAGAGACTAAATAAATAAATAAATAAATAAATAAATAGCTTAGCAATATCACTTAAAGGCTTGGATAAACAAGAATGAACCAATCCCAGATGTAGTAGATGGACAGAAATAAACAAACTCAAAAGAGAAATCTATGAAATGGAAATAAAGGAAACTACAAAGATTCAATGAAAGAAAGAGTTGTTTCTTTGAAAAATAAACAAGACTGACAAACTTCTAACCAAACTAACTAAAACCAAAAGTAAAAAAAACAAAATTACTAGAATTAGAGATGAAAAGAGAGACAACATAACATATATTGAAGAATCATAAGGACATGCTTCAAAAATTTATCTATCACTAAACTGGACAATCAAAAAAGTAGAAGAATTTCTTAATACCTATGATTTATCAATGCTAAATCAAGAGGAACTCACATATCAAGTATTGAAATTAAAACAGTAATCACAAATCTCTCAATCAAAAAACACCCAGGACTGGATAAATTCAGTACAGGATTCTACAGGACATTAAAAAACTAACACTGCTACTCCTTAAGTTATTAGACTAAATACAAAAGGAAAGAACACTCCCAAACTCTTTTTATGAAATTAATATTACAAAGAATCCAAACTAAATAAAAACAGCAAAAAGTTATAGAACAATCTCACTAATGAACACAGATGCAAAATTCCTCAATAAAATACTTGTAAACCAAACCTATAAACAATATTCAACACGACCAAATCAGATTTATTCGCAGAACCCAAGAATTGTTTGAAATACAAAAATCAATAAATGTATTTCATGATATTAACAGGCTCCAAAACAAAACAAAAAACACCACATGATCCTCTCAATAGATACAAGAAAAAATCTTTTGACAAAATTCCCCTTCATGACAAAAGTCCTAGAGATAATTGGGACAGAAGGACTATATCTCAATACAATAAAGGTATATATGACAGGCATGTAGCAAATATCATTCCAAGTGGTGAAAAACTTGAAACATTTCCACTTAGATCAGGAACTAAATGAGGCTGTCCACGTAAGCCACTTCAGTTTAACATTGTGATTGAAATGTTAGAATCATAAGACAAAAAAGGAAGACAAAAGGAATACAAATAGGAAAAAAAGAACTAAAGGTATCTCTGTTTGTGGATGATATGACTTTATACCCAAGAGACCTTAAAAATTCAACCAGGAAACTCCTAGAGCTAATAAAAAGATTTAATAGAATGGCAAGCTAGAAAATTAATATCTAAAAACATCAGTGTCCTTCCCACACACCAAGAAAGAACAAAAAGAAAAAGAATTGAGAGAGTCATATTCACCATAACCCCCCATCCAAAAAGTGAAATATCTTAGAATATACTTAACAAAGAATATGTAAGATTTGTACAACGAAAACTTTAAACACTGAAGAAAGAACTTATAGAAGATACTAGAAGATGGAAAGACTTCTTATGCTCATGCATTGGGAAGATAAGGATTGCAATAGTTACTCTTAGCTGTTGCTGTGAGAGAGCATTCGAAGTCAAACAACTTAAGGGAGAAAAGGAAATTTATTCACCTTATGGTTCCAGAAGAGAAATATGGTCTTTTACAGTGGAGGTGGCATAGTTGGTGGCTGAAGCTGGAGGCAGGCTAAGTCATGGCAGACATCCAGCAGGCTAGTGGGTGAGGGCTGAAGGCTGGAGGATTCCTGGAGAGTCTTCTTCCCAGCCTTCTGTCCGGTGGTTCCTTTCATCTGGTCCACTACTGGGAGGTTCCAATGAGATCTAAGGAGGTTCCCATTAGATCTGGGGCTGATCTTTGTATTGTAAATGTTTTTATCTGGATAATCTATCTCTTCAGGTGGTCTCAGCTGATCTTAGTTAATGCCAGGTGTGTTAAGTTGACACAAGCATTGTACAAATGACCATCCCACCAAAGGCAATTGACAGATTCAATGCAATTCCAATTAAAATTCCAAAGCGTTTCTTCACAGAAATAAAAGAAAAAACCTTAAGAGTCACATAGAAACACAAAAGGCCCTAGATAGCCAAAACAGTCCTGAGCAATAAAAAAACATATTTCAGGAAGCGTTACCATGATTGATTTCAAACTGCATTACAGAGCCACAGTAGTAAAAACAGCATGGTACTGGGAGAGAATACACACCTTAACCAATGATAGAATTGAAAACCCTGATATAAACCATGAACGTGTAGGCATCTGAAATTTGACAAAGGTGCCAAAAGCACACAAACAGGATAAAGGACAACATCCTTAACAAATGGTACTGGGAAAATTGGATGTCTGTATGTAGAAGAATGAAACTTGACCTATATCTCTCACCCTGCATGGAAATTGACTCCAAATGGATCAAAGACTTCAGTATTAAACCAGGGATGCTGAAACTCACAGAAGAAAGACTCGGGAGTACACTTGAACATATAGGTCCAGGCAAAGACCATTTGAATAGAGCTCCACCTATGCAGGTGATAACACCAACAATGAACAAATGAGATCTCATAAAATTAAAAAACTTCTGCTCTGTAAAAGAAATTGTTACACATGTAAAAAGACAACTTACAGAATAGGAGAAAATTTTGCTAGCCATATATCTGATAGAGTATTAATATTCAGAGTATATAAAGAACTCCAAAAAACTAAATAACAAGAAACCAAATAACCCAATTAAAAAAAATGGGCCTCAAATTTAAAAGAAACATTTCACATAATGACATTACAATGTCTAACAGATATTTCAAAAGACTGCTCAATGTCCCTAGCCATCAGGGAAGTGCAGATTATAATCACTCAGAGATACCATCTCTCCTCAGTCAGAATGGCTAAGATCGAAAACACTAACAGCAAATGCTGGAGAGGATTGAGGGGAAAGAATCCCTTAGACATTGTTGGTAGGACTTTGAATTGGTATAACTTCTTTGGAAATCTGTGAAAGGTTCCTCGCAAAACTAAAAATGAAAGTACTATACAACCCAGCTATACTACTTCTGTGAATATTCCCAAAGGATGCTGCATGATATTGATGTGGGGAGAATGGTCTTTTTGGCTGTCTCATCTGGGGTGCCAAATGTTGCAGGGACAGGAATCAACGTCCCAATGTTATAAGGTTCTTGTGTTCTGAAGTCGAAGATTGAAACTAGAACATGGTGTAGAGGATTAAGGTAGAGTTTATTAGAGGAAAGAAAGGCTGGAACTCATGGACTCCAGATGTGGAGTGCCATGAGGGGCTAGGATGCCCTGGAGAACTCATGGTGCCTAGGCATGGAATCCATGAGGAACAAGGAACAAGAAACGGACTCATGGCACTGGAGTGTCATGAGGGGCTAGGGTGCCAGCAGTGGGTGATGACCTTCAGGAATTCCAAAGCCCTTCAAAGACCTTGAGAGATCCATACCAGCATGGCTGCTCTAATCCTGCCTCAATACCACAGAACTCTTGCACATCTGTTTACTGCAGCTCTATTCACAGTAGCAAAGAAATAAAGTCAGCTCTAACATCTGACACTGGATGACAAGATAATGAAAAGATGATACATATGCACAATGGAATCGTATGCAGCCATCAACAAAAATGACATTATGCAATTTGCTGGTAAATGGATGGAGCTGGAAGATATAATATTGAGTGAAATATCCCAAACACAGAAAGACAAACACCACATGTTCTCCCTTATATGTGAATCTAACATTGAGAATAATATTCTTAATTAGAAATTCCCCAAATATAAACCAGAAAGAAACATAAGTGGGAAGGTTGGGGGGGGGGAACATTCTGAAAAGAGAAGTAGAAAACAGAATAAAAAGGTAGAAAGGACAATAATGAGAAGATCATTTTTTTCAATTTATTAAATTACATTTTTATATACATGCTCCTTGCCTCCCTCTTTCCCCCTTTCTTCCTCCCTCCTTCCCTCCCGTTCCTATCCCATCCCAACCTACCCTCCTTCCTATCACTACATGGTCCCAGTCTACTCCCTCCTATTCTCCTGTCCTTTGGTTCTGTGGGTCCTGGGGTTCTCTCTGTGTCATCTGTTCTCATGGGGGTTCATGTTTCTGCAGCAGACAGATTGACCCATCCTTGGGCAGCCCCCTGATATGGGTATGCCCCTAACTCTGTCTGACCCCTTACCCCTAAGGATCCTACTGCCTGAAACTATTTCCCCTGAGATCCACGCCAGTCCATGGGGGCACGCTGACATGTCCACCACTGTGCAGGTCTGATAAGCTCAAGTCCCATCGCCATGAGGTCCTGGCTGTGGCTGCCCCGTCTTGAGTAGAGTGACCTGTCCAGCAACAGGACTCTCCATCTTTAGGCTCTTACAATCTTACTGCCCCCTCTTGCACTAAGTTCCCTGAGCCTCTGGATGGGGGGAGATTTGGCTGGCCTGGTTCCAGGTGAACATTGTAGGGTTACCGCTGTTCTGCATTCAGGTTATTTACTGTCCATCTTACTCTTCTCGCCTTGCACATGGCTGCATCCTGTCTGGGCTAAGATGCTCTCCACGATCCCCAGGAGATAGGAAATCCTCCACGAAAGCCTGCTGGTGTCCTGCAGCCCAGTGAGTGGCCTGGGATGAATCCCAAGCCTTGTGCTGAGCACTGGCCCCAACCCAAAAAGCAGGAGGATCATTTTGATGGGGGAGGGAAGTGAAGGAATAGGAAACAGGATGAGGCAACAAAAACTCACACCAAGCACATAAAGCACAACCAGACAGAAACCTTCCACTCTACTGAACCAGAAGCACATGCCTGGCACTATAAAACAAGGTGAATACTGAAGATAGAGAAACCATAGGCCCCAGGAGGAAACAGATCTTTCAATAGGAAGCTACCATCTAAACACATCATTGTACCCTTAGGTCAAAGAAGCATTCAGTGCTCAACCAAGAAGTATTTCTTTGCCATGGAAGATGTGCAATGCAGAGAACCACAACTGGCCAAAGCAAAAAGTAAGAGACTGTGGACAGCTTGGTCCTAATCAAGACATCTGAATTTACCTCAAGGCTCAGGGAACTTTGGTCAAGAAGGGGTGACAAGAATGTCACAACCAGAAGATGGAGGGAGGTAATGACTGACAGTTCATACATACCAAGACAACTGTACCCAAAAACTCAATGCAATGGTGTCTACTAGAGCGCCACAAAAGCTGCTCCTCAATGTCTCACCTGGAACAGGGAAAATCACAGGAGACACAGCACTAACCTGAAAAGGTGTGTGATTCTAATATGGAACAGGAGAAGGGGGAGTTCCTACACCCTGTGGACCATTTGTTGCCTGGCGGGTACTCAGGCCCTGCCTAGGGCAGGCGTCCTGGTTCTGACTCAAATGATCACATAGGAAGATGTGGGAGAGGGTGAGAAAATTGCTAGAGGGGAGAATGGATAGGACAGTGAGGGGCAGGGAGTGGCTGATGAAAACACAAATTTGTTTTAATATAATTAAACATAAAAATCAAAAATATAATTAAACATAAAAATTAAAAATAAAATTGGAGAACGAAGTGACATGAGCTACAACATTCAGACAAATAAAATGAACCGTTAGAAACTTAAAGAAAAATGCATAAAAAATTTAAAACAATGAAAGAGTTGAAAAGTTTTTTTGGAAGCAAGAGCAAAAGATAACAATGAAAGAAAAATGAAAAAACTTGAGCAAGTTGCCCTGAAGTTTTGTTTTATTGCTAGATGAGGATTTCAGAATGAGAACACAGAAAATAAGAGGAAATCTCAAATCTCTTGTTTTCTGTCTGCATGGATTCGACTGCACCAGATAAAATGGCAGACTTGATGTGCTCTGTGACTGCACTGGACACTTCTGCGCTGCTGTGAAAGAAAACAGAATTGACCTGCTTACTAGCCCAAGTGCCTATCTTGGTTCACCATCTCCGTGGCTTTCAGATCACCACGGCAGGCGGACATAGGTGGTGCAGAAGGAAGCAAAAAGCAGTTGGAACTGACCGCATTTATCATCTGTAGCTTTTCTCGACAGATGCCCCATGTTTTGGAATCCCCAACATCCTGGGGTTTCCATTGTTTAGGTTTTGTCCTCATAGTTTTGTGCAATGCCTTGACAAGGACTTTTCATACAGTAACAGAGCCTGCTCCCTGTTGGCTGGCTTCTGAGTCCTTCCTTAAAAATCCAAGCTAAGCTGCCTTGACCTGTAGGTGTTAGATTCTGCAGGCTTGAAAACCCATCACCGTAACTCGTATCAGCAATATTAAGTCTGCCGGTCCATAAACAGGATTTCTTTTTTTCTAGATAACTTTTAATTTCTTTAAAAATGGTGGTTTCAAGGGGCTGGAGAGATGGCTCGGGGTTAAGACTCTTCCTGGAAAGTCATCTTACGTAAAAAAACGCCCAGCGGAAACAGTAGTGTCCCGCACTTCCGGTCCTGGTGGGAGGAACCTGGAAAATCCCAGAATAAAGCAAAAAGACGGTAGAAACAACTTAGGATGGTTCCTGAAGTCACCCTTGATCCCTCACAAGGGCACGCAATACCCTCTGACACACACACACACACACACACACACACACACACACACACACACAAAGAATAGTGGTTTCAGTATACAAGTCCTTTATTTCCTTAATTAAATTTTCAATATTTTATTCTTACATGTAAAATTAAAAATAGAATTAATATTCCTTTTAACATGGTAAAGACATTCCCTCCTTTGCAGATTATTTGTGGCTGATAGATAAAACATAACTCAGTTTTATGTGTTAATCTTGATCTTGCATCCTGAAGTTTGTTAGATTTATTTTTAATAGCTATTAGTATATGTGTGTATGCTATAGAATATGCATATGTATATGAAATTTCATAATCTGTAAATAAAGATTGCTTTACATCTTTGTATCTAATTTAGATGTCGATGTCTTTTTTGGCTTTTTCTTGCCTAGTAGTTCCTGCTAAGATGTCTATCTAGCACAATGTTGACATCAATCTGCAATGTTGTAAAGTGTATAACTCATCTTGTTCTTGACATAGGAGGGGAGCTTTAGCTTTCTCCATTAAATGTGATGTCAGTTGTGAGTTTTAAACTGTCTTGTAAGATCTAAAGTAACACCTTTCTGTGTTTGTTGAATGTCGTCATAATAAGACCTTAAATGTTGTCAAATGCCTTTTCTGCATCTCTTGAGACAGTCTCTTGTGTGCTGCTGGTTGTGTACTACAACACAATGACTTTTGTAGAATCAGGCTTGTGTTCTTGAGACAAATCATCCTGTGCTGCATCTGATTGTTACATGGTGCATAATTCTTTTAATGTGCTATTGGTTGCAATGTGCTGAAAGGACATGTTAATCATTGACAGTGGATGGTGATTGTGTTGCTGAGTCTGAACATCCTGTGCTGAGGTTGGGTCTTGGCTCCAAGACAGAGTAACTTGGACACCTATCAAACACATGTTTGCTAGTTGAAGATTTCACACATCAAGGAAATATCAAGGAAATCATGCATGAGTAAATATATTTCTGCTCATGTAAGTTTTTAGTTCTATATACATTACTTACCATGCTTGGCAGTTAAAAAAATCCTCTAGCAACCCAGTGAACACAGATTTATACATTCTTAAATTTAAAATAACTGTTTGCTATTGTCTCACCTCATTTATAGACCATGTGGATATAGGAAATGTGACTAAATATAAGCTTAATATTTATTACTGCTTTACTTTTTACTTGTAGTGAGTTGTAATAAATTTTGCTTTGAATGACTTTCTCTTATCAGATATTCCCCAACAATGTTTTATTTGATATGCTTAAGAGCATGCCATTCCTTTTCACTTTTTCTCTGGTTATAAAGCCCCTCCCCACATTTGGGTATTAGCTTGTAGCCATCACCTTGTCTCTCATATGCTTTTCTTCATAAAACACAGGGTATTTTTTTTATCAAAACAATATCTTTCTTAAAATAGTTAAGTTTTACCAAGATGTTCATTGAGAACATGTGTTACATTGTTATTAGTTTATAGCCATTTTCTTTAAATTCATGCATTTCTCATATATTTTTGAAGATATTAGTGAGTAAAATTATTAATTTAAAAAGTTATTTTTCCAATAATATAAAAATCCAATATGATCGATAAAATCTGATTTCTATACTTTCTTGTTTTTTATCTTTATTTTTTATTTTTTAATGGGAGAAAGAATGGTTTATTCAGCTTGTGGTTCCAGACAGGAAATACAGTCTATGATGGCGGGAAAGACATGGCTGACTGTCAGAAGCTTGAGGCAGCCAAGTCACATCCATTGTGAAGGCCAAGAGAGCGAAGCTGCAAGAGCAGACACAGGGCCGAGATGACCTACCTCACATCATGCCATCTGTGATGTGCCCTCCTCAGAGAGGCTCCAACCTCTACAGTTGCCATGACCTTCCCAAACAACGATTGAGTATTCAAATAATTCACATTCAAACCATGACATCTCCACCCCTGGCTGCCAATAGGATCATAACCACTTCATGATATGATCCATACTCAGTCCAACTTTAAAATCGCAACACAGTGCTGGACAGATGGCTCAGGGGTTAAGATTCTGCCAGGAGAGCCAAAGATCCTGAAAGCAGAAGGTCCTGAATTTGGATCCCAGGTCCCATATAAAAGTGCCAGACGGAAATGGCGGCAGCCTACACACACTTCAAGGCTTGGTGAGTGGAGCCCGGGAAGCAAAAAGGAGGTAGAAGCAATACAGGGTGATTCCTGAAGTCACCCTTGATCCTCCACAGGGATACATAGTGCCCTCTGATACATACACACACAGACAGACACAGACAGACACAGACACACAGACACACAGATACACAGACACACACACACACACACACACACACACACACACACACACACTAAATCAACGAATAAAATTAAAAAATAAAAAAAGTCCCAACACAGTCCAAAAATCCAAAGTCCAAAACCTCCTGTATATCAAAAGGTAACTTACATACTTTCAATATACATGACACAGAATAAACATTCCTTTTCTAAAAAAGATGGACGGGAGCATATGCCTGGAAAATCAGTCCATAACATGACCAAAAACCAGCAGGACAAACTCCAAATCCTCTTGTTGAAATTCTCTTAGTTCCAAAGGGCTTCAATTCTACCCCTCCAGGACAGCTGCCTGAAGAACACATCTTGGGCTGGCTCCTCCATGGTGTACAGCTTTCATGGGCAGATGATGCATGCTGGTTCTGGCTTCTCCAACATGTCTCATCTTCATGTCTCAATGTCAAGCCAGACTTTAACTCCACAACACAAAATGCCCTTCCTGGGCCTCTCTGGAAGATTTTTAACCCTAGAACACACTGCCTGCTTCCAACCATTCTCTGAAACATTGGGGGAGGAATCCATGACCTCCTCATGCTTGCATATTCAGTGCCTCTCAAATCTGTACCATGTGGACAGCATTGCCAGGTTTTGTTACAGTCTCATGTTGAAGACTGGGCTCCTTGAATTAGCTGGTTCAGCTTCTCTGTGCTGATGCTGGGCAGAATCTCATTGGACTTTTGCTTTAGAGAAGTAACAGGCAATTCTCTTGGAACTCTGACTTCAGTTCCTCACTTGCAAAATAGTTGCATTTTTATGGGTGGGGGCTTTTCCTGATGATCTTGTCCTCAGGGTGTAGCCTCTTCTATTGTTCAAATGGAGAGCTGACTTTGATTCATTGATGAAGCAAATCTCTTTAATAATAGCCACCATGGGATGGAATTTCCCCGTGGGATGGAATCACTACTGATTTTGTGCCAGGGGCACATGGCTAATAACAGAGGAGGAGGAGAAGGAATTTTGGTCCATTCACTTCCTCTTGTCGGTTTTCTCAGGATGACCAGTGTCTATCAGGTTGTCTGTTTGTGTTACCAGATTCTGTTAACATTTTATGGTGATTTCTAGTTTATCACACAACAACACTCCACTTCTCAGTAATAATTTTTATACCAGTTTCTCTATTGTGCTACTGTGAGACACCAATCAAATCCAAGTAATTTAATGGGAAAAGAGATTTAGTCAATTTATGGTTCCAGAGGAGAGATACAGTCAATTATGGTGATAAAGGCATGACTAGGTGGTAGAAGTTAGAGGCAGCCAAAGTCACACCCATCATGGAGGCTAAGAAAAAAAAATTGCTCCTTATACTATACTTTTTTTTGATTAACCATATATGTTTTTTTAAATTATTTTTTAAACTTTATTGTGTGTGTGTGTGTGTGTGTGTGTGTGTGTGTGTGTGTGTGTGTGTATCAGAGGGTACTGTGTGTACCTATGGAGGATCCAAGGTTGACTTCAGGAATCATCCTGGACTGTTTCTATTTCCTTTTTGCTTTTCTCTGAAATTTCCCAGGCTCTACCCACCAGGGCTGGATGTGTAGGTTACCCTGGTCCTTTTATATGGGATCTGGGACTGAGGGCCTTCTACTTGTGAGGCAGAGATTTAGTCCCTGAGCTATCTCTCCAGCCCTATACTATACTTTTAGAAAAGGGATTAACAGTCATAATAGAGTTCCCATACTAATGGGGAGCCCAAGAAGAGGCTCAGATTTATGCTACTGAGTCTTTACCCCTCACTAGGGTGGAGGACTCAGAGGAATGGGAGGAAGGATAGGGGAGGGATGAAAGGGGTGAAAGGAAGGAGGGAAAGGGAGAGAGTGTAAGAGGGGATGACTGGGGAGGGGAGGAGGGAGGGAGAGGATGGGAGTACTTATTGAGCTTGTATGATTAGGAAAAATAAAATGTGAGAGAAAAATAATGAAATAAATATATGCACAATATACTGATAGTTTTATTAATTAAGGTTAAATAAATATATGCAAAATACTTTTCATTATTCCACTGAATTGCAGTTTGTTATTTAAATGCCTGAAACTTTCCAGAAAGTGACATCCTAATGTCAGAGACATTTTCACCCAAGCATGAGTCTCCAGTATATGCAAGTATAGGACTTTGTAGGAGTTAACTTTCCCTCCCTCCCTCCTTCCCTCCCTTCCTCCCTCCCTCCTTCCCTCCCTCCCTTTCTTCCGTGTATATTTATGTGTATTAGAGGGCATTGAGAGTCGAACATGTAGGCCATTTCTAGTGGGATCAGAGGGTTGAATTCAGACCTTTCTGTTTTCCAGACAGAGACTTAACCCTGGAACTATCTCTCCAGCACTTGTTTCTTTCTTTGCTGTCTACTCTTCCTAGTTTTTCTTCATCTTTCTGATTATTTATCACCTTTCCTATGTATGTCTGCTGAATGAAAAATTATATGGCTTTATATTGTGCTTTTATATCCTTCACACATAAAATAGCCTAATTTAATCTGTGCATATGTATCTGTGTGTATCAGAGGACACTGTATCTGTGGAGGCCCAAAGGTGACTTTGGGAATCATCCTGGATTGTTCTACATTCATTTTGCTTTGCTCTAGGGTTTCCCAGGCTCTGTCTTCCAGGGCTGGAAGTGTATGTTGCTGCCATTTCCACCTGTGTTTTTATTTGGGATCTGGGATTTGAACTTAGGTCCTTCTGTTTTCAGGGCAGATGTTTAACCCCTGACTCTTCAGCTCCAAAATAGTCTAATTTAATATATGCCTTTGTCTGTACCCTGAACTACTACAATCTTTGTGGGGGAATGAGCTGAGTGAGAGCTGGAAGTTGTGTAGCTCTCACCACATTAGCAGCACTTTCCCTGTTGTGATGTCCCCACAACTCTCATGGCCTGACAAAGAATAGTTAACCTACTTGGGAACCAAATAGTGCACTTTGATAATCTGGTTGTGATCATAAGAAGCTGATAGTGGTTTTCTTCTTGTTGCATTGTATCGACAACAGATGTAGCTGGTGTGGTATTAGAAGTGGTGAGGTACCACAATCCCATGAGGATGCTCAGAAAAGCCCCTCTGTAACAGAGCTTCCTGTGAATAATTCCATGGCTTTTCCAGAAAAAAGTCAGACACAGTAAGAGAATATTTCACTTAGCACACAGTCACTGAGACTGTGTGGCTAATGCAAATGTGAGTCATGTACACTTGACCTTCAAACCACTCAATACCTAAGAGATAGCTCTCATTTTTTTCTCAAGTTGTTCTTAGAACAAAAAATCCACAAGATTGAATGAATCCAAACCACAGATGTCAGAGGTTAGACTGAATGCTAAAGTACTATGTGTTAAACTTGGCTGAGCTTGCTCTTCCATCCTTCTGTACCACCAATCATGCTCTCCAAGGACCCAGATTTAATATTCTCATTATTTTGTCAGGTGCAATTTACCAATGTCATAAAAAAGCCCAACCACCCAAATGTCTTTTAAGATGAGATTAAATTCTTTCATTAAGATATGCTCTTTACAATGGGAGCTATATTGCTGGAATTAAGTATCCAGACTTCAGAAAGCTTATTTTTTCTGAGTCTGGTTAAGGGACAAAAGTTACTGGACTAATCAAGAATGCAATTATAACTGCTTGCAAAAGAATAAGCTGTATGTGAATTCTGTTGGAAGAAGAAAAGAAGGGAGGAGGGAGATCTGGGCTGGATCATCTGCCAGTACTCATCACTGATCCATTTCTAATATTTAGAGTATACTAAGATACAGAGAATACAAGTTACAGGTACATAAACTAATGTTCCTTGTTAATTCAGAGACAATTGAGAACATTATTTTAGGACTAGCCTCATGCTGGAGAGAAAAATGTTTCAAACACAATGATCCAGTGGAGATTCCTTTACCATTAGAGCCCATTAAATTTTTCCCTACATATAAAAAATGTCAAAAATACAAATATAAAAGTAATAGTCAAAGAATTCCTGATGACCAAACATCATGTTATTAGATTTTTGCTGAATTTTCCTGACTACAGGTTTTTCCAATGATGATTTGTATTTAGTTAGAATTTTTTATATTACCTTTTTCGTGTGATACTTTGATGCATATTTTCACCCTGGAATGCTAAATAAAGCATGTCCACATGTATATCGCTACACACGTTACCTAGATTTGCCGTAAAAACCCTGAATATCGACATTCCCAGCAACATGCACTGGGTTAACCACAGGCACCTTGGCACACACTAGGTTCCCTGAGTTTATTGCTGTCTGATTCCGTTTGTTCTTTTGATCAACATATTCCCTTTTCTTCTAATCTCTGATAGCCACTATTTTATTTTCTTCTTGCAGATTAACTTCTTAAAATTCTATCTAATATAATGGTAAGATTTTCCATGTTGTTAGAAATAATGAGTTTCTTATTTCTTTATGCTTTTTTTCCAATTTCTTGGATATGTATGTGGGGAGTAGTGTGTATTTGTATGTATGTGGGCACACGTGTGTGCAGGCACAAGTGCATGTGGCATACATGTATGGGGAGACACAAGAATAATATGAAGAACCATCTTTGATCAGTCTCACACCTCAATTTAAATAGATAAAATCTATTTTTTTTAGATAAAGTCTCTATTTAAATCACATTTTGTTGGGTGGTCAGCTTGTTCTGTAGTTTCCAAAACTTTTGCCACACGTGCACACACACGCGTGCATGTGCACACATGCATACTGGGGTGTTATATAATATTAAAAGGAAGCAAGAGAGTCTGAGGACATAGCTCAGCATTTGAACTCTGAAGCACGAGTAAAAAGGCCCCTGATCACGTGTAAAATGCTGCACATGCATGGTAGCCTGCCCGTGATTCCAGTCTGAGAAATAAGACAAGACAAAAAGGTAAACGAAAAGAAAAACAAGTTGGACTACATTACAATTAAGAAGTTTTGTGCACCACAGTATAACACCCTATATAACACCTATATGAAGTATAATATCACAAGAGAGAATATGTTTAAATCATGTATCTGATAAGGAATGAATATCTGGTACATATAAGGAGCGTATCCACATTACTTACTAAAAAGTAAGCAACAGAATTAAAAATTTTATATTTAGTTATTATTATTGTGTATGCACAATGTGTGAATGCTGTGGCTTGTGTCACATAGTGCAAGTGGATGTCAGAAGACAGTTTTTGTGCAGTTATCTCCTTCCACCTTTACCTGGGTTCTGGGCATTAGACTTGAGTCATCAGCTTGCATAGCAAGTGTGTCCATCCACTTAGCCATCTTGTCAGCCTGAAAGCCATCTAATTTAAAAATGGGAAAAGAACATGAGTGGCTACTTGCTCTCAAGACATAAGTAGATGACTAGCAAACATGAAAAGATGGTCAATGTCGCTGATCTTTCAGAATTCCGATCAAAGTCTCAATGAGATGTCACTTCCTGTCTATCAGGATGTTCATTAGAAAAGGACAAGTGTTACAGGGATGCAGAGAAACTGGAACCCATGTGAACAACTATGTGAAATGATGCCCCTGCCGTGTAAAACAGTATGGTGTTTACACAGGAAATTAAACAGAATCACTGTATAATGCGGCAATGTGCACCCACGTACATCATTATTCGCACAACCCACAGGTGGAAATATCCCAGGGTCACTGAGTAGAGTATGCAGTATGGTCCATACACAATCATATGTTTTGAGTTTAAAAGCAAATCAATTGTTAATCTGCCTAGCTGTCAGTCTGCTTGGTCAGTTTTGCTTTTTCTCTCCAAAGGCAGTGAAGAGACAACTTCTATGATCGTTTTGCATGCTAACCTCTTCTTTCTACCACTTTTCAGTCTCACTTTTTTAATCAAGCCAGAGCAATTATGGTTAAGATAAGGTCAGATGTTTTTACCCAAAGTTAGAAACTTTCTAGATTGTCAATGCACAGTTTCAACTTTAACAGCGCAATAAATCTCAGTCTGAATCAGTGCTGTGCTTGCTTTCAAGATGATGCAGAGGCACAAAAAGGTAAGTGTACCTCAGACTGTGGTTTACCAATGATTACCTGTCTGGTGATTTGGATCTAACTTAAGATACAGAGATCAGGTGGGAAGCAGAATCTAAGGCATTGCAGTTTACTGAGCTGCAGCAGTAGCTTCAGGACAGAACAAAAACAAAACAGTAACAACAAAAAAAACCCACAATGCAACATCACACAAAAAACTGCAGCTGTGTAGTCAATGTGAGTAAACTAGATCATGAGGCGTAAGTATTCATACTTCTTTCTTTTGCATCTTATAACAGAGTACTCACAGTTCAGAGGTGACTGTATGTAGGGATCCCATAGGACAGAGTGATCCTGCTCTGAGGTAGGTCGTATTCTTCTTACATCACAGGTAACCAGTGGCTTGGTGCAAAAGCCTCCATGTCAGTGGATGAACATGAGTTCTCAGAATGTGGCTGTGATATAAATGGCCATTTGACATTTGTTAGCTCCATCAATATGTTAGATGTTGTATCTACCATCATTTGAGTTCTGATCAATGAGATTGCAATCTTAATTAACTAATCATAGAGACAAGCCACAAATAGAAAGGTACAGAGAGGCTCATCTGCCAGTCTCTGCAAAGAAGAAGCCTGCGACATGTAAAAGCGCTGGTGTGCACTGAGATGCAGTCAGGTTGATATCGCACCGTCTCATCGCAGCTGAGAGAGCAGACCAACTGCCAGCATGATCCCCTCTTAGTTCCCCATGGCTCACATGTTAGCTCATTTCCCTTCCAGCACGACGGAAGTGTGCTCTGATTTCTTCAGCACCTCTTGAGGAGGGAAGGTCTCTGTGGTGGGAATTCCAGGTGTATCTGAGAAGTAAGTAGCTATAATTCACTGCAGATGCAGCTCAGTTAAGAAAGTGTGTGCTTGCAGCACACATCCTTGGATTCTCTAACCTTAGGTTAGAGAACTAGTGCCATATAAACTAGGTGTAGTGGTGTATTCCAAAACATCTAACTCTCAGGTGGATGTGGAAGTTCAAGGTTACCCTTGGTTACAAAGTGAGTTCAAGGTCAGTCTGGACAATCACAACAACAATCCACCCCCCTGTGAGAGTTTCTTAGTCTAGGAAGAGAAGGCCATAGTTTAGCATTTTGGATAAAATTGGCAGTGAATCCCTGAATAGATTCTGAAGACATTGCAGGAGCAGCAGAAACCACACTGTGATGGGCCTATGTGAAGTCAGGAGGAATGATTGTCACACACTGCCACGGTTTGAAATGTGTCCCCTACAGAACCTTGCTGGAGGAAGATGGTCACAAGGAATGGGTCTTGAGGTGGATTAGTCCCACCCTATCTCCAGGAAGACTCTGCCTTTGCAGCAAGCAGTCTGCAGCTCTCAGCTCATGGATAGGAGTGACTTAGCTCAACTCCAGCTTCCACAGGCCAGCTCTGGAACCATGAGCTGAGTAAATCTCCCTTTCTCCCTTAAGTTGTTCAACTTTAGGTGCTCTCTCACAGCAACAGTTAAGAGTAACTGTTACAAGTACCCACTGGGATAGCCAATATGTCATGTACCAGATCTTGGATACAGTTAAAAGCACAACTGGCAGAGTGCAGGAGCAGGATGACCCCAATACATTGGCATAAGCAACAGGAAGACACAGTCGCTCTGATCTAGATGATGAGATTTCCAGGCAGAGGAAAGTGCCTTCTCTGACAGTTATTGGTCACCTTTCATTTTAGTTAACAGGAGCATGCATTCACGAAATGGTCAGGAGTGACGCTGAGGTTAGAAGTAGACACTCAGGTTTGGGGAGTTGTGAAAGATGAGCTTTTCATACAAGGAGATTGTCAGTGGAGCAAGTACCTAAGTCAGGTACTCACACCAAAACTCAGATTAGGCTGTATCATCTCAGAGTTAGCCTTGCATATATAGAATTAAAAACTCAACTCCTGATAAACCTCAGTAGTCCTGTTGCTTTAATCCAGAATAGGAAAGGGGTTGTAGAACTTCTGAGGAGAGCAGGAAATGCTTTCAGCCTGGCATCGTGGTCCAAGTGAGCAGCCTCAGCCACAGTCTGTTTGTACATTGCCTGGAAGGACCCTGCCTGGAAGGACCCTGCAAATATTCATGTGTTGCATTCGCTCTCATTGATCCCTGCTTTATAAGCGTGTGTTTCTGTGAAAGATGGACAGTGACCTCATTAGAGGTCTTAGAGAAAGGTAGGTTGGTGCATGCCCCTGCTGTGGGCACTCTACTTCTATCTACGTGAGATTGGGTTCTTTTTTGCCTGGAGGAACCAGTCTCTGTGGATTGGCTGGAGTCTGTGAGTCTAGAGATCATATGGTTTCTCACGGGCCAAGAGTGCTGTTGTGGAAATCATCTTATGAATCTTTAAAAAGTAAACAAACATTTTTCATTTCTAAATCAGAAGAGATTACATTTAAAGGTTACATAGCCAGCCGACTTTGAGAACGGGAGATGAGGCCACACTGCCTGCCCCCCCTGCTCTGTTGAGAACTGTGCCTTACAGCTATCCCCTCTCTAAGGCCAGGACCACAGAGTCAGTGTGTGGCCCCTGACTTGCCTCAGGTTTCTGTAGGAATATAAGTCTGAACCTGTCTAGCTATATTGCACATGCTCAGTAATTCAGATTTTCTCTGCAGAGAACACTTGCTTAGGATCAGGACTGTCCTTACTGGAATGGTTCTTCAGCTTCATCACTGTTCCTGAGAGCAAGAAGGGTGGTGGGTGGGGACGGGATATCTCATGTCCTGTCCAGGGCTAAAGCTCCTATACTAGTACTCTTGGCTGTGTTTCCAGTTTTCAGAGCAAAATGGAAACACTTAAGTGATAGAGTTGAAAAGTAGTGCAGTGAAGTGAGATTTTTTTAAAAGTATAATATGCATAAACTATTAAATACATAAGGAACTAGATGTTTTAGAATAACACAGATAAAATCAAATAACTAATAGTAATTTGAAAAGCAGATATTTAGTAATGAATATAGACAATATGAGTTATGCAAACAAAACAGTGATTTTATGTAATAATAAAATTATAAGGTAATATCAAACCTAATTAAAGATTAGCAAATTCACATTTTATCACAAAATGGTAAATTCTCAGCAACTTTATGTGGTTGAACTAAATATACAATAAGAAAACTTTTAAAGGATCTCTAATAACTAGACAGGATCCATGTTTTTAAAGGATCTCTAATAACTAGACAGGATCCATGTTTGGTGTTGTGCCAGAATGAATATACCCTATTAGAGGTTGATCAGAAATGTCCTTTGAGTCTGGTCAATGTTGGAAAAATACTCCTTTACTTTTTCATTGGTCACTTTTTGTCTCATGAGCAGAAAAGCTGCTTCTTCTCCGATCTCTTGTTTCTCTTTCTTCGTGTTTTGGTTCATTTGCAGGGCTATATCAAAACACCCTAGTTTGAATGGTCTATAAAACACAGGAATTTGTTTTTCTCAGATGGCTGGAGTCTGAGAACAAGGCATTAACAAGTTTGGTGTCTGGAAAGAGCTATACTCTGCTTCCACGCTCCTGCCCTTTTGTGTCCTTCAGAGAGAATGAACTGTCTCTCCGAGGCTAGAGTGACAGACCCTAGGAAGAGAAAATATTCTCCAAAGCCTCTTTTGCAAAGATCTAAACTCAGAGTGGATCCTCCCTAACTTCATCAAATTTTCCTAGAAGGACCACCACGGAAGAGTGCCAGAGGGCTTATGTTTAAATATGAATTTGGAATAACACATCTGACCATACAAGTGACCTTTTCCCCTCCATGTATCCCGAGTGCTGCTCCCCTGACGTCTTGCTGTTCCTCCTGCTCCCCTGCAGTCATACATCCTGTTCCTCCTGCTTCCCTGCAGTCATGCTGTTCTTCCTGCTCCCCTGCAGTCATCCTGTTCCTCCTGCTCCCCTGCAGTCATTCATCCTGTTCCTCCCGCTCCCCTGCAGTCATGCTGTTCCTCCTGCTCCCCTGCAGTTGTGCATCCTGTTCCTCCTGCTCCCCTGCAGTCATGCTGTTCCTCCTGCTCCCCTGCAGTCATGCTGTTCCTCCTGCTCCCCTGCAGTAATGCTGTTCCTCTTCCCCTGCAGTCATGCATCCTGTTCCTCCTGCTCCCCTGCAGTCATGCTGTTCCTCCTGCTCCCCTGCAGTCATGCTGTTCCTCCTGCTCCCCTGCAGTCATGCATCCTGTTCCTCCTGCTCCCCTGCAGTCATGCATCCTCTTCCTCCTGCTCCCCTGCAGTCATGCATCCTGTTCCTCCCGCTCCCCTGCAGTCATGCAGTTCCTCCTGTTCCCCTGCAGTCTTGCTGCTCCTCCTGTTCCTGTGCAGTCATGCATCCTGTTCCTCCTGCTCCTCTGGAGTCATGCATCCTGTTCCTCCTGCTCCCCTGCAGTCATGCATCCTGTTCCTCCTGCTCCCCTGCAGTCATGCATCCTGTTCCTCCTGCTCCGGTTGTAACAACATCTCAGTACTTCACTGTTCTGGAAATCTTTAAGTTTGGCCAGGTGCAAAACGAACTTTCAATCTTTCTAATCCTGGCAGTTCTCCAAGCATAACTCAGACATTTTGTTATAGAAACACCTACTTCCCTTCGGGAGAAATTGGTTAGGCCAGCTGAAAATAGAAAACTCAAATGACAGTGATATTTTTGGAGGGGGCACACATAGTCCCATGCAGCATAACACCATGCTAACCGATGACTAGCTTAATGTGCCACTAGGTCCCCTACATCTATATTGGAGTGAAGGGAGCACTGTCAAGTGTGTGGGTGGCAAGGGGAGGGGAAGAAATGGACTTGTTTTGCTGTCAGTGTTGTGCAAATGCTGCTGAAGGGTCCTTAGTGCACAGCACACAGGGAGTGCTCTTAGGGTAACCGATTTACTGTGCCTCACTGTTGTGTTAGAGCATACTACTAGCTGCTGCACACAATCTACTGTTAACTACTACACAATCTACTGTGAAACTACTGTTTCACAACATCACCTCTTGCATTGTTCTTCCTTTTTACCAAGTGGAAGGCCAAGTGCTGATCTTTGAGGGTCTTTCGTTGTCTATCTTGTTTGCTTCACTTACACTCCCACTAACAGTGGTTTCACCCTTGACCTTCACCAGTATTAAGCCTTTTCTTTTGACTTTTCTGCTGACAAAAACTCTGAAAGGTAGGAAGTGATATTTCATCATGGTTTGGATTTGCATTTCTGTGATGGTTAGTGATGCTGAGTGCCTGTTAATATACCCATTGTTCATGGTTTTGTCTTTGCAGGAGAAAGGCACATTTTTCCATTGGTGTTAAGAACTTTTTATGCATTTTGGACTAGAACTCTTTATCCAGATATTTAGTTTATTGATTTTTTTTCCTTCCAGCCCAGGAACTAGCTGCTTTTTGTTTTGTTGATTGTTCTCTCTGCTGTGCACGTTTTTCAGTTTGAAGTAATTCTACTTGTTTCTTCATCCTGTTATTTTATACTGTTGGTACCTTCTCCAGAAATCATGCAAAGATCTATGATAAGAATTAAACCTCCACATTTTTTCCCAGGAATTTTGCACTTTGTGTTTTGTGGGGTTTTTTTTTTGCATGAAACATACAACAAAGTTCTAATTTCACAACTGTGCATGTTAATATCTGATTTTCCTGACACTGTTAGCCGAGAATACCACAGTTACTCATAATGTGATTTTGGTGCTCTCATCAAAAATTATAGATGCTTGGATTTGTTTCTGGGCTTCTCATTCCCACCCTGTTTGCCAGTGCACTATATGCCAGTTGTGCCCCCACTACAATTTGATATCATGGTTCCGTACCTTCTTTATTAGTGTCATTGCAGCATCTATAGTTTTCTATGGCTTTCTATAAACTTGAAGTAATTTTCTATATGTGCAAGTAATGAATTGGAATGTTGATAGGTACTGTATTTGATTGTGTAAAATACTTTGGGCATGATTTCAGCAGTGTTAACATTCTTCAGTTCATGAGCACAGCAGGTCTTTTCATCATCTGTATCCTCTCCAGTTTCCTTCACTAATATTGTAAACATTTTGTTGTATATATCCATATATACATATTTCCATTAAATTTATTCCTAAAAGATGTGTAAGATTTTCGGGCCCCATCCCAAACAAGTCACGCTGTGGACAAAGAGCAAAAGGGCAATTTTATTAGCAAAAGACAAACTGCCCTGACTCTTCAGAATTCTTTCTGTCTTGTAGAGCTGTCTGTGTGAAGTGAGTCGGAAGAACTGACTCAATCACTATTTTCAATCACTATTTTGAACACAGTCAAAAAAGACAAAAGGGAGCATTCTTCTAAAGAGTCAGGGAAACATGTTGATGAATTCCGGAGCAAAGAAAATAATATTTTAAGGTCTACTGTTCTTCCTTCAGTTGATCAATAATCTCATCCTCAGATGCATTCCTTTAAAGTTATTTTGCTTCACATATTTCTTACATATGGACATCAAAAGCAGCTTGTAAGAGTGATTACAATTGAAAAGCACAGTTGTAATAGAAAGTCTAAAGACATGATGTCTTACTAGGTTACTGACCTTGAGAGTGTTGAACATAATAAGTTATCGGATTTATACTGAGCACTAATTAATCTTTGCCACACAGATATCTATTTTGCTCAACATGTTTTCAGATTTGATTTAATTATAAATTTTAACAAACTAAACTGTGTGATTTTCACATTTTTAAGGACCACACATTCCCTAAGGCCTTAGGAAGAATCTGTTTGCTATGGATCCTATCCAACATTATGAGGTTCTCCTGTCCAAAAATATGGTTTTGAAAGATGAGGTTGGGTTTACTAGTGGTGTACTTAGATAAGTTTTCATTAAGAAAGGATTTATAGTTTTGTCAATCCAAGCAAATTTTATTAGATCAAATTGTCTTAGGTAAATCTGTGGACTCTCTCCAGTTTGTTTTATGTTCAAAAAGCTCAGCACTCAGAAAATTTTTTTCTTTTAAAAATTGTCTTGTTGCTTTTTTCCCCCTCCCCCTCTGCCTCCCCTTTCCCCTACCTCTTTCCCTCCCTCTCTTCCCCATTCAAAGTGAAAGTGCATTATGATTTCTTATGGGTTCAGGGTCAAAGGGTTTCCTGAGCCTATCGTGGAGGAGGCGTTCTCATTGTGGTCTCCCCTCTTCCCAGACAGTGGAGCCAAAGCTAGTCCACGTGTGCACAACCTGCTGTATGTGTGTGCGTGTGCCCATGAGGACAACCCCAGTGTGCTTGGACTGTCAGAGCTCACGCCTCCAGTACCTTCGTCTTTCTTTAATTTGACTGACTTTAACTGAGCCTTATCCACATGTAACCATTGTTCAGAGTCACAGATCAAACCACACCTACTGCTCTTCAGCATTTGACTCACAAGGCGTTACTCTTAAGTTTCAAACCAAGACATGTTCATGAGTGTTGTGCATAGAAAGACTCCGTGTCCTCTGAACAGGCTCCTGAGCCACGAACTCCCTCAGGAGCAGATTCCTGCTCAAGAGACACTGGCTTGTTCTCAAGTCTGTGAAACCAGCCAGGGGACTAAAGCTAAGTTTAGACAACTAAAAATAAAGTAAAAACTTGGATTTTAAAGTTACTGTTATTATTATTACTTAAAAATCCACTTTTGAAATGTACTTATAAAGTAGTACAAAATCAGATCAATAAAGTTTCATTGTTATCCTCAAAGTAATTTTGCTTAGGTCCTAAGGAAATTAAGAACTTCTGTGATCAATCATCTTGTTCTCTTTAAATAATTCTATTGAAGAAACAGAGTGTAATTGTGAATTTTATGCACCATCTTTAATTTGTTTTTATTTCAATCTCAAAAAAAATTCAGTTTAAACTTTTGATCAGTTTCTGCTCTTGGTATGCACTTAGTATGCATTTCTGATATAGACAAATATCATTGATATTTGATTTTCTTTTAATTAATATGTCTTTAAAATCAGCACTTAGTATATACACAATAAAGAAAACTTCTGCAAAATAGCAACTTTTAGTTTTGCTGTTCTACTTTCTTCAGAAAAATATCAAATTTTCATGGAAGCTAGAAAGCTGGGGTTGGGTATTGCCTGTTGATATTTAATCTAAAACTATTTTTTTCTGAATCTCTTTCAATAGGAAAGCTCTTACTAGAAATTTATGAAGGATACTGAGGCAACTTTACACATAGGCTACATAAGTAAGTGTCATGGTTTGAAATGTGTCCCCCACAGTCTCATGTGTTTGGCAAGGTCATGACACTTTGATAGGTGGAGCCTTGCTGGAGGAAGGCAGTCACAAGGGGTGGGCCTTGAGGTGGATGAGTCCCACCCTACCTGCAGGAGAAGTCTGCCTTTGCAGCAAGCAGTCTGCAGCTCTCAGCTTCCAAGATGTCTGCGGTGACTTAGTCTCCTCCAGCTTTGGCCAGCCAGCCATGCCACCTCTGCTTTGAGAGACTGTACCTTCCCTCTGGAACCATAAGCTGAATAAACCTTCCTTTCTCCTTTAAGTTGATTGACTTTGAGTGTTCTTTCACAGCAATAGTTAAGAGTAACCATTACAGTAAGTTCAATGTATTCTAAAAAGATTGTTTGAAACTATCATCTTTTGAAAGGGACTGTTAGAAGGAAGGAGGAGGAGGAGTTAAAGTATCTTCAGGAGCAGTGAGGAATTCAGGAGAGGCCACAGGACCTGGGGAGCAAAAGGGCAACTACATGAGGAAGGTTGGAATGACAATTCCACATCTCTACCATAACCCTTCCTCAGATCCCTAAGCCCCAACCCCACGAATCAGTGTGGTGCAGCAGAGGTTACGTCTATGTGGGAAATGAAAGGGAAACAGCATCTGTCTGTGTGGGAACTTAGCACCAGGCATACCTCAGTGTGCTCAGGACCTAGCAAGACACCAAAGTACCAGGCTGGCCCTCAAAGGACTTGGCTACTGGCTGCCACTGGTTAAAACTATAAAAAGTTAACTCTGTTAGGTGATGTGTGTTTAGCAGCTTGGCTGTGGCACATTTTAAACTGTATATTTACACCAGTTTGCTACAATATTAGCCTTAATTACAATCATTTTTGCCAGTCATATCACAAGAAACTGAGAAATAGGTGGCTAGTGGTTTTACATACTTAAGTAACTCATGGAAATGGATTACGTATACTTTAGAATATGAAAAATAGGTTATTTAAAAGCTACATGGGAAATGTGCTCCTTTGATCTTGACTAATTTCCAGGAGACTACTCAACAGAGTTTGGAGTTAGTGAGTGAACCCACCCAGTTTTCAGATTAATGCCCTGAATCTAGGAAGCCAATCCTGTCCCTCTTGATCCTATATGCTCAGTGGGGACTTATTTTCCACTTAATGCCTAACAGCAAGCCACCATGAAGAATTTTACTCAGATGTCTTTGTCATTTGGAAAACTGGATAGGAAGGTGCATCACTTGCTAAGGGAAGGACTACGGCAAGGGTTTCATGCTTTGGACAGACACAGTCCATATCATCACATGGATTTTCCCTTAGTAGGGGGAATCAGAACTTTTCTCATGAACGGGTCTGTTTTCCCACACGCCTGTGCTTCTGTTTGGCTCCCTCCTATTCTCTTCCTTTCTGTAAGTGGGGCGTGTCCACTCAGGTCCATGCTGAATCTGGAGCCTCGTATCTGTTCCCGGAAGGTATGGAGGGTGACACCGCAGTTGCTGGAAATGGGGAGGGGATCATGGCACAACTCAGTTCTGGACAGGGCACATTCCATAGGACCCACACTGAGATAGCATCATGAACCTTCATTCCTACTCCATATTGCAGATGGTGAATCCATTAGTCCGAATATGAGCATACTGTCCATAATATGTTCTCACCCCGGAATATGTACTGACTATATTTTTATGTGCTTTCTGTCACGTTCAGAGAAATGTCACCGGTCAGCACACCTCTCACTGTGGTTCCTAGGTCAGCCCTGAGAAGTAGGGCAGGGCTCCAGGACACAGTGACTTGTGACTTAATTTTCTTCTTCCCCTTTCAGGGAAATGACCCAAGAGGTGTGTACTTGCCATGAGAGAAGATGTGTGTGGGCGCATTTTTGACCAAGTGCCTCTGAATTCTGTCAGAGCCTAAGTCTGACCTTCTAGTCCTGCTTCTCAGGTTGTTTCCTATGCCCCAGAATCTCCCCTGCACGAGGGCCACCATGCCATGCTTGCGACATGCCTGCTACTCTCAGAAGGTCTTACATGTTTCCCCTTATTACCTAGATTTATAGATTTATTAATTTGATTTATCTTAATTATAGATTATATGATATCTTTAGTGGCATTGTGATCATTTCTAATCCTTTTAATGTGAAAGTAGTTATCGTTTCCATCCTTAGTAGACTGGTTCCAGGTCACTGTGACACTCAAGTGGCATAGTGTTTATACAACACCTACACACATCCTACCATGTACTCTTAAGTAATACCCTAGAGACTTTTAATATTTTACTCAGCATAAATGACATGGAAACAGCTCTTAGACACTATAATTTATAGAATAGCAAAAAGTAATCAGTCTGTGCATTTCAGTACAGAGGCAAACATTTTCCAGACAGTACTTGTGATATGTGAGTGGTTGGATCTGTAAAATCAGAACCTGTGGATAGATGGAGAGATGATAAATAACCTGGTATTCTGTCTGCTTCAAATGACTAGGTCTCCTTTCAAAATGATACCTCCTCCTTTAACTATGGCATTCTTTCACTGCAGTCAGCTGTGGCCATTTGCACATGTCTTCTGCACCTCTCCTGTCTGTGAGACTCTCTTCTTTTCCAAAGTGAGGGCATTTTAATTTTTATGGCCATTTGTTGATCTTGTTTATTTTGTAGGATTCTGTTCATCTCTTGCTCATGTTCCATGACAATTTCTATTTTGTGTCACTATTAGTGGGGCACATTTGTACACAAGTTGAGGGCCCAGTTTGTGGCACTGGAAGTACCTGTACGAGATTCTCCACAACTGAAGCTGAGTCAGGCTTCTCCTTACTTTAGCTGTGCCCAGTGCTTTGGGAGAATATGAACTTGCATGTAACTGTGTTGTGGTGAGATATCATCTCCAGACTACTTCATCTGGGCACCTACCATCCTGAGACAGGAGTCGGCTGAGACAAATGCTTAGTGTGGACTGTTGTAGGGATGGAATCCTCTGGTCCGGGTGGGGAGGAGCCTTCAGGGTCCTGGTTATAGGAGAGAATGTTGATAGTCAGGAATGTCTTTCAGTCCTCCCGTGGAAGAAGATCCTATTTTTATTGCCACGTATGTCTGAAGCATCAATTATTTTACTTCCAAAATCAGTTGTGTTGTCATCACGTTAAATCCGCTGTGAAGCAGCAGTTACTGCCAACACGTGGGCCTTCAGTTAATTACTGTCTTTTTCATAAAAGAACATGCTTTAATTGATGCAATTTTTTCTTTGGTTAAGTCATTAATGATGTGCCATTCTGGCCTTGTCACAGAGTAGTTCTGCAAATAGTGACTTTGAGAATGATAATAAATGGCATTTTTAAAGGTGTTAATACCAGTATCTTGGCTGTCCCAGGAAAGATGATGCTAATTAAAGTGGGGGATGAACACTCTCAGAGAGTCAGATGGTCTCACAGCTGAATTTGTGTAAGTAGGAACTATGGAATTAAATTGAGCTTTTAGGTCTTAGCATCAATATATTTGCTCTTTTGTGAGCTTCAGGATGGTAAAGAGTGCTATGAAAGGCACTCTGGACTGTCAGAGTCATTGGAATCATGAGCACAGAGCATCTATGACTATCTGAACAAGAACATCACAAAAAGACTTGAAAACAGGAGGGAGACAAGTTGGGAAGAAGCACAAGACCCCAAGGTATGGGAAAGAGTGAGGGAATGCAGAGAGATGAGTGTAGTCACAGTGCGATGGTATGTAGATGAGTGTGGTCACAGTGCGATGGTGTGTAGACAAGTGTGGTCACAGTGCGATGGTGTGTAGAGTGTAATCACAGTGCGATGGTGTGTAGATGAGTGTGGTCACAGTGTGATGGTATGTAGATGAGTGTGGTCACAGTGCGATGGTGTGTAGATGAGTGTGTGTAGATGAGTGTGATCACAGTTCGATGGTGTGTAGAGTGTGGTCACAGTTCAATAGTGTGTAGATGAGTGTGGTCACAGTGTGATGGTGTGTAGATGAATGTGATCACAGTGTGATAGTGTGTAGATGAGTATGTGTAGATGAGTGTGATCACAATGTGATGGTGTGTAGATGAGTGTGATCACAATGTGATGGTGTGTATATGAGTGTGTGTAGATAAGTGTGATCACAGTGTGATGGTGTGTAGATGAGTGTGCGTAGATGAGTGTGGTCACAGTGTGATAATGTGTAGATGAGTGTGCTAACAATGTGATGGTGTGTATATGAGTGTATGTAGATGAGTGTGGTCACAGTGTGATGGTGTGTAGATGAGTGTGGTCACAATGTGATGGTGTGTAGATGAGTGTGGTCACAATGTGATGGTGTGTAGAGGAGTGTGGTCACAGTGTGATGGTGTGTAAATGAGTGTGGTCACAGTGTGATAGTGTGTAGATGAGTGTGGTCACAGTGTGATGGTGTGTAGATAAGTGTGGGCACAATGTGATGGTGTGTAGATGAGTGTGATCACAGTGCGATGGTGTGTAAATGAGTGTGTAGATGAGTGTGGTCACAATGTGATGGTGTGTAGATGAGTGTGGTCACAGTGTGATGGTGTGTAGATGAGTGTGGTCACAGTGTGATGGTGTGTAGATGAGTGTGGTCACAATGTGATGATGTGTAGATGAGTGTGATCACAGTGCGATGGTGTGTAAATGAGTGTGTAGATGAGTGTGATCACAGTGTTGAAGGTGTGTAGATGAGTGTGATAATAATGTGACGGTGTGTATATGAGTGTGTGTAGATGAGTGTGGTCACAGTGTGATGGTGTGTAGATGAGTGTGGTCACAGTGTGATGGTGTGTAGATGAGTGTGATCACAGTGTGATGGTGTGTAAATGAGTGTGTAGATGAGTGTATGTAGATGAGTGTGGTCACAGTGCAATGGTATGTAGATGAGTGCAGTCACAGTGTGCTGGTGTGTAGATGAGTGTGTGTAAATGAGAATGATCACAGTGTGATGGTATATAGATGAGTGTGGTCACAGTGTGATGGCATGTAGACGAGTGTGATCACAGTGTGATGGTGTGTAGATGAGTGTGTGTAGATGAGTATGGTCACAGTGTGATGGCATGCAGAGTGTGGTCACAGTGCGATGGTGTGTTGACAAGTGTGGTCACAGTGCGATGGTGTGTAGATGAGTGTGGTCACAGTGCGATGGTGTGTAGATGAGTGTGTGTAGATGAGTGTGGTCACAGTGCAATGGTATGTAGATGAGTGCAGTCACAGTGTGCTGGTGTGTTGATGAGTGTGGTCACAGTGCGATGGAGGGTTGATGAATGTGAACACAGTGTGATGGTATGTAGACGAGTGTGGTCACAGTGTGATGGTGTGTAGACAAGTGTGGTGACAGTGCGATGATATGCAGAGTGTGGTCACACTGCAATGGTGTGTGGATGAGTGTGGTCACAGTGCGATGGTGTGTAGATGAGTATGGTCACAGTGCAATGGTGTGTATTATGAAATGGTCAACTATGCCGAAAGAGAAAACCCATGGTGCAAGGGTACAGAGATGTGATTCTTGGTATCTGTTTCCAGCAAGTGACCAGAAGGAAATCACGCTCTTAATTGAAGTGGAATGTTACAGAAAGAATCATGTCCTCCCAAGGGGTACAGAGATGTGATTCTTGTTGTCTGTTTCCAGCAAATGACCAAAAAGAAATCATGTCCTTAATTGAAGAGGTATGTTATGGAAAGAATCATGTCCTTCCAAGCTCTTCTGTGGGAGACCTGATCCTGAGTGCAGTGGAGGTGCTGCGAGGTGAATACATTGGTTATGGGTAGAAATTAGTCCCTCAGGAGGTGTAACGAGGGTAGAAACTTAATCCACTGTGATTCTCAGAGTAGTGATTTGGGTGAGGTTAGGGACGGGAGGAAACAGATGGATCAGAGACAGATAAGGTCTATCACAGTTAGTTGATATGCAGCAGGGAGCTTTGGAGACATAGTGCCGTGGACTTCTGTGACACACCTCCAGTTCTGCAGCTTTCCCCTGAGAAGTCCATCTCAACCTGCCACGTGAGGACATCACACTCACTCACACTGGGTACGCACGGTGGAAGTGCGCTTCCCAGAACCGCTCTGGGTTTTGAGTTCTCAGCCTCTTTTGGCTTTCTGTTTTTTAATCTCTTGTTTTTTTTTTCTCATTTAATACATTATGAACTTTTGGAGTTTTTCATAGCAAAATAAGTTTTTACATTTTTAACATGCAACCGTTAAATGAACTTATAGAACTGATGCAAAAACACATGGCTACTGTTTCATACTGAAGCTTGGCAGCCCAGCAACTGCACAGATGTCGGCTTCCTGGGCCCATGCTAGGGTGGCCTTGGTCCACAGCCTCACGGGCCCATGCTAGGGTGGCCTTGGTCCACAGCTGGCTCTCTCTCACTGACCTTGATGGTTTCTGTGCTTTGATGCTCTCCTGGTGAGTCTCTTTGCTTCCCATCTCTGCTGCAGACTTGGCTCTTGGCGGCCGCCCCGGTGAGTTTGTGATGGATGTGGTACTCCAGGCGCCTTCACGGCCCGCAATATCTTACAAAGTACACACTGCTTTCTACTGACCGAGATCTGCTGCTGTGGGAGTGAGTGATCAGGAAGCTGTGCGGACTCACACACTCCATCTGAAGAACCTCATGGCTGATACTCCTACAGCTTCCAGAGCCCAGTGGTCCTTAGTTTACTGCTTGTCCTGCTATTTCCCTGTTCCCCTCAACTTCGTACTTAAGTAACCCAAATGAGTACAAGTCGTGAGCAGTCTGTAGTGACCACAGGGTGGGCGTACATAAGAATCCACCACCACCCCTACAAGACCCACTGAGCCCACAAGTAAGTACACATGTCAAGTGAAGACCAACCCTCTAATTTCACATTTACAATCCCATCCACCAAATTCAGTATTCCAGAGCTACTCACGGACTGTATGAGCACTTTACTCCTACCAGGTTCAGAAACACAGCCATTAGGTCATGAACATAACCCTCCAACCCCCAGACACACTCACTTCGCTAGGCATACTTGCAGACTGCACATGAGCATCCACTCCGATGATAAACTCACACTAAGTTCAGAGCACATCTGTCAAGCTCATGACGACACCCACCAGCTCAAAAAGCAGCAACCAGGCCTTTCCAGTGAAAACTTCCTTCTCTCTAGAAGTAATTATGATTTCTAGAACCACAGATTATCTTTGAACTTGCAAAAAAAAACCCCAAAAACCTGTTCTTTTGTTCACAGCTTCTTTGGCTTGATATTCTGTGATTTGTCTTCCTTGTCAGATATAGCTTCATTCTGCTCTTACTATTGTATGAACCCCACTAAATATTTGTGTGAGAATTTGTCCACTTTGATGTTCAGGAAAATTGTATTGCTCACATTTTAGGCAGTGCGTATTGAATTTTAACTTGTAAATATCTTGCCAGGGTATTTTTGGTGCTCAGGTGCTGGGCAAGTCATCGCAGGGCAGGAAACACACTGACGGCTTCCTGAAGGAATGCTTATCTTTTCAGAGGCATCCACAGGGGTTCCTCATACGCTCTGAGTACCCGACAGTCTTAAGAGTTTCCAGCATCTTCCCTGCTTTACGAAACTGCTTTCCTTCTTATTACAGTCTGCTAGAGAGCACAAGTGCTTAATTTTCATATGCTTTTGCCAATTCCTCTTTCCCTTCATGGCTTGCTCATCTGTTTCCTTCCTCAGGTGGAGATATTTTCTGAGGCTCCTCCTGGAATTGTTTCACCCCTTGCTTGTTAGAATGGCAATCAATTTGGGTATATTTTGTGTTGGCATCAGATGGGTATTAAGCGTCTTTATTTGCTGAATTTTGATCCAATAATCCAACATCCAGTGCTGAAAATTCTTGGAACCTGTTGCCAAAGCTCAGCGTGTGGATTCCTGCAGCCTACCCCTGAGCAGGCTTTGCTCTGCCCTGAGGCTGCAACTTGGTAAGCTGAGCGCTGGGACAGGTCTTGCTCTTGGGCCTCTTGGATCAGGCTTCACTTCTGGAATTCTTAATTTCCACACACATTTCAGCACAGAAAGACAAGATGCAAGCATAAATCCTGGTGGCATACTGATTGATACTTCCTTGGCGCTACTGATTTGGGAAGAATTGATAACTTTGTAACACTAATTCTTCAACTTTTAAATTACTAAATGGTTTTTATTAGTTTCCTAATTAGTGGATTTACTCACATTTTGTGCATTGCTTCAGACATTTAATGTTTCATATTTTGTGATGTCTTTTCTTAGAAGAATCACGTGTCCTCCTTATAGTTTGAGTCTACGGCCATACCACCCTGAACGCGCCCGATCTCCTCCTTATAGTTTGAGAATCATCTGTGCTGTCAATAGGCTCCAAGTTTTGCACTAAGTTATAAAACTTGTTAACTTTAAAAAATATTTGCCAAAATGGAGTTTTTGACAGACTCCACCCAGTGGTTTGTCAAGGACTTGATGGTTCTTTGCTTCTGCGTCAGCAGGAGTCCCCAGGATCGCTGGTTCGGAGCAGGTCTGCTGCATGGACTCCTGTTTCCCAGATAAACCGCTCACTGTCAGGAAGCTGTGTGGTCTATTTCATCACAGTTTTTGGTTGAACATTTCTGTATTTCATTTTCAAAATGAAAGAATAAGAATAGACATTTAAAATCTTCCATTGCTCTTGGCATGAATTCAAGTACTGCAAAGATTCACACCTGTGTGCCATTTCCTCTTCATCCCAGGCTCATCTGACTTTTACTCTTTAATTTTTTGCTACAGGCATATTTTATTGATATAAAATTAGAATTTCAAAGTACTTAATTACATACTTTATGAACAATGGTAATCGTTGGACATGAGGAGGCAATCTCCCATGGATAAGACAAACTGAATAAATATGACTTTTATCATAAATTTGCATAAATGGTACCTGTGAGAGCTGAAGTCATCTTTAACATAATTTAAAAACAAGGAGCAATGAACTTGCACTTCAGGAAATTGCACTCAATAACAACTTATTCCAAGCCTTAGTTTGTGGTCATAAAATGTGCATGATAATGCTTGAAGCACAGGTCTGATCTCAGTGGTATGTGAAGATGCAAATTTCAATATGATCATGTAAATATTCTAAAGCATTCTGCTTGGACATAGATATCATGAAATACAAAAGATTCACCTGAGACCTATGAGTAGATTGTTTTTCTGGGTCATGCACAAAATTATAACTTCAAGTCATTTCCCTGTCCCTCCAGATGTGGTCCTGCTTCTTTCCTGCTTGGTGCATCTCTGAGAGATGCACACAGGAATACCCAATTAATTAATTAATTAAACAAACAAATAATTAATAGGAATGGGTGAGATCATGTGCTGCTTCCTGGGGAACACTTCTGGCTGGCTAGATCAAGGGCCACTGGATTTTTACCAGTTTCCTTCCTTTAAAGACAAGGAAGCAGGTGGTGGGAATGCAGGCTCATACAGCCACTCTGGCGAGCCGTCTGGAGATTCTTAAAGAAATTAAAGATTGAAATGCCATATGACCCTGCTATTCCACTTTTGGGAATAACCCCCCATACAGCAGAGGTTCACCTCGATAGCACAAGCACGACCATGTTCATAGCAGCACTGTTTACAATAGCAAAGTCATGGAATCAGCCCAAATGTCCAACAGTTGACGAGTGGATAAGGAAACTGTGGTACATCTATACAATGGAGTACTACTCAGCCATCAAAAATGATGAATTACTGGAATTTGCCGGGAAATGGATGTCATTAGAAACAATTATATTAAGTGAAGTATCCCAGACCCAGAAAATTAAGCGCTGTATGTACTCCCTAATAGGTGGCTCCTAGTACCAAACCCACCCAGCCCACCTAGAGACAGTAATTGCAAGGATTATGAACAGGAGGGATGGGGTAGGAGGGCCACACCAGAAACAAGGAGAGAAGGGACCATGTTACAGCAGGGAAAATAGGCCTCCACAAAGGACCCAAATAAGTAATGAGACATCTGATTAAGTTCACAGACTTTTGTTCCTGATCATTTACTACTGAGGGGGTGTGATCTCACCAGAAGAGGAGGGCGTATAGTCTGGCAGATAAAAAGTAACCATTTTGCAAATGGGTGATAGACCCCTCCCTTAGTATGGTTTCCCACTTTTATTACATCTACCTTTGAATGTGCTTTTATCACAAGACTCTAACAGCTTTTTGTCTCTGGCCAGGGGGTAACATACAATGCCCACCAGGATGGAGTGAAGGGCATTGCAGGAGCAGCAAAACTGCAAAAGAAAATCAACAAACCACAATCCAGAACTTCAGAGACTCTATATCAACCACCTAGAACTAGGCCAGCTTAGTCTCTCCCCATCTTGAAGCTCAGGGAAATTTGAGGAAGAGGGGGCGGTAAGAGTGTAAGAGCAAAAGGATGGGAGGAGCAATGATATATAAGATACTCTATACTAGTTAGGGCTGAAGCAATCATAATTGGACTTTGCATGCCCTGCGCATTGTCCAACCACACTGTTGACCTCACAAAGTCTAGCATCTGCTAAAGGCACCAAGAGCCTTGGAGGTAAAGGATTGGCAGCCACAGCAGTGTTCCTATACCTAAGGGGAATACGGGAAAGGGTTCAGGGAAAGGCCACTGGGTCCTTGTACATCATCGGAGAGGTGGGCCCAGAGGAGAATCAGACATGCACACGAAAGGACTCTCTGGGAATTGGGGCAGAAGGCACTGGGGGATGGGGAGGGAGAGGGATGGGGAGGGGGAGCAGGGGGTACGGGGGGAGGAGGAGGAAGGGAAGGAACTGGTGTACCTAATAAGTTTGTATGAGCTGAAAAAAAAAAAAAAAAAAGACAAGGAAGCAGGGATAGAGAAGTGGCTCAGTGGTTAACCAGAAGATCCTGAGTTCAAATCCCAGGTCCCACATAAAAAAACGCCAAGTGAAAACTACAGCTGTCTGCACTTTTGCCCTGGTGGGCGGGGCCTGGGAAACTCCAGAACAAAGCAAAAAGGAGGTAGGAGCAATCCAGGATGATTTCCAAAGTCACCCTTTATCTGGGTCCATGAACCAGCACCAGCCCGAACCTAAAACGCAAGAAACAGAAGTGGGAGCGGTAGGAATGAAAAGTCCAGGCTCTGGGTCAGAGGAGGCCTTGGATGTCCTCTTATCATCCAAAGCCAACTTTATTGTAGCATACAGGAGTATTTATAGGAGAACAATCAAGGAGCAGGGCCAAATTCAGGAAAACATCAAAGAAGAGCAGGACCAAATTCTTTACAGGATTATGTAAAACGTATACATTCCAGTTAACAAAGAAAAATCAGGAATGATATCTATTTGCTGTGGGACCAGACATGATGTCTCCAGGTAGAGTAAAACAGGCGTGACACTTTGTTGCTAGAAGGGAATGGACTGATGTATGCCTCAAAACAGAGTTAATTGGTCCGTGCATTAGCATATCAGATAAGTAGGAAGGAACTGTTGGGGGAAGTAACAACCCAGCCAGTTTCTAAGAGAAACAAAAACGATCCAAGAACAGACAGGAGGTAAACTCAACTTCAAGGGAAGGAGTCAGGCCTGCCATTGTCTTGGTCTTGCAGACAAGAGGCAAACTCAACTTCCAAGGGAAGGAGTCAGGCCTGCCATTGTCTTGGTCTTGCAGACAAGAGGCAAACTCAACTTCCAAGGGAAGGAGTCAGGCCTGCCATTGTCTTGGTCTTGCAGACAGGAGGCAAACTCAACTTCCAAGGGAAGGAGTCAGGCCTGCCATTGTCTTGGTCTTGCAGACAGGAGGCAAACTCAACTTCCAAGGGAAGGAGTCAGGCCTGCCATTGTCTTGGTCTTGCAGACAAGAGGCAAACTCAACTTCAAGGGCAGGAGTCAGGCCTGCCATTGTCTTGGTCTTGCAGACAGGAGGCAAACTCAACTTCAAGGGCAGGAGCCCCTGCAGGCCATTTCAGATGCTGATGTGTCATTCTCCAGAGAGTAGGCTTTGGGCCTGACAACCCCCACATCCTTTGGTCCTCCACAGGGACACACAGTATCCTTTGATACACACATGCATACACACACTTAATTAATCAATTATTAAATTAATTATTAAAAATAACTAATTAACAATTGTCTTCATGCACTGTAGCACAGGATGAGAAGCCCCTAAGGCAGAATCAAAGAACTAGGGAGCTCATAGTTCAGCAGTACATGTTCCAGGAGAGCTGAAGTGTGTGTAGCAAGAAGTTTACGCGTGCAGCGCGCTGGAGACAAGAACCCAGACCATAGACTCATGTTTCGGGGAAGCTGAAGTGCTGGGCTGCAGGACCAGCACTGGAATGCAGGCACCCAAACCGCTGGAGCTTCCGTCCCCAGAAGCGAATGTGTGCTGCTGACGCAAGCAAGGTCAAGGGAGGAGGCACTTTGCCAGCCTCTCTCTTCCAGAGGTCTTCTCTGAACCTTTCAGAAGGCACATTCCAGATACTCTTTAAAAGAGTAACGGGAGGGGCCAAAGAATTGGCTCAAGGGTTAAGCTTCTGCCTTGCAAAGAGGTCCTGAGTTCAGATCCCGAATCCTACATAAGAATGCCAGGCAAAATTTTTTTGTAGCAGCTTGCACTTCTGGCCCTGGAAAACAGAGTTTGGTAAACTCCAGAGCAAAGCAAAGAGGAGGTAGAAGCAATCCAAGGTGATTCCCAAAGTCACCTTTGTGCCTCCATAGGCATACACAGAGAGAAACATGCAGACTCACACACAAAACAAAATCTAAAAGATTAACAGAAATGGGTAGCCCTAGATGTATAGAAGCCAGAGCAGCAGCAAGAGTGTGATGATAGTAGAATTCCTCCAGCTTGGCCCCAGGCCTGCTTACCACAGTGCCCTTCACCAATCTGGTGCATTTTAAATTAGCTGATGAATGGGAAAACCAATTACAAAGTTAAAAATAGATTCATGGGACAGGCCTCCAAAATGCCATGGTGGCTGTAGGTGGGACTCTCCCAAATGCCACAGAGGCTGAAGGTGGGACTCTTGTGTGATTTCAGGGAGAACTTGGACTCTGGTCATCACAGCTGTGTGGGTCAGGAGCGAGAACTCTCGAGGATCCAGGAATGTTGTGGCCAGATTCTGGGGTCCCAAAAATCAGCAAGGAGCCAATACCGCTGCAATTCACATGAGGGCCTTTATTAGCAGATTCGAACCTGGGCTCACAACTGACCAACAGCAGTGGTCGAGCCGGGAAGAGCATGGCCCTTTGTCTGGGCGAAATTTTTATGGTTTACTGGCATGGGGAGGGGGCTTCCAACTCAGTAGTTACATGATTTGCTAACAGCCAACAGTTTTGACACGCAGCGATTGGTCCCCCCTCCCTTGTCCATGAGTAGTTTGAATTGCGACCTGTATTACCCACAACACCTGGAGGTTTCCCATAGCACCTGGGATTTTCTCTTCTGTTACTGACAATTCGTTGCTGGCCTCTGATTGGCTTGTGCCCAGGCCGGTGCTGCCCTGGGCAGCCCATAGACTTTTATGGTAACCCTTCTTTTCACGTGCTCAGCTAGGCATGTGGGGCGCATTCCATACTCCCAGGCTGTCTCTAGTTAGAGCTAATGGCTGCGCTCTGACTGGGCCACATTAAGAAAGCTATATACATGTAGAGAAACATAGTTAAAAGGAACTAAAAGAAAACCAAATCGGGTTCTAAGTTTCCTCAGTAAAGGGGATGAAGACACCTGCCTGATAGGCTGTTACAGAAGTGTAAAATGTCCATGCTTCAGAACCAGTGACATGATGCCTGGTCCAGAGTGACAGCCTTACACAGGATGAAGACGGCAAAGATGATGATGTCTGTGAACATAAACACAGACTTTTACTTAGGCATCAAGCATGTCACATGAAGGGTTGTAGACCAAAGCATTAGAGGCTTTGATACAGAAATGTATCTCTGCTACTCACAATGTGGCTGTGAGCATTTTATTAACTTCTGCCCTCAGTTTTCCCATCTATGAAGTGAGACTAGCGTCTCTGTAGGGATTTACTCTGGACAACATGAGATAGCATTTATGCCAATGCTGACACATATAAATAATGTTCATTTTCTCTCTCTGCCTGTACTTTAGGAACAATGTCAATGGAGAGTCACGGACAGGCCTGGGAATGCATGTGGGTAACGTTTTGCTATGAAGGTTAGACACGGCATGCTTCACGTGGTTTGAACCGACACGGCGGGGGATCCAAGAAGTTCAGCTCCTGAGCATGCATAATTCTGGCCTTCAGAGTCAGTGTGTGTTTGCTGTTGTTACACGTGGAAGCACCTAGAATTCCACAAATGACTCCTTTCCATCATCATGTTAAGAGGCATAACAGGGATTCTTGGTTTTCATCACTTCATAAATATCTGTTGATCGAGTAGGTTCTGGCATTTACCTGAATTTAGTTATTAAAATAGTTTTATAACTCTGGGAAGAGTGATAAGACATTCCCTAACACCCCAAAAAGAGAGAAGAGGAGAAAGAGAGGGAGCAGCAAAGGGAGAGGAAGAAGAAGAGAGAGAGAATTTTTCTGACCAAAAGTATGGTGTCCTAATTTGTACTAAAGTTGAAGATCAGAAAAATTTGTGGGTATCACATGACAATTTGAAGTACAAAGGAAGCAGATCACATGTCTTGGGGAAAGGTCAGCTCTGGCTAGCTTAGTTCTCTGATGATATGTGGGAGGCAGGATGCTGGAGACTGGTGGCCGGGGACGTTGTGGTCCCTCCATTCAGGAGGCAGGACCTTCTCCGTCTGTGCCAGAGGCTCATAATCCTGAAAAGTGGATGTTTCTGCATTGGAGGTTTCCACAGGTAGCTCGGAGAGGCTGCTGGATGAGACTCTTCCCCAACTCTTTGACCAAGTTCACTGAAATCTGGTTCACAGAGCCTCTGGGGAACAAGAGCTGAGACCGAGCCAGAAGTCAAAGCAAAACAGTGAAGTCAGGGTAAATGTGACAGTCCTTTACCTTTTTTCCAGTTCTACTACCCGCCCCACTCTTAAGGATACGTGAGATATGCTCTTGGATACTTGTAGGCTTGGAGGGAATTTCAAGTCCATCCATTGGATATCTTTGGCAACCAGAGAAAATGGATCCATTGGAAGCTGACATAACTAACTCTCAACCTAATGTCTAACATCAGTTCACAAGCCAATGGCTCTTAATCTGAGCAGCATTGGAATGAGTGGGTAATGTTTAAAAATACACCCGTGACTAATCTGCTCCCCAGAGAATATGGCTGAGAGTCAGGCCTGAACTGCTTATTAAAGAAATATACAGATGGAGCAGACAAAATGCTTGTGATTGAAGTCTTTTCTTTAAAGATAATTTCAAAACAGAAGACATAAATGTAATCAGTTGGAAGACCTAAAGACCAGAGAAGTCTCACATCAATGACATCATTCTTCATGCCTTTAAAGCATGCATGCTAAATCTCCGTAGTGCGTGGACTGAAGATGTCATTGGCAGTCCCTTTAAGGAAGAGGAAACACTGGCAACAGGCAAAAGAACTCAATGGTGACTTGGCTTTCTTTGCTTCACATATTCTTTGCCTCTCTTGATCATTACAGTTTTACATCTAGCAAAGTAAGTGGATCTACACATTGCTTTTTTTTAAAAGTCTTGAGAAAGAAAAGCCGTCCTGTCACCCCAGAGCTTGCCTAGTATCTTAGACCAGGCCCAGGTGCTCCTGTTGAGCACAAACAACCCAGACAGCATCAGGATCAGGCCACGCCCACAGATCAAGGTCATCCCGGCTGAACACAGAGCGTGAGCACTGGCTGTGCCACAGCCCCTCTTCTTTATGACAGGATGAGGGGTTCCTTCCCATCTGTAAGTTCCTAGCTCACCCAAGTCCTGTCTCCTGTAGGTAAGAGTGCCTGCAGTACCAAATAGTGGAACTGCAGCCGTTTCATAAGAGAGTGATCCAGAGCAGAGCCTTTCTTGTTAAATAACCCTCCCTACGCTGCTGAATAGAACCAAATCCTGTGTTGGCTTCTTCCGACCCCTTCTTGTTGAGATAACAGATGTTTCCACGGTGTGCTCCCTCAAACACTCAAACTACAGTAAGTTTGTGGGTGTTTTCCCCAAGACAATCAGTACTGCATAAACCTCAAATTATCCTTGATTTCCTGTCCAACAGAATATCCTGGAAACATGTGCTCAGTTAAGACTATTGTTCATTTTTAAACTTTCACTTAAAAAAGCATCTTCCATTGTTCTGTAGAGGTTTTCGACCCATCCAGCAGATGCTATGAGAAGTCAACCTTGCTTTGCCATTCGACTCAAATCCTAGCTGAATTACAATAACTAACACAACAGTGATGATGCCCTATGGAAATGTGAGAGAACCAAATAATTAAACACTAATGATTTTGGAAAATATCATCGGGGCATCTTGGGTATTTCATATGACTAAGAACAACACTGACTCAAATCAGTGGACTTTTTGCTCTGGATCTCAGAAATATTCACAGCCCCCTGGGTCCCACAGACCACCAGACACTGTTTCCTTGGTGTGATGTCATGGCTGGACTTGAAAGAACCGCATCTCGCTTTGGGCATACATGTGAACATGTGGTGTTATGGACAATAAACAGTTATAACTTAGATGGCATATGTGTGGACACTGGTGACCCTCCAGAGTCCTTGCTGGTGACCTCTTCATCTCCCCATTATCACCACCCATCTCCTCAAGTCCTCCTGCAGCTCATTCCCTGAGACCACGCCAGCTACCTTGACAGGTGTCAAGCGTGGGATGGATCAGCACTTGAGAAGACAACATTGGTGCTTGTCCCTCCAATCTGGCGCATCAGCGGGAGTTCTGCTCATCAGGATGGGTTTTCTGAGAGTGTTTGCAGGGGACAGAGTGTGGATGCAAGTGGAAAGCCTGAAGTGTGGCTGTCACTTCTATTCTGCTTCAACCTCTACTGCAAATGTAAGACTGTGTGACAGAGAAAAAATATAATGAGAATGAACACAAATTATGAATTTTCTAGACAAAAGTTAAACTTCTAAAATGTTAAATGTGAATCTTGCAAAAAAAAAAAAAACTAGCTCCTGAAGTACATGATTTTTTGACCATAGAGCTGGGTAAAACAGCTGCATTCACATTATCACTCACGTAATGGACAGCAATTAAATTATGTGTTGGACTCAATTGCTTCCAAAGGAAATAGTTTTTTCTAATTATTGAAGCCATCTCTTGATGATACTAGAAATTAAATCTTTTCAAATTCTTGTAAATGGTTTTTTAAAAATAGATTTTTGCTGAGTTTATGGAATTATAGCATTTTTTTCTCTGATAGTTTTTTTTGAGCTTTCTTTTTAAAATATCACAAGTTTTAAATGTGTGAACTTGGGGGGGTGGTTAATGCTGAGTGAATGAATCATATGGTAGATTTATGAGCAAAGGAGAGAGGACATATATGCATCATAACATGGTACAGGTAACCTTAAGAAACTACTTAGGAAGAAGAAAATCCAAGATTACCAAACAATCAGGGTATTGGAGAGTCACAGCTTATCTAGCATCACAACAAAGTGCAAGAGAACTATTATCTGCAAGTTATCAGCTAGAACCTGCACCAGAATGTTAGCCTTGTAAGTCCCAGCGCAGCTGTGGGTGCTGATATGTGGCACAAGAGGAAGTAAGTATAGCCCATTTGACATTTTAAAATATATAGCATTCTGTGCAGGAAACTGAGATATTTGGGCCCATAAGCCTTTTTACTCATGACTTCAGTTTAAGTAGGACATAGAACACTAACTAATTTATGACACAAAACACCACCATTGTACCTGCAGAAACAGGAGCCACGTGTCTCTTCTGAAAAGAAAGCTTTTCACAACAAAAACCTTTGGAAGAACCCTAAGGAAGAGTTTTACCAAGAGGAGCAGAAGCACTTTCCTAAAAAGAACACACACCTGGAGCACCTGTCCCCTGGGTGTAGACTCAGTCTCTGAAGGCAGAGCCCGAGACCTTGCTCTGCATTCTCTGCCTCTTCAACAGCCACACTCAGTGTGTTGCAGATGCTCTTTTCTGTTGCTATGAGAATCACTAAGACTCAAGCAACTTAAGAAGAGAAAGAGAAATTTATTTGGCTTATGGTTCCAGAAGCAAGTTACAGTCCATTATAGTATGTGACAGAAAGTAGAGGTGGCTCAGGCCAGGACCATCATGGAAACAGAAAGCAAGCAGAAACTCCAAGAGCTTTCTCCTACCATTGACATGGTGGAACTAGTTGACCTCAGCGCCTGCCCGCTGTGACATCTCTTCCTCCAGCAAGGTTCCATCTCCTAAAGTTGTGGCAACCTTTCTAAACATTAACATCGGCTGAGAATACAACACAGGAGCCTGTGGGAGACAACTCACAGTCAAACTGTGGCAGTCTAGCTTTCCGTCTAGCTCTAGTCCCCAATATAATTGCGCTCATTATCACTTTTATCTGAGCTTTCTAGTTATCTGTCTTACTTTGTGTTCCATTTGAAATGGCAATATCGGCAAGTTTCTTCCTTCTCCATCCATCTCTACAAAGCCTGGCAGTCAATTTCCCAAGGAACGCAAGGAGAACAGGTCCTCGTGTGAAGCTTCAATGTACATGGTGTTTGTAGGTCCTTGTGTGCAGCTACAATGTACATAGTGCTTGCTGTGGAATGCAGTTGCATCTCTTCCTGAATACGTCCCTCCTAGCTTCCCTGACAAAATCACACATAAAATGTGTGACAGAGCTGTAATATAAGTGTGCGTCAAGAGCAGCTGCTACGGCCATCTCCACACTCTGGGGATGCAGATACTTCATCGACTCTTTCTAAATTCCTGTGTAATGTGATCACTAACCATCATGAGCTCCACCTTCCCAGAACTAACTAGATAACCAAAGCCTTGCAGAGTTTGGTCACCATCTACTCCTGCTCTTCCCCAACTCAGGTAACCACCTTCTTACCCTCTCTGAATCAGGTATTTCTAGATTTCAACATGGGCAAGACCATGAAATATTTATCATCCTCTGTTGAACTTAGTTGACTTAATATGTTGTTTTCTAGCATCAACTATTTTGTTACAAAAGATGGGATTTTATTCTTTTTCAGGGTGAGAGTTAATCATCTCTTTTACTTATTACTTATAGCTTTTCCATATCTTGACTATGGTGACATGTTGAAATAAATAAGACACTGTGGATATCTATCTCTTCAAGCTAGTGATTTTACTTATTTTGGATAAGGACTTAGAAAAACAATCATTATATCCATACTCACTGTTTTAGAAAGGTTAATCTGTTTTCTAATTGGACTAATTTTTTCTCTCCCAACTTCCTACATAGGTTATTTTTGGACCTCACCCTCAATTTTTTTATTAATTATCCTAACAGATAAGAAATAGTATGTCATTGTAACTTTAAGGTGCATCTTCATGATTAATGATGTGGAACACTTTTTCCTATATCTTTTGTAGGTATTCTTTTGAAAAAAGTCTATTCAATAATTGGTGTATTTTGAAATCAGGTTATTAATATGCTTATGCTACCAACACATAAGTTCCTTGCATATTTTAACCACCTTAGATAGATGGCTGGCAGTATCTTCCCCACAGTAAAGGTTGTCTACTTACTTGGTCAATTTCTTCTTTTGTGCAGAAGCTTTGAAATGAGATGAGAGTTCATTTATCTAGGTTTGTTTTTGTTGTTTGTACTTTTGTTACTATTATGTCAGCCTTTATATTATTTATTTTATTTTTTTCTACTTTTACAAACATTGAGTATTCATCCCAACTTCCTTTCCTCCCCTTTCCTCTCATCCTTTCCCCTCCCTTCATCATCTCCTCCCATTCTTTCCCACCTTTCCTCTTGTATGATTTTTATGGACCCCAGGGTTAACTCTGGCTTGTCTACTCCTATGGGCGTTCAAGCCTCCATGGCATATCAAGTTACCTCTTTTTAGGCCACCACACTGAAATGTGCGTTTCTCTTCACTCATCCAGCTTTAGACCCAAAAATTCACTGTAGATTTCCATTTTATGGGTATAATAACAGTTATCTACAGAGCAATTTGATGTACTTTCTTCCTACCTATAAGTTTATTGATTATCTTCTCTACTGATCTATTTTCTTCTCCCTTTCGGGAGAAGTTTATAGTAACAGGGATGTATATCATTCTGACAAGTGGGTCTTGAATCCAATTAAAAAGCTGTTGGGGGCTGGAGAGGTGGCTCAGGGGTTAAGCCTCCGCCTTGCAGGCGGAAGGTCCCGAGTTCGGATCCCAGATCCCATGTATAGACGCCAGGCGGAAGCGGGGGCGGCTTGCGCTTCTGGTCCTGGTAGGGCGGAGCCTGTGAATCCCAGGGCAGAAGGAGGTGGACGCGTCCATAGTGGTTCGCGAATTCGTCTGTGGTTCTACACATACACAGACACACACATGCACACACACACAGACACACGCGTGCACGCACATACACACAGTTGAACAAATAATAATAATAATTAAAAAAATTAAAAAAAAAAGCTGTTGGTTGTCTCCTTGATATTCATGCCACTGTTACACTAGTGGTTATCTGTTGCCATGGTGATTTATACTGCAAGATCTCATGCCACTGATGGGCTGGTGAATATTTCCTCCCACAGCAGTATGTTTTGGTACTGTGAAATCTATCCTATGAGGAAAAAGTTCTCTTTTATATCATTTTTAAAATTCATTTTTTAACTTTATTTATTAGTGTGTGTGTGTGTCCCTGGGGAGGATCAAGTGTGACTTCAGGAATCATCCTTGATTGCTTCTACCTCCTTTTTGCTTCTTCTGGGATTTCCCAGATTCTATCCACCTTTACACCTGGTGGTTTTTTTTTTGTTTTTTTTTTTTTTAACCTGGGACCTGGGATTTGAACTCAGGACTTTCTGCTTATGAGACAAATCTTTTTTTTTTATTTTCACTTATACAAACTTAACAGGTACACTGGTCCCCTCCCTCCCTTCAACCTCCCACTGCCCTGCTCCCCCTCCCCTCCCCCCTCTCTCCCCATCCCCCAGTGCCTCCCCACATTAAAGGATGTGCATGCCAAACTCTCCTCTGGATCCTCCTCTCCGATGAGGTACAAGGACCCAGTGGCATTTCCCAGAACCCTTTCCTGTGTTCCCCTTAAGCATAGAAACACTACTGTGGCTATGAATCCCTTGCTCCAAGGATCCTAGTGCCTTTAGCAAATGCTAGACTTTGTGGGGTCAACAGTGTGTTGGACATTGTATAGGGCATGCAAAGTCCAATTATGATTGCTTCGGCCCTAACTTGTGTGGAGTATCTTGCATATCATTACTCCTCCCATCCTTGTGCTCTTACAATCTTACCACCCCCTCTTCCGCAAATTTCCCTGAGTTTCAGGATGGGGAGAGATTAGGCTGGCCTAGTTCCAGGTGGTTGATATAGAGTCTTATGAGACAAACCTTAACCACTGAGCCATCTCTTCAGCCTGGGAGGGTTTTCTTTACCAATGATTTTTTTTTCTCTTTGACAACTTTGCACCTATCCACAGTACATTCTTACATCCCTTTTTCTCCTTTTCTTTCCTTTACCCTCTCTATTTCTCCCTTCCCAAATTAGTCTCCTTTCCTTTCCCTGTAAGTCCTCTTCCCACATGTCTCCCTGTTCTGCTTTGATTTTAATGTTCCTTTGTGTGATCCTAGGCCTGGGATCAACTCATGAAACTAGTAGGTTTCCCCTTGAGTAGAGAACTGGGTATTTTTGTCATCTCTACTTCCTGAAGTAATTAGTTGCTGTTTTTTTTTATTGGCAGTTTGTAGTGTTCCCTGAGTTTCTTTTCCACTCATATCTGATTACTGGTTATCAGATAGTGCTGTAGCAGGTTCAGTGTCAATAACCACCTCAGTTGTGATTTTTTGTGGTTGCCATGGTCATGTCTTTTTTGAAGGGTGATTTGTCACAACTCTTTCCTTTGTCTTACCTGGATCTTACCTTCTTTCTGCCCCTTTTTCACAAGTTTCCTCAATACAAGGGATACCAGAGATAGCATAAAAGTTGTGTTGAGAACTAAATACTATGCTTTTCCTCAAATGCAGTTCCTAGCTATGAACATTGTGGCCTGTGTACTTAACTAGAAATACTTCAAAAAGCCAAGAGTGATGTCATTACAGAATGGTGAGGAAAAACTAAAGAGAGTGTGCTAGATGAATGCAGGAGGAATAAAGTCATTGAAAAAAAGGTTACAAGAGGAAGGAAATAGGGGGATTGGTAAGAAAAGAGGAAGGGAAAGGATAAATAATACTGAGAATATATGATATAAATGTATCTAAAAAATGTAGTTTAAGAAGCAGTGGAAGAAAGTTATTCCACATTAAGGTACAAAAACGTGTCTAGGAAGAAAGAAATAGGATGGCAGAAACTGCCATAAGATATACTTTCCAGACATTATTGTCCATTAAACAAAACCTCCAACACCAGGTGTATGATTTCTCCATAGGACCTGTTGGTCAAGTAGGTCCCCCAGGCTCCCAAACAATATCATTATTGGATTTAAGGAATGTAGCAGAGGGAGATCATGCCTGGTATTTAAGCCCCATTAAAAACTCTGAAAGACAAGGAAGTCCTTGTCTCTACTGGAAAGCAAACTACTATTGTTTTATAAACAGATAAAGTTCTCTAAGTACTTATATCTAAACCTATTGACAAATGTAGCTCTCAAAAAAAAAAAGCTTATCTTTCAAGTAGATAACAATTGGCTCATTCCACAGTGGTTGTGGAATGCTGGACATTAGGTGGGGCGTTTAATTTCAGCCCATTAAGGATCAGGGAACACCACAGAAAAGCATGAATAAAAAATAAACATGCTGGGCTGGCGAGATGGCTCAGGGGTTAAGATTCTGCCTCACAAGCAGAAGATCCTTGGTTCAGATCCCGAGTCCCACATAAAAACAGTAGGCAGAAAGAACTTGGACCCACATTTCTGGGTGGAACTGGGAAATCCCAGAGTGAAGCAAGATGGAGGTAGAGGAAATTCAGGATGATTCCCGAAGTCACCCTTGGTCCTCCATAGGGACACACACAAAATGAGTGAATAAATAAAAATTTTATTAAAAAAATGTTTTTCATACTTTAAATGGTAGAATGTATCATTGCAGTGACTGGAGGTGAATTCAAAAAATCTTCATTGCACAAGATGTTGCAAACCTATGAATTTATTATTATATTCAAGTTGCCATTGTCGAGATGAAGATCATGAATTTTTCCCTGTAATTTTTTATGACAGTAGCAGGACGTGTTGTGTAGAAACCCTACCACTGAGTCACTGCCTCATGCTTCCTATATTCTTTCTAATAAGAATTTTTTATGATTTTACACTTATACCTTTGCTCCACTTGAGTTGACTTTTTATATGTCTATGATAAGAATCCAGCTTCACTTCTCACACAAAGATAAGATTTTCCCAATAACACTTATTGAAGAGACAGTTTTCAAACATTTATCATGTATCCTTGGTGCTTTTATTGTATACTATTTGAAAATAAATGTATAGATTTATTTGGAACTTCCTGTTCTGTTAAACTGGTCTATGTGCTAGTGTCACATTATGGCTTTGAAATATAATTTGAAATTAGGAAGTGCAATGACTCTAAATTTATTTTGTACAGCTCGACATTCATTTAAGCTTTTGGAGTATTTTCTGGTAATAATAAAATTTAGAAAAGTTTTGTCTGTTTCGTCTACTCAGAAAAATGTCCTATCCCCCATTGGCTAGGCTTTCCCCATCAATTATGCAGTGATTAACTCAACTGCTAATTCTTCACAATTGTGCCCAAAGCTCATGCTTTCAATTGTCAAATTGACATCTACATCTCTCACATATGACAAGCCTACAGATAACAACTTGATCAATGGTGAAAAGCTGAATTTTTCTCCTAAAATTCAGGAAGAAAAGACTTAGGATGTCCATTCTCAACACACACACACACACACACACACACACACACACACACACACACGTGTACACTTCAATATGATTCAAGAAATTCTAGCCAGAGCAATTAGACAAGAAAAATATTTAAAAGCCACCCAAATAGAAAAGAAGGAAATAATAGTATTTATGTTTGCAAGTGTCATCAGCCTATAAAGTTCCTAAACACTACACTAAAGCATGTCATTTCTTATAAACTCATTTATCAAAATTTCAGAAGTACAAAATCAGTGCACAACAATAAACTATTTATATGTCAACAGCAGAATACCCACCTCCTATGAACTTGACAATAATGCCTTACTTTCAAACTGTAACCTTTTGCTTTTTGGGTTCGGGGCCTACCCAGGGCACTGGGCTCCTGGTTGGTCCTTGGCCCCTCCCCTAGTATCTGGGACAAAAGCAGGCTTTAGTGGATTGGCTTTCCTCTCTCCTGGGGACCAGTGCAAGGCAATCTTAATCAATACTTCCTTCCTGTCAGTCAACCAATAATAGAACTTTTAAGGTTTTAATAGCATCCACAGGCTCTATTTTTTTGCAGTTTTTTTTTTATTTTTCTGCTCATACAAACATGATAGGAACCCCGTCCCCTCCCTCCCTCCACCCCTCCCTGGACCTCCCTGTTCATTCCCCACTTTGTCCCTTTCTTTTCCCCCTCCCTCCCTTTCTCCCAGTGTCCCCTCCCCCCATCTCTGAAGCATCCTTTAATGAGTATATCAAACTTTCCTCTGGGTCCTCCTCTCTGATGAGGTGTAAGGACTCAGTGGAATTCCTAGAACTCTCTCTTGTGTTCCCTTTAAGTATAGAAACACTATTGTGACTGTTAATCCCTTGCTTCTAAGGATCCTAGTGCCTTTAGTCCATGCTAGAATTGGAGGGGTCAATGATATGTTGGTCATTGTGCAAATCATGCAGAGTCCTGTTATAATTGCTTCGGCCCTAACTTGTGTGGAGTATCTTGCATATCATGACTCCTCCCATCCTTGTGCTCTTACAATCTTACCACCCCTTCTTCTGCAAATTTCCCTGAGCTTCAAGATGGGGAGAAATTAGGCAGGCCTGATTCCAGGTGGTTGATATAGAGTCTCTGATGTTCTGAATTATGGTCTGTTGATGATTTTTTTTTCACTTTTGCTGTTCCTGCAATGCCCTTGGTTCCATCCTGATGGGTATTGGATGTCACCCCCTGGCCAGAGTTAAAAACCTGTTAGAGTCTTGTTATAAAAGTATATTCAAAGGTAGATGGAATAGAAGTAGGAGACCGCGGTGAGAGGGGGTCAATCACCCATTTGCAAAATGATTACCTTCTATCTGGCAGCCTATATGCCCTCCCCTTCTACTAAGATCGTACCCCATCAGTTGGAAATGATCAGGAAAGAAAGTCTGTGAACTTAATCAGATGTCTCATTACTTACTTGGAGTCCTTGATAGTGGCCTATTTTCTCTGCTGTAACATGGTCCCCTCTGTTTCTGGTGGGGCCTTCTTCCCCATCCCTCCTGTTTATAATCTTTATAATTACTGTAGGTATTACAAAGATTTGTCTCTGAGTGTCTCTAACTGAGTGTGGTATTACGATCCACCTATTAGGGAGTACATATGGCGCTTAATTTTCCATGTCTGGGATACTTCACTCAATATAATTATTTCTAATTCCATCCATTTCCCAGCAAATTGCATTAATTCATCATTTTTGATGGCTGAGTAGTATTCCATTGTATAAACATACCACATTTTCCTTATCCATTCGTCAACTGTTGGACATTTGGGATGATTCCATGACTTTGCTATTGTAAACAGTGCTGCTATGAACATGGTCATGCTTGTGCTATCGAGGTGAATTTTTGCTGTATGGGGGGTTATTCCCAAAAGTGGAATAGCAGGGTCATATGGCATTTCAATCTTTAATTTCTTTAAGAATCTCCAGACGGCTCGCCAGAGTGGCTGTATGAGCCTGCATACCCACCAGCAATGTAGGAGAGTTCCCCTCTCTCCACATCCTCTCCAGCACTTGGTGTTGTTTGTATTGTGGATTTATGCCATCCTGACCGGGGTGAGATGATATCTCAGGAAAGTTTTGATTTGCATTTCCCTGATGGCTAAGGATGTGGAGCATTTTTTTAAGATATTTGTTAGACATTTTAATTTCATCCTTGGTAAAGTTTCTTTTATGTCCAAGGTCAATTTTTTAATTGGCCCATTTGTTTTCTTGGTGTTTAGTTTTCTAAGTTCTTTGTGTACTCTGGATAATAGAGCTCTATCAGATAGGTGGTTTGTAAAGATTTCCTCCCATTCTGTGGGTTGCCTTTGTGCTCAAATTACAATCTCTTTATCTGAACAGAAGCTCTTTAATTTCACAAGATCCCATCTGTTGAGTGTTGGTTGAAGTGACTGTGTTATTGGATGTCCATTCAGGAACTGTTGGCCTAGCCCAATCAGCTTGAAGGCGTTCCCTACCCTTTCAACTATGGTTTTAATAGTCTCTGGCCTTATATTGAGGTCCTTGATCCATTTGGAGTTAATTCTTGTACATGGTGACAAGTACAGGTCCAGTTTTAATCTTCTGCATGTGGAGATCCAGTCTTGCCAGCACCATTTCTTGAAGATACTGTTCTTTTACCATTGGATTTTTTGGGCCCCTTCCTCAAAGATCAAATGGCTGTCGTTGTGTGGACTTATATCTGGGTCTTCAACCCTTATCCATTGATCTGTGTGTCTATTTTGGAGCCAATACCAGGCTGTTTTTACAATTACGGATTTGTAGTATAGACTAAAGTTTGGTATGGTGATACCTCCAGCCATGTTTTTGTTACTCAGGATTGTTTTTGCTATCCTGGGTCTTTTGTGCCTCCATATGAATTTTGAGATTGTTTGGTCAACTTCTTTAAAGGATTGCTTTGGGATTTTAATTGGTATAGCATTGAATCTGTATATTGCCTTTGGTAGGATGGTCATTTTTATGATGTTGATTCTGCCAATCCAGGAACATGGGAGGTCTTTCCACCTTCTGGTATCTTCTGCAATTTCTTTCTTTAGGGTTTTAAAGTTTTCATTATAGAGGTCTTTTACTTCCTTGGTTAGGTTTATCCCAAGGCATTTCATTTTTTTAGGGGCTATAGTAAATGGGCTTTTTTGCTTCTTTCATTCTGGGCACATAGGAAGGCCACTGATTTTTGTACATTTATTTTGTATCCTGCCACCCTGCTGAACTTCTGTATTAGTTTCAGGAGCTTCCTGGTGGAGTTTTTGGGATCACTCAGGTATAGGATCATGTCATCTGCAAATAGAGATAACTTGACTTCTTCCTTGCCAATTTGAATCCCTTTCATGTCCCTTTCTTGTCTTATGGCTTCAGCTAAGACTTCAAGTACAATATTGAATAGAAGTGGTGAGAGTGGACAGCCTTGTCTAGTTCCTGATCGAAGTGGGAATGCTTCAAGTTTTTCCCCATTGAGTAGAATCCTTGCTGTGGGCTTGTTTTATACAGCTTTTATTATATTGATAAAGGTTCCTTCCATTCCAATCTTCTCTAGGGTTTTGATCATAAAGAGCTATTGGGTCTTGTCAAAAGCTTTTTCTGCATCTATCGAGAATATCATGTGGTCTTGAACTTTGGACTGGTTTACATGATGAATTACATTTATTGATTTGCATATGTTGAACCAACCTTGTGTGCCTGGGATAAAACATACTTGATCTCTGTGGATGATCTTTTTGATATGTTTTTAAATCCGATTTGCTAAGACTTTATTGAGAATCTTTGCATCTGTGTTCATCAGAGAGACTGGCCTATAGTTTTCTTTTTTAAGTGTATCTTTATTAGGTTTTGGAATTAAGACGATATTAGCTTCATAGAAGGAAATTGGTAGTGTTCCTTCCTTTGCTATTTGATGGAACAGTTTAAGGAGTATTGGTATTATTAGCACCTTAAATGTCTGGTAGAACTATGTGCTGAATCCATCTAGTCCAGGACATTTTTTGGTGAGAAAATTCAAAATTACTTCCTCAATTTCCTCATATGTTATAGGACTATTTAAATAATTCACAACTTCCTGATTCAGTTTAGGTAAGTTGTGTTTACTTAGGAATCCATCCATCTCTTTTGTGTTGTCAAATTTCACAGAGTATAAGTTTTTGAAATATGATCTTATAATTCTCTGGATTTCTTGGGTATCAGTAGTGATAACTCCATTTTCATTTCTAATTTTGTTGTTTGGGCTTTCTCTCTCTTGCTTTTGGTTAATTTAGCTGGGGGTGTATCAATCTTATTGAGTTTTTAAAAAAACCAGCTTTTTGACTGGTTGATTTTCTATATCGTTTTCCTAATCTCGATTTCAGATATTTCTCCCCTTATTTTGCTAATCTCCTCCCTTCTACTGCTTTTGGGATCGGATTGCTCTAGTGTCTCTAAAGCTTTAAGCTGCATTGTTAGGTTATTTATTTCTGATGTTTTCCATTTATTTGATGTAGGCATTAAGAGCTATGAACTTACCTCTTAGGACAGCTTTCATTGTGTCCCAGAGATTTTGGTAAGTTGTATTTTCATTATCGTTCACTTTCAGGAAATCTTGAATTTCCTTTGTAATTTCTTCCTGAATCCAATTCTCATTCAGCATCATAGTGTTCCAGGAGTTAGTGTATTTTCTGTTGCTTGTTGTGTCGTGGATGTCAAGCTTTGGGGCGTGGTGGTCTGATAAGGTACAGGCTAGAATTTCAACTTCCCTCTATATGTCAAGATTTGTTTTGTGGCCCAATATGTGATCTATTTTGGAGAAAGTTCTGTGTGGTGCTTAGAAAAATGTGTATTCTTTGGTGCGTGGATGAAAAGTTCGATAGAAATCTGTAAGGTCCATTTCAGTAAGGGTTTGATTAAGCTCCAAAGTGTCTCTGTTAAGTTTTTTGCCTGTTGATCTCTCTCATGTTGAGAGGGCAGTGTTGAAATCCCCAAGAATTATCATTTTGGGATTGATTTCTTGCTTTAGACATTGTAGGGTTTGCTTAATGAATTTGGGGGGGCTTATTGGGTGCATATATATTCAGTATTGTGAAGTCTTCCTGATCAATTGTACCTGTGACTAAAATGTAGTATCCTTCTGTGTCTCTTATGATTTTGTTTTGGTTTGAAGTCGACTTTGTCTGATAGCATAATGGCTACCCCTGCCTGTTTTCTGCTTCCATTAGCTTGTAGAATTGTTGACCAGCCTTTTATTTTTAGGATGTGCCTATCTTTTGTGGTGAGATCAGTTTCCTGCAGGCAGCAGATTGATGGATTGAGATTTTTAATCCAAATTTGTAATCTGTGTCTCTTGATCAGTGAGTTAATTTCATTAACATTTAATGTTATAATGGAGAAACTATTTTTAATTCCAGACATTTATTATGTTTAGTGGCTTTTGTAAGTATATTGCTTCGCTTTTAATGGTGTTATACTTGCCTACTGTTCTCCTGGCTATGCCTGTTTTTTTCTTCAAGTTTGTGTATCATTTCTAGCATTTTTTGAAGACCTGGTTTGGTGGACATGTATCCCTTCAAGTTGTCTTTGTGCTGGAAGATTTTTCTTTCTCCCTTTATCATGATAGATAGTTTTGCAGGGTATATCAGCCTGGTTGACATTTTTGCTCATTCAATACTTGAAGTATGTCTCTCCAAGCTCTTCTTGCTTTTACTGTTTCGACTGAGAAGTCATTTGTTATTTTAATAGGTTTACCTTTAAAAGTGACTTTTTTTTTCCCTTGAAGCTCTCAGCACCATTTCTTTATCTTGAATTTGGAGTGTTCTAACTATTATTTACCTTGGCATGTTTCTGTTTTGGTCATATCTGTTTGGGGTGCGGAATGCCTCTTGTATATGGATGGGCCTCTCTTTTTTTAGATGAGGAAAGTTTTCCTTGATGATCGCTTGAAAAATTTCCTCAGGTGTGGTATTTTGAAATTCTTGCTCTGATATTCCATGAATACCCATGTTAGGCTTCTTCAGGGTGTCCCATATCTCCTGAATATTTCTCTCAAGTATCTTTTTGGCTTTAACAACCTCTTCCATTGAGCTGGTTAGTACTCCCACTTTGTCTTCAAGGTCTGAAATTCTGTTTTCTGCTTCATTAGTTCTGCTGATAAGACTCTCTGTTGAGTTCTGGATTGAAGATACCGTGTCTTTTAGTTCAGTTTTAAACTCTGCTTGAGTCTGTTTTAACTGCTCTATGCGTGTTTTTGTTTCTTGAACTGTTTTTCTCAACTCCTGCAAGTGTCTGTTGTGTTCCTCTTCAATGTTTTTGATGCGGTTATTTAATTGCTCCTGGATTTCCTCTTTCATAGTATTGAACACGGTAATGATCATGTTTTGAAAGTCGTTGTCCTGGGTCAGGCTTTCTTGGCCATTTTCCATGGGTTTGTTCTGGTTGGAGTCTATCATTATAGGATTAATTTCTTCAGTGGGAGATTTGTTTACTTGGGTGTTGTTCTCATGGATTTGCACTTTGACTTGGGCATTGTCGTTTTTAACTCTTAAGACCTTCTTTCAATTTCTGTGCGTTTTTCACTGAACTGAATTATTTGGCCTGGGGTTTTTGACGTTGGGTGAGGGCGGAGCTTACCTAGGTAACGGTGAGTCCTGGCTGGACTGCGCGTGTCCCAGGCGGTGGGTGGGGAGAGGGACAGGCTCTATTTTTTATGGCAGTACCAGGATGTGTCGGGTATCAAATCTGGGATCAGAGCACCAATAGTTTGCTACTGAGGACCCTAAAGTTCCTTCCACTGAACAGAAGAGAATCTTCCCATCCAACCCTAAGGTAAGTAATCCTCTTTACCCTCCTCATCACAGTTGACAGTCGCCTCTCCTTCAGACCTCTGTATAGCACATCCCAAACCCTATATACTCACCCCTTATGGCATTAACTATTCACTCCCATAAACCTGGAAGGAACTAATAGCTGCCATAGTACTCTAAGCTCAATCCCCAGACTACTAAACCCACCCTATTCCATAATATAAAGATGATCTAACACTTAACCCAAACTACACATAACAACCCTTGACACCCAATCTCAGACATCCAGGCAAATATAAAACTAAACTCTGCCACCCCCAGAACCAGAGTAGGGCTTTCACACTTTTTTTGGTAGCATATTGCCTTACCCACAAAATAACAGGAAGGAAACCTAGACTGAGACCATAAACACTTAGGTAAACAGTACAAGTGCAGGAATTCTGTTTGACTCATAACAGTCATAAACAGACACCAAGAAAGATTCGAGACGTCAAACTCAAAATGACCAAGTCATACCATAAATCCACAAGAAACACCAAAAACCATGACAATAACTCCCCCACAAAAATGTTGACTCTATAGCAATGAATTCCTATTAGAATAACCCATCAGATATTAGTCAAGAATTCCATAACCAAGACAATGATTTTCAAAGCATGATCTTTACCATGATGAAAACAATGAAAGAGGAAAAATGAGAGGAGTTAAATAATTGCATTAACCAATATGAATAGGAGAATAAGAGGCACCTAGATGAAATGAAAAAGTCAGTTGAAGAAACAAAACCAGGCATAGAACAGTTGAAAAATACTCATGTAGAGATTAAGCTTGAAATTAAAAATAACTATCTATAATCCAAAATTCAACAGAAACTCTTACCAGCAAAACCAATGAAGCAGAAAATTGAATATCATAACTAGAAGACAAGATGGCAGAACAAATTGGTTCAATTAAGTGGTTAAAAGAGCCAGAAAAATACTCAAGAGGAATATTCAAGAGTTATAGGACTTTTTGAAGAAACCAAACCTGCACATTCATGGACTACCAGAAGAAGAAACCCATAAAACCACTTCAAAAGAGATTTTTCACACTATCATTAATGAAAAATTTCCACATCTAAGTAAAGGCAATTCCATCCAAATACAAGAGGCATATTATACACCATTCAAATATGATAAGCTCACCACGACAAATTATAGTCAAAACAATACAGATGCATGACAAAGACAATATGCTGAGAGCATCAAGAGAAAAATAATCAAATTACATTCAAAAGTAAGCCTATTAAAACAGCTGATTTTTCAGTGGAAACAGTAAAAGCCAGAAGAGCTTGGAAAGATATATTTCAAGTCATGAATGAGCACAAATGCCAACCCAGACTAATACAACCGTAAAAATTATCAGTCATGATGGGGATGAAAGAAAAATCTTCCACCATAAGGACAAGCTGAAGGTTTACATGAACACCAAATCATGTGTACAAAAGATGCTAGAAAAGATACTCAAGCTCAAAGAACATATTCAAGCGGACAGAAGGGAAAAATAATACCAACACAACTTCTTAGCAAAAAAATACACACATTAAAAAGAACACAAAACCCAGAAAATGAGAGGAACCAATAAGCATTCCTCAATTATAACCCCAAAGTTAATGGAATTAACTCTCTAATCAAAAGACATAGACTACAAACATGGAACAAATATCACAACCCAGCAATCTGGTCCCTTTAGGAAACACATTGCACCATAAAAGATAGACATGTTCTCAGAGCAAAAGGCTGGTCAAAAGTACTGGAAGCTGATGGAAAAAAGGAAGCAAACAGGAGTGGCAATTCTGATATCTGACAAAATAGACTTCAAACCAAAAGAAATCATAAGAAACACAGGAGAATACTACATATTAGTCAAAGGAACAATTTATCAGAAAGACTTCACAATACTGAACTTATACATACCCAATATAGGCTCAGCCCACATTCATTAAACACACATTATAACATTTAAAAGGACAAATCAACCCAAACATGATAGTAATAGGGGACTTCAACACCCCACTTTCAGCACTGAATAGGTCAACAAGCCAAAAACTGAACAGAGATACACTGGAGCTTAATCAAACCATAATCTAAATGGACCTGTCTGACTTCTATCAAACCTTCCATCTCAATAATAAAGAATACATATTCTTTTCAGTAGCCCATGAACCTTCTCCAAAATAGAACACATGTTGGGACACAAAACAAACCTCCACATATACAGGAAAGTTGAAATAATATCCTGTACCCTATCTGACCACCATGGAATAAAGTTTGACATCCACAACAGAGCAAACATCAGAAACTACACAAATTCTTGGAAATTATATACCTGATACTGAATCTGATACTGTTTGAATGGGTTCATACAGAAGTCAAAAGGGAAATTCAAAAATTCCTAGAAATAAGTGATAATGAAATACAACATATGAAAATCTTTGGGATACAATGAAGGCAGTCCTAAGAGGAAAGTTTATAGCATTCAATCCCTATATCAATAAAATGGAAACATCACAAGTAAGACCACTTAGAAATCAAATTTAAAGCTTTAGAGAGACAAGAACCCAAGTCCAAAAACAATAGAAGAGCAGAAATTAGTAAAATCAGGGAGAAATATCCAAAATTTAGATATGGAAAATGATACAAAGAATCAACCAAAGAGCTGTTTCTTTGAAAAAATCAGCAAGATTGACAAACCCTTAGCGAAATTAAACAAAGCCAAAAGAGAGAAAACCCAAATCAATAAAATTAGAGAAGAAAATGGAATCATTACAACTGATAACCAAGGAAATTCAGAGAATCATAAGGTCATACTTCAAAAATTTATACTCTACAAAGTTTGACAATCAGAAAGAAATGGACAAATTTCTTAATATGCAAAATCTACCAAAATTGAATCAGGGTGAATTGAATTATTTAAACAGCTCTATAACAGGTGATAAAATTAAAACAGTAATTACAAATCTCCCCACCAAAAAAAGTCCAGGACCAGATACATTCACTGCAGAATTCTGCCAAACATTTGAACACCCACTAAATGTCACTACTCCTTAAACTATTCCATAAAATAGCAAAGGAAGGAACACTTTCAAATTCTTTCTATGAAGTTAATATTACATTAATCCCAAAACCAAATAAAAATACAGTAAAAAAAGAAAATTATAGGTCAATCTCATTGATGAACACAGATGCAAAGATCCTCAACAGAAGTTTATCAAGCTAGATTCAGAAAAAAACCAACAAACCATAATCCAGAACTTCAGAGACTCTGTATCAACCACCTAGAACTAGGCCAGACTAATCTCTCCCCATCCTGAAGCTCAGGGAAATTTGCAGAAGAGGGGGCGGTAAGATTGTAAGAGCACAAGGATGGGAGGAGCAATGATATGCAAGATACTCCACACAAGTTAGGGCCGAAGCAATCATAATTGGACTTTGCACGCCCTGCGCAACGTCCAACACACTATTGACCCCACAAAGTCTAGCATTTGCTAAAGGCACCAAGATCCTTGGAGGCAAGGGATTGACAGCCACAGTAATGTTCCTATGCTTAAGGGGAACACAGAAAGGGTTCAGGGAAATGCCACTGGGTCCTTGCACCTCATCGGAGAGAAGGGCCCAGAGGAGAGTCTGGCATGCACATTAAAGGATTCTCTGGGGATTGGGGGAGGGAGGCACTGGGGAATGGGAAGGGAGGGGTGAGGGGAGGGGGAGCAGGGGGTTTGGGGGGAGGAGGAGGGAGGGAGGGAACCAGTGTACCTATTAAGTTTTTATGAGCAGAAATAATAATAAAAAATGTTAAAAAAAGAAATATATCCAAAAAATCATTCACTATGATCAAGTAGGATTTATTCCAGGCACACAAGGTTGGTTCAATATATGCAAATCAATATATGTAATCCATTATATAAACAAATCCAAGGAATAAAATCACATCATTTTCTCAATAAATGCAGAAAAAGTTTTTGACAAGATCCAACATTCCTTTATGATCAAAGTTCTGGAGACTATTGGAATGGAAGGAACATGCATCAATATAATAAAGGCTATATACAACAAGCCTATAGCAAGGATCATTCTAAATAGTGAAATACTTAAAGCATTCCCTCTTCAATCAGGAACTAGGCAAGCTAGAGCTATTAGACAAGAAAGAGAAATAAAAGGGATACAAATATGAAGAGAAGTTAAGTTATCCTTGTTTGCAGAAGATATGATCCTTTATCTGAGACCCCCAAAACTTCACTAGGAAACTCTTAGAACTAATACATAAGTTCAACAGAGTGGAACGTACAAAATCAATATTCAAAAATCAGTGGCTTTCTTATACACCAAGGATGAAAAAAGTGAGAAAGTCCTAAGAGAAACAATTCCATTTACCATTGTCTCCCCCAAATAAAATACCTTGGTATAAATCTAACCAATGAAGTGAGAGACCTGTATAATGAAAACTATAAAAATCCTAGAAGAAAGAGGAGGTAAATCCCTTGAACTGATTGGCTTAGGCCAACATTTTCTAAACAAGACCCCAATAGCTCAGGAAATAGAATCAACAAGTGGGATCTCATGAAATTAAAGAGCTTTCTTTCAGCTATTGTCAACTGATATTATCAACTGAGCAAAAAGACAACCCACGAATGAGAAAAAAATCTTCACTAACCGCACATTTGATAGAGGACTAATATCTAAGTGTACAAGAACAAAATATTAAATAACAATTGAAAATGGTCCATGGAATTTAAAAGAAATTTTTCCCAGGAAGAAATTGAAATGTCCAACAAATACCTTAAAATACCTTACCCTAGGCATCAGGAAGATGCAAATCAAAACCACCCTGAGATATCATCTCACACAAATCAGAATGGCAAAGATCCAAAAGACACGCAACAACACATGCTGGAGAGGATGTGGGGAGAAGGGAACACTCATGCATTACTGGTGGGAATGCAGATATACAATTACTATGGCGATCAGCATGGCCATTCCTTAAAAAGTTAAGAATTGAAATACCATATGACCCTGCTATACCACTCCTGGGAACACTCCCCAAAAATACTTCAAAATACTATAGTGAAATATGTAAATCCATGTTCATTGCAGCACTGTTTGTCATAGCAAAGTCATGGAATCAACCTAGATTTCCTGCAGTGACAAATGGATAATGAAAATGTGGCATATATACATGATAGAATACTGAAGAATCATAAAAAAATCAAATTAATGAAATTTGCTGCCAAATGGATGGAGCTGAAAGAAATCATACTGAGCAAAGTATCTCAAGCACAGAAAAATCAGACATTGCATGTTGTCCCTTGTAACTGTAAACTAATTCCAAAGCCCTAATAATGACATACTCAAGAGGAAATTTTTTTATTACCTTTTACAACCATGAAGGATTGGAAATGGGAAGATAAAGCAAAGATGAACCAAATATAATGAAGACAAAGGAACCAAGTTCAATAGAGAAATAAGTCCACTGTTGAAAAAGACCCATTACTAGTGAGATATCTGAACTAATCTATGGTCAGTCTCCTTCCTGATCACTGGTGCTTGGAGTGGTTTGAAGCACTGGACTTTCCCAGTGGGCGGTTAGTGATTAGTAGACAGCCAGATGATGTTCCGGAGGTTGACCCTAGCCAGTACTGTGCCCTTCTCCTGAACTTTCCTCTTCTTCAAGCCTTCTCTTATATAAAGGCCTCTCTTTAGCAGTTTCTGCATTGTTGGATAGAAGAGGATCTCAACACCTACATAGATGCAGCCTTGTGCAGCGCAAGAACAGCAAAACGGACAACAATAAACAACCTGAATATAGAACAACCCTACAATGTTCACCTGTAACCCGGCCAGCCAAATCTCTCCCATCTGGAGGCTCAGGGAACTCTGCAGAAGAAGGGGCAGTAAGACTATAAGACTCTAAAGAGAGTTCTGTGGCTGGACAGGACACTCTATACAAATAGGGCAGCCACAGCCAGGAACTCATGGCAATGGGACTTACACTCATCAGACCTGCACAGTGGTGGACATGTCAGCATGCCCCATGGACTGGTGTGGATCTCAGGAGAAACAGTTTCAAGCGTTAGGATCCCTAGGGGCGAGGAGTCAGACAGGAGTAGGTGAATAACCATATCAATGGGCCCCCCAGGAAGGGCCTCTTGGTCTGCCACAGAGGCCTGAACCCCCATGAGAACAGATGATACAGAGGGAACCCCAGGACCCACAGAACCAAAGAGGGAGGGGAGGGCAGGTGGAAGGGTTGAGAGTGGGAGATAGTAAGGGGGGATGAGAGTGGGAAGGAGCATGTACATAAGCGTGTATATTTATTAAAAAATAAACTGTAACCTTTCAATCTTTGTCATCATAGATGCTACATTTTTCTTATTATATGAATATATTCAATTTTATTGTTCTGAAAGTTCAATAGTTCAATGCCCATCTTACACTGCTCAAAATCATTGGGCAAATCCATCATTTCTGCTTTTCTGGCCACAGGATAAATTGCTTTTCCGGGCTCATCTCTAATCTGCACTCATACTTTCCTCAGCATCTGTCCCACAGTTCTGCTTTCCAGCATTCTGCCTTCTGCAGCTGTGTCACTTTCCCTTGTTGGGACTACAAATCTGCTGCTTGGTGATAAGTTTCATCCATTCTCCATGAGTCCCTCAATCACGCATCAAAACCAGTAACATCTGCATGATGCTGTCAAGTTCTGCAGTGAGGCTGAGATGTAGCCTGGCCCACTTGTACCATGTCTGTATCAACTTCCATGAGCTAGCCTTGGAAAGGTCCCTTTCTAAATAGCCAAAACTTTCAAAAGGCAAGAAACTACTTCAGGTTAGACTTTCTTCTGCACATTTCTCCAATAGCCCAGCTGCTCTGCTGTCTGCCTTCCTCACACGAAACTTCAAGGCTGACAGTGCAGTCCTCCTCTACCAAGCAAACTGGTTCATCATCTTTAAATTCATTTGCATCAATGTTTTTGCTACCTTCATCACAATCTGGGCCCCAAACAACTCATAGCTTCCTCAACATGTCTGTTTTTTAAGTGACCCACTATACTTTGCCTAATGGGTTTTGTGGTCTATAGTTTCAACATCTTCAAATATTTCCAAATTTCTAGAAAAAATGTTCAGAATCTACAAAGGCCATATAGCCAGATTAGTCAGCAACATTCCATTTTTCTGGTACCAAATTTTATTGCTATTTGCTTGAATGTCGCTAACAAATTCATAACCAATTGGCTTAAAGAAAAAGGGGTTTTATTCTGGCTTATAATTTTTTGGTTATATTTCTTCATCCAACTTGCCAAAAGAACTCATACTAATACCAGAACCAAGGGAATTAGACACACTACATCCACAGGACTGCTGAGAAAGAGGCAACCCTTATTTGCCAGACAGCGTGTCTGTTCAAGTATGCCAAAGAATGCCAGTACTTTGATTTAGTTCCTTCTATTTTATCCATCTGCCCATAGGATGAACCTTCCCATCAATTAGATGATCTCCTGCAAGCTCTTTCAGGGCTCAACTCAACTACTATTTCTTTATTTGAGCCTAGAACTGGAGCCTTTAATTGTCAAGTTGACACCTGTATCTGACCATCACAAGGATATAAAAAGTCAGTTATGCGTGGGAGAGGAAAGCTAGGTGCAGCTTTGGGGTACTTATGAGCTAGTTGGAGGGCTCACAGACAATGTACCCCAAGTGTCTCAGGAACAGATATTCTGATGGAATCTGCCAAGTCACCCACAGGGTCTCTGTCCCCTTGTCCCTGATTTAAACCTCTCTCAACCACTCAGGTGTACTGGTCTCTCCATATTGGGGGGGAAAGACAGAAACGGGTGTTTTAGATGGTGTCCTGAGCAGCTGACAGATGGGAGGACTCACACCACACCTCCACTTTCCCCTGGGGGTGGAGGAGCTATTCCTGGCTCAAGGATGAGCAGACAGCAACACAGAAAAATGAGACTGTGATGTTGAGTGGTGGCTCAGCAAAGAGCCTCTAGCTTCTGAGAAAGCACGTGGATGTGTTGGTTATAAACAGTGATACGCCATGAGGGACAGTGGCCGCGGTTCCCAAACTTTCACATTGCTGATGCCACCTGTATGACATGTCAGTACTGTCTTCTTGAAACTTCAGTATCAAAATTGTCCCATCCTATCACTGTATGTACACATCTTACTTAGGATGATGCTGCCTTATTAGTACGATTACGGTTTGAGACCAATGGTAGAAAACATTGAATATAAAAAGTTGTAGCAATTCTAAGTTGCTTACAATCCATTGAAAGATATTATGAAGCTATTGATCATAGCAAGGTGATATTGTTATAAGAATAATCTGAAAACAAAAATGCACCATGGGTTTAATGCCAAAAACAGACATCCTATTTATATTAATGTATATATGTGCACACATACTGTACTATTTAGCTAGTGAAAGCTGATCTTAATTTTGTAATTATACTTTCTGTGTTTCTCTGAGAAAAGGATGTCAGACTACATGCCTATCATGTCAGAAATGCATTAATAAATTCTATCAGCAGGCTTTTCAAATAATGTTCTTGGGAATCCACCATGATGAACAGTTCTACTGCTTTGGAAGAAGTGATCCACACTCTTAGCTTGAATTCTGCCCTCAAAAAATGCTTTTTCTGAAACAGAATCATCTATTTATTGGAGTCCTGCCTCTACCTTTCTGCACGGGGTTCTGAGAGAGGAAATGCATTTCATGGAATGCGGCTGAGTCACTGAATGAGCAAGAAAGGTCATTTCAGTGTGAGCTGTAGGGCATCATCAGACCACCGACTCCTGCTGCCCGTGGAGTCACGTGTACTTTAGCCTCAGTTATGTGTTTACAAGACAAGACCTTCTCCTGCAGAAGAGGCAACTCTGATAAAAGTACCAGCTAAGTCAGAATTACATTTTTTGGTGGTATTTTGGATCTGTGGCATGTGCCAGCATTTCTTTTGCCACGTCTCCGAATTCGAATGTATAATACCACAAGGATATTATTCTCATTTTTCTAGATGAAAACTTGGTAATCCAACTTCCCATAGTATTTTACTTCCTTTAAAGGGTGAAACTTCTTCACTGTGAATACATTTTGGCCAAATAGTTGAGCTTACTGTAGTATAGCCCTTGTGATAACAGCTTTTACATGGTTACTTTATCATTTTTATTTTATTACCCACTGCACATAATTTATAAGCTTAATTCAGCACTTTTGAGCATTTAAAAACTGACTTAAGTGCATATGAGGTGTCTTGTAATTACTTACTGTTTGTGACGACACTTTAAGAGGTGCACAGCTATTTGGTTCAAGACAAGGAAACAATAGGAGGTCTATGGATACTGGTCAGTGACCAAGGTCAGTTCTTTGAAAGTGTGCAGATGCCCAGTGCAAAGAGAAGAACTAACAGGGAAGCACAAACTACCCCTGGACACAGCTCCCGTACAAAGGTGAATGATCATAAGAGCAGCTCCCTAAGTGTCAATTAGTGTCAGAGTCCGTGTGAAAGATAAGAGTACAATTCATAAAAGATGATTGCATTTTTGGCCACAATCCTAGTTTACTTGGGATGGATTCCAAAATCCTTATAGGCACAGTCTTCGTTTCCATAAAACTGCTATAAATTTGATATAGGCAAAAGGTGGCATAGGTTAAGTAAGAAGCACCTTTGAATCATCTGCCACAGCAGAAGATCCACACTGAGTTTTCAGACACACAGTAGAGGTAGTGGGATTGGAAGAAGGTGGCTGATGAGCATTGTTCTCAAAACAACTAGCCAGTTTCTCAGATTGTATCCTATTTGCTTTTCATCCTTTCATCCAAATATAATACCCTTCTCAGAGATCCAGGACATTTGTGATTTCCATTCGTTAAATCCTGGAGTTATCTGATAGAAGGATTTATGCTCAGGTATGTACAAAGTCTTTTCCCTGCGATTGTAGAATTTTTATACTCAACACAGAAAATAATGTAAATTGTCATTTTCAACAGTAAGGCCAGGCCAAGGACAGAAACTTGGCGAGAAGCACTCCAGGGTTCTCTGTGCTGCCCTAGCCTAACCACCGGTAACTAGTAGTACCTGCCACTCTTCTGATGTGCAAGTGGGAATTAAGACTCACCTCATGTTCCTGGTCTGTTGTGCTTCAGCATCTGCTGTCTCTGATGCCAGCTACTCATGGCATATTCCTAGACATTCACCCCCAGGCATCCAGCTCGCAACCACTGATGTTTCAAAGTGTAGTGCCCGAGGCATTTCTACTCCTCTCCTCTTGCGGTCTCACAACTTACTCCTGAAGCTTTTCCCACCAGATGGAACTGCATTTTGATGTTGAGTCCTTCTGAAATACTGACGCTGGAAGTCTTGTCCTTTGTTTTTTGCTTATTTAGAACATTGATGGAGCTGTGTCTGAAGGTGCCTGCTCCTGTGTTCTTATCCCATTTAAACTCAATCCCCAGAGTGTCCCCTAACCGACAGGAACATCTTTTACCTTAGTGTGGTAACTTAACAGATACTGTGGCCTGGTCACTGGAAAGGCCACTCACACTTGGAATCTGTAACCTTCAACCCTTTCTCCCATTCTCTAGGAAAGAGAAGGGACTGCAGATAGACTTAATCCCTAGAGCTCTCTAGAAGATGAGGTTCATCTTCTGGGTTGTTGAACACATCTGCAGAGCTGGAAATTAAAACATCTCAGCTTCAAGAGATCAGAGGCTTCTGAAGGAGGGATTTCTCATTTACTTCTTCATCTGGCTGTTCACTTGGGTCCTTTCCATATCCTATATAAGATGGTAATCATGAGCTGTTCTTGCAAGTTGTCAAGCATAGGAAAGAAAGTATAGGACCTTTCATTTTTAGGCAAGTTAGAAGTGTGAGTGGCTGATACCCGTAAGGATGTCTAGAGTTAGGGCTTCTTCATGGGCTGTTCTTGTTGAATGTGAAATGTCTCCAGACTCATGAGTGTGACTCTCTGGAAGGCTGTTGTTTTCAGGACGTTCTCCCTTGAGCCCACCTACGTGGCCCACTGTTCACTCTTTCATGGGAGCCAGTGCGTCACCTTGGTCTCATTGTATATCTGAACCCAAGTTCAAGTAAACTTGAGAGACGAGATTGCAAAAGAAGACTCTGGTCTAGAAAGGGGAAGACAGAAGTAGATATGCATAACTGGGGAGGGAACAAGGGAGCCATGTCCTTAAAGTTGCTTTGTGGCACTAAGATTTTAGCACTGGGCTATCTGACAACATGTGCTGGAAAGCAAGGTTCTTGGTATGTTCACAGGCTCCTGTGAGATGTGTACATAGGACAAGTAAGAAGGTCTCAATCATGTTTTCATTTACTTAATTGCCATTTACTAAACACCTAATTCCTCCCAGAAACACATTGGAATGCAGGGTGAATGAACACTCTTGTCCTCTGTGTGGGAGCGTGCACTGCTTCCTCCTGTTAACCCACATACAACTGAGTGGTCCCAAAATGTTTAATATGGCTTGTCTCCAAACTTTGTCTTTGTGGACTGGGATTTCCCTGTCTTTGATCTGGCTGCTACCAAACCCTGAGGACAGCCTGACTTCAGTCCTCTTTTCTCATTCCTCTCTATACTACAATTGGTACACATGGATTTGAAGTTTTTCTGTCCAACATTGATCTTCCTTGTTCCTTCCCACCTGGACCTCCCTCCTCTAAACTATCTTTCAGCAGCAAATGTTTGAGGTGGACAATGATGCAAGGAGCAGGTGCTCACCGTCTGAGGTCCACTGGCTCTTGCTGCAGTTCAGCTAATGATTTCATGCCATGTCCAGTAACCTACATGCAGCCTAGGGCTCTCTGCCTGTTCAAGTCCTCATAGACCTGTCCACACTGACCCAAGAAGGAGCAGCAATGAAGACTAAGTGCAGATGTTGCATGGCTAGTAAGTACATTGTTCTGCCATGCAACCAGTGGATAGCATGTCTGGGTAGAAACTAGGTGAAATATTCACAGTGTATGGATCTTTAAAGTCATCTGACATAGGAAATGCCAGGAACTTGGGAGTCTGAGAGGAAGTCCAGCAGAAATCCACACTGTCATGTATACTTCGGGAGAACGTGGATGATTCAGAATCTCAGCAAGTCAGGAAGTATGACCATATGAAAACAGAAGATGCAAACCTGCCAATAAAACCCAAAGGCACATGGTTGTGGAGTCAGATGCAGGTGTCTGGCAATTAACAGATTCTGTGAGGGTTTGGGGCATTATTTCACAAGTAGGCTGCCTATGGTATGACTTAGTTCATATTCTGTTGTAATAAGCACTTGACACAGACCATTCAGGATAACAAGGGATTTTTATTCTAGCTTACAACCTCAAGATACAGTTCTTTATGGCAGGAGAATTTTACCAGCACCAGGGGCTGAGGAACCGTCATATCTTATCACCAGAAAGAGCACAGGACAAGGAGCAATGTGGCTTCCTAATTTTCCAGTTTGTCAAAGTGAGTAGTTCTTTCTCTATCTTTCATTTACCTGCCTAGGGAAAATGGTTCTACTCACAATGTGCTGGGTCTTTCCACATCAGTTTGCAATTAAGACAACCTCCTGTAGGTTTGCTTCAGTAATTCCTCATAGGTATGTCCAAAGCCTAACTCTGAAGTGTCAAGGTAATAGTTTAAGCTACCACATGTGGTCTGTCCCAGTAGTTTGAGGTTGGTGATGTTGAGTGTGGCGTGGCTGCTGTAACAATCAATGCCTCAGAATCATTCACCATTCTTAGGAAGTTCAAAACCATGAAGACCCAGCTTTTCAGTGCCTCTGCATTTTGTTAGGATCTTAGTCACTGCATGATCATGAACGTCCAGGTGTACATTTGTATCTGCCCACATTCTATCATCCCTGTAGAAAAGAAAGGAAGACTCAGAATAAATTCAGAAAAACTTGAGACTGAGTAAGTGGTAAAAACTTACTGCTGAGATCAGAAGTCAGTAACTATAGAGAGAACTTTGATTTTTCTTCCTTAACCTGTGGGAACATTCTTCTGTCTGCTGGAATAGAAATCAGAAATTAACCTACCCAGCAATGAGCCTAAGCAGGTGGAGCCCAGACTGATGAGCATGTGTTCACAAAGCTTGTTCATCTCTGGCTTTATGGTCTCCACTCCCTGCATTTATATAAATCAGACAGGGCTTAGTTTTCCTCTGACTTTTTTTTTTTGACCTAAGGTCTCAGCATAATCCGGGTTGACCTCAGGTTTGCTAGCTAGTTGACCTCTTGATACTCATCTCTTGGGTATGGATTACAAAGTACAGGAGTACACTATGCCATCTGGTTGCTATTATTTTAATCTTATAAGGGAATTTAAATTATAGAACTTCTGCAAACTTCTCCAGCATGGAGGGGAAAGTTCCCACCTCAAGGTTAAGGATATCTAGGTAACAGAGTATTTGGATTGTGTGATCCCCATTTCTTTTTAACAGTCTCCTAAGAGGAGATGATGGTTTGGGATGCTTAAGTGACTCCTGATAGACTCAGAAAGAATCTGTATTCCAAAGATATGTCTTTAGCCTCCAGCCTTGTGCTTCCATTTGAATGTTAAATTGCTATTAAAATACAACTTGCTATGAAAGCCTAATGAACTGACATGATCTTCCCAATCTGTGTGAACTTTCAAGCTCTGCTTTTGAGATGGAAGAATTGTAAAGTTAACACACAACACTTTGTGTTTGGCTGGAAACACTGCATAACTTTAAGGCAAAAGACCCAAAACAAAGTATCTGCAAGCAACTTTAAAACTCTGTGTGCCCAGATAGATTTCAAAATTATACTCCAGATGTGTCCCTTCCATGAACTGTAACATGTGAAAGAATTAGCCTCATGAAGCTGAGTTATTCAGTCCAATCTGAATAAAATTTACAAAACCAAAGAAAATTGAAAACTTGGCCTGGAGGTGTCATGGTGTAGAGCATGCGGTCGGATGGGTTTGAATGGCTCTCTGTGTCATGGGCTTGTTCAGGAGTGGAGGGTTCAGAAAGGGTGATTCTTATCATAGAATAGGGCTTCCTGCTTTTATATCTCTGCAACAATTTCAACTAATTCAAAATGTGAATACTAAGTCTGAAAAGTGTAGTGAGTGCTTGCTTTGGTTTCCTCAGGCTAAGATCTGACAGAGACAGATAGGTCCTATCACCAGGGAGTTTGGAGGCATGGGAACTTCCTGTGTATCAACTTCCTGTACAAAATGCACAAGCATTCATTTAAAGATAGTTCTCAAGAGTCTTTGGCGTGTCCCCATCGAGCAGTGTCTGCGCACTGTGTCATCTCTTTCAGCAAGAACAAACCAGCGTCATACCACCTCTGCTGTTCTCCCTGCTTCCTGCTGGGCTGGAAGGCCCTGCAGTTTTATGGCTCTACTGATCCATGGTGCATCACCGTGGCATTTATCCCTTTGATACACCTGCTTTTCTCCACGTGGACTAAGATAAAATGGGGTGCCAATAGACATTCATCTACTGTACGGTCTGTATTCACATCATGAACACAAAGTAGCGGTTGAGGATAGGTCCCCCCCGCCCGTGTGACTCACGCTAAGATATTCCTCTGTCACTCCAACTTGGGGAGCCGAGGCTGTACTGTGCGCTTTCAGGACACATTGTGCCCTGGAGATTCTCCACCAGCTTGTCTGTCCTGGCTGAGTGGCATTTGGGGCTTTCTTCTTTTCTTTCTTCTATTCCTCTTTCTCCTTCTTTCTATGCTTTTTTTTTTGGTATGAGGGTTTGAACCCTTGCTCATGATAGACAAGGGCTCTAACATTGAACTCCACCTCTCTTTTTCACTTTTAGATTTTGCTTACAGGCAGCGTGTCCTTAAGTTGTACAGGCTAGCCTTGAACTTGTGCTTTTTCTGCCTTGGCTTCCTGGTCGGTGCCCCACTAGACCGCTTATGTCTGCTTTTTTACAATATTCATGTGTTGTCCCTACCTCTTCCTTGTGAGGTCTATTAGCCAAGAAAGACCTTTAGCCACTTTGATCTGACTTCCAAAGCCCTCCCTATTCCTATGACTAATATCTTGGAAAACTCTACACAGAAGCAAATACTGTTTATTTTTCTATTTGGATAAATTAAGCAACAGTTAATAAAATATAAAAATTAATAATTTCCAAGAGTTAGCTCCAAAGGTTTAAAAGTCTGGTAAATGAGCTATGATATCGTAGAGGCTAATTCCTGTAGCAACTCCTTAAACTTCAAGTGGTTTGACAAAATGACCATGCATTTTTGTCCTCACGTAAGTGTCATGGGTCAGATAGGCCTCTCTCTGCTCCATGCAGACTTTCAGAACTGTAAACCTTGTGCTTTGCTTCCAGTCCTCCCAGAGTTTCCATGCAGCACAAGCCAGTCACAAGAGGAAGGCCAGGTCAGATTATAAAGGGTGTCTTACCCTCCAAGCCAGAGGTGATGGCCGTCGGCCTTTCCCAGGGGCTGTGTGGCTGCACTTAGTGACAAGGAAGGCTAGTGCGTCCACCATCGTGGGCTGTATTCCAGAAGAGTGAGCTGCAATGGAACGTCTGGGCTGTGAAGTCACACACTGCTGCTGATCACACTAGGGCTCTTCAGAGCAGCAGACAAAGAGAGGGTGCGGCTGGAGGGCCACTCTTAGAAAACAAGGTCACTTGGCCAGCTTGTGAGCTACGAGGTCTGTCTCTAGGCAGCGCAGACACGTCATGTGTGCCTCACAGTGAGTTCTGTCTCTCATTTGTAACTGTAATTGTTAAAAACACTTAGGCAAAATAATGTTCAAAGTAGCTTTACCAGTTGTGTGCCAAGGGCCTGCCTACCTCTGTCAGTGTCCCATGCCGTTCAAGAAAGAGGCGAAGCTTTTAGGGGATGAAGGACAGGAGGCACTTGTGGGAAGTGAGCGCGTCCTCATCCTTCTGTGAGCTGTGAACCAGCAGCAAAATCGATTTGGTCTTTTCGCCTCTTTGGAACTTAAAAACGTTCTTTTCAAATTCAAGTAAGAAGGGAAGAAGGAGAATCTCATCAGTTTATCAGTGAAAATTGGAATCTAGAAGGAACCTACTCAAGTGGGTAAACTAAACTGATACAGTATAAACTGCCCTCTAGCATTTGTGCTTAGATCCACAGGTAGACTGTACTCTCAGCTTTAATCAGAGAAGCCTCTCTCTGCAGTGAAAGGTGGCGAATGAAGAGACTGGCTGCTCAAGGTGCTGGGAGTAAGTGAGACTGAATGGTCAGCCTTGACGGACATGCTTACACACCTTCCTGAAGGGACAGTGTACAGGGCAGGATGGAAATGAGGCTGGAAGCCACGGAGAGTAACACAATGTGGTCTCCAGAGCACCGTACAGCCTCTCCATCATGAATCAGTGCAACTGAGCTCAGCTGCCACGGCCGGGGGAAGGACTCCAGGACCCCGGTCTCTTCCTCAGAACTAGTGATAAATTCTGAGAAATTTGGCCATCGGCTGTTTACTCAGTGATGATCCAGCCAGGCTCCAGGGGCACACAGACAGCCTTGGTTAAGTTCATTAGGTCATAAAGCTAAACAAATCACATGAATATGGAAAAAGGTTAGGAGAGATAGGAGACAGGGGAGGCAGGGTGACAGCAAGCAGAATACATTGAGTACATGTTTGAAAATGTCCAAGAACAAATTTAATTAGTAATTTACAAAATTATTCAAACAGAAGAAAAGGAAAATTAGAAATTTTATCTGGGATGTAAAATTAACCTAATTTTTTTTTTTTTTTTGCTCTAGGCTGTCATTTCAATGAATGGCTTTATCATGAAGTCAAAGAATTTTTTAAGAAACCTAAAATTTACCACGGTATTTTCCATCTTACTCATGAATCCTAGAGTAGTGTTCTTACCAGTTCTTTCAAACTGTTTCAAATAGCCAGTGGCTGAGAGTCACACCATAAAGTGAATGTGAGAAGTGAATTGATTATTAATTTACTGTTTTTGAAAATTGACAAACATTTTATAATAGTTTTAGGTGTTTTATAAATCCTAGAGATAGCCCAGAAACTGCACCTCCCTCCCCAACTGCACCTGCAGGCTGACAAGCATTGACAGATTCTGATCACTGGCTTACTGTTTGTTCAGAACCTTGTAGTTTTGATTAAATACCCTTTCTGTCCCTTCCAGGACCCATACGACCTTCAGTTCTCAGGCTTTCTTAGGTTTTTCTTACTCTAAGTTTCTCCGATACCTTGTTTTTGACAATTTCCCTTCTTTATACTTCTCACTTCTCCAAGTCAGAAATTCTTCAGGATCGTTGGTGAATCATAGTAGAAGTCAGAGTGGTGATTGTGCGTTCCAGTTAAGGACAAGTCCAACAGTACTCACAGGTACACAACCAACACCTCGGGGCAATTAGGGCAACACCGACTACTGTCTTCAGGAGGCTGTCGGCTTCTGCTCAAGAATCTGACTCAGTCACTGTAAGCCGCTGAGAGACACTCATTGTTCAGTAAAACGTGACCATCAGAACTGTTTGCTGTGGGTAGTGCCTATAGTTTGCTGGGCATGTATTAGGTCCTTTGTAGCACAAAAGGCAGGTAATTTAAATGACATAACTCCCAAAAGTTCAGTAAGAAAAGTTACCCAATTGCAGAGTGTCCCATTTATGCAGTTTGTCTGCATGTTGCCAATGTGACTAGGGACCAGACAGCCTGAGGGAACAAGAGATTTTATTTTTGCTTACAACTCTGTTACATTTCATAGTACAGCTTGGCGGGAGAGTTCATGCCCACCCAGGAGCCAAGTAACCAGCCATAACACATTCACAGAAATTGCTGAGAGAGAGAAGGGCAAACTTCCCCACTTGGCAGACCGCAAGTCTGCCAAAACATACTGAAGTACACAGAACGGCTGAGCCAGCTCTGGCCATCTCATTGCTCTGCCAGAGAGGGTCCCATGAACTAAGAGCTGGGTCTTCCCAGTTAACTAGGCAAACTCTGGCAGACTTGTTTAGGGCTTGTCTTAATTATCGATTCTTCACACATAGTCCCAAAACTCAATCGAGTTGGCATTTATGTCTAACTAGTACACCCGTGGATCTGCCCACCACATTGAGTTAAAAGCCAGAGTTTTTCTCAACTTGCCTGTGAAAAGTGACTGTTTTGATAACACAGGCTCCTTTAGAGAAGGATTCCTTAGCATGTCATGGAGTCACGGCCTGCCACTCTCCAGCCTGTCTTTTCTTCTGGCTCTATATGTAAGGAAAGAAAACCTCTTGAAAATTCTCTGGCACCACAAGTCAACTCCTGAGGCAGGTTCCAAGAGCAGAGGGCTGGTGTTTCCAGTCTATCAGAGAAAGCAGCAAAGGACAGGAGGTTTGTGGAAGCTGATTTGTCCCATTAAAGGTCTCTGAAAACTGCTCATGTACATAGGAAGATCACTTTTCATCCCGACAAAAAGCCAGTCACCACACTGGACTCAACTAACTTCTGTACTGATTGCCTCTTATCACCCCTCACTGAGTATAAAGTGCCAAATACTACACTGTGCTGAAGTATTGGCATCCCTACCATGCACTGGAATTTCAACTTGGTGGTGCTGTTCCACTGTATGCTGTAACGCTATGCTGAAGTTCTCTCAAATCTTCTTTGGCCCAAAACAAGTGATGGCTGCATCAGACAAAAAACAACCCAGATGTCAAGCAAGACGACGACCTGACCAACTTTGACACATGGTCTATTATCCATGATCCTATCTGCTTGAACCATGATCTCCAGCCATAATACCACCCACCCCCCCATCCACACTATCCCCCATCTTCATACTCACACCTGCCACTTCTCTACACACTGTCCGCCACCTCCATCCGCACCATCTGTCTACCATCTCATCCAACTACTCACCATCTCCATCCATACCACCTCCATACTCTCCACGCAACAACATGCTAAGACTGATAATTTTCATACCATCTACCAGCTGCATCCAACTAGGATCTCTATTTCTACCACCCCCTTCTTGCCCAGTGCTTGATGTCCACGCGCAGCACTGACCACTCCATCAGCGCCACCTACTGCCATCACCCTTGCTATCTACCATCCATAGCCATGACCTGGTCCTCCATGAATACTACCCACGCGCTTCCTCTCTCGCATTCACAGTTCTAAGGATTTCTTCCTCCATTCCTCTTCACTCACGGTCCAGTTGCATGGTTTAGGCACAGTTGTTGCACTCAATACTGGTCTTTCATCACTAATTTTTCATGCCATAGCAAGTACTTGACTGTAAGTCAAGAGATTAAAACCTTGGTTTCGAAAATAAAAAGAATGACTCAATAAAGGTTTGTTGTGAAGAGATGAACTAAACAAAGTTAAAGTTGATATTAAATAAGTGTGAACAGCTCAAAAGCATGGGGTTTTCTGCAGTTCCAGCTTCCAAGCCTACCAGCAGGCCTGTTTCTTCTTGGGGAGTGAAAACTGAGATATTCCCACGGGCCAGCTTTTATGGAGAAATGGAATGCCGCGATGCCTTTCCACTTTCTGTATTCTCTCTCCTTTCTACCATCACCTGGTACCTGGAAGATGATTTAGTGATGACTTGCAAAGTGAAAGGCGAAGACTCTTAATGAGCAAGGAAATACAGGATTAAACATATGCCTGCTCCATCTGACACAGATCTGGCCAGTTGGGGTGGTGATTAATCACTATCGGCATACCAGCTGCTCCGCAGTGTGTCTTGACCTGTAGTAGCAAATGTGGAGGTCTTTGTTGTATGGCTAGACAACTGGGTGTTGAAGTCAAGCATTCCTGAGATCATATCCAAATCCTGCCACCTCAGTGCATTTGGATTCTGAAGTGTTAGTTGCTTTAATTATAATTTGTCTGGTGATAATATTTACTTTGCTGTATATTTGGAGGAAACAATAGAGAAAACTTTACAAATTTAATTTTTGCTGGACACAACATGCTATGGATTCAGTGCTAGTCATTTTCATCTAAGTTTGGTAGAATCTGCTGGGGGACATGTAGACTCCCAGGAGAGCACCAAACCCAGAGTTTTCAGGACTGACTGGCCGGGGAGAGACAGACAAATGCTGTGGGGGGAACAAGAAACAACCCAGAGGTGAGAAAGTTGTTCTCATCTGTCTCCTTGTTTTCTCAAAACAGCTCAAATTCCCCTCACAGTAGTGTCTCCAAGGTGTTCCAGCTAAAGCACGGGTCACATGTCCTCACAAGCTGAGGGGTGCTGCCCTCCAGAGAACAAAGTACCTTGCAGCTGCGGGCAACTGACGACAGTCATCTTTATCCCTGGATTCAAGAGCAGAGCCCACGGTACATAGATTCAGTGTTGTTTTTGTTGAGCTTGCTTGTCATAACCTAGTTCCTCATATTACTGAATAACAACCAAATAATAAAATGTAATTATGCCTGGGAATATCATGGTTTGGATTTCTATCTGACACGTGATTTATCTACTAATCGGACACCTAACTGTATTATTGTTAGAGAAGCTCTTAACTAAAACTATACAAAAATGTTTCCAAAATGCCTTGGACTTTACTATCTGTGACACTCTTGAAAACTAAAGTATATTATTTCTCCTAAAATGTAATAAAATTAGTTTATTTTTACAGATAATTTTAGGACTTAAACATAAAATGAAGGACAGATTTTTCAGTGGTTGAAAGTCACAGTTTTGCTGACTTCCCATGTGAATGTGCACATGGTTTGCTCCCCGTGTGTGCTGACTTCCCATGTGAATGTGCACATGGTTTGGTCCCCTGTGTTTCCACTTATGGGCCTGTAGGGTATGACAGGGGCACCTCAACACATGAAGAAATGAACCTGTGTCTCATGCTTGCAATGGGCTCCCCAGGCTGAACGTGTCTAAGCAGGCGACAGTTGAAGACAGCCTTGCAGTTCCTGTTAAGGACATCCACGTAATTGGAGCAAAGGATGCTTTGGAGAGTCCCATGGGACTGAAGGGAGAGGCTCCCCTCATCGTTCCTGATCTCTGGTGGTATGGTGTGTTATAGTCGAGAAATTCTCGCCAGTGATACATGCCTCTCCCATCCATCACCACCTGTGCCAAGGACGTTTGAAGGAGAATCCCATGCCAGGCAACCCTAACCCTAACCCATAGGAAGGACCCATCCGTGAGGGCGTGGACTGTGGGCTTCAGCAGTCCAGGCTTTCTGTAGAAGCTGAGGTCACGAGTACCTGGCTGGAAGAAGATCGCAGCACGACGAGAGGGCTGGGCCGACCTCTTAGATCACGGCATCCCAGAAACGTATGGACAGGTGGGTGTGCTGATAGGTGAGGTAGAGATCCCACAGAGTATCTTCACCACTATGTGGATGGCGTTTCTAAGTTCTGTAGTAGGAAGAAAGACCATTTATTTGCCTCATGATTCTCTGTCAAAAGAAAATGTGCATTAGCTATTTATCATCTTTGTTGAAAGGTTGTTCCTCCAGCAAGATGAGCAGCCGTCTCCTCTCAGGTCAGATCTCAGCCAGTTAAACGTGGCACAGTCCTGTCTATTTCATTTTCTCCCCTTCTTTCTCTCTGGTTTGAATATGTTGAAAAAAAGTGACTGCGTTGAAAGTTAATCTCTGGTGTGATCGTAATAAGAGGTGGGATTGCCAGAAGATGATATGTTGAGGTCTCCTTCCTTGGAAATAGGATGAGCCATTTTAAAAGAAAACTTTCTTTACCTTCTGCCACATGAGAGCAGCCGGTGTCCCAACAGGAGGATGCAGGGCAGGTGCCTCTGTGAGGACTGTTCTCCCCAGGGAGGTGCCTCTGTGAAGACAGTCCTCCCCTGGGAGGTGCCTCTGTGAAGACAGTCCTCCCCAGGGAGGTGCCTCTGTGAAGACAGTCCTCCCCTGGGAGGTGCCTCTGTGAAGACAGTCCTCCCCAGGGAGGTGCCTCTGTGAAGACAGTCCTCCCCAGGGAGGTGCCTCTGTGAAGACAGTCCTCCCCTGGGAGGTGTTTCATCGAGGGGCCTTCTAGCCACAGGAATGCCAGACTTGGATTTCTGTTGCTTATATTTTGGTCAGTTTCAGATGCTTTGTTATAGGAGTATCGCTGCATTAAGAGGTTCCTCTATGCAAGTTTTGCTGCTAAAAGTCCAGACATAGGTAAGTAATATACACTTGTTGTATTAGTTAGGGTTCTCTGAAGAAAAAGAATCTGTAGAATGTAGTATATATATAAACAAGTTTATTAAAAAATAACTCACAATAAAAATAGTGTCCTTCAAGGTAGCCGCCCGCTGCAGCCTCTTTCCTGGCTGGAATGTTCCACAAAGCCAAAAGATCCCAAGAAGGTCTCAAGCCTTTGCTCCTCTGGAGGGTTGAAGACGCTGGGTTCGAGAACAGCTGGGCTCCGACATTGGCGATGAACAGGAAACAGCAGCAAAGCCTAGAGACCAGGCTCCAAAGGCAGTGGGAACAGCAGCAACGTGATGGAAAAGGTGAAGCTCCGAGTCAGCCAAGGACGGAGGCAGCAGCAGCAGCAACAAAGAAGGCGACGATGCTCTAAAGGTGAACAGCGTGCACGCAGAGTGGACTCCACAGCAAGTCGACACCAGATAAGGGAAGCGCAAGTCCCTTCTCCTTGCACCTCCTATGATCCGGTCCACCACTGGAAAGTACCACCCACTATGGGCTGGGTTCTCCACAGCAATCAGTCAAGTACCTGCAGGCTTTTTCAGGGGCCATTCACAGCTGCACCCAAACAGTCTGCAACTGTCAAGTTGACATCAAAATACAACCATAGCACTTGAGTTGCATAAAAACTAAACGTGTGTACACGACATCACACTGTTCCTTAAAACGTCTTCTAAAAGTAGCTGTAAGAAGAGAGGCAAGGAAAATTCAACTACTGATTATGGCTGACAGGATGGAGTGGACCTTCATCAGCGCAGCGTGCTTTAATCATTTCCTACCGCACGTACTTGCTGGGACTGAATACTCCCAAAGCCAATGATTCATTATCTTGGTGACAAAAGTTTTATTAGAAACCTCTTTGGTTGATAATGTAAGTTTTTTTTGAGAATATTAAGTCACTTATTCCACTTTCAAAGAGAATGAATAAAATCTCCCCTCTACAAGGAAGTCCTTCAAATATGGGTCTAGCAAGAGTAAGCCTGGGCGACCCTTCATTCTCATACTTTCTTCTTCCTCCTGTGCACCACCCTCTACTCTTCCCAGAAGTACCCAAGCTTCTTGAAAAGTGCACTTTGTTTAGTCAGAGGTGGCTCCCAGCTAGATGGGGTCAGCGCAGAATGCTTACTTGGTAAAGGAGTGAGATTCAGCAGACATCCCACTACAGAGCCAGCACGCAGTAAGGCAATCTGGGCTGAGTTGGACACTCTCAGATTTCCTGTGGAGAGTAGGAAAGTCGAGGAGGGAGAATTCGGAAGCTGAGAGAAGATTGGGTCCATCACTACTTTCCTCAGTTTCCCCAAAGCATGTGGACTCAGCTAGAAACAGCCTGGGGGCCTATGGCCTCTGAGGTCAGTTTTTATAGCTAGAACAATTTAACTCAAGTACCAATTTCATTCTGACTTTTGTTAAGTTCTATTTTTTTAAGAGTTGGATCTTATTTGTTATTCTGCTTCTTGTGGCTGCTAAACTCATGCTTAATGTCAGCTCTGATTTGATGTGTCCTTCACATCTTTATCTTAGTGAGTGAGAGAACGCTGAACAGTACAGGTTTATTGACAGTACAGGGTTAATTGACACTGCAGGTGGTGGGGGGAAGGCTGGAACGGCAGCAGAGGGTCCTGGGGAGGGCAGGGCATCCTGCTCAGGTGGAAGTGTGGGCAGTGGATGCTGCTGTGCTGCCATGCACGGTGGCGGCTGGAGCCTGTGACAGAAAACCACCGCACCTTCACACAAACAGGATCACGGTCCAGCTCTTCTCCAACCAATGCAAGGCGGCTCCTCTGATAATTACAGATCTCCCTGGGTTATTGAAGAGATGTAAAAAAGTCTTTATCTGTGTTCTGTGTTCTTTATCCATATCCATATGCAAGTCTACATATACACCCCCATGCCTACACATGTGCCATCTGTATCTAGGCCTAAACTTATGCCTATATTTACCTCTAGACCATCCTACCCAACCCTGATACACTTGCCCCTTACACCATCTCTATCAATAACTACGCCTATGCCATCTCTGTCTGTCTGGATACCTGCTCCGTGCCAACATGGTTGTCTACTGTTGCGGATAAAATGAGAAGGCAGGTTGAAGTGGGGACCAGGCATTCACAGTCTAAATTCTCTTTCCCTCCTGTCCCTCCTTATCCTCACTGACTTTCTTGGATGAGGCTCTTAGGAAGTGGCCTTCATGGGGGAGGTGAAGCTTGGGACACTAGAGACAACAGTAAGTGCAAATTGAGTACATGTTATCTACATGTCGAACCAGCTGGGCATGCTACAGGGGGCATTTGGCAACCTGCAGTTCTCTGGTTCCTAGAAAACACCCTCTATGTCTAAAAGCTTGAGAAGCAGCCAACTTAGAACAGCTGGGCTGCAGGCACCTCTGACCGTGCTACTGAACAAATGCAGGCAAGCCAGCATTCAAACAAATGGAGATCCGGCCTGTGGGGTTGGCCAGGAGTCACCTGTGATGGCTCTGCTCTGGCCTCCTGCTGTTTACTGGACTCAGAACGCTGACCCAGTTGGATGATCTACTCACTGGGTCTCTGTTGAATGGCTGGTTTCCCATCTAGGGCTGAGCCTCTGCCCAGCTCCTTGCCTGTCCACTTTTGGTTGAAAATCCCACAATGTAGCAAGGGGTGAAGAGCACAGAGGGTGTGATAGAGGGTTGGGTGAATTTTCCTGGGAAGTCCTATTTGGTGAGTTCCAGGGTCTCCATGTAGCTGCTATTATAGCTTAAATTAGACACGGGTGGCTCTTCTTACATCTGTCCAAGCAATATTAAATTTACGAGTCTTCTAGTTGTTGCAAATGGGTTAAGTGAAGACCCACAGTGTCTGTTAGTGCATAACCATGATGATGATGATGATGATGGACACAGAACAGGTACTCAGAAGACACCAGCCCTGGAAATCTCACAGCTGCAGCCTCCTGTCTTTGTGCCTCCAAACCGTCACGAAAACACTTAGGGAGATGCAATTGCCTTGGTCCAGGCTGGGGCTTCTGAGTTTATAATTTTTTAATAAATGTAAAAGTTGATGGGCTGGAGAGGTGGCTCAGGGGTTAAGCCTCTGCCTTGCAGGCGGAAGGTCCTGAGTTCGGATCCTAGACCCCACTATACACGCCAGGCGGAAGCGGGGGCGGCCTGCATTTGTGGTCCTGGTAGGGCGGAGCCTGTGAATCCCAAGGCAGAGTAAACAAGGAGGAGGTGGAGGAGGTCCTTGGTGGTTCCCGAATTCGTCTGTGGTTCTACACACACACATACATACACGTGCATACACACACTTGCACACATGCATACATGCACGATTGAATAAATAATAAAAATTTTTTTTAAAGTTTAGTCATCCATCATAATATTTTTATTTTAGGAGTCACTCAAGAAACATGATCCCGTTTCACTTTCATGAAGATATTTACCATTTGCTACTTTCCAAAATACCTTAACGTTTATTTTTCATTTATCTTCAGTCTACCAAGGATGCAGAATAGATAAGAATTGCCAAAATTCAAGCAGAAAAAACACCTGAAAGAAAAATGGGCCCAAGATCAAACAAGAGAGAGAATAAGAAGCGCAGACCTTGAGGGACAGGCGCGTTGGAGGTGCAGGAGCTAAGAGCAGAGCCCGGGAGATGGCAGGACAGCACGCGGTTGCAGTGTGGCTCTGCCGAGGGCAGGTAGCAGTGCAGAGCGCCGGCTCTGTCTCTCCATGGAGTGTAAACTTGGCTCCGGCTCCGGCTCCGGCTCCGTCCTCCCAAACTCACTCCTCAGTCCATCCCACCTCTATCTTCCATTCCATTCATTTTGCCAACCTTTCACTACCATGTTCCTAGGTCACTGAAGATTTTTTAGTTTTGCTTCTGTTTATCCAGGTAAGTGTCTGTTACTGTCGCCTGGTTAACTGATATTCCCTTAACTTGAAAGTCTACATGGTAAAGGGGCCAGTTTCCCTGGTTGGGCCTCACTGAGGAAGAAACACTGGACTCCAAGCAGCCTCAGGAAATTAGAAACCTGATCTGACAGGGCAGGGCCCAGACCCGAGTCTGCCTGGAGCCTCAGGTCTCAGTGGCTGCTTCATCTCTGCTTGCTGTTCGTATGCCTCTCAAAGACTGTCTCCCAGGCTCTGCTCAGCTGCCCACTGTGCTGCGAAGTCCCCTCAGACTCGGCAGTGCCAACTTAGGCTCAGGATTTTGTCAGCTTCTTGTGTTCATGCTTCCCAACCTGCTGACCCAGTGTACGGAGGGAAGCCTGTGTGTGTGTGCGGTGTGGGGTGTGTGTGTGTGTGTGTGTGTGTGTGTGTGTGTGTGTGTGTGTGGTGTGTGTGGTGTGTGTGGTGTGTATATGTGTGTGTGGGGTGTGTGTGTGTGTGTGGTGTGTGTGGTGTGTATATGTGTGTGTGTGGTGTGTGTGTGTGTGGTGTGTGGTGTATGTGTGGTATGTGTGTGGTGTGTGGTGTGTGTGTGATGTGGTGTGTGTGTGGTGTGTGTGGTGTGTGTGTGGTGTGTGTGGTGTGTGTGTGTGGTGTGTGTGTGGTGTGTGTGTGCATGTGTGTGCGTGGTGTGTGCGTGGTGTGTGCGTGGTGTGTGCGTGGTGTGTGTGTGGTGTGTGTGTGGTGTGTGTGTGTGGTGTGTATGGTGTGTGTGGTGTGTGGTGTGTGTGGTGTGTGTGTGGTGTGTGTGTGGTATGTGTGTGGTGTGTATGTGTGTGGTGTGTGTGGGTGGTGTGTGTGTGTGGTGTGTGTGTGGTGTGTGTGTGGTGTGTGTGTGTGTGGTGTGTGTGTGGTGTGTGTGTGGTGTGTGTGGTGTGTGTGTGTGGTGTGTGCGTGGTGTGTGCGTGGTGTGTGCGTGTGGTGTGTGTGTGGTGTGTGTGTGGTGTGTGTGGTGTGTGTGTGTGGTGTGTGTGGTGTGTGTGGTGTGTGTGTGGTGTGTGTGTGGTGTGTGTGTGATGTGTGTGTGGTGTGTGTGTGGTGTGTGGCGTGTGTGTGCTTTGTGATGTGTGTGTGCTTTGTGATGTGTGTGTGTGTGTGTGTGTGTGTGTGTGTGTGGTGTGTGTGGTGTGTGGTGTATGTGTGTTGTGTGTGTGTTGTGTGTGTGGTGTGTGGCGTGTGTGTGCTTTGTGATGTGTGTGTGTGTGTGTGTGGTGTGTGGTGTATGTGTGGTGTGTGTGTGATGTGTATGTGTGTGGTGTGTGTGCATGTGTGTGTGTGTGGTGTATGTGTGGTGTGTGTGTGGTGTGTGTGTGGTGTGTGTGGTGTGTGTGTGGTGTGTGTGTGGTGTGTGTGTGCAGGTGTGTGTGCAGGTGTGTGTGCAGGTGTGTGTGTGTGCGTGTGGTGTGTGTGTGTGGCGTGTGTGTGCTTTGTGATGTATGTGTATGTGTGTGTGTGGTGTGTGTGTGGTATATGTGTGTGGCGTGTGTGTGTTGTGTGTGTTGTGTGTGTGGTGTGTGGCATGTGTGTGCTTTGTGATGTGTGTGTGCTTTGTGATGTGTGTGTGTGTGTGCGTGTGGTGTGTGTGTGTGTGGCAGGGGTAGGATGGGGATCTGGGAGGATTTGGGGGGGAGAGGTCCTCAGGTTTCCCTGCACTGGCCTCCAAGTCCAAACACGCCTCCCACCAGGATTCTGTGAAGTTGGCCCCAGACTAGGAGTGTGTTTTCAGGAATTAAAACACAGGGGAATCTGTCCAGCTTGGCTCACACCACATCAGCAGAAATCTCGTGAAGCCTTCCATGTGGTGTCACTGTCCCTAACTAAAGGCCAGCAGAGCTGCTTCCTGTTTCCTGTGCAAATCATCCTGCGAGGCTCCCTAGTAGACAGAGAGAAATCACCACGCTCCCTCCAGTGTGCCTCCCCTGATATCTGAGATTGCATCTGAATGTAGCTGCGTTCAACACTGAGCACCGAAGGAGATCTAGGTGTGCTCAGGCAGGGTGCACCTCTGACATGTGCAGACAGTCAGGCTACCCTCTCAGCCCTGCAATTCCGGAGATCTTGCCCCCCTAAGAAGGGCCAATAAAGTCAATATCATTCTGTGACAAATAGGAGCGACACTTGTGAGCAATACAGATCCACATGCTGCTGAGCCACTGTAAAGTACCCAGCCTCGGAGTGAAAGGAAGGACAGCATAATAGAGTAAAAGCTTCAGGTCAGACTTGGACAGAAGCAGACAGCAAGCATCTGCTCTTATGGTAAGGTGGTGGCGTCAGACAGAGAGCAGCAAATGGACATGATAGAGGTTGGGGCTGGGTAAACAGGAAGTGATTGTGATCATGCTTTCCTGGGGCAAAGCGAAGCCTCATTTTCCCCCAGTTTTTATTTTTTATGAGCTGAAGTACAGCTGCTACAAGGACAGAATCATGTCAGTGGGAAGGGAACATTATGTTTTATAGGTGACTTTGTTTTGGACAAAACATCTCCTGGGCTTACCTTATGGCTTGCTACATGATCTATAGGAATAATGAATTCCATGAAAACAAGAGACTCATTGTCCACTCATAGATTTTTGTTCCAAAGGATGTACTTTATTTTTTTTTCAGTGGAGGGAAGAAAGTCAACATTACCAAAATCTGGAGGGGGTTGAATGTGTGAGAACTTTTCCTTCTCCAGCCACATTTTTTAATCTTTTTTATTACTATTGTTAAGTGTCTCACACATGAATATAGTGAATTTATAATATTTTCATACTTAAATCCCCAATCCCATCTTCCCCCTTCTTCCCCTTATAACCCTTCTTTTCCCCTGCCAGACTTCCTCCTATTCTCAAGTTCTTTTCATGTGTGGCCCACTGGGTTCCATCTGGTTTGCTTTTGATGTCATGTGCCTGAACACTTGGAGCACGAATCGCGTATCAGTGGGTTTATCATTGAGGAAAGCATCGTGCATCTCCTCTCTATCAGCATTAGCCCTCATGAGTGGCTCAGGGAGGTGTGAAGTCTCTTGAGATCTTTCTCCTTCCATGATGAAACATGGATGGCGTGATTCCCATGTGGTATTGTGGGAATACATGTAGCTACATGAATTCATGCGGCCAGCAGCCACGTCCTGTCCAGGAAATGGTGTCTCCCAACCATATCTTTTAAACACAAGGACCTTCCTCCATTTATCACTCTTGAAAAACTGGGTCTTGAAGCTCTCGTGTCTAGAAAACCTGTCTGGGGATGGAGAGGTGGCTCAGGGGTTAAGCCTCTGCCTTGCAGGCGGAAGGTCCTGAGTTCGGAACCCAGATCCCACATATAGACGCCAGGCGGAAGCGGGGGCGGCCTGCGCTTCTGGTCCTGGTAGGGCGGAGCCTGTGAATCCCAGGGCAGAAGGAGGTGGAGGTGTCCATGGTGGTTCGCGAATTCGTCCGTGGTTCTACACATATACAGACACGCGCGCGCACATACACACGCATATGCACACAGTTGAATAAATAATAATAATAATAATAATAAATTAAAAAAAAGAAATGTATTTAAAAAAAAAAGAAAACCTGTCTGGACTAAGAAGCTGTACATACACCATGAATTCAGGGGTCTCGCAGTTTGACACTGGAGAAAAGATGGAAAAGATGACTGTGACTTATTGTGAGGAAGGTAGGATAAGAGCTGAGAAAGCCAGGAACGCTGGTGAGGGGCCTTGGGAGGGGTACTCCAGCACAGCCTCTGCCCTTTAGGGTGTTCTTTAAAAATCCTGAGAAGACTGTTTGCTACATGGGAAATGTGAGCTTGCTTCAGCTACTGTCCCTCTCCGTGAAACGGGAGGCACAGACAGGCGGCAGGTTGGGCCCCGCGGGCGCGTGGGGAAAGCATCTGGCGCATCTTTGTCGGCGTTCGCCCTCCTCAGCTTCCCGCTGCAGTGGCCTCACCGCAGCCTTTCGCTGCGTTTGCTCAGTGCGCCCCAAGGAGACGATGGTGGGTGGGAGCATCAGCAGCCCATCTAGGAACACAGGTCCTGGGGTGCTGATTCCCCTCATCCAGAACACAGGAGCTAGGAGGGACATGGTAACAAGTTTGTCACAGCAGAAGGGCACGTGCACTGATCGAGCCTGTTTCAGTTGCCTGCATGGTTGCCAATAAATGACCATCAAATGGCTTAAGGGAACGAGGAATTTATTCTCTTATGATTTCTGTTATAATTCTCAGTCCAGCTTGATGGGCGAGCACGCACCAACACCAGGGCCAAGGGAACTGGCCACACCATCTCCACATAACGGCTGAGAGATGGACAATCCTCACTTGCCAGACCAGCATGTCTGGCCAAGTGAACAGAAGGATGCCAACTCTCTCAACCAGCTCTCTGTGATTTATCCAGGGCCTAATCCCACCCACCATGGGCTGGGTCTTCCCCAGCAGCTAGACAATCACCTTCAGGTTTGTTCTGGCTTAACTCAACCAACAACTCTCCACAACTGTGCCCAGAGCTCAAACCCTCAACAGTCAAGTTGACACCTGTGCTTAACTATGACATTCCACCCCTTGTCAACTTGACACAAAAACAATAGCACTTTTAAACTGTAACCTTTCCTGGTCCCCACAGATGTTAAAAGTTATCTTTAAAAAAAGTTATCTTAAAAATATAAATACATTCATAAACAAATTTAAAATATTTTCATTAAAATTCTTTAAATATGCCAAATAAAATCTTTAAATATTCCAAATAGAATCATTGTAACAATGAGAAAACAAGAAGACCAAAGTCCAGCAAATTACCACATCCTGTACTTCAATGTCCATCTTCTGTTGCTCATCATAGTCAGGGTGGTTCAAAGATTTCTTGGCATTCCCAGTCCCTGTTTGCAGCTTGAAGTTATAAAAGCAGAGTTCCTTGAACCAGGCTGAATCTCCACTCGCAGCAGTCCTCAGCATACATCCCACGGTTCTGGCATCTCCAGTACTCTGGGTTCGCCTCTGCAACTATAAGCTTCACCTTCTTTCACAGGAACTCTACGCCTGCCACTTGGTGGCAAGCTTTTGCTGCTTTCCATGAACCCCTCGAACTGTTCACCAAAACCAGTACCATCTGGGGGACGCTGCCAAACTCAAGCGAGTTTGAAATGTAGCTTAGCCCACTCGAGCCACAGTTGTACCAAGTTTCATGGGCTGATACTGGAAAAACCTCTTTTAGGCAGCCAAACATCCAAAGGGCAAGAAAAACGACTTTAACTTGGGCTTTTGACCCCTGAAGGAATTGGAGTTTCCAAACCACAAACTTGCCATACAGTGGTTTTCACATCTTCCACCGTCCCAATGCAAGTCATTAGGTTTTCCTTCACTGATACTCATTTCTCCAACAGCAGCAGAATCTGCCCTTTGCACATCCAAACCTTTCAGGCTGCCAACACAGCTCTCCTTTGTCAAGCAAACCAGTCCATCATCTTTAAATTCAGCTTTACCAAAGTCCTTGTTCTCCTCATCACAAATTAGGGTCCAAATAATTTCTCTCAGCAATTGGCCCACTAAACTCTGAAGAACGATATTTGTAAATCCATAAAATGAAAATTCTCAAGCATTTCCAACTTTGTCCAGCAGAACCGTTCAAAAGCCACAAAATCCATGTAGTCAGATTTATCAGCAACACCCCATTTCCTGGGTACCAAATTCTGTTGCAGTCAGCCTGCATGGTTGCTGACAAATGACCATCAAATGGCTTAAGGGAACAAGGGGTTTATTCTCTCATGATTTCTAGTTACAGTCCATAGTCCAGCTTGATGGGAGAGCACACACCAACACCAGGGCCGAGGGAACTGGCCGCACCATCACTGCATAACGGCTGAGAGAGGGACAACCCTTACTTGCCAGACCAGCATGTCTGGCCAAGTATACAGAAGGATGCCAACTCTCTCAACCAGCTCTCTGTGATTTATCCAGGGCCTAGTCCCACCCACCATGGGCTGGATCTTCCCCATCAGCTAGACAATCTCCTTCAGGTTTGCTCTGGGCTTAACTCAACCATCAACTCTCCACAACTGTGCCCAGAGCTCAAACCCTCAACAGTCAAGTTGACACCTGTGCTTAACTATGACAGGGCTCTTGACCTGTTATTTTCCATTTTGAGGTGACACTGCTCCCAACTCTGATAAAAAATGCTCTGACAACAAGTAGAAACTATTTTAAAATCTAAAAGTACATCAGTTTTTGTCAGTGTGACACCTGAAGCAATCTGATGAGAAAAGTCCTTCATTTTGATCTACTAAACTGACATGTTTTGCCATGTTTACAAATGGCACAGACATTAGATTCCTGTAGCAGATGCCAGTCCTGTGGTATGACCAGGATCATCACCCTCCCTGAGAAACCCACTAAGCATACCTTGTCAGGTCCTTGGATTCTGTTGACTTCTTCACTCCCAGCTCTTCTTTTGATTCCTAAAACATTGGCAGTCTCCTTGGCACCTCCATCTGACTCTCGGAAGGTCTGTGGGAAAATAGGACAGGAGGACACGTGTCTTTTTCTGTAGCGCTTGATTACGGCATCCCAGCAAGGAGGACATGGCCAGCACCTAAAATTATCTCAAATCGCTGAACACCTGCAGCTCAGTGCAGGTGAGGGAAGGTGCCAGAATCCACTGGGGGCTTTCTGGGAACTTGTGCTTTCCTCTTACAGGTTTGTACCAATGCTGTGTCTCTCTCATATCTGTCTGTGCCCGAAGCTCTGTCTTAGGTGAGAGACACGAATCTCTAAGAATCCAGCAAGGTAAGCAGCAAAGAGTAGAGAGGTGAGACTTTTCCTGAACCACCGAGTCAACCTCACTGTGGTTATATCACCACTGGACATGTAGTGTCAACTAATTTTAAATGTGTGCCTCATCCAGAGACTTTCTTTCATTAATGGTATATGATTTTCTGACAAAACTGACCTCAACTTCGAAAATAAGCATGTAAATAGGTCCTATAATAGGGTTAATGGCCAGACAAGAACTGAATCGGGTAACCCTAACAGATATGTGAAAATCTAACTCCTAGGTCATTGAGCATGAGTTTATTTATGCAGAAGGTCTTTGCAGCTATAATCAGTTTGAGACAAGTCATTAAGGTGATTGCATTCTGTAAAACGAGTAGAAGATGCAGAAAAGAGGACCTATATGGTGTCAGAGGCAAATTGGAGGGCTACCATTGTAGTCAAGTAACCCAAAGACTATGGGCCTTCCCAGAAGCAGTCAGTGGAAAAGAACCTTCTTCACAACCTCCAGAAAGGATGTGGTCTTCCTTTATTCTGAGCTCAGGTTGCTTACCTGCAGAACATCAATAGTAAATTCTATTGTTTTAAGCCATCCAGATGTGCTCCTTCTTATGGATATCATAGGAAACAAGTGAGATTACAGTAGTGTGAGTGAACATGTGCAAAGACTTTGGAATTAAGTCCTAGGGTAGAGACTAGAGAGTATTGAATTATGTAATAGAACAGGCTGAGGACATTCTGCAATGACTGTCAGTAGACATTCGTGACAACGCTGGTGCTAGTGGGGTTGTCTCAAAAGTTCCCCCGTAAGTCATCTGGTTATGAGTTTATCGACAGCATGCAGGATAATGGCAACAGGGAGGAAAGACATGAGACAGGTGGGGCTTGTAGCGAAGGCAGGGGGTGTTTGTTCATGTCTGGGAGGGTCCCGGAGCAGAGAGAGGGGAAAGGGAGTTCTCATAGTGACTTTCTTCTTTCTGCCTTTTTGTGAAGCCTGGGATCCCAGACAGTGGGATGGTAGGTCTTTCCTTACAGCTAAACAGCTCTGAAAATGCACTCAAGGATATGCTTTCTGGGAGAATCCAAACCTAATCAAGTCAACAGTGAAATTACATCATCCCAGATGGAAAGTAGAACTTGTCAATGATCAGCCTCAACATGTACAAAATATGGAAGATGCACTCTGGTTGCAGCTTGCTGTTTCTACTAAAATATAAAAAGAAAGAGAAAAATTGAAGATGGTCTCTCAAGTTGTGAATTTTGAAATAGTCTTTGCAAATATACCAGGATGAGGTGGAATTGTGCAAACTGGAGAGGGATCCAGTAATGGTGTTTAAGAGCACGAGGAAGCAAATGTACTATTATAAAAGAAGCACAAAATTAGCATATGCTGCAGCATGACACCAGAGGCTTCCCAGTTCTCAAGGGCAGAGGGGCCTGTGTTGTCCCTCTTGATTTTCACATTCGTACATCAGAGGAGGGGAGTGTTTATCAGCTGTGCAAGGCATGTTGCACAGAATGCTAAGGCTAATGGACGTTAACACATATTTGAGTCATTTATTCTTTTAGAAAACAAGCAAATGCATAAAAGACTGAGCTATCTTTTGAAGATCTGTCCTCAACTCAGATAAACTTCAGACTAGTGATGTACACAAATGCTTCCCTGCAACCAGACAAGTGCTGGTACCACACTGCAGTCAGCATGCTGTGTGCAAAGCCTCTGGAGAGGTCACATAATTCTGACCTTTCCCATTTGTGTCTGGGTACCAGCTATAAATTAAGAAGGTAAGACTGGATCTATTTCTCTCTGTATGCTTAGAAAAAATCTCAATGGACAAAGATTCACATGAAGAAACTTAACCTGTATTTAAGTATTTTGAAAAATAAGGATAAATTGTTTTACAACCTATGGCTCAAAATCTACAAACAGCAGGGAAGTATGATAAACTCGCTTTCTTCAAAAATATTTTCATGGTTAAAAAGCATTAATAAAATGACAAACAAGGAAAGTATTTACAACTTAATCACACACAAAGGATTAATATCCCCTAGATGTTATGATTTCTAAAAACAGAATAGAAAGACCAATACGACCCTATAAAATACCTTAAGGGTATGCACAGACTGTTCCTGGAGAAAGAAATTATATAGTTGTTAGATGCTAAGCCAAGAAATTAAAACTGAACCAGGCATCATCATTGCTTGGAAAGGTAAAACTGGTTTTTTTCCTGCATTGCTGGTAGAGCCGGAAAATGACAGAGAGTGACTCAAAATTCCTTTGCCATGCCTGGCAAGACATCCCCTCTTTCTCCATGGGGAAATCATTCTTCCTCTGGGCATCCAGCCTTTGAGCAAAGACACAAGGTCATGCCGCATGCTGAAACTGCCCCTGGAGAAACAGCGCAGGTACCCATCAGACAGCCAGGGTGATGCTCTGATGTGATCGTATATGTACATAACTTCAACATGTGAAGAGTCCTGAATATCAGCCAAAATAGTAAAAAGTTTACAAAGGTTAGTGGGAAAAGCCAGGAGAGTAAAGGGTGCGGAGCATCAAAAGCATCTGTCCATGACAAGCAGCAGAACAAACACATGTGTTTGTTTATTTGTTCAAAAGTGTCAAGTAAGTTGCATAAAGTTCCCTAAAACTCCTTCTGTGACAACTGAGAGTACAATTCAGAAAGAAAAAAATTATTTAACATCCTAAGTAGCATTGTCTTGCTCCATAGACAAGTTAGTGATTGACCCCTCCAGGCCCACTAAATGCTGCATGCTTCAGAGAGTGTCTTAAGCCATGGTTCACACCGACTCTCCGTAACTCTGTAACTGGCTCCTGAAGCACATCTTCAGCTTGTCCAAGTTGGAAAGGCCTTCGATCACTCCTCTCAGCTCAACTAAGACTCTCTCTAGAGGTCCGTGTTTCCCTCCCTCCCTTTTGTTCCTTTGGTTCCTGCTGGATCTGCACCAGCATCTCATCACCCCTGCAGCGGCCGCCCATGTGGTCTCAGCTATGATGACCTCTTGAAGCTTTGCGTTGTCGTTTAAAGCATCAACTAATGCTTGGAAACGTGAACATTTTGATTTTGAAGATATTACTCAAAACCATTGCAGGATTAAAATCTACACCTTCCATCATGTAGCACCATTATAGTTTTTTTTTTATTCCTTTCTATTCTTATTGGATGAAGGTGTCTCTTGAGCCTCATTAAATGTGCTATATGCATTTTGGATAATTCCATGTTTGCCACTGCCTAGCTTGTTTGGGGATTCCTCAACTTCCTGTCAATGTCAAACACAGAAAATGATCACTGCGGTATCAAGGGATGTTGGGATGTCTTATGTGAGCCTTTTGAAAATAATCATTATTTTTCTTGATAATTAAATAATTATGACAAAAGTACCAAGCTAAATAAAAGATAATATTCAATATATATAAAATTTCCAAATAAAGTGCTAAAAAAGTTTAATGAAAAAAAAAATAAAATAAAATCTACACCTTCCAACCAAAAACGTCATAGCTAGAACCATTTTCACCTTTAAAAACAAAAACCTCCATAAATCTCCTTCCATGACAGTGGAAGTGAGTTAAAGTCTGTGTTCTTTCCGCTGCACTGCCACGGCATCTCTGATCCTTATCGTGCATGTGGTTTCAGAGGAAGTGGCCTAAGGGACAGAGCAGCTGTAGGAAACCTCCTGATGGAGGAGATTCTACACATGGTTCACACCAGCAGCAGTTGATGCTACTTGAATCCATGTAGAATGAAACTGCATATATTTTGAAACTTGATAGTGACCTCGGCAGCTATTTAGAATTGTACTAATCAAAAGCTTTAAGGGAAGGAATCTGTGTGTTCTGAACATGGTTTAAAATTCTGCCCTTAATGGCTTTAAGTTGACTGTTGTTTTCAACTTATCTAAAGAGAATGCCCTGTACTTTACGCACTGAGTTAGTTGTCGCCCTGTGGTTAGTTCCTTTCTGATGAGTCAATAATCACATGAGAGTTATATAATGTACAAGACTTTCTATGAAAGACAAACTTCAATTCACCTGTTATTTACTTATTTCCTTATAGCTTATATAAATAGATAAGTGAGTCAAACCACAACAGACATTTTTGTATGAATTAGCGGGAAGTACTAAGTCGTTTTCAAAGCTTTCTGATACTTGATAAAGCAATCAGTGGGCACTGAATTAACATACCTTCATCAAGGCAGAGTTTGTAAGTTTGCTGTATTAATTTCATGTTCCTTCATATTTTTTGAATTATGGCTGCTACCCTTGGACTGCAGATAAACTGAGACTTCTCCCATGCCTCGGAGATTTAGGCCAGATTATTTTGTTTTGGTGAAAACCACTTCATAGAAAAGCCGCAGGGTGACCCAGTCAGGCAGCCAGCTTTTCAATGCACTTCTGATTTCCTGTGCTGTGCCTTCACTGAACACAGACATGTCTGCCTCATTTACGGCCATTCTTAATTAGTGATCCATTTCCAACAAGAGAGCACAGTCCTATTAATGCATCCCCTTTGGATATTAATGTCATTTCTGTTCCATGATTTCCTCTCATTGTTTCTCAGACCACTTAATATTTCATATCGATAATGAGCAGGTTCTTGTTATTTAGTGCTAATTTTAAGCATTGCATCTATTTTTATAATGCACTTTTTCGGTAAATTAAATAATCATAATGTTTCTGGATGTTCACTGCATTCATTCCTATTGTAGATAGAGATTGTGAATCAATCCGAAATCACACACCTCTTCAGCTGTGTTTTCTTACAAAGTTCTTGATTTCTATGGTAATAATCATTGATCTATTGACTATGTAGCATGTTTCATAGGGTTCCCAATGAATGCACAGATATGCGCTCACACTACATGTGTACATATGAGCTCAGCTGAGAATGCAGTTCTGAGCCCCACTGGGTATGGATATGAACCCTACTGCACATATGGATATGAACTTACACTGAGTGCATAGATGTGAGCTCCACTGTATATATGAACATGAACCCTACTGCACATATGGATATGAACTCACACTGAGTGTATAGATGTGAGCCCCACTGTATATATGAACATGAACCCTACTGCACATATGGATATGAACTCACACTGAGTGCATAGATGTGAGCTCCACTGTATATATGAACATGAACCCTACTGCACATATGGATATGAACTCACACTGAGTGCATAGATGTGAGCCCCACTGTATATATGAACATGAACCCTACTGCACATATGGATATGAACTCACACTGAGTGCATAGATGTGAGCCCCACTGTATATATGAACATGAACCCTACTGCACATATGGATATGAACTCACACTGAGTGCATAGATGTGAGCCCCACTGTATATATGAACATGAACCCTACTGCACATATGGATATGAACTCACACTGAGTGCATAGATGTGAGCCCCACTGTATATATGAACATGAACCCTACTGCACATATGGATATGAACTCACACTGAGTGCATAGATGTGAGCCCCACTGTATATATGAACATGAACCCTACTGCACATATGGATATGAACTCACACTGAGTGCATAGATGTGAGCCCCACTGTATATATGAACATGAACCCTACTGCACATATGGATATGAACTCACACTGAGTGTATAGATGTGAGCCCCACTGTATATATGAACATGAACCCCACTGCACATATGGATATGAACTCACACTGAGTGTATAAATATGAACCCCATTCTGTGTATAAATATGGTCCTACTGCACATATGGATATGAAGTCACACTGAGTACTGCACATATGGATTTGAACTCGCACTGAGTATATAAATATGAGCCCCACTCTGTGTATAAATGAGTCCTATTACACATACGGATTTGAACTCACACTGAATGTATAGATGTGAGCCCCACTGTGTGTGTGACATCAGTCTGCACATCAGTCCCATTGTGTACATAAGAACACATGAACTGCTATTGTGTACATGGACAGGAGCCCACAATGTGTGTGTAAATATGAGTTCTCACTGTGTGTGATATGAGTTGTACTCCATGTATATGGACATAAGCCACATTATGTGCACACACATATGCGCTCCTACTGTGTGTACATATATATGCTCCAGTGTGTGCATGACAGGAGCTCCACAACGTTCATGCAGATAATCCTACTGTGTGAATATGAGCCCCCTTGTGTTCACAGATGTTTCACAGATATCTTAGTGTGACAGAATTGTTTCGTTAACCTTCTACTATGTGTGGAAGGAAGAGGGAGATCAGGCAAGAAGACAGTTCTGAGTTCAGTATAAATTGGTACAAATTCAAGACTTAAGGAGTCAGAAAGGAACTCACATTTATCAGGCAACGTCTAGGCACTGAACATTTTTCCTCACAGTGCTTGCGAGAAAGTTTTAAAATATAATTTATTATGTAATTGAAAGGTTTTTATATAATTGATAGACAAGGAAACTGAAGCACAGAAAGGAACCAGGACTTTGTGGATTTGGTGCCCTGACTCTGGGACCCTTTACATTTTTGTTGTTGTTGTTGTTGTTGTTGTTGTTTCTTTCTATTTTTTATCATACGGTATGGGGTCTCATTTTTTAATCATTTCAAATCGCATGAGCCATTCCTGGTGCTTCCTTTTTGCTTCACCCGGTCTGACCTGAGACAGTCCTGTCCCCAGACATACTTGATAAGGGTCAGGATCTTGGAGTGCTCTCAGCTGAAGAACAGTAGAAGGCCAGAAATGCTCAGCGCAGGAGTTCTGGAGCTTTCCACAGCCTTAAATTCCAACTTAAGTTATGCAACAGTCCCTAAACTAATCTTCCTCAGTCTTTGGCTACACCCATCTTGCTGAGAGGCACCCTCCCTGCTCAGATTTCACACAAATTGTCTCTCCAAGTGCCTTTCTGTTAAGGACCTCTGTTGAGCTAAACCTCCCCCTCCTGTTGTCAGACACGACACGGTGCTTGTTCTGGACCTCGGGAAGCAAGCACAGCAACAAACCACTAAACTGCATCCCAAGATGTTGGACGAGGCAGGAGAGATCGGTAAGCACCCCATTCTCACTCATGAACGGATGTAGCATAGCTGGAGAACGGGCACAGCAGTGCGATGCTGCGCGATCTGGTGGGAGATCAATTAGCAAGAAATTCTCAAAGCGTCTTGGTAATTTCTTAACAGTCAGCATGAACCCACTTGTGGCCAAAATTCCATGCCTTATCTTTACCCAGGAGAAATAAAGACACATGTTTACAAACATACTTGCACAAGACTTGCAGCCAAAATAGTGATAAGCCCCAAACTTGGAATACATGCAAATTTCATCAAAAACAGAAAAATTAACCTGAAGTCACTCAGCTGATAAAATTATCATTTGGCAACTATATGAATATCAAGGGATATGCATGACATTACAGATGAATCTGCACTGTTGAGACTATGTTGAGTAGCAGGGCTTAGGTTCAAAAATTGTAGACTCGTAAACAAACAAATGTGGCACCATGTTAGAATGAGATGGATCGGCAGCTGCCCAGGGAAGGGCGGAGTACAATGGGACAGAAGAATCTTGCATGGAAGTACTCTGCATCTTGATGAGGCTGTGGTGGTGTGCTGCATATGGACCCTAACGTCTCAGTGTTTATACCCCACTGAGTAAACTTAATCTAGCAAAGAAAAACAATTTTGCATATTAATTGACACATTGTGCCTCTATGGTTAAAGTTCTGTGTTATGCTAATTAATTATCTTTCTTGTTTAGCCTTTGGGGGAAATCTGAGGTGCCAGTCACACTGCAGGTTCGGTGCAGCCAGGAGGACACTGGGCTGAGGTGCAAAGAGGTCTGTGCTCCTGTGGTCAGAGGCCAGTTCCATGTGGTCTGTGGTCTAGAGCCATCTTTGTTTGGCCCCTGCTGGAGTGACAGATAGTGTACCCCTGTTTCTGCCATTGCTGCCACCATGTGCTAGAGCTAGTCTGTTGCCCTTGCACTATTAGGGTTTGCCCTTCCTGCCCTCCTGGGGATCTGGGGGGTCCATTATGTGGTCAGTACAAGATGCTGCAGGGAGGACATCTGTTAAGATTGGGCAAGAGGCAGAGGACGAGACAAGGACGATGACTTCAGAAAATCTGCCCTGAGAACGCGGCAGTCAGGGAAGCAAGCAACATGCGAAGTTCAGGGGAAGAACCACCGTCTACCCAGAAGAGTGCGTGAACCTTCCCAGGGGCCGCGAGGTGCAGAAGGAGACGGAGCACCAGAGAAACACACAGAAAGAAAAGCTCCTGAGGGGCAGATTCACGCGGGTCGTGCCTTGTCTGAGAGGGGAGCTAAGGAACTTCCATTGGACCAGGTTTGAAGGGATTGCAAGCAAGTCACCTAACATGAAAGCAGGACACTGCAATTTAAAAACATTTATAAGCAATAAATCAAGATTTAGTCAGTTTAACAACTCTAGGGTTACATGTTGAAAACTTAAAAAATAAGTCTGCAGTCAGTAAGATACAAAGAAGTTGAAAAGTAAATGTAACTTTACTTGGGGGAGGCTTACGGAGGTGGGGTTTAATGAAAGTAGAGGTATAGCCTACTTCACATGCCTGTATTGAAACCTCAGCAGACAGGATGACGGCATATGAAATAAAAGGGGTATGGGGCTTGTAGAGGAGGCAGTAGTAGGAGATGGGATGGAGTGGGGGTGGGGCAGGGGGATGTCATTGCTCGGTTCCTCTGTATCAATGGAAAAGAAAGATCTGCAAAGGCGGCTCAACCCATTAGCAAAGCTGGAGCCTCAGCATCCTGTCATAAGTCAAAGTTATTCCTGTTTTGAAGAAGGGAAAGAGGCAGAGCAGGAAAGTGTGTGCAGTGTGGGGTGGGGGTAAGAGGCTCCCTCCTCCCCAGGGCCAGGCTGCTGGTGGGAAAGGTACATTTCCTGCTGGTCAGGAAGTGAGATCACTGACTGTAAGACCCAGGCACGTCCTTCCTCGGAGTTACTGTAAAGCTCTCTGGACGGCAGCTCTGCTTAGCCAGACCACAGGAACGAGGATGTGTTGGGAAGCAGCAAGAAGAAACGTATCTGTCTCATCCTTTTACAGTCTAATTACCATTACAAACTTTCTAGAAAAAGAAGCCGAGATCGCTTTACTGATCCTGCCGTGAATGAGTACTCAGAATGCAGATCCACAGCCTCATCTTACATTACACTTGAATTCCTCTGAGCAGCCCCAGGCAGTAGCTTCCTCTGATGAGCCCAAATTCTCTTTCAATTTCTACACACAAGGCAGCTGCTACCTACCCCACTTCACTTGAATGAAGCTGACATGTTTCATTCCTTGCTGTTAGTCAGCGCACAGTGAAAGTGGAAGACCATAGCTTAGGTTAAAAGAGAATGCTTCCAGGTATCCATACCTGTGCCATGTTGGCAGGCAGCTTTGAGGAAAAGTCTGAACACAGTATTGCCTGTATGCATTCTGGACCCGAATGCATTATACAACCAGTTACTCAGTTACTTCATGTTGCATAAACTTTAGCTGCTTCTTTCATCTCCATTTTTCTACTGGGTCTCAAGTGAAAGTAGAACTTGTAATTATTTTTAGGAAGGAATGTACCTTTGTGGGCAGGCATTATGCTTATATATAAATCTTTGAGCTGGTGCAATGTGTGTAATTTTACATTCTTATATTGATCTACCCTGCAACCTGAAATAATTACAATAGTCCCACTCATAACCATGGCAGGTGCTAGTGATGCACACGTGGACAGCTTTGCTCTTAATTTTTCTAGTCTGGATTGGCATCCAGTCCCACAGGCTAGAGAGCAAATGGTTTATTTTCTTTTGTTAAAGGTAAAAATAAGGACGGCTTGCTGCACTTAAATAGTAAAACATTTGTTCTTCTGAACAGCAGGGACTCTTGCCGTACATTGGCTTCGCACGTGTTGGTGACCCCGAGCAGCTGGCACATAGCAGGTCGTGCAGGTTCTGACATGGGACCACCCTACGACTGTTTCAGGTTGAGATGGAGTGGTGAAAAACATCAATTTAGGGCTTTCCTTTGGATAATGCAAGCTTTTTTGGGTTGCATGTGTATTGTACCTGACTGAAAGTGTAGTTCCAAAGCGCCTCAGTTCCCTGAACATCTACCCAGCAGCCGGCCTGTCCACTTGGTACAGTGCTCGCCTGATTGGCAGCTGTCTTAGGGAGGGAGGATGAGGCCCTATTGGTGGAGGACTTGCCCACTCTACTGCAGTCCAAGGGACCTCATTCACGTGTGGACCCTCTTGTCTGGCTCATTCACCTCTCCGTAGTGTTTCACATGTATTTGACAATCAGTAAATATTTGCTCAGTCAGTTACACATTGCAGCTTCAGATTTGAAGACGCTTTCCAAGTAGAGTCAACACGTCCTGTCAGCTGAAGTGAGTGGGCTTGTCAGGTCAACTAAAGTCTTCTGTATGTTGTTATTATCAGATAGTCGGACTGTGCTTCAGGTGAAGAAACTTCAAATCTATTCTGTTCCCATCTGCCCCCCACCCCATGAAAATATTCATAAGGCATCCACAGCTGAGTATTGGAAGCCTCCAAGTCTATGCAGCTGTGCTTCCAGACCCCAGCCCAAGGCAGAGGTGCCCACAAGGTAGAAGCCAGTTACGGGCTAAAGGTAGAAGCCAGTCATGGGCTATTCATGACAGGAAAACTCACTCCTTTAGAAGGGTTTTATAATCTGTAGAATTCTTCTTATTATTATTGGAAAATCACAGTATAGTTTCATTTGTTACTGGCATTCATGAATTTTGTCTGTTTTCGTGAAGAGTGATCGGATCTGAAATGACATTGTTAAAAATATAGTCTATTATTAACTCGAGTCCTTTAAAGATTGAAAGTGTTTAAGTTATATTTCTTTTCTTCACTCATATGCACTTGATTATAAATATACTATATTTTCACTAGTTTCAAATGTGTTATTTTTAACAAAAACACTTGGTCCATCTGGTTCCAGAGGAAGATGGCGGTTGCTTGGCTCACGTATCCTTGTCCTTCCCTTATAATGTGGACATAACTAAAGAGAACATGATGTACTTGATGTGAGAGGATGTGAGGTCAGAGATTAGGCTGGATCCTTAATCTCGAAAATAGCTTTGTGGGGGCAGGACAGGCCTGTGTGTACATCTGTCAAGTGTCTACCTTCCTGAATTTGGAGCTCAAGAGTATTGTCATTAAGAATAGTTCATGTGACTTCTTTGCAGTCCTGTTAAGCACATGTAATAAGGCCTAATTAAAGATTAAAATTATCGGGGGAGGAGGGGGGAGGGAGGGAACTGGTAAAAAATTTTAAAATGTATAATTAAATTTTTAATAAAAAAAAAGAAAAAAAACTGTCAATTATTCATAACTACAATAAAATAGAATATTTCCCTTTAAAAAAAAAGATTAAAATTATCATTTACATGTTGTGCAGGTCTTCACAGTGAAATAAGAAGAATCTATTTTGAAAGAATAGAATCAATGTGCTGCCTGGCAAAAGTACAACTGTATGTGTGGCACTATCAATGCAGGGAAGCCCTAGCCCAGGCTCCTGAATCCGGGAGGTCTGGTTACAGACAAGCTGAACATGCAGGGACATGCCCTGGACGTGTCCCAATAGAGGAACCATGCAGGCAGAGGGATAAACAACCAATGGGAAGTGGCCATCTACTGCAATGGGCCCTAGTAAACAGCTAAATGATTAGTGGCTGTCCCCCAGGGCAGAGAGATGACAACACCTGATTGGACCCCTGACCCTACATAAGCTCAAACACTTCCTTAAATAAAATGAGTCTGCGGCAGCTCATCTCTGCCTGCTTCTCACCTGACTCCCCACCGCTCACCCCCTCACCTCGGCCCTGGAGGCTCCTGCCGACTTTCCCCCTTCTTTCCCCCGCTGGCTTGGCGGGGATTTGGCAACATGTACGGATATAAAAATTAAGAGTTCTCATTCTACAAAGTGCATTTGAGTGGAGAATGTGGTGTCAATCCCAGTTTACAGCAGCAAACGAATACAGTAAATAACAGTTCAAAAATTCTCTTTCATTCTCCAAGATCATGTGATTGAGTAGCAGCGGATAATACCACCCTAGTGCTGGAAACCTGTGAGGAAGTTACTCATCACTTCCCAACCTGCCAGTTGGAAGAATTATTTTTATTAATTATGACTTGGAGTCAGCGGTCTTCTTATTTCTTACCCAGTTTTTAAGTGGAGGAAGGCATTGTCCTTCAAAGTCCTGCCTGTGTTCAGTGGTATTTGGAAAGGACACGAGAAGCAATGTTACAACTTGCAGTTCTGGGACTTGGAAACTAGATTTCATCTCTCCACTGAGCTTTCCAGTTTTAACTGACTTTTTACCTTTTCAGCATTTTTAAATTTTTTTTAGTGTCTCATATATGAACATAGCGAATCTATATTATTTTCACCCCTTAGTTCCAAATTCCATCCCCATCATTTTCCCCTTTTATCCCTTCATCTCCCCTACCAGACTCTCTCCTGTTTTCATACCTTTTCACTTGTGCGGCTCACCAGGTTTCATCTAGTTTCCTTTGGTGACCCATGCCTGACATGATTCCTGTTTCAGTAAATGTCAGATATCAGTGGGCACATCATCGTGGAGAGCACCCTCCTTTCCTTACCATCAGCATTGGTCCCCATCAGCTTCTTAGGGAGGTGTGACGCTTCTTGAGATCTTTCTGCTTTGGAGATGTTTACAAGACAGTTCCTGGGGGGGAAATGGTCTACCTATTAAGTTTGTATGAGCGGAAATAATAATAAAAAATGTTAAAAAAAAAAAACAGTTCCCATGTGTTTTTGTGTAAGTTTATGTATCTATCATGAAATCTTGCATGTCACAACCTGCCATGTCCAGGAATAATGTCTGGCCTGCCACTGACCCTCTTTAGGCTCCTGAAATCTTGCTACCCGCTCTTCCACAATGTTCCCTGAGCTTCGGGGTGGAGTGGGTGAGATTTACATGTCCTGGTTAGGGACAAGCAGTACACAGCCACTCATTTTTTACACTCTGGTAAGTTGTGCTTTTCAGTAATAAATACCTTCTATTGTATAAGAAGGCTTCTAGATTGAATACTGAGCACTCTTTGACTCTATGGACACAATAACAGATATTACAAAACAGTTTGGTATACTGTCTTCCTAGCTAAACATTCATAGTCTGCTCTTTTCCTGGGGCCTATGTCCTTCCCTTTTGTAAGTTCTTGCTCCAGTTTAAAGTAACAGATATGTGTTCCATTCTGACAAATGGGCTTTAAATCCAATCACAGAGCTGTTGGTTGTCTCCTATATATCCATACCACTATTATACTGATGGTTACCTGTTGCCATGGTGATTGTTATTGCAACTGTTGATTTCACCGATTAATGAGATCTTTGATTGCTTTTCTCTCCCAATAGCTTCCATAGTACTTTCTTGTCCTGTGTAAGCTATCCAGCAAGGAGGAAGCTTCCAGGCCAGTTTCAACTGGTGTTTTTTTTGTCCATCTCCTGTGATACATGTGTGTCATAGTTGGGCATAGGTATCAACTTGACAGTTCAGGGTTTGAGCCCTGGGCACATTTATGGAGAATTAGTAGTTGAATTAAATCCAGAGTGATACAACAGACCCAGCCCATGGTGGGTGTGACTAGGCCCTGAACAAGTGAATAAAATACAGAGAACTGGTTGAAGAAGTTGGCATCCCTCTGTACACTTGGCCAGACATGCTGGTCTGGCAAGTAAGGATTGTCCCTCCCTCGGCCATTATGTGATGATGGTGCAGCCAGTTCCCTTGGCCCTGGTGTTGGTGTGAACCCTCCTATTAAGCTGGACTGAGAACTGTAACCAGACAATTGTAAGAGACAATAAACCCCTTGTTCCCTTAAGTCTTTTGATGGTCATTTATCAGCAACCATGCAGGCAAACTGCAACAATGTGTATTGCATCTTCAATAATAGGGTCTTACTGTCAGTTTTGGAGCAACAACAAAAGCATGCACTATTTATCAAGAAGTCTCACAGGCCTATTATTTCTAGCACTGTTATAGTCGTTGCAAGGTTCTAGGTGGAGCATCCCAGGGCATTTTTTTTTTTTTTTTTTTTTGCTTTGCCCTTTTTTTCCTTTCTGTGCTCCTCTGTACAGGGACTGCTCATTCTTATCTTATCTTTCTTAAAAATAAATATTTTGACATGCTAATAGCATAGAAGATTCCTGTCTGGTCATGTACCAAATCTTAGGGCTTCTTTTAGTTCCTTAGTCCCTCCTATAAATCCTCCCCTCGTCCCCTCCCCTAGGTATCTTATCCCATTATTTCCTCCCTCACATTGCCAACCATGGTATCCTTTATCTCCAAAGATTTCACCCAAATCTTCTCTCCCCATCTTCCCACCGATTGGTCCTTTCAAATTTTCTGACTCTTACAGGAACTCCGAGCCAAATACTTCAGTCAGGAGATCAATGTTAGCATTTATATATAAGAAATAACATGCAGTATTTCTCTTTTCCATGTCTGAGACGCCTCACTAAATGTACTTTTTAGTTCCATCTATTTTCCAGAAAGTTCTATAATCTCACCCTTCCTGATGGCTGAGGAGTGTTCCATTGTGTATATGTACCACATTTTCATTATCCATTCCCCCGCTGAAGGGCTTGTTGGTTGACTCATCCTCTTGCTGTTTGAGAAAAGAGTTGCAATGAGCATGGATAAACAACTGTCTTCGAGATAAGATATAGAGTCCTTTGGGAATAGTCCCAGAAGTAGTATAGCTTTCCGAGCAACTTCCTCAATGATTTCCAAAATGGCTGTACCTGTTTAAACTCCCATCAACAATGAAGAAGTTTCTCTTTTCTCCACATTCCAGCATTTGCAAACCAAATATGTACATTAAAGATGAGATCTTAAGAGCTGCAACTCAGAAATACCAAGTCATTTAAAGAGGCGAACCCATCAAAAGAACAACTGACTTTTCAATGTATTAAAGACAGAAGGGTTTAGAATTACACAGTACAAGTTATGAACAAACACAAATGCCAACCCAAATTATTATATCCAGCAAAATTGTTGGTCATAACAGAAGATGAAGAAAAGTATTCCATGACAGAAACAGGCTAAAAGACTATATAGCTACTAAGCCAGAGCTACATAGAATGCTGGAAAGAATGTGTAAGATGGAAAAGAAGGATTAAACACATCAAAGAGGCTAAAGGGAATAAATGATAACAGTACAAGAGCTGAATGAGGGACTAAAAATGCAAACACCACAGCACCAACAAAATGTCAGTAGTCATTAAACATAGGCCAGCCTAATCTCTCCCCATCCTGAAGCTCAGGGAAATTTGCCGAAGAGGGGGCGATAAGATTGTAAGAGCACAAAGGCACCAAGATCCTTGGAGACAAGGGATTGACAGCCACAGTAGTGTCCCTGTGGTTAAGGGGAACACAGGAAAGGATTCAGGGAAATGCCACTGGGTCCTTGTACGTCATCAGAGAAGAGAGCCCAGAGGAGAGACTGGCAGGCACATTAAAGGATTCTCCGGGGATTGGGGGGGGAGGCACTGGGGGATGGGGAGGGAGGGGTGAGGACAAGGGGAGCAGGAGGGATCAGGGGGAGGAGGAAGGAGGGAGGGAACCAGTGTACCTACTAAGTTTGTATGAGTGGAAATAATAATAAAAAATGACATACAATGCCAAAAAAAAAAAAAAGATTGTAAGAACACAAGGATGGGAGGAGCAATGATATGCAAGATACTTCACACAAGTTAGGGCCCAAGCAATCATAATTGGACTTTGCATGCCCTGTGCAATGTCCAGCACACTATTGACCCCACAAAGTCTAGCATCTGCTAAAGGCACCAAGATCCTTGGGATTGACAGCCACAGTAATGTTCCTATGCTAAGGGGAACACAGAAAGGGTTCAGGGAAATGCCACTGGGTCCTTGCACCTCATCGGAGAGGAGGGCCCAGAGGAGAGTCTGGCATGCACATTAAAGGATTCTCCGGGGATTGGGGGGGGGAACTGGGAGATGAGGAGGAAGGGGTGAGGGGAGGGGGAGCAGGGGGGTCGGGGGGAGGAGGAGGGAGAGAGGGAATTGGTGTATCTATTGTTTGTATGAGCAGAAATAATAATAAAAATGTTAAAATAATAATAATAATAATAACTTTAAATGTCAGTGGGCTCAACTCCCCACTCAAAAAACATGGGCTTACAGCTTGGACCAAACATCATGACCCACCAATTTTCTGACTCCAAGAAACACACTTCACTATTAAAGATAGACACTTTCTCAGGGTGAAAGGATAGCTAAAGGTACTCAAAGCAAATGGAAACAGGAAACAAGTAGTAGATGCCATCTTAATATTAGACAAAATATTGGACAAACCTTGAGAGATAAAAATAGGTGTTACCTCCTAGTTGAGGGATCTTTCCAACAGGAGTACATTACAATCCTAAACATATATGCACCAAACACGGGACACTCAAATTCATGAAACAAATGCTATAGGAGGCAAAACAATGGATTGATCTGAACACAGTGATAGTAGAAACTTCAATACCTACCCACACCATTGGACAGTCAACAGGTCAAAAACTAAACAGAGACACATGACTAAATGAAACCATGAATCAAATTGATTTGCAGATATCTGCAGAACATTTTACTCAAATACTAAAGATTACACATTCTTCTCAGCAGCCCATAGAATAGTCTTAAAAGTAAGCCATATACTAAGATAGAAAATAAACCTCCATAAATACAGGAAAGTTGAAATCATAGTCTGCATACTATCTGACCATTATGGAAAAAAAAACCTAGACATCTACGATGAAGGTAACAAGAAGAAGCTCCCAAATTCATGGAAGCTAAATAATACATTTTTGAATAAGGAATAAGTCAAGAAAGAAATAAAACAATTAATTAAAAAAATTCCTGAGTCCAGTGAAAATAAAGACACAACTTACCAAAATCTATGGGGCAAATTAAAAGGAAAGTTTATAGCATTAAATGCCTATATCAAAAAAGAAAGATCACAAATAAGTGACTAAATATTGAACCTGAAAGCTTTAGAAAAACAAGAACAAACTAATACTAAAAACAATACAAGGGAAGAAATATCCAAGATTCTGGAAGAAATCAATGAATTGGAACTGAAAAAGGCAATACAAAAAAAAAATCAGTGAAATGAAGAGCTGGTTCTTCGAAAAGAGAAACATGATTGATAAATTCTTAGCCACATTAGTCAAAAGAAAAATAGAGAACACACAAATCAAACTCAGAAATGAATCAACTGAATTTCGCAGATATCTCCAGAGCATTCACCCAAACACTAAAAAGGAGGAAATCACAACTACTGGAAAAATCTGGAAAACCATAGGGGTGTATTTTAGAAACTTAAACTCCTCTAAATTGGATAATCTAAAAGAAATGATTGAAATCCTAAATGCATATGTCTTACTAAAATTGACTCAAGATAAAATAGATAATTTAAACAGACCAGTAACAAGTGATGAAATTAAAACAGTAATTACAAATCTCCCAACTAAAAAAAGCCCAGGACCAGATGGATTCAGTGCAGAATTCTACCAGATTTTAAAAATTTTTTCCTAATTTTAAAAGCGTATTGAGTAATTATCCCTCTCTGTCTCTCCTTCCTTCCCTTCCTCCCTCCCACTGCTTTCAATCCATCCCACTGCCCCCAGCCTCCTGTCATGTGCGTCTGTGAGTCGTCAGAATCACCTGCTGTAGTGGGGCTTCAAGTTTCTATGGCAGACCTGCTGGTGGGAGCAGTTACATTTACTGTCCAGTCCAGCCCCTAAGGTTCCCACTTGTTGCAGTTCACCTGCATGGTTGCTGATAAATGACCATCACACAGCTTAAGGGAACAAGGAGCTTACTTTCTTATGACAGTCCGGCTACAGTTCTCAGTCCAGCTTGACGGGAGAGCACACACCAACACCAGGGCCGAGGGAACTGGCCACACCATCACCACATAACGGCCAAGAAACAGACAATCCTTACTTGCCAGACTAGCATGTCTGGCCAAGTGAACAGAAGCATGCCAACTCTCTCAACCAGCTCTCTGTGATTTATCCAGGGCCTAATCCCACCCACCATACGCTGGGCCTTCCCCATCAGCTAGACAATCTCCTTCAGGTTTGCTCTGGGCTTAACTCAACTAATTCTCTACAACTGTGCCCAGAGCACAAGCCCTCAACTGTCAAGTTAACACTTGACCATGATACGACTGTATTTAATCATTTCTCCTGAGAGCCTTGCTCATCTATGGGGCATGTTGGTGTGTCAGTCATTGTGCAGGTCTGGTAAGAACATGTCTCATTGCAGTGAGTTCCTGGATACAGCAGCCCTGACTTGAGTAGAATGTCTTTTCCAGCGTGGACCTTCCCATCTTTAGGCTCTTACAGTCTTACTGCTCCTTCTTCCACAAGGTTCCCTGAGCTTGGGATGGGGAGAGGTTTGGTTGGCCTGGTTCCAGATAAGCATTGTAGGGCTGCCGCTGTTCTGCGTTCCACTGCACTAGGCTGTGGCCTACCTATGTGTTGAGATCCTCTCCTACCCAAATATAAAATGAGAGGTGTTTGGATGGAAGTTTACTCTTAGGTGTTTGTAGTTTCTATTGAGACATCTGATCCTGTCCACTGTCAGTTTATGCCCCCCTGTTGTTAGACTGGTTTACAGTGCTTGGCATGTGTATTTCCTGTCATGGAATGGGTGGCATTTGGTATGTAGGTGGTTGGTTACCTAGAAGCTAACTCCACTTTCTACTGTGTTCTATTCCTATTCTTTCCTCTTCTTTAAGCCTTTTCTTATACAGAAACCTTTTTAATAGTTTATTCATGCTTTTATTTCTGCTAGTTCTGGGGTCTTCTTATATCCCCAGCTTTTGTTCCTTTGCATTTGTGGGTGTTCTAAGGGTTAATCAAACTAAATGTTTAATGCTAGGATTCACTTACAAGGGAGGACATACAGTGTCTGTCTTTCTGTTTCTGGGATATTTCACTCAGTATGATTTCTTCCATTCCATCGACTTACTGGAAAACTCATCTTAATGGAAAAGTTCATCTTTCCTGACAGATGAATAGTAATATGTACCTCATTTTCATTAACCATTTGTCCACTGTTGGGCATCTAGATTGGCTCCATTTCTTTTCAATTGTGAAAAGGGCTGCTATGAACATAGTTGTACATGTGTCTCTGATGCAGGATACAGTGTTAAGAGACTGTTAATTGAGCAAAAAGACAACCTACAGAATGGCAACCTGCATCTTCACTAGCCACACATTCGATAGAGGACTAATATCCTGAGTACACAAAGAGCTTCAAAAATTAAATACCAAGGAATAAACAACCCAATTAAAATGGGCTATAGAACTGAAAAGAAGCTTCTCAGAAGACAAAATTCAAATGTCTAACAAACATCTTAAAAAATGTTCTACCTCCCTACTTATTAGGGAAATGCAAATTAGAATTAATAAAGGTAACATCTCATTCCAGTCAGAATGCTATGATCCAAAACACAAATAACAGCAAATGCTGATATGGATGTAGGAAGAAGGGGGGAGGATGCTCACACTTTGCTGGTGTGACTGTGAACTCATACAATCCCTTTGAAGATCAATTTGGAGGTACCTAAAAAAGTTAAAAATCGAAATTACATACGACCCAGCCATACTATACTACTCCTGGGAATATTCCCAAAGAACTACCAGACTTTTATAGAAGAACTAATATCACAACCTCTCAATTTTTTTCATAAAATAGAAAAGGAAGGAATACTCCCAAACTCTTTCTATTAATCCAGTATTAATCTGATTTCAAAAACCAAATAAAAATACATCAAAGAAAGAGAATATAGGTCAGTCACATTAATGAACTCAGATGCAAAAATCCTCAATAAAATACTTGCAAATTGAATAAAAAAATTTTCCAAAAGATCATACACCATGATCAAGTTGAATTCGTTCCAGAAGTGCAAGAATGGTTTAGCATATAAATAAATTGACAAATGTGATTCATCATATTAACAAACTAGAAAACAAAAGCCACATGATCCTCTCAGTAGATACAGAAAAGATTTTTGGCAAAATTCGCCATCCCATCATGATAAAAGCTTTGGAGAGAACAGGAATGGAGGGGACATATCTCAACATAATAAAGTCTATATACAACAAGCCTAAGGCAATTATCATTATAAATGGAAAAGAGTTGAAGAATTCCCACTTAGATCAGGAATGAGACAATTCTGCCCACTAATATCACTCCCATTCAATATTGTGCTTGAAGTCCTAGCCAGAGAAATAAGGCAAGAGAGGGAGATGAAAAGGATACAAACAGAAAAGGAAGAACTTGAAAGTGTCCCTATTTGCAGATGATATGATTCTATACTTGAGAGATTCATATGATTCCACCAAGAAACTACTTGAATTAATAAATACTTTAAGTAAAGTTGCAGGTTACAAAATTGACATACAAATTCAGTAGCCTTCTTATATACCAGAGACAAACAAGCTAAGAAAGAAATGAGGATCCAGAGTGCACAAAGAACTTAAAAAACTAAACACTAAGGAGATAAATGGCCTAATTAGAAAACGGGCATCAGAACTCAAAAGAAACTTTTCCAGGGATGAAATCAAAATGTCTAACAAATATTTTTTAAAATGCTCCACATCCTTAGCCACCAGGGAAATGCAAATCAAAACTACCCGAAGATATCATCTCACCCCAGTCAGGATGGCAAAAATCCACAATACAAGCAACAATGAATGCTGGAGAGAATGTGGAAAGAAGGGAACTCGCATACATTTCTGATGGGAATACAGGTTTATATAATCACTCTGGTGATCAGTATGGTGGTTTCTTAAAAAGTTAAGGATTGAAATGCCATAACCACTACTGGGAATAATCTCCCATAATGCAGCAATTCACTACAGTGACACAAGCAGAACCATGTTTATTGAAGCACTATTTATAATAACAAAGTCATGGAATCAACCCAAATGCCCAACAGTTGACTAATGGATAATGAAAATGTAGTACATTTATACAATGGAATACTACTCAGCCATCAAAAAAGATGAATTGATGAAATTTGCCAGGAAATGGATGGAATTAGAAAACATTATAGAGTGAAGTATCCCAGACACAGAAAGTTAGATGCCATATGTACTCTCTGATAAGTGGATCCTGGTTCCAAACTCACTTAGTGATGTATTCAAAGGTAAATCTCTGTAATAACCATTGTTTTAATCTCAAGGATTATAAACAGGAGGAAAAGGGAACGAGGACCTCAAAAGAAAGAAGAAAGGGAAACACACTTCAGTAGAGAAAATAGGCCATGGTCATGTATTGGATGTAAATAGCAAGACATCTGGTGCAGCTCACTCTTACTTCCTTTCCTGGTCACTTGGGACTTAACAGATTTGATCTCGCCAATCAGGGAAGGTATAAGGAATGGCAGATATATGGTAGCCATCTTGCAAATGGGACACTGATGGATCCCCCTCCCCACTGCTGTGTCCTACTCCTATTCTTCCATCTACCTTTGAGTCCCTTTTATATTAAGATCTTCATTTAAACAGTCTTTTATCTTTGGTTAGAAGATGATCTTTGCTACCAATTAGGATGCAACCAAGGATAGTACAGGAAAAGCAAAACTGAAAACAACAAATCATAATTCAGACTACCAAAGACCCTACATTATTCACTTGGAACCAGACCAGCAAAATCTGTCCCCATCCTAAAGCTCAGAGAACCTTGCAGAAGAGGCGGTGGCAAGATTGTAAGAGCCTAAAGAGGACCAACAATATGTAAGATACTCCTCACAAGTTAGGGCTGCAGCAGGCAGGATTGGACTTTACCTGACTTGCACAATGGCTGACATGTCAATGATCTTCCAAAGTCTATCACAGATCACAGGGGAGAAGGCTTCAGGCAGTAGGATTTTCAGAGGTGAGGGATTAAACAGTCATAATAGAGTTCCCATGCTAACTCGGAGCCCGAGAAGGGGCTCAAGGCTATGCCACTGAGTCCTGAACCCTCACTAGGTTGGAGGACTCAGAGAGAGTTTCAGTGACCACATAAATGGGTGCTCCAGAAGATGGGAGGGAGAAAGGGGGAGGCATAAGAAAGGGGGAGGGAGGGAGGAGAGTGAAAGAAAAGGGGAAAGGGAGGAGAGTGCAATGGGGGATGATGGGAGAGAGGAGGAAGAGGATGGGGTACCTATTGAGCTTGCATAATTAGGAAAAAAATAAAATGTGACAGAAAAAAAAGAAAAAGAAATGAGGGAATAAGTACCCTATTCACCACAGCCTCAAAGAAAATAAATACCTTGGAATAAAATTAATGACAAAAGTAAAAAGACTTATACAATGAAAACTACAAAGCAATGTTGAAAGAAATTAGAAGATACTAGAAGGTGGAAAGACCATCCAAGCTCATGGATTGGTAGGATCAATATTATGAAAATGACCATCCTACCAAAGTCATTATGCAGATTCAATGTAATGCAAATCAAAACCCCAAAGCAATTCTTCACAGAACTGGATCAATCTTGAAATTCATATGGAAGAACAGAGGATCCTGATTAGATGAAATAAACTTGAACAATAAAAACATTGCAGGAAATATTATCATACTGGATTTCAAACTATGCTACAAAGCTATAGTAATAAAAACAGCATAGTACTGGCACAAAAACAGATATGCCAGTTGATGTTTTAGGAAAGAGAACCCATATATAAGCTCCTACACATAGAGCAACTAGATTTTTGACAAAATTGCCAAATATACATACTGGGGAAAAGAGCATCTTCAACAAGTGGTCTTGAGAAAATTGGACATCTACATGTAGAAGAATGAAAATTGACTGCAACCTCTCACCTTTTACAAAAATCAACTTCAAGTGGATCAAAGACATTGATACTAAACCTGGAACCTTGAAACTATTAGAAGAAAGAGTAGGAAAAGTTAAGCCTAGGTAAATATTTTCTAAACAGAACTCCAAATGCCCAGGAACTAAAACCAATATTCAACAAGTGGGACTTCATGAAATTCAAAAGCTTCTGTTCTCCAAAAGAAACTGTTAGTTGTATAAAAGGATAACTCACAGAATGGGAGAAAATCTTTGCTTGATATGAATCTGACAAAGGATTAATCTCCAGAGTATATAAAGAACTAAAAAAAAAAAGCATGAAGAAAGAAAACAGTCCAGTTAAAAATGGGCCCTTGAACTAAACAGAGAATTCACATAAAAAGAAATCCAAATGTCAATCAAATATTTTAAAAGATGCTCAATTTTCCATCAGAGAAGTACAATTAAAACTACCCTTTGATACCATCTTACTCCAGTCAGAATGGCTGAGAGCAAGAACACAGACAACAACGAACACTTCTTACTATTTGTAACCAATGTGTCCATTGATGGACATGTTTAAAGATGCTTTACCTGTGACTGGTCCGACCTCTCAGTGTTTGCAATTGAAGGCCTTCTGGCTGTTAGTCCCACAGGCTGCTGAGACTGAAGACCTTGGCTATGTTTTAATCATTTGGTTTGTAGCCTTGTTTCTTAATAGAATAATATGTTTTTCTAAGTAACAGCAGGCTTAGCACAGTCACCTGCATGGTGCCAATTGTATTCAATTGCCTAAAAAATTGTGGAAAATTATTTTGAATGGGAGGGCTATAATGTCATCAAGGGAAAGCATGTCAAGACCTAGCAGATAAAGCAGATAGGTACGCCTTTTTGGCCTCTCAGGTAGCTGACTGGAGGGGGTTGAGGCCCACTAGGACTGGAGTCTTGGACAATTCAGGACTCAGGCAAGTAGTAGACTCAGAGGGCAAGTAAAATGACATGAAGGAACCACATGTTACCTTAAGGGCTTAGGAATGAGGGTCTCATCCCAAGGCTTTGCATTGAGAATACCTTCTGTGAGTTCAGAAAGATTAAATTTTTTCCAATGTGATGTCAAAGTTCATGATCTACTGACATTAGCTGCTTGGACATCAGTAACTGCCAAACTGAAGAAAATCTGCCATGAATGACAACTCAGTGTCGTGTGAGTCACAAACAAATTGTATGAGGGTAACAATACTGGTTCCCTGCTGTCCTCTGTCCTGTCTCTCCCAGTATCCTTCCTCTGCCAACAGAGAACCAACTTGTCCTGTTCTTCCCGAGCACTCACTCCATAGGTTTGACAAATTTTCTGGTCAATTTTCCCTCTTTGCTTCAAAATATATTATTATTGGAAGAAAACTCATAAGAGAGGTTTGTGTGATTCTTTCAAAAGCATGTACAAAGAAGACTCTCAGAACATGCCACCTAAGGACTCAATTCCAGGAGTGGCTCAGATGCATGCACCCCTGCCCACACATCTGTTCCCCATGTCTGGGTCTGCTCTGGGTATGCATTTCCACAAAGCCAAAGACTAACATGGTAGTCAGGAATGGTGGGTGAACTGCTGGTCTAGGGTCCATCATCTGAATATTTGAGTATTTTTGTGGGATGAAAAATATGTTCTTCATTACTGAATAAAACCCCATTTTTTACATATACCATACAATCTTTATTCATTCCTTTGTTGATGATGCCTTACAATGATCCCACATTTGCTTACTGTGAATATATCTGAAAGGAACTTGGCTATGTAGGTATCTCAGTGATATGCTGAATTGTATTCTGTGATAATTAAGCCTGGATGTCAACTTGACACGCCTGGTATTAACTAAGATAGGCGAGAACACACCTGGAAGGATCAACTGAGACCACTTGAAAGGGTTATGCCTGCCCTAGATCCTGTCAGAACCTCCAAAGATCTCAAAGGATCCTCCCAGTACTGGACCATGTAAAAAGGAGCCACCAAAGAGAAGAGATGCTTATTGCAGCTGTACTCAGAATCGCTCTTCCTTCTGGCCACCTGGTTTCCTCGACCCTCTAACCTGCCAACCTTCCAAGTTGTTGGCTAGACCCTAGAAATTCTCCAGGCTTCAGCCATACCTCACTTGACTACCGAACTGAGCAGCTACTGGCAATCATTGTTGGACTACCTCGGCTACTGGCAGCCATCGTTGCACTACCTCAGCCATATCTGCAAACCAACTCAATATATTTCATATATATATATATATATATATATATACATATATATTCATTGTGTCAAGTCTGCACCTCTAGAGAACCGGACTAATACAGATTGTGGTGCCAGAAGTGGGGTGGTTCTAGAGAAACAGAATTGTAAGGATGAATTTTGCTAGCAGATTTGGCAACATCTGGAGTTGGCTCTCCAGCATAATCAAACCACCAGCTACTAAAGATTGCCCTGGCAGCATGAAGACATTAAAACGTTTAGAGTGAATTGTTTCAAGAATTGATAAAGATAGGTGTGTTGGACAATGCAGATTCACTTCTTGTGAGGACTAAAGAGCTTGGTGATTTAGTATATAAAACTTTTGACAATATGACTAAAAATAAGAAAAACAATGATGCTGGTTGGTTGCTACTAGCATCTCTTGATAAAATACAAAATGAGAAGGAAGACCTCAAACATGAAAATATCCAACTTGGAAAGCACGTAAACAATCTGGAGGCCTCTAAGTGTGACCTAGAAGCAACTCTGGATAAAGTAAGAATAGAAAAGAAAGACTTTAGAGGTGAAATTGCCCAGCTCCAAATGCACATAAACAACTTAGAGTTTCTAAGTGTGCCCCAGAAGAGAATCTTCTCTCCAGTAGCAATAGGGCTTTGCAGAAAATCAAACCCAAACTCTAGTTATTAGATTGGCTAGGTTACAACGTAAATTAAAATCCCAGCCTCAAAAAGTGTCAGTGGTTAAAATAAAAGCTTTGATTGGCAAAGAGTGGAATCCTGAAAGTAGGATGCTGATGTGTGGGAAGACCAAACTGATGATGAGGATGATGAACCCTCAAATTCTGATGCGTTTATTCTGCCCAAGGAAATAGTCTCCCCACCCTTAGCAGAGAATGAATCCCCACCCCCACCCTTTACAGAATTGCTATTTCCAACTTCACCTGAGGGAATTATTCATGATTTGTCTGAAGAAAGAGCAAAGACTTTGCCTCAAGAAAATGCTGATGCTATGGCATGCCTACCTGTGATTGCTTTTAGACCTATAACTAGGCCAAACAGGCTCCTACGTATAACTCCAAGGTCCTTCCTTAAAGGGCTTCCCCTTCATTCAAGGGGTTTTGAATCTGTAAACTGGCTCAAATCTGGAAATTGGTTAACAGGCCATGATCCTCTGCTGCTATGATGATTCAAGACAGCTTTTCCTTCATTTATTTTAGATTTTTTCTGCTTGGAGTTATACGTAGGCCACTGTACCTTGAGATGAGGTTAAGTACTTGGTCTCTTCTGCATAGTCTAGACATTTTTCTTGGGCTATATGTATGTCTTCTGTAAGGACTTAGAGTGCCTGTGGTGTGTTGATATGCAGCCTTATTTTACAAGATTATTAAAAATTTCAACTTCTTGGACCTTGGCACCATAGCAAAAAGCTTTAATATCAGTCTTTTTCCTGTCCTTCCACAAAGGGACCTAAGGCCTTTCACTAGAGTTACTGTGCATTGGGAGAAAGGAAATAATCAGACACTTTGGGGTCTACTAGATACTGGGCCTGAGTTGACATTGATTCCAGGATACCCTAAAAAGCATTGTGGCCCTCCAGTTAAAGTAGGGGCATATGGGGCACAGGTGATTGATGGAGTTTTGGCTAATGTTTGACTCACAGTAGGTCCAGTAGATCCCCGAACTCATCCAGTGGTTATTTTCTCAGTGCCAGAATGTATAATTAGTGTAGATATATTTAGAAGTTGGCAGAATCCTCACATTGGTTCTTTAAAATGTGGAATAAGGGCCATTATGGTTGGTAAGGCCAAATGGAAGTCTTTAGAATTGCCTCTACCAAGGAAAATAGTGAATCAGATACAGTATCGTATCCCTGGAGGAATTACAGAAATTAGTACCACGATAAACGACTTGAAGGATGCAGTGGTGGTGGTTCCTTCTACCTCTCCTTTTAACTCTCCCATTTGGCCTGTGTAGAAGACAGATGGATCATGGAGAATGACAGTCGATTATCGCAAACTTAATCAAGTTGTGACTCCAATTGCAGCTGCTGTATCAGTGTGGTTTTGTTGCTTGAGGAGATTAACACATCACCTGGTACTTGGTATGCAGCTATTGATCTTGTAAATGCTTTTTTTCTCCATACTTATTCATAAAGATCATCAGAAGCAATTTGCTTTCAGTTGGCAAGACCAGCAGTATACATTTACAGTGTTACCTCAAGGGTATATTAATTCTCCAGCCCTATGCCATAACTTGGTTCGCAGAGATCTTGATTGCTTGTCCCTCCACAAGGTATCACACTGGTCCATTATATAGATATTATGCTGATTGGACCAAGTGAGCAGGAACTAGCAAGCATTTTGGATTTTTTGTAAAGCATATGAGCAACAGAGGATAGGAAATAAATCAAACCAAAATCCAAGGACCTTCTACTTCAGTAAAATTTTTAGGAGTTCAGTGGTGTGGGGCATGTAAAGATATCCCCTCTAAGGTAAAGGATAAGTTGTTGCACCTGGCCCCTCCCACCACTAAGAAAGAAGCACAACATTTAGTTGGCATTTTTGGATTTTGTTCTTTTTTATTATTATTATTATTTCCTCTCATACAAAATTAACAGGTACACCAGTCCCCTCCTTCCCTCTACCTTCCCCTGGCCCCTATGCTCCTCATTCTCCTCTCCCCTCCCTCCCCATCCCCCAGTGCCTCCCCCCCCCAATCCCCAGAGCATGCCAAACTCTCCTCTGGGTCCTCCTCTCCAATGAGGTACAAGGATCAAGGGACATATCCCAGAACCCTTTCATGTGTTCCCCTTAAGCTTAGAAACACTACTGTGACTGTCAGTCCCTAGCCTCCAAGGATCCTAATGCCTTTAGTCCATGCTAGACTTTGTGGGGTCAATAATGTGTTGAACATAGTGGAAGGTCATGCAAAGTCCTATTATGATTGCTTTGGCCCTAACTTGTGTGGAGTATCTTGCATATCATTACTCTTCCCATCCTTGTGCTCTTACAATCTTACCACCCCCTCTTCCACAAATTTCCCTGAGCTTCAGGATGGAGAGAGATTAAGCTGGCCCAGTTCCATGTGGTTGATATAGAGTCTCTCATGTTCTGAATTATGATTTGTTGATTTTTTTTCAGTTTTGCTGCTCCTGCAATGCCCTTGGCTCCATCCTGATGGGTATTGGAATTCACCCCCTGACCAGAGATAAAAACCTGTTAGAGTCTTGTTATAAAAGTATATTCAAAAGTAGATGGAATAAAAGTAGGAGACTGCAGTGAGAGAGAGGTCAATCACCCATTTGCAAAGTGGTTACTTTCTATCAGGAAGCCTATATGCCCACCCCTTCTGGTGAGATCATACTCCATCAGTTGCATATGATCAGGAAGGAACGTCTGTGAACTTAACCAGATGTCTCATTACTTACTTGCAATCCTTGATGGTGGCCTATTTTCTCTGCTGTAACAGAGTCCCCTCTTTCCTTGTTTCTGGTGGGGCCCTCCTTCCCCATCCCTCCTGTTTATAATCTTTACAATTACTGTAGGTATTACAGAGATTTGTCTTTGAGTGTCTCTAAGTGAGTGTGGTATTATGATCCACCTATTAGGGAGTACATATGGCACTTAATTTTCCATGTCTGGGATACTTCACTCAATATAATTATTTCTAATTCCATCCATTTCCTGGCAAATTGCATTAATTCATCATTTTTGATGGCTGAATAGTATTCCATTGTATAAATGTACCACATTTTCCTTATCCATTCGTCAACTGTTGGACATTTGGGGTGATTCCATGACTTTGCTATTGTAAATAGTGCTGCTATGAACATGGTCATGCTTGTGCTATCGAGGTGAACCTCTGCTGCATGGGGGGTTATACCCAAAAGTGGAATAGCAGGGTCATATGGCATTTCAATCTTTAACTTCTTTAAGAATCACCAGACTGCTCACCAGAGTAATTGTATGAATCTGTATTCCCACCAGCAATGTAGGAGAGTTCCCCTCTCTCCACATCCTCTCCAGCACTTGGTATTGTTTGTATTGTGGATTTTTGCCATCCTGACAGGGGTGAGATGATATCTCAGGAACATTTTGATTTGCATTTCCCTGATGGCTAAGGATGTGGAGCATTTTTTAAGATATTTGTGAGACATTTTAATTTTGTCCTTCGTAAAGTTTCTTTTAAGTTCCAAGGTCCATTTTTTAATTGGCCCATTTGCTTCCTTGGTGTTTAGTTTTCTAAGTTCTTTGTGCACTCTGGATAATAGAACTCTATCAGATATGTGATTTGTGAAGATTTTCTCCCATTCTGTGGGTTGCCTTTGTGCTCAAGTTACAATCTCTTTATCTGAACAGAAGCTCTTTAATTTCACAAGATCCTATCTGTTGAGTGTTGGTTGTAATGATTGTGCTATTGGATGTCCATTTAGGAACTGGTGGCCTAGCCCAATCAGCTCGAGGGAGTTCCCTACCCTTTCAACTATAGTTTTTATAGTCTCTGGCCCTATATCGAGGGCCTTGATCCATTTGGAATTGATTCTTGTACATGGTGACAAATACAGGTCCAGTTTTAATCTTCTGCATGTGGAGATCCAGTTTTGCCAGCACCATTTGTTGAAGATGCTGTTCTTTTTCCATTTGATTTTTTGGGCCCCTTTGTCAAAGATCAAATGGCTGTAGTTGTGTGGACTTATATCTGGGTCTTCAACTCTTATCCATTGATCTGTGTGTCTATTTTGGAGCCAATACCAGGCTGTTTTTACAACTATGGATTTGTAGTATAGACTAAGGTTTGGTATGGTGATACCTCCAGCTGTGTTTTTGTTACTCAGGATTGTTTTTGCTGTCCTGGGTCTTTTGTGCCTCCATATGAACTTTGAGATTGTTTGGTCAACTTCTTTAAAGAATTGCTTTGAGATTTTAATTCATATAGCATTGAATCTGTATATTGCCTTTGGTAGGATAGTCATTTTTATGATGTTGATTCTGCCAATCCAGGAACATGGGAGGTCTTCCCACCTTCTGGTGTCTTCTGCAATTTCTTTCTTTAGGGTTTTAAAGTTTTCATTATAAAGTTCTCTTACTTCCTTGGTTAGGTTTATCCCAAGGTATTTCATTTTTTTAGGGGCTATAGTAAATGGGATTGTTTCTCTCAGGGCTTTTTCACTTCTTTCATTCTGGGCATATAGGAAGGCCACTGATTTTTGTACATTTATTTTGTATCCTGCCACCTTGCTGAACTTCTGTATTAGTTTCAGGAGCTTCCTGGTGGAGTTTTTGGGATCACTCAGGTGTAAGATCATGTCATCTGCAAATAGAGATAACTTGACTTCTTTGCCGATTCGAATCCCTTTTATGTCTCTTTCTTGTCTTATGGTTTTAGCTGAGACTTCAAGTACAATATTGAATAGAAGTGGTGAGAGTAGACAGCTTTGTTTAGTTCCTGATCGAAGCGGGAATGCTTCAAGTTTTTCCCCATTGAGTAGAATCCTTACTGTTGGCTTGTTGTATACAGCTTTTATTATATTGATAAAGGTTCCTTCCATTCCAATCTTCTCTAGGGTTTTGATCATAAAGGGCTGTTGGATCTTGTCAAAACTTTTCCTGTATCTATTGAGAGTATCATGTGGTCTTGACTTTGGACTGGTTTACATGGTGAATTACATTTATTGATTTGCATATGTTGAACCAACCTTGTGTGCCTGGGATAAAACATACTTGATCTCTGTGGATGATCTTTTTGATATGTTTTTGAATCCGATTTGCTAAGACTTTATTGAGAATCTTTGCATCTGTGTTCATCAGAGAGATTGGCCTATAGTTTTCTTTTTTAAGTGTATCTTTATTAGGTTTTGGGATTAAGACAATATTAGTTTCATAGAAGGAATTTGGTAGTGTTCCTTCCTTTGCTATTTGATGGAACAGTTTAAGGAGTATTGGTGTTATTAGCTCCTTAAATGTCTGGCTGAACTCTGTGTTGAATTCATCTGGTCCAGGACATTTTTTGGTGAGTAGATTCGAAATTACTTCCTCAATTTCCTCATATGTTATAGGACTATTTAAATAATTCACAACTTCCTGATTCAGTTTAGGTAAGTTGTGTTTACTTAGGAATCCATCCATCTCTTTTGTGTTGTCAAATTTCACAGAGTATAAGTTTTTGAAATATGACCTTATAATTCTCTGGATTTCTTGGGTATCAGTAGTGATAACTCCATTTTCATTTCTAATTTTGTTGTTTGGGCTTTCTCTCTCTTGCTTTTGGTTAATTTAGCTGGGGGTGTATCAATCTTATTGAGTTTTTAAAAAAAACAGCTTTTTGACTGGTTGATTTTCTATATCGTTTTCCTAATCTCGATTTCAGATATTTCTCCCCTTATTTTGCTAATCTCCTCCCTTCTACTGCTTTTGGGATCGGATTGCTCTAGTGTCTCTAAAGCTTTAAGCTGCATTGTTAGGTTATTTATTTCTGATGTTTTCCATTTATTTGATGTAGGCATTAAGAGCTATGAACTTACCTCTTAGGACAGCTTTCATTGTGTCCCAGAGATTTTGGTAAGTTGTATTTTCATTATCGTTCACTTTCAGGAAATCTTGAATTTCCTTTGTAATTTCTTCCTGAATCCAATTCTCATTCAGCATCATAGTGTTCCAGGAGTTAGTGTATTTTCTGTTGCTTGTTGTGTCGTGGATGTCAAGCTTTGGGGCGTGGTGGTCTGATAAGGTACAGGCTAGAATTTCAACTTCCCTCTATATGTCAAGATTTGTTTTGTGGCCCAATATGTGATCTATTTTGGAGAAAGTTCTGTGTGGTGCTTAGAAAAATGTGTATTCTTTGGTGCGTGGATGAAAAGTTCGATAGAAATCTGTAAGGTCCATTTCAGTAAGGGTTTGATTAAGCTCCAAAGTGTCTCTGTTAAGTTTTTTGCCTGTTGATCTCTCTCATGTTGAGAGGGCAGTGTTGAAATCCCCAAGAATTATCATTTTGGGATTGATTTCTTGCTTTAGACATTGTAGGGTTTGCTTAATGAATTTGGGGGGGGCGTATTGGGTGCATATATATTCAGTATTGTGAAGTCTTCCTGATCAATTGTACCTGTGACTAAAATGTAGTATCCATCTGTGTCTCTTATGATTTTGTTTTGGTTTGAAGTCCTTTTTGTCTGATAGCATAATGGCTACTACTTCTGCCTGTTTTTTGGTTCCATTAGCTTGCAGAATTTTTGACCAGCCTTTTATTTTTAGGATGTGCCTATCTTTTGTGGTGAGATGGGTTTCCTGCAGGCAGCAGACGGATTGTGATTTTTAATCCAAGTTTGTAATCTGTGTCACTTGATCGGTGAGTTAATTCCATTAACATTTAATGTTATAATGGAGAAACTATTTTTAATTCCAGACATTTATTATGTTTAGTGGCTTTTGTACATGTATTGTTTCACTTTCAATTTTTGGTAGTATTATACTTCCCTTCTGTTCTCCTGGATATGCCTGTTTTTTTTGTTTTGTTTTGTTTTGTTTTGTTTTTATTCAAGCTTCAGTATCATTTCTAGCATTTTTTGAAGGCCTGGTTTGGTGGACATGTATCCCTTTAAGTTGTCTTTGTGCTGGAAGATTTTTCTTTTTCCCTTGATCATGACAGATAGTTTTGCAGGGTATATCAGGCTGGGTTGACATTTTTGCTCATTCAATACTTGAAGTATGTCTCTCCAAGCTCTTCTTGCTTTTACTGTTTCAACTGAGAAGTCATTTGTTATTTTAATAGGTTTACCTTTAAAAGTGATTTTTATTTTCCCTTGAAGCTCTCAGCACCATTTCTTTATCTTGAATGTGGAGTGTTCTAACTATTATTTGCCGTGGCGAGTTTCTATTTTGGTCATATTTGGTCATGCCTTTTGTATATGGATGGGCCTCTCTTTTTTTAGATGAGGAAAGTTTTCCTTGATGATCATTTGAAAAATTTCCTCAGGTGTGGTATTTTGGGATTCTTGTTCTGGTATTCCATGAATACGCATGTTCGGCTTGTTCAGGGTGTCCCATAACTCTTGAGTATTTCTCTCGAGTATCTCTTTGGCTTTAGCAACCTCTTCCATTGAACTGGTTAATACTCCCACTTTGTCTTCAAGGTCTGAAATTCTATTTTCTGCTTCATTAGTTCTACTGATAAGACTCTCTGTTGAGTTCTGGATTGAAGATAGCATGTCTTTTAGTTCAGTTTTAAACTCTGCTTGAGTCTGTTTTAACTGCTCTATGCCTGTTTTTGTTTCTTGAACTGTTTTTCTCAACTCCTCCAAGTGTCTGTTGTGTTCCTCTTCAAAGTGATTGATGTGGTTATTTAATTGCTCTTGGATTTCCTCTTTCATAGTATTGAACATGATAATGATCATGTTTTGAAAGTCGTTATCCTGGGTCAGGCTTTCTTGGCTATTTTCCATGGGTTTGTTCTGATTGGAGCCTATCATTATGGGATTAATTCTTTCACTGGGAGATTTGTTTTCTTGGGTGTTGTTTCTCATGCATTTGCACTTTGACTTGGGCATTGTCATTTTAACTCTTAAGACCTTCTTTCAATTTCTGTGTGTTTTTCACTGAACTGTATTATTTGGCCTGAGTTTGGGGTTGAGCAGGGGGAGCTTACCTAGGTCGCCGTGAGTCCTGGTTGGACTGTGCGCATCCCGGGCGGGTGGGGAAAGAGCCCTTTTTGGATTTTGTAGGCAACACATACCTCACGGGTGTGTTACTTAGGCCCATATACCAAGTAACTCAGAAAGCTTCCAGCTTTGAGTGGGGCCCAGAACAAGAGAAGGCACTTCAGCAGGTTCAAGCTGCTGTACAGGCTGCCTTGCCACTTGACCCATGTGATCCAGCAGACCCAATGGTACTGGAAGTGTCTGTTGCAAATAGAGATGCTGTTTGGAGTCTCTGGCAGGCTCTCATAGGCGAATCACAGAGGAGACCCTTGGGATTTTGGAGCAAGGCTCTACCATCATCCGCAGGTAATTATTCTCCTTTTGAGAGACAACTCTTAGTCTGTTTACAGGGCCTTAGTGGGAAGTGAACATCTGACATTGGCTCATCAAGTTACCATGCGACCTGAGTTGCCCATCATGAGTTGGGTGTTATCTGACCCAGCAAGCCATAAAGTTGGATGGGCACAGCAGCAATCTATTATCAAATGGAAATGGTACATATGAGACAGGGCCAAAGCAGGAGCTGAAGGCACAAGTAAGCTGCATGAAGAAGTTGCCCAAATGCCTATGGTTGCAGTGCCTGTTCCCAAGCATGCACCTATGGCCTCCTGGGGTGTGCCCTATGATCAGCTGACTGAAGAAAAGACTAGGGCCTAGTTCACAGATGGTTCTGCTCACTATTCAAGTGCCACCCAGAAGTGGACAGCTGCAGTGCTGCAACCCCTTTCTGCAACAACCCTAAAGGACACTGGAAAATGGAAATCTTCATAGTGGGCAGAACTGCAGGCAGTACACATGGTTGTACACTTTGCCTGGAAGGAAAAATGGCCAGATGTGTGACTGTATACTGATTCATGGGCTGTAGCCAATGGTTTGGCAGGATGGTCAGGGACTTGGAAGGAACATAATTAGAAAAATGACGAGAAAGACATCTGGGGAAGAAGCATGTGGATAGATCTCTCCCAATGGGCAAATGACACAAAGATATTTATGTCTCATGTAAATGCTCATCAAAAGATGACATCAGCAGAAGAAACATTCAATAATCACGTAAATAAGATGACGTGTTCTGTGGACAGTCAACCTCTTTCCCAGCCATTCCTGTCATTGCCCATTGGGCCCATGAACAAAGTGGACATGGTGGCAGAGATGGAGGTTATACATGGGCTCAACGACATGGACTTCCACTCACCAAAGCTGACCTGGTTACAGCTGCTGCTGAGTGCCAAATTTGCCACCAGCAGAGACCAATGCTGAGTCCCTGATATGGAGCCATTCCTCGGGGTGACCAGCCAGCAACATAGTGGTAGGTTGATTACATTGGACCACTTCCAAGATGGAAAGGGCAGCACTTTGTCCTTACCGGGATAGATACTTATTCTGGATATGGATTTGCCTTTCTTGCACAAAACACTTCTGCAAAGACTACTATTCTTGAACTTACAGAATGTCTTATTCATTGTCATGGAATTCCACACAGCATTGCTTCTGACCAGGGAACTCATTTCACAGCTAAGGAAGTATGGCAGTGGGCTCATGACCATGGAATTCATTGATTTTTATCATGTTCCCCACCATCCTAAAGCAGCTGGCTTGATAGAACGGTGAGTGGCCTTTTAAAGGCACAATTACAGTGTCAATTAGGTGGTAATAGTCTGGAGCGATGGAGCAGAATTCTCCAGAAGGCAGTATATGCCTTAAATCAGTATCCGATATATGGTACTATGTCTCCTATAGCCAGGATTCACAGGTCTAGAATTCAAGGGGTAGAAACAGGAATAGCTCCACTTACTATCACCCCTAGTAACCCATTAGGAAAATTTTTGCTTCCTGTTCCCTCGAGCCTGTGTTATACTAGCTTAGAAGTTTTGGGTCCAGAGCAGCGAATGTTTCTGCCAGGAGACACAGCAAATATTCCTTTGAACTAAGGCTTCCTCCTGGTTATTTTGGACTTCCAATGCCCTTGAGTCAACAGGCTAAAAAAGGATAACAGTGTTAGGATGGAAGATTGACCCAGACCACCAAGAGGAAATTGGATTGATTCCACATAATGGTGGGAAGGAAGAGTATATCTGCAGTGCAGAAGATCCACTAGGGCATCTCTTGGTATTACCATGTCCTGTGATTAAGGTCAGTGGGAATTTACAGCAACCCAACACAGGAAGGACAGTAAATGGTCCAGATCCTCCAGGAATGAAGGTATGAGTAACCCCTCCAGGTAAAGAACCAAGACCTGCAGAAATGCTTGCTGAAGGTGGAGGAAATACAGAATGGGTAGTAGAAGAAGGTAGTTATAAATACCACCTAAGGCCTCATAACCAGTTACAGAAATGAGGATTATAATTGCCATGAGTGCTCCTGGTATAGACTGTCAAGAATAAGTTTTTGCATGTGCACATACTCTAAGAAGATATTTATGTTATGTAGTTGTTGCAGTCAGCCTGCAACATTGCTGATAAATGACCATCAAACGATTTAAGGGAACAAGGGGTTTATTTCCTTACGATAGTCCAGCTACAGTTCTCAGTCCAGCTTGATGGGAGAGCACACACCAACACCATGGCCAATAGAACTGGCCACACCATCACTGCATAAAGGCTTAGAGATGGACAATCCTTACTTGGCCGACCAGCATGTCTGGCTAAGTGAATAGAAGGATGCCAACTCTCTCAACCACCTCTCCATGATTTATCCCATCCACCATGGGCTGGGTCTTCCCCATCAGCTAGACAATCTCCTTAAGGTTTTCTCTGGGCTTAATTGAATCATCAGCTCTCTACAACTGTGCCCAGAGCTCAAACCCTCAAGAGTCAAGTTGACACCTGTGCTTAACTATGACAGTAATGTAATGTTAATCTGTAGTTATGTGATGAAATGTTGTAATCTACATTATGATATTGTGTTATGGGACACTAAAGACTAAGTATTTCTCAAGGGGCATTGTCGTTAATCTTGGAAAAAATAATGCATGTGCAATTATACTTGGATAACTATATTATGTTAGGTGAACCTATGAATCTTACTTTTTTTATTTGAAGATTTTTAATGGCCTAAGGAAATGTGATTTGGTGTCATGTTGACAGGGGCTGGACTTGTGATAGTTAAGCCTGGGTGTCAATTTGCTGAGAACACACCTGAAAGGATCAACTGAGCCGACTTGAAAGGATTATACCTGCCCTAGATCCTATCAGAACCTCTAAAGATCTCATAGGATCCTCCCAGTACTGGACCATATTAAAAAGGAGCCAAGAAAGAGAAGACAAGCTTATTGCAGCTGTGTTCAGAATTGCTCTTCCTTCCAGCCGCCTGGTTTCTTCAACCCTCTAGCCTTCCAACCTTCCAAGTTGTTGGCTAGACTAAAGACACTAGGAATTCTCCAGCCTTCAGCCATCATCCACTATCAATCTGAGCAGCTACTGGCAGCCATTGTTGGACTACTTCATCCATATCTGTAAGCCAACTCAAAGCATTCTGCATCTCTAGAGACTAATATAGCTTCCTTTGTGTTTCTTCTTAGGAATGGTATCATGGTTTGGATGAGTTATCCTGCCACAGGTTAATATGTTCCCATCCTTAGCTATTTTTAACCTTCGGGGAGATCCTGGTAACATTGAGAGGTGGAGCCTTGCTGGAGGAAGGGATGTCACAGGGGGCAAACACTGAGGCTGATTAGCCTGCCCTTGTTTCCACTAGTAGTCTGCTCTGGCACTTACCAGCTTGCTCTTTCTGCCTCCATGATGTTTGAGGTGACCACACCAGCCTTCCACCCACCATCCTTTTCCACCATAATGGACTATATCCCCTCTGGAATCACAAGCCAAATAAATCACCTTTCTCCCCTTAACCTGATTGCATGAGTGTTGGCTCACAATAGTGAATCTCCCCGTCTCCTCTTAAACTGCTTGAGTCTGAGCCTTGTGTCACAACAGCAAAAAGAGTAACTACAGCAAATGGTGTAGCTGTATTATAGTAGTTCTACTTTTAACTCTCTGTGAACTTCCATATTTTATTTTTTAGAGTGGTTTAATTTACACTTGTGTCAATGATAGGAGCTAGCCAATAGCTAGCCATTATGATTGGGTAAGATGGAATCTCAGGGTAGATTTTTAATTTGTTTTTATATTTCTCTATTAATCTGAGACAGTCTCACTGTAGCTGACATTGGCCTTGGACTCACTGTGTAGCCTAGACATTCTATAAACTGGCATCCTCACACCTATATCCTTGAGTGTGGAAGTACAGGTGCTGCCACCATCACAATTGGCCTCAATATAGTTTTGATTTGCATTTTTCTGATTGCTAAAGATGTTGACCATCAATTAATATGTGCTAATTTTAAAAAGTTGTAAAATAAACAAAAAGATTCTTTCTTCGAGTTCCCACTTTGGCCGTTAATGCTAACTTTCTCTAAACACATGTCAACGTTTCAGCTAAACTGCTTTCGTGTGTGTGTGTGTGTGTGTGTGTGTATCTCACGTTTGGGGCTCCTCTACTATGTTCCTGATGCTGCTGCTCACTCTTATACCTCCCCAAACAGTGCCCAGCAGTCCTTGTCTCCTCTGCCACAGATGAGGGTCCAGTCTGACATCAGCTTTAGGAGCAGCTCGGACCAGAGACTACTTGGTTCTGCCAGGTAAGATAAGAACCCCTAAGTACAGAGTTTATAGAGCATCTAGGCTACACAGTGAGTCCAAGGCCAGTGTGAGCTACAGTGAGACTTTGTCTCAGACCAATAGAGAAATATAAAACTTAGTAGACTTAGTCATAATGATCCCATATACTCGCTATAACTTGTTTTTTTTCTTACAGAGCCTGACAACAGTTCCTGAGCTATTTGTTGATCTAGTTCCAGTTTTTTAAAATTTTTTTTATTATTTTATTCAATTGTGCATGTATGCATGTGTGCGCGTGTGTGTATGTATGTATGTGTATGTGTAGAACCACAGGCGAATTTGGGAACCACCATGGATGCCTCCACCTCCTCCTTGTGTAGTCTGTCTGGGGAATAACAGACTCCGCCCTACCAGGACCAGAAATGCAGGCCACCCCCGCTTCCGCCTGGCATCTACACATGGAATGTAAGATCCGAACTCAGGACCTTCTGCCTGCAAGGCAGAGGCTTAATCCCTGAGCCACCTCTCCAGCCTCGATCTAGTTCCAGTTAATTAAAGTGTTCCCATAGATTAATTTAAGGAGCTATTTTAACAGTGTTTAATAATTAACAATCACTCATCCATGGACCAGAACTCATGCTGCTCATGCTGTATTATTAGGTTAACTGAAGAGAATACCACATCAATTCTGTCCATTTGTAGAGATCCTGATGTGTATTTTCATGTTCTTATTTACTCAAGGTCCATCCTGATTGTCTGGCCTTCAAGGGCTCTTCGGGAACACGAATACTGATCCAGCCAGTGCTCGCTTGGGATCCTGGACACGGTGCCTGGCCATCATGATGCCTCTTCCCTGTGCACACAAAGACCCATCTTGTGACAGAGGGCAGCAACTGTCAGTTGCCACTGTCTTTCTATGGCTTTGGACGTTTTCTTTAATGTGTAGTAGGATGTGCACCTCTGGCTTCTTTTTAATTGTGTGTGAGGGAGAAAGAGGTTTGATTCCAATGTATGGATGAATTTTTTAAAACTCAGGCACTCGGGCCTCAGAGTGTCTCAAAGCATGTCTCAGCCCCTGCCAGGATTTCCACGGCAGCAATGAAAACACTCAGCTCACGTCCTCAGAGGAAGGTCACAGCAGTTTGTTTATAAATGAACTGCTTAAACTGGAAAGCTGTGTGGAGCTATTTCCTCATGTAAATTACATGAGGCCCCAGCTGCTCAGCTGTTCTGTGATGGGACAGTGGGGACTCAGGGTCCTGTCAGAACGTCTCCTGGTTCGAAGTTGTCTTGGCTCTCAGCTTCCCCGGAAGCTTCTCCTGCCAGCCTCGGGAACTTGCTATTGTGACAATTAAGATGGCTGTCAGGGAGAGACAGTGCATGTTCCTTCATCTCACTGGAAGGTAACTGCTGACCCCTGATAGCCTGATACATTGAAATTTGTTACCAAGTCCAAACCACTTCCATCCCTCCATAATGAATCTTCAAGATCATGGAGGAAAAAAGTAAATGATTTGATACCACATGAAGGGAAGATTCCAGAAACAAAGCTTCTTTTCTAGACTGTCTTAACATGAATACTCACTAAATTTCTAGTGAACACAGTTTTGCTATGAAATATTGAGATTTGGCTACTAGTCATCTCCACACATTGGGTACTGGTTAATATCAGATTTTACAATTAGAATTAAGCTAAGCCTAGTGTCAATGAGTTTTCAAGTTCAGAAATTTTTGTCAGGTACACGCGTGGATTTAGAAACATCTGGCCAAGATGAGCCGTATCTGTCCCTCTGACTCTGTGCCCACTCTTCTCTTTTTTGTCCTACTGTGCTGGTCCAGCCGTGTTGCTCCCCTCTCCAGATGCAGGGGGTGTCTGGTGTCTCCGCCAGGAGCAGCTTCTCCTAGTGCTTGCTGTCTGTGCCTAGCTGCATCATGATTCTCTCCATTCCTTCGGGGCCATCAAGGCACTGTAAAAATTACCGAGGGTTACAGGAGGGGTTTGGGGACATGCAGCACATTTAGGGTTTAAACGAAGCAGAAGATGAGCAAGGGATACCCTGATGTCTTGCTGTCTCTTCCTGAGAAGTTGGAAGGAAAAGTTCAGTCAACCGCTATCACAGTCACTTCTAGTTTGCAGACATCATCAAGTTCTCTTGGCTTGTCTTGGAATAAGATTTGCGTGGCACCTTAAGTTGCTAGCAGTGATTGACCTATCTCAGAGCAACCTGGAACTTCCTAGAGGCCTGAGCCACCGTAGATCCTCAGACAGACATAGTGGACAAAACATGAGTAGCTGCTTCCATTTGCATAAACACAGCTGGACTGGGCTGCCTGTGGCCATCTGCTCACTCTCCAAAAGCTCTTCTCTCCAAGCACTTTGGATGCTTCGCCAGAATGAATCCACTCAGCCTGGAAACCAGAGACTCTGGTGTGAGCCCCCACCACTTCAGGGAACCTGTGGTCACTGGCTCACACAGCTTGTGGTTTGGAGGAAGACTGATGCACTCTTAGAATTTACATGGAATAAAGAAACAGGCATGTGCTTTATATAGGCAGTGAAAGTTACAAAGCCAAAGATAAGTCATCCATGGGAAACAATTGGGTTTACTTTCCTACACAATTTTAAGTGGTGTCTCACCGTGCTCCACACTCAGGCTTGCTGCTCATCGTCTTGCTGTGCACATATAGTCCCACCCCAGGGAAAAGTGACACCTGAACTAATTCAGACTCTGAGTTGTTCTAAGTAATTGTTTAACAACCATTAAGTGAAGGTCAGCCGACACCCATACTACCTTCCTGTCTTACACAGCGCTGAATAACCCTACCTCTCAGAAGTCCCCCAAGGCTTCAGTAGAGTCACGCACCCCATTCAGTGATGGAAAGCCGTGGATGCTGCGTGGGTCAGGAGGTCTCTTCACTTGTTCGCTGTGCTCAGGCCATTGAGAGGACCACAGCCTCCCTCCTCATCTGCCAGAGTGCCCTTGCTAACCTCTATCACAGTTTTTAGTTCTCAGACTAGAACTCTTAGCCACAGTTTCAAAATTGACTTGCATGACTGTGGGTGGCTCTTGACTTCATCATTTACAGCTGACCCTGTACACCATCATCTCACAACCTCCATCTCTTCTCCTAACATTAGAATTGGTTTTTTGCAATTTGTTGCATCTATAATTCAGACCATAAACAAAAGTCCAAGTTTAAGATTAAGGCTACACACACCCTGGCTCTTTGCAGTGACCCACAAAGGACCTTAAGTTGTCCATTTTTACCACCAAAGCTACGACACAGAGATGCCGTCAGCACCAGGTTGCTCAGAGAGCATGTGACAATCAGTGCTCAATCAGGCAGTCTGCTGCAGCTACACTCACTCTCCCCTTCTGGGTTTCCTTAACGGCTGCATATACAGCAAGAAGTTTCTTCTTTTCCTCCCTGAGCTATACCACTGACCACTCGGCTTCTCGCCTCACAAGTCTTCACAGAGAAGCCACATTTCTTTGCATGACAGTGACCAGCCTGTCTTCACTGTCTGGCAGGACGAGATGTGCCTCCACCCGGAGAAGATGAGCACTACGTGGCCTCCTGTACTGACCTGGACCCTTTGCCCAGTGGGCAAGGACTGTGGTGGCCTCCTGCCGTGCTTGGAGGAATGATGTGTGAATGAAGACCTGGAGTTCTCACAACAGTGTTTAAAGGTAAAGTATCTTTATTCGAACAGTCCAGTCCATTATTCCTGTCCTAACGCCATTATGGTTTGTGCAGTTGCCACACACTGCAGGTCTTTCCCTCAGTTTAGCAGTGGCCGCAGCAGACCCCTGAAGCAATTGCTGTGTGTTCATGCCAACTGGGCAGACACTGTGCTGCGTATCTGATAGGAGACACAGTACTGCCCTTCTGGAGAACACGATGGGCCTGTGGAAGTCAAGGGCTCGCCTAGACCTGCCTGGTATGTTCCCTCGTCCTGGTGCTTTGGGAAGGACTCACAGGGATGGACGCTGTTTCAGAGAACAAACCGGGTGAACCTGGTTCAGGGCTCATGCTGGAGTCAGGAGTTGGTACCTTATGTGTGAAGTCAGCGCTGATGGTACCATGGACACTGAGGGACATACCTGTGTGGGGACTTCCCATCACTTCTCCTGGGTCTGAGAGCAAGTAGCCAAAGGCGACCAAAGTTGGTGGTGAGATGAAAGCAGGAAGAACAGAAAGGGTTCTGGAGATAAGGGGCAGGCTGGGTGGGGAACAAGCAGGGCCAGAAGACAGAGGAGTGTGGGGGAGGGAATTCAGCAGGGTCCAGGGGATTAAAGTTCCTTCAAATTCAAAAGGCTCAAAAACAAAAAAAACAAAGACCTGACAGCAGTGGACAAGACTAGACCAGCAGCAGTGAAGTGAGTGTCTTCCTAGGACCGTTAGCGGGGCCAGCACAGCACTGCGTTTGTGGGGAGCACGGGCTCCCCACAGCAGCATGCACACTCCCTGTCGTGACATGGTCAGCGAGGAGAGGGGTGAAGATGAGCCGCGACCTCCTCTCCTCCCTCGCGCAGTGCTTCTGCAGACCTCGTAGCACGTGAGCACCAAGGTCACTCAAATGGCTACAGGCTTTGGCATCTACTGTGCAGACTCTCGCGGGTGTGGGTGAGAGACTGGAAAGCGGGAGTCAGTAACGAGTTGAATAAGGCTGAATCCCACCACAGAGCTCAGCAGGCAACTCCCATGCCCTTTCCAGCAATATCTATGACTCTGGCATTGGCCTTAATTACTGTACATTGTGAACTGCAGCTTACAGTAGACTTGGCCAAAGTTCTCTGAAACATTGGCTTGGAAATGTATGGTAATAGGTAATTTATAAAATTGACAAAAATTCTTCCCCTAATGCCAGGAATAACTGAGAATTTTCAGAAAGAAAAACAAAATACTTCCTTGTGTAAATAATAGATAAAGAGTGAGAAAGAATAAATGAACATAATCCTTCAATCTTACCCTCAGGGGCAATAAAACTTGAAACACCCGGTCTGTGTAGTAAGATCCATTAGGCAGGAAGTTGGTGAGCCAGAGGCTGTCCTCCGTGGAGAGGTGGTGCTGGGTTTAATCTGTGGAGATAAGATACTGGGGAAGGAAAGAGAACAGGAATACCTCACTTTTATTACATCAAGGTGAGCAGGCTTGTCTCTGCATGAGTTCACTCAACCACGGGACACGGGGCAGCAACCTGTGTGAGATCAACATACAGGTCATCCAAACACACACGTGCACCAGACTGCTCGCCATCCCGTGTGCTAGAAGTAGGGACCCAGGGCTCATCCTGGGAACCACACAATCTAAGACTGCTTACAGAGACAGAGTCTTTACTTATTTTTTCACTTTTCTTAATTGAATTTTGCTTTGACAGTTTCATGCATATATATAAAACCTTCTTTCTTCCTATTTTCTCTTCCTTTTCTTATCTCCTTTCCCTCCCCCACGCTAGTCCTCTTTCCCTGCAAATTTTCCTTCCATATCCATGTCCTTCAAAAATGGTGTACAGAAGCTGGTGCTGAGACAAGAGGGCCTAAAGCAGCACTGTCAACAGAAAACGTTCATGGATGCTTTTGAAGCATGTGACAGAAGCAGAAAATGCCAGCAAAGAATTAGCATAGAGGTCTCAGACATCAAATAAGCTATAATAATTTAAGTTGATCCTTATTATGTTATTAAAGTTTCTCATTGCAGTACAGCCACCCCAACAAATAGTGTCATGGCAAAGAAAAAGGAAATTTTACAATTAAAAAAAATAAACTTGAGTAGTTCATGAACTTAAATGTAACAGGTAAAGTTAAAAAAAAACTTTTGCAAAAATGGGAGACAACTATTAAGATTGAAGGCTAAGTCAGAGCTCTCAGATGACACAAAAGGCACAATTTGCAAAAAGTAGACTTGATCAAAATTAGATCTTTCATCTGTGCCACAAGCTGAGACAGGAGCAGGTGAATAACAGCTTAGATGGGAGCGTGTAGCCCACCAAGATAGGTTAAGGATCCACAATACGCAAAGTCCTCTAAAAAGAGCAGGAAAATAGCAAATGATTTGATCTGGAAACTGGGCAAAAACCCAATTGCTGATAATCTGGCAGGACGGACTGGTGGCAAAGAGCTGAGGAGTGATGTCCAGCTCCTCAGGCGGGTGCTGGAGATGGTGCACAGAAGCGGTGCTGAACCAGAGGGCCTAACGCAGCACTGTCAACAGAAGATGCTGTGACTGCACACCTACCAGACTGCCTCAGAGAGACTCTGCGGCTGCGTTGGACGAGGAGGAGAGAAGCAGGACCCCTCACACGGTGCCCTGGGAATGCGGCACAGCCATGCTTCCTAGAAACTGACCGTGCATGGACTGCATGACCCAGTGGTTGGATTCTTGGATATTCATTGTGAGCAATAAAACTGTCCACATAACTAGTACATGGATGAATGTTAGGGCTATTTTTAACGTTCCCAAACTGAAGCAATCCTGATATCGTTTAATAGGAAAAAACTCACATTTGCTGACTGCATCTTAGTGAGAAAGGAACTACTGAAGGCAAAAACCAGAGTGAAATCTGGAGAGAGCATGTGTGCACATGTGTATATATTTGTGTGTCTATGTATGTGTATGTTGCAGTTTGTCTACATGTTGCCAATAAATTCAAAAAGCTTAGGAAGCAAGGTGTTTTATTCTTCCTTGCAATCCTGTTGCAGTTCTTAGTCCAGCTTGACAGAGGAGCTTATACAATGCCAGGAGCTGAGGGAACTGGCCATACCACATCCACAGGGATTGAAGGGAGAGGCAGACGCATTGAGATCACAAGTCTGCCAAGTATGCAGCATACTCCTTCTTGTTTACTGTCCCAGGCAATGGCTCCACCTACGATGGATTTTCCTACAACAATTAGAGAATCTCCTGGAGACTTCCTTAGGGCCTGCCTTAACTGCAAATTCTTCACAAATGAGTTAAAGTCTCAGCTCTCAATTGCCAAATTGACACCTGAATCTACCTAGCACAACGTTCATGTGTGTATGCACGTGCGCAAGTGCATGTGTGTGCTTGTGTGTCTGTGTCCATGCGTGTATGTATGTACCTGTTCATGTACATGAATACATGTGTGTGTGTGCATGTGGAATCCAGAGGATGGCATCAATTACCTTTCTCAATTGTTCTCATTGTGCGTGTGTGTGTGTGTGTGTGTGTGTGTGTGTGTGTGTATCAGGGGTCTGTGGGTCTGTGTGTACCTGTAGAGGCCCGAGAGTGACTTTGGGAATCACCCTGGAGTACTTCATCTCCTTTTGCTTTGCTCAGGGGTTTTCCAGGCTCTGCTTTCCAGAGCTGAAAGTGCAGGCAGCTGCCATTCTGCCTGGTGTTTGTACTTGGGACTCTAGCAAGGCCCGCGGAGTCTTCTGTCTCTACCTCCTCAGTTCCAGCAGCAAGCAGACACTGTTGCTCCAGGCTTACATGGGTGTTAGAGATTGAGCTCAGGTCCTAAATTGATTTAGGTGTCTCCTCAGTCCTGGAGAGAGTTCTTGAGTGAAAAACCTAAAAGATTATTATGACAGTATTAATTGTCTACTTGACACCTAGGAGACAGATCTTCTGGTTCACTGGAGAAGAGTTCTCTCAATTAAAAGTTGGGTCTGCGCATGTCTTTGACAGATTGCCTTGCTTGTATTAATTGATGTGGGAAGACCAAATCTCTATGGTTGGGACCATTCCCTAGACAGTGGATTCAGAACTGCATGAGAATGAGGAAAGAATTTGGAGGTCTTTCTTCTTTTTCTATTTCAGGAAATAATTTGAGGGATAATGGCATTAGTTCTATGAGGGTCTGATAAAATTCTACACTGAATCTATCTGGTCCTGGGCTTTTCTTAGTTGAGAGATTTGTAATTACAGTTTTGATTTTGTCGCTTATTAGTTGTGATAGTTAAGCCTGGGTGTCAACGTGACACAGGTGGCATTAACTAAGATCAGCCCTAGATCCCGTCATCCCATGAATCTCCACAGACTCCATGGTGCTTTCCCAGTAGTGGCCCACATAAAAGCCACAGAACAGAAGACAGAGTGGAAGAGGAGAGACGCTCCAGGAGTGCTCCAGCCGTGTGGAGGTCGGCCGTGACTTAGCCTCCTGCCAGCTTCAGCCAGCCGCCCTTGAGAGACAGTTCCCTGCCTTGAAAGACTGTATTTATTTCCCCTCTGAACTGTAAGTTGAATAAATCTCCCTTTCTTCCACAAGTTGTTTGACTTTGGATGCTTTCTCACAGCAATAGTAAAGAGTAACCGTTACACCAGTATTTTGTTTAAATTAGCTCTTTCATCTTGAGTTAATTTTGGTAGGTTTTGGTAGATCATATTTATCAAAAATTCATCCATTTCTTTTAGATCGTTGAATTTAGCAGAGTATAAATTTTAAAAATATGTCCTTATGATTCTCTGCACGTTTCCAGTGTCTGTTGTACTTTCTTCCTTTTCATTTGTGATTTTGTTGACCTGGAGCTTCTCTCTTTTTGTTTTAATGTAACTAACAGTTTGCATCTTGTTTATCTTTTTGAAAATACAACTCTGTGTTTTATTAACTTTTGATTTTTTTTCACTTTAGTTCATTGATTTCGGCATAGATTTTGGATATTTCTTCCCATGCACTGCTTTTAGGATTGGTTAACTCTTGTTTTCCTAAAGCTTTTGGATGTAGCATTAAGTCATTTTATTTGTGATATTTCTTTTTTTAAGGTAGGCATTTAATGTTATAAACTTTCCTCTCAGAATTGCTTTTAATATGCCCCATAGATTCTGATAAGTCTGATGTCTGATGGGAATGTATCTTCATTTTCCTTAGACTCAAGATATTTTAATTTAATTTTTAGTTTTAATTCATTTTAGTTTTAATTTCCTGTTTTCTTTCTTAATCTAGTCCCCATTCAAGAATGTGTTATTTAACTTCTATGAGTTTATATACTCCGTTGTTTCCTGTATTGTAGATGTCTAACTTTATTGTTTGGTGGTCAGATAATATAAATGTGATTTCAATTTTTCTGTATTTGTGGGAGCTTGTCTTGTATCCTAACATATGGTCTTTTTTTGAGAAAGTTCCATAGCTGCTGAGAAGAATGTGTGCTCTTCAGTATACATGAGTAAAATGTTTTGTAAATATCTGTAAGGTTCATTTGATCAACAGTTTCATTTAACTCCAATATGCCTTTATTTGGTTTTTGACCCATTGATCTATCCAATGGAGTGAGTAGGATATTAAAGCCTTCTACTATCTCTGCATTTGGGTTTATTAACTGTGTTGTTTCCTGCAGTATTCATTTGATGGATTTAGACATGCCTGTGTTTGATAATGTATGTTTAGGGTTGTAATAACCTTCTTGGGGAATATTCCCTCAACCAGAAGGCAATAACCATTTTTATCCCTTATGGTTTGCTTTAGTTTTAATTCTGTTTTGTCTAATATTAAATTGGCAACTCCTGCTTATTTCCCATTTTCATTTGCTTGGAGTATCTTTGACTATCCGTTCACCTTGAGATAGTGTCTGTCTTTCACCATAAGGTATGTGCTTATTCACAGTTTGTACCATGTCTTTCCAAATCCTTTTGGCTTTTACAATTTGCAGTTAAAAGTAAGTTTTTATTTTGATGGGCTTGCCTTTGTATATGATTTGGTCCTTCTATCTCATAGTTCTTAAGAACTTATTTTTAATGTGTGTATTTGATGTGTGACATACCATATGATGTAGGGTGTTTTTGAATCCTGGGTATTTGGGGTCCTATATGCCTCCTGAATGTGAATAGACATCTCTTTCCTTATGTTATCTATTATCTCCTTACTTATTCATGAAATAGAAAAAGTAGGAATACTCTCAAATTCTTTCTGAGGTCAGTATTAACTCTGATTTCAAACCCAAACAAAGATATCAAAACAGAAAAGAGAATTACAGGCCAATCTCACTAATGAACATAGATGCAAAAACCCATAATTAAATACTTGTGAACCATATCAAGAAACATATCAAAAAAAGAATATACACTATGACAAAGTTGGATTCATTCCAGGCATACAAGGATAATTTAACATATATAAATCAATAAATGTGATTCATCATATTAGCAGACCTAAAGACTAAAGCTATATTAGTCTCTCAGTAGATACTGTAAAGGCTTTTGATAGAATTCAACATCCCTCATGATAAAAGTTTTGGGGGAAAACAGGAGTGGAGGGGATATATCTCAACATAATAAAGACTATATATAACAAGTCTAAGACAAACATCATTCTAAATGGGGGAAAAAAAACATGAAGCATTCCCACTTAAATGTAGAACAAGACAAGGTTTTTCACTTTTTTAATATTGTGCTTGAGGTTCTAACCAGAGCAAAAAGGCAGGAGAATGAGATAAAAGGGATAAAATAGGAAAGGAAGAAATTAGTGTATCCCTATTTTCAGGTGATATGATTTTATTCTCGAGAGATCAGGAAAATGCAAAATAAAACTGCCTTGTGATATCATCTTACTCAAGATAAAAAACACAAGTAAGAATAAATGTTGGTGAGGATGTGGAGAAAAGGGAACACTTATTCATTGCTGGTAGCAGTGTGAAATGGCAGAGTAACTACAGAAAAAATATGGAGATTTATTACAGAAAGCTAAAATGGAATTACTATGTGATTCAGCTATACTCCTACTGGAATATTACCAAAGAACTCTGCATCTAACTATAAAAACACATATTTCTTTCATGTTTATTGCAGCTCTTTTTGCAATAGCAAGAAAAGGGAATTAACCATTGTGCTTATTAACAGAGGAATGGGTAATGAAATTGTGGTATGTATACTGTAGCAGTTACTCTTAACTATTGCTGTAAGAGAGCATTCATAGTCCATAACAAGATCAAAAATCAGCAAGACAAACTCCAAATCTTGTAGCTCCAAGTCCAACAGGTAAGCCTCAGTTCCAAAGGGGTTTGGCTCCACCCCTTCAACGCAGCTTACCTATAGAACACATCACTCTCTTGGGCTGATTCCTTCCAGGGTATACAGCTCTGGCAAACCCCTTAATGGCAAACCAGACTTTAACTTTATAGCACAAACTGCCCTTCTTGGGCTTCTAAACTGAAGACCTTCTGCCACATGCTGCCTGGAGTCCACCATTTTTTGAAATTTTGGAGGAAGAATCCATGACCTCCTCCCTCTTGTATCCTTGATGCCTCTAAAACCAAAGCCATGTGGATGACTTTGCTAAGACTGGCCCCCTTGAATCGCAGTTGATTTGCTTCTCTATGCTGACCATGGGAAAAAATCTCTTTTACTCCTGGGCAGTTGCTTTGTAGGAGAAACAGACCCTTGCTTTGGAACTTCACCCTTTAGCTCATTTCTTCCAAAAGGATTTGCATTCTTATGGATGGAAGCCTTCTCTGAGGATCTTGCCCTCAAGCTAAGCTTCTCCTATTATCCAACTTGAGAGCAGGCTTTGGCTTACTATTGGAGCTAATCTCTTTAATAGCCAACATTTTGTCTTCTGCTTCTTCCTGGCTCAACTCTTTAAGTTTGCCATTGCATTTTTCATCATCAGATCTTACAGTTACTGCTTCTTCCTGCCTAATTCCTTGTTCTTTTTCAGAACTCTGAAGACAACTAAGAAGTAGCCATATCACATTGTTAAGACATTGCCTTGAAATTTCCTCTGCTAAGTACTCCAGTTAACTTCAGGAAAAGCTTTCAGGATGGTCAGCACAGAGAAGCAAATCAACTTCACTAAACTCTCCACCAACACATGGATCCATTTGTTACTCATCCAGTTGCAAACCAGTCTCTGTTCCCCTCTGGACCATTACAAGCTAGGCTTCCACTGCCTGCATCTCTCATAGCATTGCTCTCCTCAGAGTTCTCACAAGAAAGGCCCATTTGGCCCCATCACCAAGATGCAAAGACTTTCCCAGCACAAAGTCCCAAAGTTCTCCATATTTCTCCCAACAAATAGTTCCAAAGGCACACTAGCCACATCACAGCATTGGCCATACTGTTAGGTACCAACTTCTCTCAGCTTCACAAACAACTTCACATTGTAATACCAGATGTTCTTAATCTCACAGCAATACCCCACTCCTGGTACTAATTTCTGTAACGATTACTCTTAACTATTGCTGTGAGAGAGCACCCAAAGTCAAGCAACTTAAGAGACATTTATTCAGCTTATGGTTTCAGAGTGAAGTGGCATGGCTGGCTGGCCAAAGCTGGAGGAGGCTACGTCACTGCAGACATCTTGGAGGCTGAGAGCTGCATGACTGCTTTCTGCAAAGGCAGACTTCTCCTAGAGGTAGGGTGGGACTAATCCACCTCAAGTCCCATCCCTTTTGACTGCCTTCCTCCAGCAAGGCTCCCTCTCAAGGAACTATGGCCTTCCTAAACATATGGGACTGTGAGGGACACATTTCAAACCATGACATATACACAATGGAATGCTATTCAGTTATAATGAAGAATGAGGTTGTAGAATTTGCTGGCAAATGGATGGAGCTTAAAAAATATAATGTTAAGTGAGTTATCAGTCACAGACTCTTATATGTGGATCCTAGCATTAAACTCTTGTCTGGAGTACTTGGCTTGGAATTCTGATGTGACTATGGAGCTTGTTGTATATACTGTTTATTATAGCTACTTATGTGCCTGAATGTTTGGGGCAGCTGACAAATTCTGTAGTGTGAGATTCAGAGGTACAGCTGGGTGTGGTTGATGTGATTGAGCAGAGATGGCCAAGGTTTTGGTGGAGGGTGATATTGCACATAGTTGGGTGATGAGTTCTGATACTGTGTTAGATTTGTGTGGTGGTGTGGTTCTTATATCCTGGAACTGTGGTTAAGTTTTTGGATGGAGTGTGGGAAAAAAATTATGAAATTTATTTTTGTCTTTGTATTTTGTAAAATACTCTGCAATGTTGCATTTCTATATGTGATTTGGAATTTTATTTCCTACACACATTTTTGTGAAGCATCCTCCTATTTTAAATCATTTGAAATAATAAAGTTTTGAGAAAAACAAAAGAAGAGAAGAGAACTGGGGAGCAAGCATGTGATTCATTGCTTTGCCCCTGGGACCTGTGGTTTGACCAGTTACTTTCAGCTCCTCCTGTTGTAACCTCTCTGCAGTGACAGTCCCTGAACTGTGAGCCAATTAATGCTTTCCCCTCTAAGATGTTTGATTCAGGCACTTTTTCATACTAAGCATACTTTATGTATTTCATGTATAGTATTGCATTATACTATATTATGTATTAATGTTATAAATGATTATATATGATACTCTATATGTAACATATATAATATATATAAATATATATAAAATGCTACCTGTGGTATGTGATATTATGTACAATGTAAAGTCACATATGGCTTATATAGTGTTACATAATGTAAAATGAAATTGTGCTAGTGGTTGCTTACCAGGAAAGGAATCTAGATGGGGCGGAGCTGTTCCTAGCTCTTTCAAGTCAAGATCAGCGTCGTGATTCTCTACTGTGATTTCACAAAATGTTGCCATGGGTAGAAACTGGGTGAGGACAAATCAGACTCTATGAGGATCTTGTAACAGCTTCTAAATCTGCAATGACCTCAATTTTTATGAAAAAAATGCATCGAATTTTACCTGAAATGAGCTAAAATCCAAGAGACAAATGTAAGAAGCAAGATGATTTGACAACCAACATGGCAAGAGACCCAAGGCAGTTTCAGTGGCTGTGACGTTTACTGTGGACAGCTGACCGGCAACCTTTTCTCATAACCGAATCCCACAGAGTGACAGTGAAGAAATAAAACCCATGATGGAAAAGGAGATGAGAAATGAAACATAAGCAGAACAAGAACTCGGGAAAGCAGAAGGACTAAAACACACATTGGAGACGAGAAGAAGCCAAGTTCCCAGCAAAGCAGTTCTCAGAACTAGCTCAGTGTCGGTAGGTGGAGTCCAGCCCCACAGTGGAGCGGAGGCGGCGGCAGCAGCCTGTACTGCGCCGGTTGGTGCACTCCTGTGCCCCATCATTAAGGTCTTCAGGAATGCAACTCTTGGGGCATGTGATACTGGTACATACTAAGTTCAAGACCCCACACTGGTAGGAAAACCCCTTTCCTCTCTCAGAAACCTGGCCACAAACCTCCCTGCCTTCTTAGAAGTCTCCATCCATCTCCAGTGTGCCTGTAAATTCCTGCTAAAGTGTAGATTTGGATCCAAGGTTGTGGGCTGTGGCTGGATTGATGTGTTTAACAAGTTCCTTGGGGACCTGTTGATGCTGGTGCGAAGATCACACCTGGGTGTCAAGGGTCAGGCAGTGGCTCACCTGTGGTGCCCTGTCCACTGCCACACCTGAGTCCCTCCCTGGAGATTCACTTAATTGGCGTGGTGTGTGGTCAGGAGCTGAGGATTTAAATCTCCTGGTGGTCCTGCTTTCTGCACACTGCAGACCTCTGACGGCAGGGTCAACTGCAGTTGAAGGCTGCATTCCAAGCAGGAATGGGAATGAAGTAGACATTTATAGACTGAAGGGAAGCATCATGTCCTTTCTCTGGCTTAGTGGCCAGACAGAAACGTGTTGAGTCTTTACAGGAAGATGTTCCCATTGAGAAGAAAAATAGTATAGAAAATTTGTGTCCCAGATAGGTTGGATGTTATATTAATGCATGCACATGAGGTGGCAAAGTGAATATGACAGACAAATAATTTTCAATTTGAAATTGTAATAGGTTATAAAATTCCTAGGGTCTATTTAGAAAGACCTGTATAAACAGGCAACTATGCAGAAATGGAAACACAAGGAGTCTGGCAGCTGACTGTGGAGAGAAAGAGGTCACAATTTAGAGCAGTCGCTTCTCCCCAAATTGACCTTTTACTTTTTTTAAAAAAGAATAACATTTATGTACTTATTTACTTTGGTAAAAGGAAACATTGAGTGCAGACCTGCGCCTAGAGTCAGAGGACAGCTGATGCAGACCTGCCTGTGGAGGTCAGAGGTCAGCTTTTAGGACTTGGTCCTCTCTTTCCACCACGTGGACTGTGAGGTTTGAACTCAGGTCTCCAGGTTTGGGAATGAATGCATTTACCCACTGATCCATCTCATCAGGCATTCTCTAGGCCAATCTGAGTCAATTGCAATTATCACATTAATTCAATTAATAATGTCAAGTTTCCAGTGTATTTTTCAGCTGAGTTTAAAAAGCTGATTCTGAAACTCACTGAAGCTGAACAGTAGGAAGCGTTTTGAAGAAAGGGCAGGCTCGCTGTGTGGGTGGTAAGCTGTTTCCTGTAAAAGTCTCCTAGACCTCCCGGACAGCTCTAAGTCTGTCTCTCCATGTGTTTCAAAGCCTATCTATGTCGGTGTTGCAGAATAGCCTCTGTGTACCACACATGAAGACATTGTGAGAGAGACTCCTGACAGCAGAAAGTCATCACTCGGTTTGGGCCCAGAGATCATGGTGACTTAGAAGGGACACCACAGTGCTCCCTCTGAAGACCTCAGGCACAATGGTCAGCACCAAGCTCATGTGGAGTGAGAAGGAAGTGCACTCCCCCAATTCTGTACCAGCATTAGTAGCATTGGCTGCATGGGTCTTATGCCAGGAACAAGGTGAGCTTGTTGGAGAAGCTGTAAAGGCCAAAACTGTTTCTCAGAAGCAGCAGCCTGGAGATACTGGGCCATGCAGGACATGCCGGGCCATGCAGGACATGCCAGGTCATGCAGGACATGCTGGGTCATGCAGTCTCCCTGCAGCACATGCCAGGCCATGCAATCTCCATGCAGGACATGCCTGGCCATGCAGTCTCCATGAGGGACATGCTGGGCCATGCAGGACATGCTGGGCCATGCAGGACATGCCGGGTCATGCAGTCTCCATGCAGGACATGCTGGGCCATGCAGGACATGCTGGGCCATGCAGGACATGCCAGGCCATGAAGGGCATGCTGGGCCTTGCAGGCTCCAGAAAGCAGATTCACAGCATCTTCTTGATGCTCAGCTTTGAATCCTTTTTAAACATTTAGACAAGCCTTTGCTAGTCTTCTTTCCTCTCTTTAGCTTTTCACATCTGTGGTCGGATTCTTTAGTTCTTGTTAGATATGTATTATTTCTAAAGCCAAAAGATCTCAACCTAATGTCCCAGTCAGTTATAACCTAATGTTTATCACAATTGGAAATTGTTACTGGCTCTTAGTCTTTATCTTTCTATAAATTTAGCTTAATAATATTGTCTTGTGAGGAATAACATGCTGTGTGTTAAAAATCAGCACAGCTCGGGCAGCAGGCAGCAGATATGGAAATTATATACCCCAGTCCTTCTGAAGCCAAACCATTGCATTTTTAATCAATGTTCCACATATTGACAAATCCTGAGTCAAGGTGACAGTTAAAACAGCTCCCCCCCCCAAAAAATGCCTGTTAGTGTAATCCAGTCTACAACTGTGTGAGAGCACAGGCAGCTTTTTAGAAAAAAGGGGCTCAGGCCAGATGGGCTCTACAGACCTATGAGTGCCGGAGACTAATAGGAACCCAGAGGAGAAGGCATAAGATGGGATCCAAACAGTGGAAGATGGGCAGGGCTTGGCATGTGTGAAGACTGTTGGTTATCATTCCATGGAACTGAGAGATTCACTTCCATTTCTCATGTTTCTAAGATGCTGTTGCTGCTGAGGTAAAACCATTTTTTTCCCAGGCTATCCACACACTCAGGTGCCATTTCTGTTTGCATCCTGAAATGCCATGATCAACTTTTATGACCCACAACCTTTCTATTCATGATAGAAGACATTGCATGGAAAGTTGGGTTTGAAAATTTGGGATTCTTGTTTATAAAGAAACTTTTGATTTAGCCAAAAATACTCCTGAGGCATAACCTCCTCTTCCAGTGAGCATCCACTTCCTGGCCCTGGAGATGTGTCTGTCTCCTTATGGGAGTGACTCTCCCTCCTACCAGCCCTGATATTCTATGATCAAGTAGTTTTCAAAGTGAATTGTCAGTAGCTTGGATGAAGCCACAGGATAAGCAAAGATTTGGCAAGCAATGTTCAAACCAAAACCATAATATTGCTCAAGAATTACTCAAGTCATTTGGAGTGGGGCTTAGTGAGGACTTGGCATGATAGACTGACTGAGTGGGTTAGTCCCTTAGGCTCCAAAGAGCCAATGTTTACTCAATTTCCTCCTATGGGCGTATTATTGCTTCAGAAAATCTTCTCAACAATGAATTTTCAAAAAACTATTCACTTTTTTCTCTAACTAGCTTGGACATTTTCCTTAAAGAGATTTTCATTGTATTTTTTTTCCTTGTAAATAGAAATGTATCCAAACATCTGGGTACCAAATGCCCATGATATCTGGGTGTGTCCTGAGAGAGTTGTCCTGTGAGCAGTGTTGCCAACTCCTCTGCTAGGCAGAAGCTCGCGTGCAAAGCCTTGCTTTGGGGCTGTGAACTCCCACTGCTCAGGTTGGCATCTGGTCTGCTGCGGAGTGCATCTTGCCTGAAATGTCTGCTGAGAGGAGGCCAGTTGGCATATATGTTTTGGTGGTTCTGTGAGTCATGTCCTCAGATAATATGCCTGCTGCATGGGGAACTGGGAAATAAGACCTGACTCTGAGGGTCAGGTGTGTTGGTGATTATTCACATTCTGCCACAGATAAAGTTGCTCTATCTTGAATTTTATTTGCTGCTAATAAGCTCATCATATTTTTACTTACTGCTCATGAGAAGAGAGGGAAATGAGCCTGCTGTTCACTGAGGCTGTGTGTATGTGTTTGTGGACACAAGTGCATGTGTTTGTCTGTATGCTTATGTGTGCATGAGCATTCATGACTTTGTGTATGCGAGTGTACACATGCACATGACTACATGTGCATATAGGCTGCATGCAGGTACATGTGTGTGCATGCTCATGTCTGCATGTTTACATGCAGATAACTGCATTGCATATGTTTGTGCAATGTGCCCATATATATCTACCAAAGCTCAATAGCATATCTTAAAATCATTCTGAGAACTTAACAGAAAACATAAATAGGAGAACTCTTAATGCAGTCTCATTGCATATAAACAATTTATGTAGAAGACAACATGATATGATATGATTTGGGGTGGAGCATGGAATTGTTCTGAGCTCACAGAAAATGACCCGGAGAGTGACTGACCAGAACCAGCGAAAGGACTGGACAGAGTGGATGCTGGGCACAGAGAAGTCTTCAGGTAGCCTCAGAGGAGAGCCAGCATGGTCCGTCAGAAATTCAGGCTTGCCTTTCAGTTAATGACAATCCTTAGTCCTATCTCTTCTTGTTTCTGAAAAGTGAAAACTCAGATAGCCCTGCACAGGATGTCCCAGGGTGAAAGGACAATCACAGGCACATTCTGCCCAGTAGAAAACTGAGATTGTGGTTCTGTGGACATCTACAGATGAAAAACTACACAGGAAAACGTTTAAAAATCACATTTCCCCTCCAGAACGTTCACATCCTGGCACAGTTGACATTTGCGTGTTTCCGCCGGAAGAGCTGCCTACGTGGTCCCCCCCCCCCCCCCCCCCGTGAACCAGAGACAGGTGATCAGCCCTAAAGTTCTCTCCAGTGCCGGGCGGACAAGGTGAGCTTTGGGTGGTCCGGGCACCTGCTCTGTGTCCTCTGCAAACTGCCCCTCCAGCTCTCGTTGTTTTTGGTACGGACATTGGTGCTCAGCCTTCATACCGGGCCAGAACCTCCGCAGCTCGAACACCTCCGGATGAGCCCAGACTCCTGAACTTCTCAAACTTACCAAGCACTTGATTCATCAACTATGTTTGCATAGGAACAAAGTGAAATTTCTACTGGAATTAGCTCCCTTTGGGGTAGATCTTCGTGCTGGCTGGAATACCAAGGGCTATTTTTCTGCCTAGTCTTCACAAACATTGCTCATCTTACCCCAGTCTCTCAGTTCTGTGAGTTTTACTAAGGTTTTTCCTAGTTGAAGACGAGGAGACGCCGAGGTCTGAAAGAAGACGGACTTCTCCACTGGAAGTCCTGCATCTGGAGCGCCCACTGTGCAGCACCTTATACCTTACCTTTACTTACACCAGTGGTGCACAGAGCTGAAATGTCTTACTAACGCCAACACTGTCCTCCCAAGTATACCACAGAAAAAGTCAGCTGACTATCAAAGTCAGTTTCAATGGGTTGGAAAAAAAGCAAAAAATTAAAACCAACTATTTGAGTATCTGCATTAACGTCCAGCTCAGGAAAGGGAAAAAGGAAGCTAAGACACATTTCATTTGGGTTTTGTCTTCCAGTAATTTTCTTGGTAAGAGTTTCATTTCATGTAGCAAAAATAACTTATTGGCAGGAACAGTGACTTTTGGCGCCGCTCTTCAGTGCAGACATGGGCATGCAGCAGTGCAGGACATGCAGCAGTGCATGGACATGCAGCAGTGCAGGACATGCAGCAGTGCAGGACATGCAGCAGTGCAGGAAAGCAAAAGGAGGCACGTGTGATCTTGGGAAGCACAACGCCCTGAAGACTGGCAAAGGGCTCCTCATCATCCTGTGACCGCCTGAAGCAAGCAGGACAGTCGCCAGAGCAGGCGGGCAAAGCAGCCGTGATGCATATCAAGGACAGGGTGGGTTGAGCTCGAGTCTCCAAGAGTGACAGCATTTTGGGGAGACAATGTCCCCTGGTCTGTATCATATCATGGAAAGTAGCTTAAATCTGGGCTTTTTCTACAAATGGCCCATTTCCTAGTCTCCTCTTTGGAGCCTCAGCCGTCCAGCTGTAATCTGGGCCACGCTGCTCAGGACAGCTTTACCGTGGAGTGACAACAGTCATTTTACCAATGTGCCCAGGTATGGCCTGTAGGTGGGAGCCCTCCCCAGGAGAAACGCCACAGCTTGAGAGGTCGTGCTTTTCTAGTACTTGTCCTCAGCAAAGGACGAATTTCTCCTGCTCCACACATGCGTTACTCTGGGCATATCAGTAGCACGGGAATGTGGTCTTTGCTTATTAGCACCAGACTCGGTGAGCCACACGTTCACAAGAGTGGCTCCATGCTACAGAGGGCGGCTCTGCTGCACGGTCACCCTGCAGGATGCTGTGCGAAAACCTAGGCTTGATTCATCTGCTTCTTAAAGAACCACAAGTCAGGGACGCCAGCTGCCAGAAAAGTTAGAAGGTCAATGATTCGCCAAATAAACCAACATACAGCAAAGCCTAGATGTGATCAAGTCTAACTGGGCTACACAAATACATACCAACATCACAGGATAAGAAATCCTGGAGACATGGACGAGTTCATGATCACATTTAATAGCTGATGGGATCTTGTGCTCCCTGACATCCTCATGAACCAGTGCCATGGTCCGTAGCTCACACCACCTCACTATTGAGTGTTCTTATTACCAGAATGCTTCTTTATAATTATATATTTTCCCTCAATAATTGTAGGGGATGCCAAGGCCTATGACCTCTTCCCTGGAGATGGAAGACACTGCCTGAAATGGGCAGTTGCAGGTGTGGACCGCTCCCTATCCATGAGAGATGATTGACACCTCGTGCTTGTGCTCATTAATGAGCTCAGGCTGATTCATGACCCAACTTGGCACCGGCTGTGGGCCAAGGTGTTTTCCTGCATGTTCCTCCCTTGATTGTCTTGAGACCACTGAGGCATGTTCCCTGCAGATCTGAAGAGTCGCAGGACTTTCACAGAATTGCAGACCCTGGGCACAGTTAATGATTAATTGTACTTGGAAACAGTATGTGAGCTCCATAAAGTCACTATGTGACACTTCTGTTTTTCTTATAGTTTCACAATGCATATCCTGTTCTCACAATGTGTGCTTAACTAATGTCTGTAAAAAATTAATTAGCTATGGTGTTTTGGGATATGAATAAACTCAGCTTGGATCATGACATCCCTTGCTCCCTCTGACCCAGGCTGAATCATTCCCACCGCTCCCACTCGTGTTCTCGTGTTCTCTGGCTTGAAGCTGAGCCTTTTTCCAGGGAAGCTGGGGTCGTGCTGGTCACCGGTCCCGACAAATAATTCATACGCCTTGTCTCTTGCTTACGCTTCATAGCCTGGCATATTTCTGCCACGGACTTGTACTTGCAGCTTAGTTGAAGGGAACAGGAGGGAGACTGCTTGGAGGCACCGAGCTCAGGTCACCTCCTTCTTTTTCTTTCCTCCTCCTCTGCTTCCTTCCAGCGTTTTTCTTCTTGTTTCTTTTTGCCTTATTTCCTTTTACATTCCTCTTTCCCTCCTTTCATTTGTTATTATCTAAGCACATTTAATATTTTTGCACTTGATAGACGACAGTAGTATATCAGGGTTTCCTGAAATACCACTGTCCCCTGGTTTGTGTGTGGGATCAGTAACTATAAATTTATCAGCACATTATTAAATCACATGTTCACTAAAAAAAACCCACATACTCAATAATATTGTTAACTTCTTCCTGCTAAGTGCTGGATGGACACTAAAAACTTACAGCTCTGTCCTAACTATCCCCTGGCCTGTTCCCAAACACCACTGCACACTCCTGAGCCAATCCTGCCCCTCCTGAGCACTAGCTGCCCCTCCCCAGAACCACCTGTCCCTCCCCAGCACTACTGCCCCTCCAGGCATCTACCGCCCCTCCCAGCACTACCTACACCTCCCCCAAACTACCTCTCCCTCCCCAGCACTACCTACACCTCCCCCAAACTACCTCTCCCTCCCCAGCACTACCTACACCTCCCCAGCATCTACTGCCCCCCCCAGCACCCCCCCATCCCACCCTAAAAACTAGCAGCACTTGGCTCAACTCTATAGCTATTGTTTCTTCTGGGTGGGACTTGAACCACCTCCATAAACCCCGGCTCTGTCTCCAGCCTGTCTCCACCTCCACCCTGTCTCTGTCCGCTCATGGTGTTCTGTGCTTATCCATAACTGCCGGAGCGAATGCTTCCCTGTATTAGTGGCCATGAATTATGCTGCTATGGTTTATATTGGTTGTCAACCTGAGGAAACATAGAATTATCTTGGACGCAGATCTTTGGGCGTGTCTCCAATGGCTTTTATAGATTAGGTTAAACGATATGGGTAAGCCCATTTAAAATGTGGTGGCACATTCCGCCCACCGCTGAAAGCAAGCAAGCTGACCGTTGGCGTTCACCTCTCCGTGCTTTCTAATGTGAATGTGACCAGTTACTTCAAACTCCTGCCTCTCTGACTCCTGCTGTGACAGAATGTAAGTCGTGGAGAAACCCTTTCTTCCTTCGTTGGTTCTTGTCAGGTCTATCGCCACAGTTACGAGGACTATAGCTCAAATTCATGGTTAAATCTTTTGCTTAGAATTTTATTATTCCCCCTTTTTGACTCATTCTACATGTACATTTCACAAGTCAGAAATATCGTTTGCTTTTCTTGACAAATGTTGTAAAGATACTGTTCCATGGAGAAAAAAAAATCACCTTGCTTTAGGAGCAAAGTCCAGGTTTGGGTAGCGCCATACACTGAGTGATGACCTGGAGAAAGTCTGAATCTCCTTCTCCCCTTTTTATTCAGAGGAAATATCCAGCGGAAACTCTGCCTCACAGAGTTCTTATAAGGAGTCAATTAAATAAAACCCAGAACATTGCTACAACCAAGTTGTGAATTTTTCTGTTCTTAGTCTATTTGTGTTAACTGGGGTTTATAATCCCACCTTTTCGCCTTTAAAGTTTTCTAAATATTTTATTTAAGAATGTCACATTCTTCCATGAAATGACATGGAATGTCACTGACAAAGCCAAGCGTTTCTACTGAGAGGCGTCAGAACACTTGGTGCCTTACCGAGGTCCGACACTGTGCCCGGTGCAGTTACGCTTGCCACCAGCTTCCTGGGCACCTGCAAGGCCCTGGGCTTGCCCTCACGCTGGCCTGGCTCTGCTGCATGGTTGCTGGCATAGACCTGTCCCTAAACACACAGGGGATTAGATGAAGCGTGTCGTTTGAATGACAGCCTTCCTTCCAGTGCCCCTTGCTTTGTGTTGGGACTGTTGTGGAGATGTGGAGACAACCTGAGAGGAGAGATCGTCTCATGGCGATGTGATTAGAGCCACATTCTAAATGTGATTGTCCTGACACACTGTGTGTTCTTTCATGTGCTGTTGTGCCCTCTGCACCATCAGGACTGCCCACAGCTAAGGCTGTTTCGTATGGCCTTCAGGACTTCCCCATCATTTTTATAACACAATCACATTCAATAACTCCAAAGCAATTCTTGGAATTAAGCCTTTGTGATTTTGTATTATACAGGAAGAAAGGTGTCCTATTCAGTGCCAAAATGAATCAAGAGAAGTGTCTAGAAAGACTCATGTGCTCTGCTGCTATTAAGAGTAGTCTGCCATGGTGCCCATCTTAGCTCCAGCCCCGGTTACTTCCTTAAGAAGGTGGTCGATGGCGGCTCTCATTCTCCCTTGTACTGGCCTGACTGGACAGCAAATACCTAAAAAGTGAACTTGCCTTTAACCTCCTGAGCTAAACGAACCACTGACGTGAGTGCAACAGAGACATTTGTGTCCTGCTCTGAGTGGCACACAGCTCGCAACAACTTCCCTTGATAGTTACTCCATTTTGGCTGAGAGCTGGGCCCCGACCTCTCTGTATTTCGCCCTCTCTTTGGCGTGCACATTCACCCCTGCTCTTTGATGTTTCTGTTGATAGGCCGTTCCCCTTTTTCTATCTCACAGGCTTAATGTGAACAGTAAAAAAAGAAAACACACTGCTAAGTCAACCGTTGGGACTTAGAAGTTTGCTGCACAGACTGGCAGCCCGTCCACATTCCACATGCTGCTTGTAGAGGATTGGGAACTTTCCAGTGCGATTAGAGTCAGGATACAGTTTCAAGGGCTTGACTCTCTCAAGAATCCCCATGTTTCTGTCTTCCTGGAGCAGCTGAGGTGACCTGGGTCAGTGCACAGGGGAACAGCAGTCCCAGAAGACTGAAGCTCAGAAATTCCCCTGGGTTCAGCCACAGTCACACGTGCATGAAGATCTAGGCCTGGAAGCAGCTTTTGGTGCAATCTGTGATGAGCATCGGAACAGACGGACGGCCTGAATGTGTTCAGAAATGAAGCAAGCCTGGGCTCATGCAAAGCGAGGGTCTCCGTGGTCCCCTTAAAGTGAGTGTCATTCCCAGGAGACCCGGCAAGCAGGTACAGCATATATGGACACCCTAAACACAAGCGACTGCTCCAAGCTGTCATCTCTCTTGCTTTGCATAATGTCACCAGACTGCATGTAGGGCGCAGTGACAAGAAGGGGTTTCTCACATGGTGGTGTTGCTGTCCTGGGCAACAGCTGTGAGCAGAGAGGACAGGACCCCAGGGGAATAAGCTAGCCACACACAGTATTACTGAATGTGTTTAGAATGGGACTGAATCAGTGGATTATTCCAAGTACGAGAGATGAACAATTAAATATAAGTCTCAATAGGAGCCTGACGCTGAGATTGCAATTAAAAGAGATATACTTTTACATTATCAAGAAGGGAGGCGCGAGAAGCATCTCCACAAGTTTTCCTATTAGAATGTAGTATGACAGATTCAATGATTTCCAGGTGTTTTTGCAGCTACCGAAGGGCAGAGAGTCTTTAATTAATTTACATTCATCTCGCTGTATATTTATAGGACATGTGAAAGGGAGGCTTTGGGTCTGCAGAGTCCCACACACACGGTAGGCACCACAGTAGGACCGTTCAAGGGTTTCCAAGGAATGAGAAAGAAGCCGAAGAAGGAGGCAGACAGTGGGTGTCCATCACAGAGATGGCTTCCATGGCAACAGAGGAGGAGCTGGGAGACGGAGGACACTGCTACCGGCTTCTGTCCAACTCTGAGTCTAATCTTGAGCCCTGAGGATGCCGTGTCAAGTGTCTGCTGTGGGTCAGGACTCGAGCATTCCTGAAGTCAGTGGCTGTTTGCAGAGCAGAGCCACACAGACATGAGCTTGAAGTTCTTCTGTGTTCCTCAGGAATTCCACCTTGGAGTTTTATGTTTCCCTATTGTCCTAAACTCCTTGTATAGATGAAGTAGCCTGGACTCTTGTACATGTGTAATCATGCTTTATTCTGTTAAAAACAAATTTTGAAGTTTATAACTTTTATTAAGTCTGTAGTAGTTCAATGTGGGTAGCAAGGACATATGTATCTGAGCCCCATCTGTCACTTCTAAGAGTGATGAAGCCAAATTTGCAATTTAGTTCCTAAAGTCTAATAATCACCAAATGTTCAAGCAGACCCCTTGGCCACTCCTTGAACAGCAGACATGCTAATGTAGTTCAACAGAAAGACGAAGGACTTCCATATTGCAATTACAAAAAAAAAGTTTTCTCATCTTTATTCACCAGCAAAATCTCTCTGACATATTACATAATTCACTTTTCCTAAAGGTCCTGCAACTCACACACGTATCTACAGACAGGTGGCAAATTCTAGGAGTTCCCAGAGGAAAGATGATCTGAATGAAACCATCCTGCGAACAGACAAGATGGTTGTATTTGTTGCTCTTTGATTTTAAAGGTTTGTGGGCTTTATTTTCAGAGCAGCTCTGGATTTACAGAAAGTGGAGCAGACACCACGGCACATGCACACTCCTCTGGTGTTCTTACTAGAGGCCCTGCTGGTAGCAGCACCTTGGATTGGAATCATTACAAGTGACAGCCAATACTAACATTATTGCCGTGTAAAATCCCGAGTTGATGTCAGAGATCATGCTTCCATTGTGTGCTTGTGAGTCTTCACCGATGCACGTGCAGACATCCACCACACAGTGCCATGTACAATAGCTCCCTTGTCCGAAAATTCCCTTTCCCCAATTCCTTTTTTAATATTCTTAACTTCATGCTGCAGGAGATTCAGGGTGAAATCATTCTGTTGCTCTCTCAACTGCCAACATGTGGCAGGGAAGATCTTTGGATCCATCCATTCTTATTTGTCTGAGAAAATTTATCTTCCTTCATTTCTGAAGGGCAATTTGACTGGATACTAAATTCTACACTGCTGGTTTTTCTTTCTTAATAATTTTAATTAATTAATTAATTCTTAATATAGCTTGCTTCACTCTCTATTTTCATTACTTGTCAACAGAAGTCAGATTTGATTCTTATCTTTTCTCCTCTCAAGCTGATTTCTGGACACTTTAAACTCTTTAGTCTTTGGCTTTCTGAACTTTGAATATGAATGCTTGGGTAGGATTGCTTGGTGTTCATTATCTGGTTTGCATTCTCTCAGTTCCCAGAACTGTGGTGTGGAGGTTACGACTTTGTCCTGGTGTCCACAGGCCCCTGCACCCAGGGCGTTGAGCTGACAGATTCGCACGCAGTCCTCAGTCAGCGCCTCCTTTGGATCTTTTCGTTGCTGTTGGTGAGCCCCGGAGGTCTGAGAGATGAGCCTCTATCTAGTACTTCCAGGTTCTGGTAGCCGAGAGAGAAAGCGCACACAGAAATGAAGCAAGGACCTGGGAAGAAATTCCACTGCAGAGTGAAAGCGCATTCTCAAAAGGGAATGTGCGCTTCTAGGAAGAAAAATGTGCAGGGTAGGATTTTGGTCGTGTCTCACGAGCCAAGTCTAATGGAAGGCACAAGTGCTCGTGAGCTTAGCGGAGTCCGGGATGGGTCTATATTCCTGGAACTGTATTTAGCCTGCTTTTTTCACCCTGGTGTGGTGTTTAGTGTCAGCTACACGATGGTGGGAACAGTTGGCTTTGTCAGGACGAGGACGTAGTCACAGGAATGGTTGATGCTGGGCCCCCAAAAGTGTCGGGTGGCCTTGTGCCCTCACTGAGTAGCAGTCACATGATGTCTGCTGTCACGTGGCTCTGTGGTTGCTTCAACTTTGAGCCCCTGATTTGCCTGTTCGCCCTCTGCCTGCCTCACCCTAACCAAGTTGTTTACTTTTCCTATTAGAGCCACTAACATGTTGTATCAATCATAGTCTAACAATTCCAAAATGTGGATCATCTCTGTAAATGAGTTTAAAAAGAAACCCATTAACAATAATGACAAAATAAAATTTTTCTCAAATAAATAAATATAATTTTTTTAAAAGACAAGACTAGAAAATTGACTCCGCAGGTAAAGAGGCCACACACACAGTTCTGAGTTTGATTACCAGGGTCCATTTTTGAAAATTGTTCTCTGATCTCCTCATACATATCATGGAATGTGTGTATCTATTCTCTTTCTTTCTGTGATAAATACGTCTCTCTAATAAATAAGCAAATAAAATATTGAAAAATAAATAAACTAAGATGCAGGATAAACTTAACTAAGAAAATTTTATAATGAAAATTATAAAACATTGATGAAATAAATGTAAGATAAAAATAAATAGAAAGATACTGTGTTCATGGATTAAAATAACTGACAATGCTAAAACCTTCATACTGCCAAATCGAGTTCAGTTTCAAGGAATCCCTAACAAAATCCTCATGTCATTTTTTTATAGCAGTAGAAAAATTATTCCTAAAATTTGATATGTAGCTACCAAAAATCAGCTAAATCTGGGACTGATGTTGGCTGTGTCTTTGCAGACTAGCTGCTATACTATGAAGTGCAACTTGAGATTGTTTTGGTTGAAAGCCGGAGTGATGTACCAGGTTCACAAAAGAGCAGTGAACTGGCCTGCAGTGTAAGGCAGCTGATGACCAGGAGTGAACCAGCCACGTGCTTTCAGTCATCTGGGCGTACTGTGTGCATGACACCCTCAGAGACCTTAGCTCTCTTATGCTGCGTTCCATCTCTCTTTTCTCTTTTGGTTTCTATAGACTTTCTAGGACATGTTCTGTGTGAGGTTGCCCTGTCGTCATGTAGAAGCCCATTGCTTATACAGTGCATGAGGGGTTCAGGATCAGACTAGAATCTAACAACACAGTGACTGGGTCCCCATTATCTGCCATCCCGTATCCTTGGGCTCTGACCTTCAGTAGTGACCCTTTGCTCTTTTCCCCCTTGGGACATTCAGGAAGATGAAGGTGGAACTTTCCTTCTCCCAAGATTGAGACTCCTGTTAACTCAGGAGACTGGACCTGCAGCACTGCTGCTGGCGGCCTGAGCTGGGCTGAGTCTCTTCTCCGTGGTGGGACTCCTCGCTAAACACACACTCAGCTCCAGCTATTCTCAGACTCTAGCAATTTCCCCACTGCGCTGCTGGCTTCTGATCCTTTTCAACGTGGCCACCTGATCTTTCCCATTTGTCTTTCCAGTTTCCAGATTGACCTATGACTTCAATTCTTAGAACAGAATTTTGGTTGTCAGTCTGTTCAGGTTCTTGTAAGTTTGGGCTTTGACGGCAAAGCCATGCTCTTGGTGAGATCAGAAGCTAGAGAATGGCTTCTCGTCTACAGCCCCTCTCTCTCCTCAAAGTCACACTTTTGGTCTCGCCAGTCCCCTTCTTTACAAGAAATGTATAAATAGCTTATCTGTCCTGAACTGCTTGCTTTACAATAGAGATCGAGTTAGCACCGCAGTCTCTGAATATGTGCACAGTCCTGAGATCTGAACCATCTTCACGAATCTCTGCCGAGTTTTCCCTTCTCAAACATTTGTCAGTCTTAATATTGCCAAACATATGGAAGCATTTTTAAACACATAGATCCAATTTCTGAGTCTGAAAATAATAAGAGATGTGGGAGGCTGGGTGGACATGTACTGAGCAATCCTTCCTCCCCCTCATCGCTGAAGCCAGAGTCTTTCTAAGTGTTCTGCAATGACAGAGATACAGAAAATGGCATTTTGCTTTTGTTTTGTAAAAACTAAATGTTTACTAAGAAAATGCCTTAAGGAGGCCAGGGACATAGCCCAATGGTGGAGCACAAAAAAGAAAATGATTAAATATCAAGGGCTCAGCCACAGAGGAAAGTTTACTAATCAGTATAAACATAGTAAGCATGTCTTACTTCCCGGACATGTGTAAGCACCGGGTGTCACAAGCCAGGCAGTCTGCAGCCTTCCAGGAGTCCACAGAGGCCTTGACATCCCGTGATTGCGGCTTCTGATTTTCCAGCATAGTGAACAGCTTAGCCAATGACGTCTGCTCTAGAAAGAAAAGACAGTGTTGATAAAAGCAAAGCAAAAATCCTTACTCATTCCAGGACTTTAATTAGGAAACAAGACTGCACAGGCTCAACACGGCACACGCACCATGACTAGAGGCACCTCGGGAGCCCATCCCATATCCTTGAGACATGGTTGGAAGCTGACTGGCACCAGGACAGAGAGAGTGGCAGGCAGAGGTCTTACATACTCCCTCGTGCACAGAGCAGAGGGTCTTCAGTGGCTGGGGCGCGTGCGACACCATGCCCACGCTTGATCTCATCCCGTGCTGCTGCAGAAGGAGGAGTCAAGCAGCGGCAGCCAGCACAGAGCGCTCAGCAACAGGGGCCTTGTGCCACCGAGAGAGATGGTCCGCATCGCTGCTCACATTTTAAGTTGCAGGAATTCAGTAAGGCTCAGCCTTGCTGTGTGCAGGGCTGGGCAAGGCACAGCCAGCAGCTCTCTGTAAATCTCAAGAAATGGTTCACTACAAGTTTGCGTTGGAAGTGCGCCCGATGTGTCCCAAGCACACATGGAAGGCAAGAGCAGGTGCTTCTGTGCTACTGTCTGTGCTGACTCAGCCATTCAGGAGGTCGGCAGGCTTCTACGTCTTCTTTGAAGCTCCTCTACTTGGCTCATTTCAAAGTTGGTTTTATAGAATTTGAATTTCTTCTTTTTATGTGTGAAATATTAACAGACTCCAGAAAACCTTCAGGAAATTGGAAAGATTAAAAATAAAGTGGTAATTTAGTTTTCAGTCTTTAAATGCCTTTTAAGAACTATGCTTACATTCAAGCATTTGGCTTGCATAATGCATATAGCAAATTCTCTAGTCACACAATTCCTCCAAAATTCAAAACATAACCACTGCACAGTTTCTCTAAATTTCCCTTGGCTATTTTTTCCAGCTGGCTCCTCAGTGACATCACGGCTATTAGGGGACAATCAGTGCACAGAGGTTCTGTGAATGGTGCTCAGACAAACACATCTGCTGCGCTGACTCGCAGGTTCCTTGGGTTCCATCCCGGCTCGGAAGCTCAGTCACAGAGTTCTAAATAGGAGCCGAACCAACTGGGACTTCCTGCGTCAAGCGACTTTGTTTGGAGTTGTTTTGCTTCTGCAACGCCCCCTTAATCAAGCAATGCTGTGAGTATTTTGGGTATGTGAGCATGTGGCTGTGAATAGATGCAAAAATCTTCCAGCTTTCAAAGATTCTTGTGTCTCTTTGTGAATGTCTGCATGACAGTCACCAGCTTATTTAACGGGGCTCATTGGGCTTGTGGAGCACGAGAAAGGTTGGCTTGGACTAGACGGCGTCCACTCAGCTTCTCAACCAGTAGGCAGCCTGTGGGCCCAGCCTTACCTATGAATTGGGTGTTTCTGGCTAGTGAACTCTTAAGTCATCATAATATTCTTTAATTGCAACTTCTCGTTTCAAGGATTCATTTGCCCTTTTTCTTTTTTGTTTTTTGATACCAGGCAGCCAAGGCTCATGATTCTCCTGCCTTCGCCTCTTAAGGTATTGTAGACATGTAGCCATGACTGACTAAATATTCCTTTACTTTTCTCACCTTTTTAAAGAAAAAATACTATTTAGATCAAAGGCGGAGCATGTCTCGGTTTCCTGGAGTGAAAGTCAGTGCCTTGCCCTGCAAGTCTATGGGCTGTGCAAAGCCGTGGTGCTGTCAGCTTGCCTTCTGCTCTGCCGTGAATTGTCCTGTGCAAAATCAGAAGAGAAGTGAGCCTGTTTAAATGGGTCGTCTCCTAACCTACAGAAACCCTCTAAGGGCATTCCTGGCTGTACTGTTAATTCCGAGACTAATGCCTCATGCAAAGATCAGCATTTCCTGGAATAACCAAGCAACTCTTTACAGATTCACTACTGCAACACAGAAGGATGCCTGAGACGTGTGTGGCATAGGCGATGGCCAGCAGTGCACAGGTCTCCTGGACACATGACCAACCCCACACATGTCCTGAATTCTGCTGCCCCAGGAACAGAGACGAATCGGTCCTTACCCCTGTTCTTCTGTCCTCAGCTGAATAGTGAGTGGACAGTACTGGAGGGGGTGCAGGATACAAGGCAGACACTGTGGCCGCCTGGTGAATGCACAGGACTGAGAATGCAGGACAGACAGTGCGGTTTGCACTTTCTGTTACAGTCTTGCAAGCTATTGTTCACATACACATAAAAGGAAATTTGTCAGCTATTAATGTTAAGAACACAGGAAAACAGCCAGATCAGTAGACTAAGACTGATTCTGAATATTGCTACTAAAACAGGAGCCACACTGCCTCAGCTCTCGTAGATAGGGAGACCCATGAAGAGCTTCCCAAGACACTGGACAAGACTTGCACTGCTATAAAGGTCTCCTATGAATCCTTCAGTACAACAGAACCTCAGAATCAACCACACTGTCTGTCCTGCATTCTCAGTCCTGTGCATTCACCAGGCGGCCACAGTGTCTGCCTTGTATCCTGCTCCCCCTCCAGTACTGTGCACTCACCAGGCGGCCACAGGGTCACCACCTCCCTCCAGTACTGTGCACTCACTAGGTGGCCACAGGGTCACCACCCCCCTCCAGTACTGTGCACTCACCAGGCGGCCACAGGGTCACCCTGTGCTGTGCTGCAGCCCTGTTGCTATGCACTCTGTCCTCTGGACTGGACATGGAGTCTTCAATCAGAGAAGCTGTGATCACCTGCAGGAGACTGTGAGCACGAGACCAGATCCACTGTCCTTCCACCCTGAAAGAAGACAGAGGCTTATGAAGCTCTTGGGGGCTGTGACCTTCAGGAGATCTGAAGGAAGCTCTCCTTTCCCTGAGGTCGTGTAAAAAGTAGAAGGTGAAGGGTTGGTTCTCTTGGGTAGTAGAGCCACCCTAGCTTACAGTGGGTTTCCTAGTGATGCAGCTACCCTTGAGTCACCCACACCCCATAAGTAACCCCAGTAAACTCACTGGTTTCAAACTAGAGTGGGACGAAACCTGTTTTCTGTCTGTGAGTACCCTCTTTCTTGCTCTTTCCAGAAAGCCACACGGCACTGTGAGCTTAGCTGGCAGTAGATGGATGTGGTCGTTCTTTCCGATCCTTGGAGCAGATCCCTGTGGGTAAGGGTCACTTTAGGCTTCATGATAGGTACCTCAGATTCAGTGGATTCTCTGAGATTGTTCCAGCTCTGCTGGAAAAGGTCCCTGTGGTTTCGTCTATTCTTTTGGGTATAATTTTTCTGTGAAGAGTCTTAAATAGTAGCACAGTCTCCCGTGTGTGACTTAACCCGTGCTTTGATGCTCGTGAGCCAGCAGCAGAAGCTCATGAGCGTGTCAGGTTCACACGCAGCATTCAGAGGGTTTGCTGTGAGGGCCCTGGTGCTGAGCTTCTCCGGGATTTGATTCTTTTAAACATTTCAGTTTTTATTTATTCTATGTACTCGGGAGCTGAGCTGGTCTCTGGGAATCCAAATGCTCCATGAAAGGGCCCATGTAACAGAAACTGGGCAGAGTTTGTTTGGCTTGGCTGCAGAATGTTCTGTAAGAACTGGCAACGGAAAGACGCAGACCCCTGAAGGTCCATATTTTCATTCCTTCTGTAAGACAGATCGGCTTGATCCGCTGAGCGGCTCACTGGGAAGTGACAGTGGCGTTGAATATGGGGAGACGAACAGAAAGGGACATGGAGGGCCTGGAGGTGGAAAAGAGGAGAAGGCTCAGGCTGGTGCTCACAGGAACCTCTCCCTCTGTGCGTGCAGACTAGGACCCCGTTAGGCCTGGACCCAGCAAGTTCAGGCGCGAGATGGACTATTGCCTGTGTCAGGGGTCAGCTCTCCGATGAGACAGAGCTAAAGGGGGATGCTGAAGACGCGTGGTGAGGGCTGACTGGTAAGAAGGGGTGCAAAGGCTGGTGGTTGTTGCAGGCAGAGAATGGTGAGATATGGTGTCCTTACAATTCCCTATGGTGGCCACTGGGATGACAAGACCCAGCTGGAGGAGTGTAAGGAAGAGTTAGGATCCACCTTGTAGACGGGGAGCTGCTGCCCTGGCTACCTCTCACTGCTCTGGAAGAAGACAGACAAACCATGGAAGAGGCAGGGCAAACACGGTGACCACCATGGAGGGGACCAGGACAAATGCGGTGACCACCATGGAGGGGACCAGGACAAATACAGTGACCACCATGGAGGGGAGCAGGGCAAGCGCGGTGACCACCAGGGAGGAGGCAGGGCGAGCGCGGTGACCACCATGGAGGGGACCAGGGCAAGCGCGGTGACCACCATGGAGGGGACCAGGGCAAACACGGTGACCACCATGGAGGGGACCAGGGCAAACACGGTGACCACCAGGGAGGAGGCAGGGCGAGCGCGGTGACCACCCAGAGTGGAGTGATGGCCACGAAGGGTTCAGCAGCTTCTGGGAGAGAAGGAGAGTGCTGGGAACAGAACTGCCCCCCAGAACCGGCCCCTGGAGAGCTGCGTCTGCGCGTCCTTGCAGGCCTCTGGGAAGCACTGCAGGTGACCCTGCTGGGATGGAATTGCACAGGCCCAAGAAGGCCAGGTGGGAGCTCTGGGCTCGGATCCCACGGGGCGATCCTGTCTGCAGACAGCAAAGCGGATGGAGTGAGGAAGAGGCAGCGCAGCAGGTGACAGACCCTCACTTCCTGGGCTCTTCTCTGTCACCTGCTCGTTTTGGCTCTGGAGATTCAGTCCGTGACGAGACCATGTCTAGGGCTTGGTGTAGGGCAGCAACCATGGAAGGAGCACATGCAGGGTCTAACGCTGGGGTCCAGAGGGAAAAGAGAAGGCTCTTGATGACTGAGACGTACGCGTTCTGCCTCTGGAAGTTCTACCTGCCTATAGCTTGGGGACATACAGGCTCAAACCACAGCAAGAGCTCAGTGTGCCAAGGAGCAAGGACTGTGGGCTCCAGGGAATTGTGTATATGGCAGATATTTATATGCCTTGAGCTAGTGAAATGTGTCCCCCACAGTCTCATGTGTCTGGCAAGGTCACGGCACCTTGAGAGGTGGAGCCTTGCTGGAGGAAGGCAGTCACAAGGGGTGGGCCTTGAGGTGGATGAGTCCCACCCTACCTCCAGGAGAAGTCTGCCTTTGCAGCAAGCAGTCTGCAGCTCTCAGCTTCCAAAATGTCTGCGGTGACTTAGCCTCCTCCAGCTTTGGCCAGCCAGCCATGCCGCCTCTGCCTTTGAGAGACTGTCCCTTCCCTTTGGAACCGTAAGCTGAGTAAACCTCCCTTTCTTCCTCAAGTTGATTGACTTTGGGTGCTCTCTCACAGCAATAGTTAAGAGTAACCGTTACAGCTAGTGAAATATCTTGACTGCAGAGGTAGGACCAAGTGGGTCGTGGAGGGCATCTTTCTGCAGAATGGAGGGTGCTGATGCTGATGTGTGAGCTCATGTGCAGCTGTGGCCCACAGCCAAAGGACCAGGGGACAGGAAGTGACAGGTATTTGTACAGCAGTGCAGAGGGGCCTGTCCTGGCGGAGGCCAGAAGGATGTTTGATGGCAAAACTGGGTGTATAGCCAAAGTCCACATCGCTGCAGGGTGTTATCTTTTTATCACTCTGCCCTGCTTTCTCAGGAGGAGTCAAGTTTAAATCCCACTACTTCCAGCCATGAGTGAAAATTCCTCGAGCCCCACAATGCTTTTCTTTTAATGAAAGACATGTGGATTTGGGACCTTCCATTCACAGACTGTGGGAAGGTGTTGGGTAGCAGTTGAGAGCACTCATTTGGCCTGTGGGGTTGGGGCTGCCCTTGATTTGGATGGGGAACAGTGACTACTCAGTTTAACATTCTTGGGTGAGCCAGACCGAACCATGCTGAAGAGATCAGTTTACTCCTGAACCTACAGAAGGGATGGGAAGGAGGGGAGGGGCAAGACGTCAAGACTCAGGAACGGCCTGCAGGTATGCAGACACCCGGGAGGGGAATCTTGCAAGAACAATGCACCTCTGTCCCCAGAATGTGTGTGTTGGGAGCATAGGGAAGTTGTGATGGGTGGAGTGGGGGCACAGTGCAGAGGAGGGGCCTCCCTGACCTCAGCTCTCAGGGTCACACAGAAATGCAAAGGACAACACTGAAGAAATTAAGAGAAATAGATGAACAATTGGGAATAAATTATTAAACTCAAAGTTGTGGAGATTGAGGACATTACAATCTTTGTGGCCCTGAGAGGGAGGATGAATTAATTATACACTCATCATAAGCAGACATTTCTCAGTACATATCTAGTAACAATGTGCTCTGAAAAGTTAGTTTTTTTAGGTTGTGCATATATGAAGCAGGTCAGGTCTAGCTGTAGATCGTGTGGCTCAATCCTTCGAGTCCTTCCCCATACCTTCATGTGTTCTACAGAAGCTGAGTTCAGGTAGTACGCTAGTTAGATATACAGGTGCCAACTTGGTAAATGCAGGCTGAGCTTTGGACACATCTGCAAAGAACTGGTAGTTAAGACCAGCCCTGAGCACCCCGCAGAAGAATTTCTAATTGATATGGAAAGTCCCAGCCCACAAAGGGTGGAGTGATTCCCTGGGCTCACGGACAAGAGGGACAGAGCTGACTCAGTAAGATGGCACATTTTGGTATGCGTGAATAGTCTGGTCAATGAGGTTTCTCTGTGGAGGTGGTGTGGCCAATAACCTTGGCTCTCGGTGCTGATATGAACTCTCCTGCCATGCAGGATTATGAACTGTAACAGAGAATCGTAAGCAAGAATAAAGTCCCCTTCCCTCTAAGCTGTTTGGCTGTGAATTTACGATAACATGCATATAAACTGCAACAAGTGTCATAGCATAGAGGGAAGAGGCACAGGTTTAAGGTTATTACTACTTGGAAATTTATGACAAATTCTGGAAACCCTTGACCTAAAGGCTATACTGGCAGCACGTAGTGCAGATGAGAGGCATGACAGGGTCTTTCTGACACAGAGCCGCTGGGTAAAATAATGCGTGCTCATAGTACATGATCCAAGACAAGTCAGGATCCATCCAGAGGAAACCTAAGAAAGCACAAACTTCACGTGAGACCTTATATTGAGAAAGAGGAGGGTGCCAATGTAGCTATGGCTGCTTTCATAACTGTTAACCCAAAGGAGAACAAAGGCTCATTCATGTTTCATGGGAAAGGCAGTAAGACCAAGAGCAAGGCTGCCAAGACCTTCACAGGGAAACCGACTCAGCAAACACAACATGGTCTGCCCTGCTGGTGACACAGTGCAGCACTGACTGGTGCTCGATGAGGTGTACCCTTCTGTACATAAAGAGATGTGACCACAGTCACTGAGCATGGTTTGCAAGATGACAGGTCAAAGTAACACAAAGTTAATACTTACGAGACAGATGGAGACATCTGAAACTCAGTGTGACAGTCTAAAAGGGGCAGTCAGGTGTGCGCACTTGTGTCTCACAAAGTAAACTGGTGGCCAGAGCAGTTTGAAATAATGTTTAGCTACTTATGTCAATTTCCTGTCACATGTATAGTCAAAGCACAACCCAAAGCACTGTATGACATGACTTGACTTAAAAACTTCAAAACTCAGTGTCTATTCCTGGAGGAAACTCCAGGGATGTGTGGGGGGAATGCAGGGATGAATGGGGGAATGCAGGGCTGCATGGGGAATGCAGGGATGTGTGGGGAATGCAGAGATGCATGGGGATTGCAGGGATACAGGGATGCGTGGGGAATGCAGGGATGAATGGGGGAATGCAGGGCTGCGTGGGGAATGCAGGGCTGCGTGGGGAATGCAGGGCTGCGTGGGGAATGCAGGGATGCATGGGGAATTCAGGGATACAGGGATGCGTGGGGAATGCAGGGATGTGTGGGGAATGCAGGGATACAGGGATGCGTGGGGAATGCAGGGATGCGTGGGGAATGCAAGGATGAATGGGGGAATGCAGGGATGCGTGGGGAATGCAGGGATGAATGGGGGAATGCAAGGATGCGTTGGGAATACAAGGATGTGTGGGGAATGCATGGATGCGTGGGGAATGCATGGATGCGTGGGGAATGCAGGGATGTGTGGGGAATGCAGGGATACAGGAATGCATGGGGAATGCAGGGATGTGTGGGGAATGCAGGGATACAGGAATGCATGGGGAATGCAGGGATGCATGTATGATTGAGTAGGAATGAATAGGTGACTCTGTTTGCATGCTTATAAAACAAAATCAGAAGAAAATGTGTTAAAATAGTCTTACATTTGTTTTTGTTCTCCAAGGTAGCTGAATAGGAATATAATATTATTTTCTGTATTTTACAGATTGGTGCAAACACTCTTTAATTTGAAAAATGTGTGCTAAATGGATAGTATTCTAGATATATATAGGAATGTTTTTTTTCTAATAATTTTACAACTGTCTAATGAATTTACTTTTCTTTAATTTTTTTGCATGTCCTAAATCCTTTTGGCAACCAACTATTTGTGTAACTTTTGAAAGAGCCTATTTGTTCTAGCAGAATCATGAGCCAATATCTGCAGACAAGTGAACTACAAAGAGCATATGTGTGCCTGTGAGTGTGTGGATACAAATAAATGTATGTGCATCCCTGTGTTTGCGTACATTTATGTGTGCCTATGTACGTGCATGTATGTGTGTGCAAGTATGCATCCCTCTGTATATGAGCATGCTTTTGTAAGAGTTTGTGCATATATGTGTGTGTGTACGTGCATGTGAGCCTGTTTCCATGTGTGTGTACATATGTATGCATGTATGTACTCATATATGGGCATGTGTATTTTGTTTCATTTTTATATTTTGTGTGTGTTTATTTGTGAGTGCATTTGTGCATGTGTGCTAGGTGCGCTTGTGTGCATCCAAATGTGCATGTTTAACAAAATAGAATGGAAGCACATGCTAATAAGACAGTACTGGAAAGGCCCAGGTAAGCCATTGGGTGCAGAGCAGAGGGACTATAAGGATCAAGACTCTCCAAAAATCCTCATTAGAGTGAGGTCAGAGATTTGGAGCCTGATGCCACGCAGTCATGTATTTGAAGAGGGACAGGACTGGTGAGGACGGGGTAGAAGCACATGGATAGTCCGCAACTACTGATTCCAGGCGACAACGACTAGAAGATCCTACTGGCCAACTCTCTAGGCAAGGACATGAAAACTCATACCACCACCACCACCACCCTTGATGGCGGGCCAGCATGGGGCATGGGTGTGAACTGGCTTCAGCAAACACACAGCCCTGACCAGGAATGTGGCATCTTGGCAGTCTGCAGTGCCATTAGGCCTTTAAGGAAGTGCAGGAAATCTGGATGCTCAGAAGGCAGACCGTGTCCAGTGATCTGAGCTCAGTCCTAGGAAGACACAAGATATGGGCCTGCATTTTAAAAAGATCCTCCCTGGGCTGGAGACATGGCTCAGGAGTTAACTCTGCCTCACAAGCAAATGGTCCTGAGTTCAGATCCCAGGTCCCACATACACAGCAGTAGCCTGTACATCTGGCCCTGGTGGGTAAAGAAGCCTGGGGAATCCCTGAGCAAAGCAAAAAGGAGATAAAAGCAATCCAGGATGATTCCCAAAGTCACCCTTGGTCCTCCACAGGGACACACAGTGCCCTCTCTCTCTCACACACACACACACACACACACACACACACAAATAAGTAAATAAACTTAAAAAAATTTAAAAGACCCTCCCCTACTGGTGTGCAGTTGCTTGGTGAGCAGAAAGGTCCTGAAAAGGAGCTAGCAACAGCCCTGAGCTCCTCTATATTCCTTGGGAGCCATGTCAGTGAGTTGCACAAATGTAATGACTAAAATGACAAAATACAATAAGCTGAAGATGAGAGACTGCACCATTGCTGACTTCACTGAACTCCACTGGAAGCATGTGCCAAAATTTAAAAAACAGAAGAAAAACGAAACCAAACCTCCCAATAATGGCATGATATGAGAAAATCGTTAGCAAGCTTTTACCTCCTTCCTCACATATATATCAGGTTCTTATGCTCTAGAAAAATGGAATCATAGCAACACACGGCATTGAAAGGGGTTTTCTCTCTCTTTAACTTTTTTGACACACACACATGTGAGTGAGTGTGTGCGTGTGTGGCTGTGTGTAGAAGAGGGCACTGGAGTATGTGAGTACGTGGAGGCCTAAGGATGAGAATTCTTTCTTTGAGAATTCTTTGAGAATTACTCAAAATTATTCTACCTTATTGTTTTTGCTTTGGAGTTTCCCAGGCTCTGCCTTCCTGGGCTAGAAGTTCAGGTCACCACCACTACTTCCCAGTGTTTTTAAAAGGGATCTGGAATTTGAACTCGGGTCCTTTTGCTTGTAAGGCAAAGGCTTTAACTCCTGAACTCTGCAGCCCTGCATGTAAGCTTTTCAACAATGAACGTCTCAGCAGGCTTCTGCTGAAGTTGCACCACTTGCATTGCAGGAGCTGTGAACTAACCACCTCCATTTCCTCATCTCCGTCCACAGCAAGAAGAAGGCAGAACACAGTCTAATCAACATAAGAGTTAAAAAAAAAACACTACAGAAAAAAATGTTTGTGTTCGCTGTCATTTCATCACAATGAACTTCTGCACACTAAGTGGCTATGACGTGAAGCACAGGAGCATTTCGTCACCCATGACATTTGGGGCTGACAGGTCCGACCTCGGGGCGCTGTGTGCAGCACTCAGAGCACTCACCAACGCGCATTTCCGGCCTGGCAGAGCCTGGATGCCTGTTGTTTTCTTGAGACGTGGGATGGTGAACAACTTTCATGCCCTTCGGCTGTTTGTTATTGGACAAAACTTGCTCATATCCGGGATAATTCGTTTTCAGGGGAGGGAGCTGGAGATGGGACACAGGACCTCATGTGTGTCAGCTGCACACTGTGCCAAAGGCTTCTCCCTAGCTTAGAATTTTTTAAAATAATAAAAATGAAAACACTGGAATGAATTTTAGAATAATTTATTATGTTAAAAAATCACTACTGAGAGTAATGGTAGTGTCTTAAATCTTTATATCCCTGCATAATCTCTAAAAATATAAATGTCTGTAAAAAGGAAGTATACTCTCAACATATGGGATGACAGAAGTTGCTCAAATTAAAAATTACCTGTAAGGAACAAAAGCTCCACTCAGTAATAACATGCTTCCTGCTCCTTCCACAGCCTTTGCAGTGTGCACTGGCATTTTTAAAAAGCCTGCAAAAAGAAATAAAAGCGTGTACATTGACCTGCAGACGGCTTCAAAACCACCATGATAATGACAAAAAAAATCACCCAAATGCAGCAGTAGTGGAAAGGGTTCTGGCATTTCCCAGAAGCCACGCGAGGCACGTGGGATCCACCGATTCTAAGGCCTTGCTCTGGGAGAAAGAAAGCAAGAGAAAGCACGGGGCTCTCAGAAGGCTGGGGGAGTTTACGGTCCCACAGGATGCGGGAATGAAGAACAGTCAGCACAAGGCCACCTGCTCCCCAGCGTCGAGGCAGGACACCTGCTGCCCCACGTGGGCAGAAGAGGGTGCTGCTGAGCTAGAAATCCAGCAAGCCAGGAGCCCATAAAATTAATAGAAGAATATTAATTACGACAAAGCCATGTGTTAAAATTAATAGCCCAAATGAACTTTCTGTCTTATTTTACCTGCTTGAAAAGCCATGAGGGCTACAGTGAAGATTCGTGTGAGGGCCATGCAAGTAAAATGACCAGTCTGGACCCTTAGATTCCCACATAAAATACCAGGTGGGCGTGGCAACCTACCTGGAACTCCAGCCTTGAAAATGGAGAATGGAAGTCTCCAGAGCAAGCTGTTCAGCCACACTAGCCCTATCAGTGCTTTCTGGGTTTAATCGGAGACCAGACTACAAAGAATAAGGTGGGGGAGTGATCCAGGGTGATTCCTGATAGCATCTTCGGTGTCCTACACATGTGTGCACAGTGTGCGCTTGCACACACACACACACACACACACACATATATGCTCATACAAATGTAAAATATGTACACACACACACATATATGCTCACACAAATGTAATATATGTACACACATACACACACACACTCCCTCATGCACATACACACACTCCCTCATGCACACACATGAATATGGAAAAAAAGCTGAAAAAGAAAAATGAACTAGATGAAGAGTTTAGCCTACTAAGTCAAACTAATCTATCTTCAACAATTATTTGTGACATTACAGGTCCCAGACATTACAAATAACAAAAAAAAGAATAAAGAAAAAAATTAAGAATAAAATCAGAGTTGGTTGAATTCAGAAAATAAGTAGGAGAAAAATAATAAATAAATAAACAAATAAATAAATGGATAAATAAAGGAAGGGTTTATGGAAAATAGACTAAATTGAAGATTTGATGAATGAATTGAATAAAGTTAAGGAAACAGTCAACACACCAAGAATGACAGGATTGGAAAGTGAAACTTGCCATTGAGAAAAAGACTGAAACAACATACATAGAATTGGAGTCTAGAACAGACTAGAACAAATATTTAAAATTGCAATGTAAGAAGTCTTTCTAAAATCAGATGCTCCATTAATCTATGTACTAAAAGATCCCCTGGGAGCTGGGCTACCTTGGTGAGTGAAGTATTCGCCACGCAAGACTTCACATCCAGCACCCATCTGAAAAACAGGCACCGCTGCCTCCTCCTATCAACTCCAACCCGAGGACACAATCAGGAGATCTCTGGGCGCACTAGCCAATCAATGAACTCCATGGAGTTAGGAGGTGCCATGTCTCAAGTAATAAAAAAGGAGAAGTAATTGAGGAAGATATCCAATGTTGACCTTCAGCCTCCACATGCAAACGCATATGAATTACACTGCCTCCCACACACATGTAATAAAATGAAAGGTCCACAAGAAAATTAACCCAGACCACAGTATGGCACAGATTCAAAGAAAAAGAAAATGTCTTCAAAGTCCAAGTCATCAGCCATTGCAGCTGGTGTTCTCCCTCTTGCTGCGAGGCAGCACTCACACGTCGCTGAGGGAAAGAGGGAGACTCATTGGGTTAACAGATGCGGAGGGACGCATTGCTCATCGCAGCAGAAAAGGCGTGGTGGGCTACAGAAGCTGGACCTGGCCTCGCTCACAGCAGCCATCCTGGAGGCACAGAGAGCAAGCAGCGAACTGCAGCAGGGCTGGACTGTCAAGGCTAAGGCAGCCTCCTGTCATCTGCCTCCTTCCAGCAAGGCTCCACTTCCCAAATGTTCACGTGTCCTAAGGACCCAAACACGTGAGCCTGTGGGGCCGTCCATTCAAGACATGACACCAGCCAAATGTTCACGCCACTTGCTAGAAAACAAAATACACGGCAGGAGCATAAAGCACAAATGCAAGGAAAGAAGACAGAGAGAAAAATTACATTTCCTCAACTTTTCTTGGAGTTTTGAACTTACAAGGACGCAGGCAATTCTGCATATGGGAATTCTCACAAAAGCAAAAAAAAAAAAAAAAAAAGTGAAATTGACCAACATGTGCTTTGAAGACTGATGGATAGTGAGGGCGTGGAAGAAGCATCAGCCATCTTCTAGGCCAGAGTGGGGAAAAGATTGTGTAACTTTTCCTAAGATGACTGTTTCTGTTCACCTCAGAGCGGAAAGGCAACCGCAGTCCTGGTGAGCTTATTAGGATTACTTACAGGAGGACAGGTGAGGGTCACTCCCAGGAGCATGGGTGACATGGTGACTCATGCAGCTGCTCCTCCAGTGCCCACCCAGGAAGTGCAATGCCTTTAAACTGAGCGAAATAAGGACCAGAATAAAACCCATGCTCCTTAATGCTTCTTTCACTACAATAAGAAAATGGAATAAATAGCTCTCAGCTAAAACTTCAAATAAAAATACCATAAAAGAAACCATGTAAAACTTAATGAAGGAAATAGCACAAATAAAAGAATAAATTAATAAAGTAGAAATTGAAAAAGTCCTTAACATAAATAATAATCTGGTATTAAATGAACAAAATTCACCAATTACTGATAACTCTAACAAATAATACTCAGGAAAAAAATTGTATACTTATACATATATATATAAATGTATATGCAAAGAAAAGCAACTATTGATATGTGACATTTACTGGCCTCTATGGAAGTCCACTTTGCAAGGAGAAACAAGACAGAAAGAAATGCTGCAAGTGCTGCACTGCAGTGTACAGCATACTTCCTGGCTGCAGATAACTGATTTTCAAATAATGGCCATTCTGAAATCAAAGAAGATAACATAAGGAATCACAAGAAAGGAAATAATGAAGATAATAGTGGAAATAGAGAAATAAAAGACTATAAAATGAGTTTTTAAGATCAAGACTGACAGAGGGCTGGAGAGGTGGTTCAGGTGTTAAGCCTCTGCCTTGCAGGCAGAAGGTCCTGAGTTCGGATCCTAGACCCCACATATAGATGCCGGGCAGAAGCGGCGGACACCTGCGTTTCTGGTCCTGGTAGGCAGAGCCTGTGCCAGGGCAGAGTAAACAAGGAGGAGGTGGAGGTGGTCCATGCTGGTTCCCGAATTCGCCCGTGGTTCTACACACACATACACGCACAATTGAATTAAAAAAAAAAAAAAAAAAAAAGATCAAGAGTGACAGAACCTCTCCTCGTGGAAGTAGAGAAGAAAGAGAAAATTAAGACAAAATCAAGAAAGCAGGAGGACATCTAAAGATCACCCAGAAATGAAGGGCCAAGGAAAGTGGTACAAATGGCTGTCTGCTGGCAAATTAATTCAAAACCTCCATTAAATGGACAAAGTGCAGAAAAGACAAAATATAGACATGAACAGGGCTCTAAAAAGCAGTTGAGGGCTAGAGAGATGCTCAGGAGTTAAAATTCTACCTTGCAAGCAGAAGGTCCTGAGTTCAGATCCCAGGTCCCATAATAAAAAGCCAAGTGAAACAGAGGCATCCTGTGATTCCCGCCCCTAGTGGGCGGAGTCTGGGAAATCCCAGACCAAAGCAAAAAGGAGGTAGAAGCAATTCAGGATGATTCCCAAAGTCACCCTTGGTCCTTCTCAGGGACACACAGTGCCCTCTGATACACAACACACACACACACAGAGACACACACACACATGCGCGCGTGTGCGCAAAATAAATAAAGCTAAAAAAATTAAAAGCTGTTGATTGGCTTATAGTAAAAGGTTAAGTTAATAATCTCAAAATGACCCCACACCTATTTCACAGTTTAATTTTACTGAATACCTAATCACGATTAAAACAAAATTCCACAGACCTTTTCAAATAAGTATAACATTGAGGAATACTATGCAACTCATTCGTTGAAGCCAATGTTACTTTGATCCTGAAACCAGAACTAATTAGCATCGTAGACATTTTTCCTGATTACAATGTATCAGCAGCCTTCTGCCTTCCACTGAAGCTGTAAATCAAATTCAACAGCACACAAACCGCGTGTCACACCATGGGTGAAAGGAATGCGAGGTTGGTTGGACATGGTTTACACTCAACCAGCATAGCACCCTACTGACCGAAAAATAGGCAAAAATCCCATGATCACAATCTAACACTCTTCCATAATAAAACACTAATCCAGGTTAAAAAGAAAGAGAACTATGTTTATTTTCAGATTACATGATTTTGTATATACAGAATTATAAAAAGTTCCATAAAAACTTTGAAATCTAGGTTGGTTACCAAAATATAAAAATATAGAGTTATTAATAAATGAGAAAATAAATTATTAGAAACTGAAATTTTAAAAGTCTATTAAGATAGCATATAAAAACTTAAATATTTAGTTTTTGAAAGTACAAAGATTCCTATAACAAACATAAAAATATTGTTGAGGGAAATATACAAAGCTTCAAATATACAAAAAAAACCTAGTCTAATTGTCAGTTACCATGTGCTGAGAGATATTGTTGATAGAATGATATTCTTCAAGATTATTGTCAAATTTAGTGCAATTATAAAAATTCTACCTGGCTTTTTTTGCAGAATTTGACAATTTGATTCTAAAAGTTCATATGGAAATGTATGATATTCAGAATCTAGAAGTCTGAGAATTAGTACCTTTAACTGCAAAGTTCAGTAAGATAACTGAGCAAAAAAATACACCTAGATCAGGAAGCATAGATTACACAGACATAATTCCCTGTCTATGTGGCTTCTTGGTTCCTGACACAGGTCCAGGCAATTCAGTGTGAGGCTTCAGTAGTATCAGCTTCTCGTTGGTGTTGCCTTCCCTAACGTCATTGCATAAAGAAGGACTGGCTGCTTTAAGAAGCCACAAGCCCTGACCTTAATCATTTTTAATCCTTAAGTGCTTAGGTGAAACAACATATTCAAATTCCCTTTACCTTTCAAATAACTCCTTGTTCTAGTAACAAGTCAAAGAGTGTAGGGCGCCGCCCTGCATGCCGCCATTCTAAGATGGCGCCAGTTCCCCTTCTCCTCTCAGCAAAACAAGCCAATGCGCAAGCGCCAGGCCCATTTCCCGCTCTAGCCCTGATCGCAAGACCATCACGCCACCTCGGGTGACACGCCCACTACCAATCAGGTGCTGCCACGTCCAAGACGGGACAGAATCCCTATATAAGGGTGGCGGTTTAGGCAGTTGGGGTCTCCGTGCTGAAAGCTAGTGCTCTCCCTCTCAAGATGCATTAAAGCTTGCTACAGAAGGATCCTGATCGTGTTGCGTCGTTCTTGCTGGCGAGACGAGCAGCGCAGAACAACTGGTGCCGAAACCCGGGAACCACATCGTCCGCACCGTCGGAGACCCCCTGGTAACAGGGAGGGTTCAGAACTGTAGCGTAGACTACGCCTCGGAAAGGTATGTTCACTCTTTCACCTTCCCAATTCAAAATGATCGAGCTTCCTGAAATTCTTGCAATAGTAATCCTGATATCCTTCACTCTCTTTGTTTTCTGTTTTCATTATTGTTGTGATCTTATTTGGAAAATGATAAAAAACTGTCTTGAAGACGAAAACTGCGAAAAAGCCCGATCGGCAGGACAGCTCACTTTAGAAACAGTGCAAGAGGGCATGTCAGAATCTGAGCGTAGTGAGAGGATGGGTGCGCGCAAAAAAGAACCCCAAACCGTCATAAGTGAAAAAGGACCTCCCAGACAACCTAATAAGGATAGGGAGAGAAGAAAAGTGAGTAAAAACAAACTTACCAAAGAGTCTGACAAAGATAAAGACAGAGAACTAGATAATGCATCTAATCCCCCAAACAAAAAACCAGGTTCATGGTGGGAGCCCATATATGACCCCACTTCAAGACCTAGGTTATATCCAACCCAAGAGCTTGCCGCTCTCAGTTTTACTTCCTCTGATGATGAAGATTCGAGGATAAACACAGAGGATGAGGCCGAGCTTGAAGAAGCGGCTGCCGCATATGACCCAGAAGAATGGCGCCCTCTTCATAGACAGCCTATGAAGGAAAGACCTCTAATGGTTGTCCCTTCTGCTCCGCCTCCTTTTGCACCCTCTGCTTCACGATTACCCAAACAGACTCGCCATAAACTCAGCCTTGCCTTTCCAATTTACGAGGGAGAGACGGGGAGAGTTCATGCTCCTGTTGATTTTAATCAGATTAAAGAACTGGCTGAGTCCGTTAGAAAATATGGGCCTAATGCAAATTTCACTATAATACAGCTAGATCGCCTAGCCTTACATGCACTAACGCCCACTGATTGGCAAACCATCGCTAAGGCTGCATTACCTACTATGGGTCAATACATGGAATGGAAGGCCTTATGGCATGAAGCAGCACAAAACCAGGCTAGGATTAATGCCTCTTCGCTGACCCCTGAACAAAGAGAATGGACCTTTGAGCTATTAACCGGTCAAGGCCCGTTTACTACTGATCAGGCTAATTTTCACTGGGGTGCTTATGCTCAAGTTTCCAGTACAGCTATTAGGGCCTGGAAGGCTCTTAACAAAAAGGGAGAAACAGGAAATCAGCTTACAAAAATTATACAGGGGCCCCAAGAACCTTTTTCTGAATATGTGGCTAGGATAATGGATGTGGCTGGAAAGATTTTTGGTGATCCAGATACTATAGCTCCTTTTATAGAACAAATAATCTTTGAACAAGCCTCACAGGAATGCCGCAATGCTATAGCTCCCAGAAAAAACAAAGGTTTACAAGATTGGCTTAGAGTATGTAGAGAAATAGGGGGCCCGCTGAGTAACTCTGGACTCGCGGCGGCTATTCTCCGAGCACAGCAGCACCCCCTCATGAAAAACAATGGTCGCTCCTGCTACAATTGTAAAAAACCTGGCCACTTTGCAAAAGATTGTCCCGAGGCTAAAAGAGAACAAAAACCCCTTACTCTGTGCACCAGGTGTCAAAAAGGATATCACCCTGTTAAACAATGCAGGTCAATAAGAGACCTGAAGGGCAATCTTTTGCCTCCTCAAGAGGTCTCCTCTGAGCCAGAACAAAAAAACGGGTCAATGGGCCCCCGGCCCCGGGGCCCCAAGAAATACGGGACCCATTTTGTCAAAACCGAGATCCCAGAAATTCCTCAAAACCAGCCACAAGATTGGACTTGCACTCCGCCGCCACAATCTTATTAATGCCTCAATTGGGTGTTCAAGCCGTCCCTCTTCAGCCTCTACAACCTCCCCTACCCAAACAAACTATAGGTCTAATAATTGGAAGAGGCTCTCTAACCGCTCAGGGGTTGATAGTTCACCCTGGTCTGATAGACAACCATCATACCTCAGATATTCGACTCTTATGCTCCAGCCCCCAGGGTATCTTCTCTATTCAAAAAGGAGATCGAATCGCTCAAGTCCTTATTCTTCCGGCCCCAGAAAAAACGACCTCCTCACAACCGATGCCCATGGGATCTTCCGGACCTGACATGGCTTATTTGACCTTAACCTTAAATACACGTCCAAAACTTGTTCTCACTATAAACAATAAAGATTTTGAGGGTATCCTTGATACTGGAGCAGACAAGAGTATCATCTCCACTTATTGGTGGCCACAACACTGGCCCATAAGTAAATCCTCCCATTCCCTTCGAGGCTTAGGTTATCAAGATAGCCCTAACATAAGTACTAATAGACTTAAATGGAAAACAAATGAAGGTAAAACGGGATGGTTCACTCCATATGTTTTGCCCTTGCCTGTTAACCTCTGGGGAAGAGATATCATGTCTCAATTGGGTTTAACCCTCACTAGCGAGTTCCCCACTCATGTTAGAGACATGATGGAAAAAATGGGTTACAATGAGGGTCAGGGGCTGGGACGTTATAATCAAGGTGACTCGTGTCCTCTTTCACCCAAGATAAAATTAGATCGGGCCGGTTTAGGTTTTTTCTAAGTGCCACTGAGGTAATCCAGCCCATACCTTGGATAACGGAGGTTCCTGTATGGGTTCCTCAGTGGCCTCTAACCTCCGAAAAACTCCAGGCTATGATAGACATTGTCTCTGAACAACTTTCATTAGATCACATTGAGCCCTCCACCTCACCATGGAATACTCCAGTTTTTGTTATAAAAAAGAAATCAGGAAAATGGCGTCTGTTACATGATTTAAGAGCCATTAATCAACAGATGTCGCTATTAGGCCCTGTTCAGAGAGGACTGCCAATGCTCTCTGCTCTCCCAAAAGGATGGACTACGCTCATCATTGATATCAAAGATTGTTTCTTTTCCATCCCCCTACATCCTCAGGACAGACAGCGTTTTGCTTTCAGTGTCCCCTCTATTAACCATACAGAACCAGATAAACGATACCAATGGAAAGTCTTACCACAGGGCATGGCCAATAGTCCCACAATATGTCAGCTTTTTGTGGATCAAGCCCTTCAACCAATCAAGAGGCGTTACCCTCAACTTGTAGTGATTCACTACATGGACGATATTTTACTCTGTCATAAAGATGAGGCATTACTCCATGAGGTGTTCCCTGTTCTACAACGCTCTCTAAAGCAATGGGGACTCCATATTGCCACAGAAAAATTACAAATGTCCGATTCCAGTCATTTTCTGGGATCTCTTATCAGGCCTACAGTCATTCGTCCACAAAAGATAGAACTTAAAAAAGATAATCTACATACTCTAAATGATTTCCAAAAGTTGCTAGGCAATATCAACTGGCTTAGACCTTTTCTCAAGATCCCATCTACAGAATTAAAACCCTTGTTTGATATACTAGAAGGAGACAACCACATTGCTTCCCCCCGAAGCCTAAATCCCATGGCCATTACAGCTCTAAATAAAATTGAGCTGGCAATGGCCCATGCCCAACTTGAAAGAATTGATTACTCCCTTCCTGTCTCTTTGTGTGTCTTACCCACTAAAGACCTACCCACCGCGGTTATTTGGCAAAATGGACCCCTATGTTGGGTCCATCCACATGTCTCCCCTAACAAAGTGATCGATTGGTATCCCTCTGCAGTTGCACAATTGGCTTTAAAAGGCATAAAACTAACAATAGAATATTTTGGCATAGAGCCTCATGTTACCATTGTTCCTTACACCTCTAATCAGATTCAAACCCTGGCTGCAGCTTCCACTGACTGGTCGGTACTATGCGCCACCTTCTCCGGGACTTTTGATAATCACTACCCTAAACACCCCCTTTTACAGTTCGTCTCTATCCATCCCATTGTTTTCCCCAAAATTACAAAATCCTCACCCATATCACATGGACTTGTGGTATACACAGATGGCTCAAAAACGGGACGTGGAGCCTATATAGTTAATGAGGTTGCTCACGTCAGACAGTATTCTGAAACCTCCCCCCAAATTGTTGAATGCTTAATTGTCCTTGAAGTTCTTCAACAATTTCCAGGCCCGCTCAACATTGTCTCTGATTCATTATACGTAGTTAATGCAGTCCGCCTGCTTGAAACGGCAGGTCTCATTAAACCTACTAGTAGGGTGGCATTCCTTTTTTCACAAATTAAAGAGGCCCTCCAAAATAGACGTCATCCTTTATATATTGTTCATATCAGAGCTCATTCAGGCCTTCCGGGTCCCATGACAAAAGGCAATGACTTGGCAGATCAAGCCACCAAGCTCATAGCCGCGGCCCTTCCTTCCTCACTGAGTGCTGCCAAAGAGTTTCACTCAAAATTTCATGTGACGTCTGAAACATTACGCAAACACTTTTCCTTGACAAGGCAACAGGCACGTGACATAGTCATTAATTGTCAAAATTGTTGCCAATTCTTGCCTATCCCCCACACTGGAGTTAATCCTAGAGGCATTTCCCCGTTGCAGGTATGGCAAATGGATGTGACTCACATCCCCTCTTTTGGGAAATCTCAATATATACATGTTTCTGTAGACACCTACTCGGGCATCATCCATGCCACCTCTCTCTCAGGTGAAAAGACCTCTCAGGTTATTCAACATTGCCTTGAAGCATGGAGTGCATGGGGCAAGCCTAAGGTTCTAAAAACAGACAATGGACCAGCTTATACTTCCCAAAAATTCAAACAATTTTGCTCACAGCTACAAGTGACACACATTACTGGCCTGCCCTACAACCCCCAGGGTCAAGGCATAATTGAAAGAACCCACCGGACACTCAAATCTTATCTAATTAAACAAAAAGGGGGACCCATAGCGTCCCTATCTCCTGGTCCAAAGGCAGCATTATCTTTGGCACTTTTCACTCTGAACTTTCTCAACTTAGATGAATCAGGAAGAAGTGCCGCTGACAGACATTGCTCAGAACCTCAGAGACCACAGGAGTTAGTAAAATAGAAAGATATTTTGACTAATCAATGGAAAGGCCCGGATCCAGTTTTAATTAGGTCCAGGGGAGCGGTATGTGTCTTTCCACAGAGCGAAGAACATCCATTTTGGATCCCACAACGGCTAACAAGAAACATCCATATCCAAGAAAATGAAGCCACAGATATTAAGACTGATAATGCTGATCCTGATGAGAAATCTCCAGTCTCGCTCCGAGCACAGATGGGGGATAATGTCCACGTTCCCCCTGCCCATGCCGGTGATGTATAATGCTAACGTTTTCCCTCGCCTGTTTATCAAAAAGGAGACTTTGGGATCACCGCTGCTATTGTCAGCATTGTAGCCACCGCGGCCGTTGCCGCTTCACTTACGGCCTCGGCTTTGGCGTTGTCAGGGACTGTCAAGGCAGCAACAACTATCAATGAGCTGTCCTCCTCAGTCTCCTTAGCTATGGACAAACAGCAGTCGGCAAACACCCAACTACAAGGAGGACTGTTGCTGGTTAATCAACGTATTGATTTGGTTCAAGAACAAGTAGATATACTGTGGCAATTAGCACAGTTGGGATGTGAAAGAAAAATGTCTGGGTTATGCATCACCTCTGTACAATACAAAGAATTCACAGCTGCTGCTAATTTGTCCAAGTCCCTTTCTCAGTTTATGTTACAGAACTGGACCCATAAATTTGAACAGACGCTACGAGAACTCAGAGTCGCCATTGTGCACGTCAACTCAACCCGCCTTGACCTATCTCTGACGTCGGGATTCGCCTCCTGGATTTCCTCAGCTTTTTCCTACTTCAAGGAATGGGTGGGGGTGGGACTATTTGGAATTCTGTTCTGTCTCGGTCTGGCAATATTGTCTTGGCTCTTCTGTAAATTTTCTAACAGGGCCAAACGAGAAAAAATCATGGTCACTCCGGCACTTATGGCCTTAGAGCATGGGGCCTCTGCTGAGATCTGGCTTGCAGCATTAAAGCAAGTATAAAGGTTGATCGCCGGCCAAACAGCTCATGCACCCTCAGCACCTTTGTTGCATTGCACGAGGACGAGTGTCTGGCATAGGCAGCCCACACAGGTTGACGAGCAAAGCATCGCACAGAGTTTACTCTGGAAAACACGCCATCTTGCAAAAGGGTTACCTGCCCCAGAATCCCTTCCTCACAAAATTGGCAGGACGAATTTTTCATGAGGATTTGGCCTCTGTTTTCGCCTGAGTTGGGTGGTCACCTCATCGCTATCATATTTGATAAGAAAGGGGGAGATGTAGGGCGCCGCCCTGCATGCCGCCATTCTAAGATGGCGCCAGTTCCCCTTCTCCTCTCAGCAAAACAAGCCAATGCGCAAGCGCCAGGCCCATTTCCCGCTCTAGCCCTGATCGCAAGACCATCACGCCACCTCGGGTGACACGCCCACTACCAATCAGGTGCTGCCACGTCCAAGACGGGACAGAATCCCTATATAAGGGTGGCGGTTTAGGCAGTTGGGGTCTCCGTGCTGAAAGCTAGTGCTCTCCCTCTCAAGATGCATTAAAGCTTGCTACAGAAGGATCCTGATCGTGTTGCGTCGTTCTTGCTGGCGAGACGAGCAGCGCAAAACAAAAGAGGGTGATCAAAGTGTGTGTGTGTGTGTGTGTGTGTGTGTGTGTGTGTGTGTAGTGTAGTGTATGTGTCAATGTGTATGTGTGTATCTGTGAATGTTTGTATATAGTGTGTATATATATGTGCATGCCTATGTATATGTGTATGTGTGCGGTGTATATATATGTGTTCATGTATGTGTGTATGTGTGTAGTATGTATTTGTATGTGTGTGTAATGTGTGTGCATGTATAGGTGCATGCCTATGTATATGTGTATGCATGTGGTGGTGTATATGTATGTGTATATGTGTCTGTCTCTGTGCGTATGGTATAGTTGTATGTATTTATATGTGTCTATGTGCATGTATGCGTGTATTGATATGTATGGATTGACACCCTGCCAGCTATGTGCATACCAGGCATCTCCTTCACACTGCCTAGCTGCCTCTCGGGACTTGGATCATGCTGTGATCTGTGATGGTTGCAGACAGGCAGCTATCAGTCACTTACCACCTCCTCATTCTAAAATAAGAGGCTAACAGATGAAGCGAAGCATCCTCATGCCAGGCATGAGTAGACTCCATTCATTCATGTAAACTGAGTATTTTTCAGAATGGCAATAAGAGTATCATAATGGAACATGGCAGGCTTTCCTGGCCTCATGTTGAGGGGGAGACCCTTAGACCCACAGCCCACATGGCTTCTGGGATTCATCTCATATGCTCTTGGGAATACGGGCGGCTCTGCACCTACCAACATTGTGGTGATGGAGGGAGGGTTTGTTGGTCAGACACTTTGGCTGGACCCACTTGGAAGCAACTCTAGAACCTTTCTTCAGGCCCCAGGACTCAAAAAAGGCTGGAATCTCTTTCCACACCTGCCAACTCTTCCCCTAGCAAAACAGTCTTGAAGATGGTTTAAGCCAAAGCCAGTCTAGAAAAAGCTGAGTTACAAGAATGAGAGACCTAGGTCTTCCATGGGATATTTTCATTTGTGTGGCCTTCTCACTGTGTGCAGAGAATTCTCTGGAAGGTGAAGCATATGGAAAACACAGAGCATGAAGGTGCTGACTGGCTGCTTTGGAGTCCCTTTTCTTCTCTTGCCTCACTGTCTTCAGTGCTTTGAGCTTGTCAGTCAGTAGAAGGTGGGCGCTCACACTACCCTGAATTGCATTCCGCCTGCTTTTGACAGTGAGAGCTGGGGAATTTTTTTAAAGCAAATTGGCTGAGTTCTGGACTTCAAAAATAGAATGGGAGCCCAGAAGGACCAAAAAGCTGCTCCTGGATCCCGTCAGGCGGCAGCTGGTGGCCTGCAAGCTCCTTCACAATCCAGCCTCCATTTTGTGTCCTGCCTTTTCCTGAAGAATTCTGCGATGTAAGTTGTCAAACTGTGTTTCAATTTAATTTGCATGGGACAAACAAAACTGGTCTTAGAAAACTAACCTGGGTTAAAACAGTCTACTCATCACGTTTTTTTAAGCTTCTATTTATGTGTTTCACTTCTTGACTTCGCTCGAGAGCAGTATTATTTTTGATGTCCTGAGGTTCTTTGAGAAATCTAAGTATCTTATTGAATTAAGAGCTTCTTATCCAGCATTGTCCAAAGCTTTAGAAGCAAAACCTTCTCATAACATGCTGTTCCTCCTCTTCCTCCCCAAATTGCTGATTGTTGTTACTACAATTTCATCAGGTTTAAAGACAATGAAGTATTTATACAGGTGGCTGCAGAAAATGAAACACCCCCAAGAACTGAAGCAGAAGACGCTGAAAATCAGGTGAGTGTGCTTGATTCCTATGCTGGAATATCATGGGGATATCCTCATCTTAAGGGTATAACTCGATGTTATCCGTAAGTGGAGGTTCCAGGGATGCCTGAGAAGTACAACATGCTCAACATTTATGGTCTAACGGATGTGCAAAGAACTATTGAGATAAACATTGCACAAAGTGACAAGCATTGCAGCATCATTTTATTTCAGTGCCTTTAATTATCTCCCCAGGCTAACTTTATTATAAATTTCTCTATAGAAAATGAACTTTTGAACCTAGAAATAATAAAATAAATTTGCAGAGTCATATTTGGGAAGAGTTATAATTTTCCATGATATAAAATCCATATACTCCCAAACTTCCGTGTGTACATCCAGACACTTACTCAGTGCCCACATCTGGATTGTATAATGGAGAACTTATATTCATAACTGAATTTTTCACTTCCCTATCCAGAGCAGCTGTGCCCACAGCCTCTTACACCAGCTTCTATATATTCATGTTTCAGAAATCCAAGCAGGGAAGGCTCCTTTACTGGACGGGACCTGTATGGATGGGTCAGCACAGTCCGTAGAGGCTGTCCAGCAGAAATAGAGTCTGTCAAGGGTGCCCAGCAGGAGACGTCATCTGTAGAGGCTCCAGCACAGGTCAGAGTCTAGAAGGTGTCCAGTTGAGAGCAAAGTTCTCAGAGACACTGTCTGAGAGGTGCTGCCTGTGGAGAGCGCCGTGGGCAGGGGTCCCTGCCCGGTTCCTGCACAGGGCACTACACAAGTTAGTTCTCATGCCATGTCCAAAGTGGAAACCAGTCTCGGGACTCTCACCCACAGGAAAGGAAGTGAGAAACAGAGATACACACAACCATATGGAGGACTCAGCCCAGGGTGAGGCAGACTGACATCTCTTCACTACTCAGACCAAATACTCTCAATGAATCTTTTGTTATTTTTGCTTTAAATCAACTCCTTGAGGAATTTCCCCACTGTCTCTTCTTTCAAAACATGTTTATGATGCAATTCTAGCATCTTGCTTGCAGCCACGTGACCTGGACTGCACAGTGCTCGAGGCTTTGGCCAGTGTTCCTGGTCTATCTCCAGTACCACCTTGGGCTTCTGAACGCCTTAGCCTGGGGCGTACCATGTCACTTTCTTGCTTAAAATCCTGCTTCCATTTTCCTCTGGTAAACTGTGGGGTCTTCCTCCAGCTCCTCAGGATTCACTGGCAGCAACGCAAACCTTCCAGTTCCTTCCAGCTAAACTGTGGAGTCCTCCAGCTCCCCAAGGCTCCCTGGCAGGCAGCGGAACCTTCCGCATCTTTCACGGTCCATCCAGGATTGCTCCCTACAGCCAACTGCTCTTCCCCAGCCTCAGGGCAGCACACCCAACACAAGGATGTGTGATGGCGATTTCCTGTGGATGCCTTTACTGGACAGTGTCTTGTCAGCACTTTGACCACTCAGGATGGTCCCCAGTTCATACCCTCTCTCCATGCCTTACTGTTTCTTTCCTTTTCCAATGTGCTCAGGGCACCTTGTCTCGCTTCTGCCCCGATGAACTTGGAGGACTGGGAAGTGGTGCCTATAAATATTTGTTAAACAAATGGAAGATTTCACAGTAAATAAACAACATCAGTTTCTCAAGTTAATATAAATATATCAAATAGGAAAATCATTTCCAATGAAACCTTCCCTCCCTCGACTACTCTGGCTGCCCGAGAAAGCTTCAGCTGCTTAAGCAACCAAGTGGGTGAACGCAAGAGATAAGGCTGTGTGCTTAATGCAGTAATCGCTGAGTCCCCACACTCACACATATTATGTAGCTTAAGGCCTCTCTGAAGATGATTTGCAATAAAACGGTGGTCCCTATCCCTTCCACCAACCCTGCCCAGAACAGCTGTGCTGCTCACGCAAAGGCCTATTTAATACCGGCCTAATTGAACCTGATTGTGGCGCTGTCTGGTTGCCAAAATGAGATGCGTTCTAAGTAAAAGATGTGCACGAGACGCCATCCCATGGACGTGGATTGCGCGTGCTTCTCACGCATGTGGACCACGGAGTGCAGGGGGGTCACGTTTCCATGTCCATCTATTCCATGTCCATCTATTCAGCATTTCCCATGACATCCGCAGCACATGAGAAGGCAGTGATGTCACACAGGTCTCATTCAAAACTTAATTTCCACAAACGTTTCTTATTTCAGCCCAGATGGCCACATGTGACTCACGCTCAGCCAAGGAAAGCCGTGCTGGATCACTCTGCTGGTGACCACAGCGAAGGCTCCTTGGGGGGCCCCCTGGGGCCTCTGCCCTGGCAACAGCACCAGGGCCCAGCACACCTGGACCCGCACGTGCCAGCTGCCCACAGACTCTCTGGCTTTGGCTTTGAGAGATTTTGTACATTTTGAGTTCAGTGTCTCGTGAAAAGCAGAAGTGGAGCTCCCTGTCTCCTGCTGGGCCTGCTCAGGGGTCCTTCTTGCTTCTGGAAGAGTCTATCTAATGCTGCGTGTGGCAGCTAGAGCAGATGCCCGCCCGGAGTCTCAAGCACATGGACTGCTCTTTGCCGGGCACACCTGGATCCCCGGAGAGCACCTTGAGGTGACCTTCCCTGAGTCAGCCAAGTTTAGGCTCCCTCAGGAGACCCCCGCCCCTCCTTCAGGCACAGGCTCCTCCCCAGGAAACTCGTCATTTGACTGGTGGATCCCGATTAATCTTCCTTAGCTCGCTGAGGATTTATAGCCTTTCCCATGTGTTTAGAAAGATGTCTCAAGCTTGAAGCTCTCCTGCTCTCTGCCTAGAAAGCAGGCCTGTCCTCAGGACAGGGCGTCCCTGCTGAGATGAAGCCCTGGAATGGACACTTCACTTTTCCTCTTTGGGAAGGTCCAGATCACATACACTACAGAATCTGAGGGAAGAGGGACACACGGCCTCCCTTATTACATCTGTTGCCCTCATATCCACGTTCCTTCACCCAGACTCATCTTGGAGAGATGATAAATGTACATTACAGGGAGCAATCGCTGGGCTAGTCAGTGCTGTGTTGAGGTGGGCCCTTAGGGGAAGAAATAAAGATTTTATTTTTATTTACTATTAGTAATTATTTTTAAATCAGAGGCTACTCTATGCTTGACTAGGGAAGGAGAGACTACATCTGGTGCTGCATAGACTTTGTGGACCCCACATATAATTGTGAGAACACCCATAGTATCTACCATTGACAGAGACCTTTTAGTTCAGGTCAGTATAACGATGCTACCAGAGGCTGTGCATAAGGACAGTGCTTCTGTGTGACCTTTTGGACAAATGTCATTCCTTTAAGAGTCTGGTGCTGCGCATGCTCCGGACACTGTTGGAAGTCAGCACAGATGGGTTGTAACACCCACCTCTACGGCTAGCTCCTGAAGGCACGACTTCCCTGTCCCCAGCCACACTGACCTCCCTTCTAGCCAGTCTGTAAGGTGGTCCGGCTCTATGCAAATCAATGTACTACTTCTGCCTGGGCGTTCGTGTGTAGCGCTTTGGGAAGGTCCTTGCAAGAGCTCTTGTCTGGGGTCTTCCTCACCCTAAGAATAATGTGAGTCACACTTTTTGTAGTTGTGAGAACCACCTTGAAGAAGAAAATGTTTTATTTTGACTCTCAGTTTGAAGGTTTCGGCCCGTGGACGCTTGGTTCTGTGTTTTCTGGCCTGTGTATTGGTGCAGGAAAACGGTCTTTTCGCTGTCCCACCTGAGGTGCCAAATGTTGCAGCGACAGGGAACAGCCGTCCCAATGTTGCAGGGTTCTTGTGTTCTGGAGTCAAAGATTGAAATCAGAACATGTGAAGAGGATTAGGTAGAGTTTATTAGAGGAGGAAAAGGTTGGAACTCGGACTCCAGACGTGGAGCGCCATGAGGGGCTAGGGCACCGTAGAACTCATGAGAAATGGACAGCTGGAAAAAAACTCACAGCACCTTGAGTACCACGAGGGGCTGGGGCGCCAAAGATGGGTGCCAGGCCAGGCATATTTACACACCTGGACAAACCCAGGAGACTGGCTTTTTCTCATTGGTTAACTCCCACTGGGGCCCAACCCAGTTGCTCTTGGGCCCATGTGGGCTAGAGGTCAAGTTGTTTGATATGGAGGGCTAATCTGCATAATATCTTCATAGGGAAGTCGGCCATCTGATCTCTGGGAGGATTGGAGTCAGTTCCTCAGCAGGAGAGTTCCTTCAGGGTGATTCCAGCAGTGGGGATGACCTTAGGAATTCCAAAGACCTTCAAAGACTTTGAGAGACCCGTCCCAGCATGGCTGCTCTCATCCTGCCTCATTATGATGAGCCGAGTATGTGGGAGAGCACAGCCCTCTTCTCATGGCATGGAGGAAGGACACAGAGGAGAAGAAAGAGTGGGGGAGACAGGGACCCACTTCCTCTAACTAGGCTCACTTCCTAATAGCTAGTTCAGCTACGAGCTTGCCAATGAACTGATTCATGCGGTCGGCAGTTCTATGATCTGCACATCTCTCCACAACGCCACCACCTGGGGCCGAGGCCTTCAACATATAGCCTTTGGGGGGGCATTTGATATCCAAACTATGATAAAGAACTTCCAGAAAAACCAGACACACACACATGTTCAGGGTTAATCAATGTATAATGTTTATGGCACTGAAACATTATAAAATTGTTTTCTTGGAAAAGTTGACCTGCAATAATATATATTTTAAATGTTATCTTAAGTAAATTTTGCTTTTGAAAAATCTGATTTTAGAAAACATCTGAAATTCTATTTGCTCCTGGGACAACTTAGGAGGAAGCTGGAAATCTTGTTCAGTAAGCAAGCTGGCCCTCCCTGTCTCTTTCACAACTGCTTTTTCCATTTGGGACAGAGGACAGTTACAGACGTCCCTGACCCTCTCGGCAATATCTATACACTGTGCTTGCTGCACTAAGCCAGAAAGCAAGGTTGGATCCAGTTCCATTCCACCTTTATACAATGTGTCCTCCTATCCAGTCCCAAACAGCACTGACTCAAGTACTGACAAAAGCTGGCCATGGTATAGAATGGGGAGATCATGGTCCAAACTCGGTGGATTTCTGGGGGAATGGAGCACGGCCATCACATCCTGGAAACATGTGACCTCACAAATCCCACCCTCCCACACCTGTCACACAAGCAGCTCTTTGCAGCAGCTCTGTGTCAGGAGCATTTGCCAGGTGCAGTCCCTCCCCCATCCATTATGTTGGCTGCTCACTAGGGACAGATCCCATGGCATGGGGCCAGGCCCGGAGAAACCTCTGCTTCCTTCCGTGTGGACCTGCGTCATTCCATGTGTGCTCAGTCTCAGCTATGCTTCTATATTCCCAGTTGATAAGTGAAAGAAAGAAAGAAAGAAAGAAAGAAAGAAAGAAAGAAAGAAAGAAAGAAAGAAAGAAAGAAAGAAAAAAGAAAGAAAGAAAGGAGGGAGGAGGAGGGAGGGAGGGAGGGAGGGAGGGAGGGAGGGGGAGGGAGGGAGGGAGGGAGGAGGAAGGAAGGAGGAAGGAAGGAAGGAAGGAAGGAAGGAAGGAAGGAGAAAGAGAAAAAAGAGAAAGAGAGAGAGAACGAAAAGGAAAGAGAGAATGAAAAGGAAAGAGAGAGAAAGAAAAGAGAGAGAAAGAAAAGATATATATATATATATATATATATATTATATATATAGAGAGAGAGAGAGAGAGAGAGAGAGAGAAACAAATAACTTCTGGTCCAGATGGCAAACAACAGAACTTTGATTTGATCCCCGGCTCGAACGTTTTCCTGTAGAGAACAGAAAGACAGCAGACTCCGACTTTGGTGGCACTTTTCCTGTCTGAGAGGAGGGTCTTGGAACGTCATGCCCCACTACTGGGATTACCCGAGAGGAACACCCCCTGCGGATAGGGGGAATTGATTTCAGTTATCCACTAGAGATAAGACACTCCCCCAATCCTTCGCTTATGAAAGGATATGGAGATTAATTCTCCTTTACAGATAGGTCCCCTCACAGCCAAGGTGCCTGCCCCTCCACGTCTGGAGTTCCTGAGTTCCATCTTTCTCTCCTCTAATAAACTACCTTAATCCTCTACATGTGTTCTGGTTTCAATCTTCATCTCCCAACACAAGAACCTGGATACATACAGACTCCTAGAGAGTCACCCGCAACATTAGGATCAAAATGTAGTTTTCCATTTGGGTGACAGGAGGAGGATTCAGTGTTTACCCACAGAGGAGCCTACTAAGATTTAAGAGGTAATTCCAAACCCAGGATCACACAGAAGAGCCTAGCTAAACACTGGGGGAGGGGGGGCGGCGGAATACAAGGTAGAAGAACTTGGTGTGGGAGAAGGATCTGCAGGGAAAGGAACTGTCTGGGAGAGGCCAGAAGATGAGAAAGGCAGAGGGGAAGCAATCACAATATTTTACACATATGTGATATTGTCAAAGAACAAGTTCATCAATAATGAAAGGTGGGCACCTCTACTATTTAAAGTGTTTTTCCATAACAGTGGTGAAAAGTAGCAATTTAGCATAAAGTTTTGCATATGAGTTATAGGTGTTGTATTTTGGAAAAGTTTTCACTTAGAAGACAAATGAAAGGTAATAATCAAAAATAAAAATAGTTTAATTTTGAAGAATGTCACCTTAACTTTTCAGCTGACAAATTTTATGTCAGAGCTAAATTACAGCCCCTGCTCCTTTCAGACACTCCCCCTACACACACATACACACACACACACACACACACACACACACACACACACACACACACGGAGAAGAGCACCTGAGGTATAGGGAAGTCCTAGTCCTAGGACACTGGATCGCAGTGCTGTCCACATCTATGGTCTGTGTATTACTCTGATTCCTACAAACCTTGTTCCCTGAAATCTTCTCATTAGTTAAGTGATGAAAGTTGCTGCATGTCCAGAGAACACAGTGTCTTTCTAAGGAGATGGGTGGAAGAGTTTTACATGCTATCCAGAGAGACAGAAGAGCAAAGACACGTGGTCATATACATCTTACCAAAAGAGCATTTTAAAACCACCTTTTTCAAAAGAGTTCCTCCCTGACCGTCACAGGCTCCTCCAGCCCCAGGAGGGAAGCCTGCAGCCAGCGTAAAACTGAAAGAAGGAATGAAGAAGCAGTATTAGAATAGCTAGCATTCCAAACAAATTCTTGCTTTGCTTTCCCAGTTTGGTTTCTTTTGTTTAAATATTTAACACAAATCTTTTCTGCTGTCTCTTTGCTTTCTTTAGGATTATGTCAGGTTGAAACTTTAACATCATACATTGCTTTTGATTTTATCAACAAGTACCTTCAAAACTGTTTAAATACACATTATGGATAGAACCACTGCACACATTTGTAAGACAACCAAAAATAGCTTCTAAAACTTTCCTGAGTGACATGGAAAACTTTAGCTCTTTTTTAAATTTTCCATCTTAAATACTGTTTTGCAAGACATTTTCTGAAAGGTCGTATTCAGTTACAGATGTTACATTTGTCTAAGCCTTAGATCTTTTCAGTTTTACTGTTTGGTTAACTAACTGATGGTGGGTCGGCTTTGCTGTCCTATGTTCTGTTATTATCTTACAAAGGGAGTGGAGATTCCTTGAAGTGGTATGTCAGGGTCTCACTGGGCCCTCATTGGACATTTTAAGAACCAGCTGTACTTGCTTCCTGCTTAGGTGAGCTTTCATGGTTTCCTCCATGGCTTGGTGCAGAAGGTTTTCATTGGCATTTGGGCAGGTGGCACTGACTTCCTGGTAGTCAGGTATCAGCTGCGCACCCCTCAGAATGTAGAGGCAGATACAAAGCTCAGCACCCCTGAGCTGACAAGAAAACTCTGGAAGGAGAGAGTCTCAACACCATGCATGAGGACACGTCCACAGGCTGGCTTCGATCCCTGGAACGTCAGCTTTACTTCAAGCTGAGGAGACCACTGATGTTAGGGAGGTCAGGACCCAGGCTACCACCTGAGGACCGTGAGGGCTACCTTTTTCCTTTTGGTACGGGTCATGGTCACTGTTTGGGGACATGGAGCCCACAGTTCCTCTCCTGGTAGTTCTTCTTGGTCATTTTCTAAGATAGATGGACCATGTTATCAGTCTTGGACTTGTTCAGTGCAAGGATGTCTGTGTGTGAGCAATACTACGCTGCCCATCCTGTCAGATCCAATCAATCGGCCATCCCAGGCATGTTGCCACACATGACTCTAAAATCACTATTTTCCCACAGTTCACCAGGCCTGTGACCTGTGACCTGTGACTGAGGTCTCCATCTCTCCGATGCCACCCATCTGTTGACGTCCTCTCCAGGGCATCTCTGATCTCCCCTCTTCTTCCTGGACAGTTCCACCCACTGACGGCTGAAGGTCATGTCTTCCCTGGTCAGAGAGCTTCTTGGTCACTCTACCCACCATCTGCTTATTAGCCAGTATCACGGAGGATCTTCTGCGCCCTGCCTGGTCTTTCTTCTGATATGACTTCTGCTGGCTTCGTAGTGGGCAAAAGTCCCCATCGCGTCACAGAGCGGGGGTCGCAGAGCTCTAGGTCTGTCACTGTGAACTCCTTGACTCCCACGGTCACTAACCTGGTCTCTTGCACCTGTACGAAGGAACCTTCCTTCTCCAGCTTGCTCATGAAATCTCTTCACCACATTACACCCACGAAACGGGAGGAACAGTCCCCTCCCCGGGCCCAAGCTCCGGGACCCTCCTGCCTTGCGTGAGGGAGCAGCTGCACACCCGTGCTCATTCAGACCTCAGTCCTCGTGCGGCTCAAGCCTCGGCAGTGCCGGAACCGCAGCTCCCACCTCCCAGGAGCTCCATCCCTTCTGCCTCACTCTGCCTTCCCCTAGCCAAGCAAACTCAGGGAGGTCACTTACTTCAAAGCCTGAATAAGTTTCTTCTCACCTGAAAAACGATGCCCATGGGAACAGTAAAGAGAAGCTCAGTTCATCTGAGAAGGTTCCTTCCATGATGAGACGAGAACCGCAAACAAATGCAGTCAGACCACAAAGAAGCCAACTCTGCTGCGGTTCACAAAGCAGACTTCTGCTAGGTTTTCATGTTTCACCAGTTGGAGCTGTGAGGCAAGACAGAGTAAGAGATGTGTCTTTAAAGAGAGTTATTCACGAGACACTGGCCTAGAAACTGCAAGAAAATAATCATAAATTTTTAATGTGGATTGCAAATTGACAGTTATTAAAAGCCTTCTTTTTTCATGAGGGATTTTTAAATTAAACACTTCATAATTCAAGCATGGTTATCAGGAGCCTGCCAGCAGGGGCTCTGTGGTTTAGGGGTCTCTGGTATGTTCTTGCTGGGGACAGGACTGCATAAGTGGTGGGTGTAATGAATGAACCCACCCTCATAAAGTCAAGGCACGATTTCCTTTCCTTGGAGTTCTACAAAATATCAGGCAATGAAAAAAAGTGAGCCAGGGATTATTGACAGGAGACAAAATACAGATACTGCTGAGATTTGAAGGAGGTGGGAGAGAGAATGTGGAATGAAGTCAGCAGAACTAAGAGGAACAACCTCTGTCGAGTTCCCATCACCTGCTCTGAACACAACATGAAGCTCCTTGAAGACCCGCCATGGTGACCGTGCATGCCCGCGACCCAGCAGGATAGGACAGTCACCTCCATTTCCCTGAATGTCCATGGCTACGTTTAACTAATGATAAGACACAGGAAGATAAACTAAATATTAGAGCCTGCAGCAAAGATTCAGACTTATTTAAAGTCTACTGGTATTTTATCTGCTATATTTAGATAAGCAAAATGCAATTTTAAATTTATAACAGTTTTAAAAGAAAATATTAAAAGTAGCGTTTGTTTCCACTATCCTTCCCAGAAATCATTTTCTCTTGATTAATAGGGCAGAATTACATAGGGAAGCATGGAAAACATTTCTTCACCACACGCTCTTAGTGGGTATGCACAACCAAAGCCCTGAGAGTCCCCACACATTCTTGGGTGTATTCTTCCACACGGAGAGCCTGGAGAAGGACTTGCCTTCCCCAGCAGTTCCTCAGAAGCTGAAGGGACCCAGGCAGGTTCAAGAGCTGGCATTTCATCTCCATCGCACCTCAAAACCCCTTTGATAGTCCGTTCAAACTCAAAACATTCCAATCATTACTTCAATAAGGATTTCCCTGTGTTTTCTATCATTTAAAAATAGTTTCAGATCAGTTGTGTTTAGTTCTATCATATGTCTATCTTTAATTGGTATCTTCAGTTTTTTTGCAATTTGTTTTGCTGTCAGTTATACGAATCCTTTTTGCTTAAAAAAATCTATTTTCTATAAAATGTATATTCAGTATGTATAATCATAAAATCATAACTTATCTATTTTACTTTCATATTCAGAGATGCATAGATTTAAATATTCTTTTATAGATTGGTAAAATTTTGTTACTTTAACTTTGTATGTTAAAGATAAAGTTATTAAGTGCTTTAGAGTCAATGTTTCATGCCTATGTCTGTATTATCAGTATATAGCATGTCTTTGTTGTTTTTATTTATTTTCTTCTTCACTAAGGTTAAATATCTTTCTTTGACTCTTTTCTTTCACATTTTAAATGTTACTTTGTATTGATAACTTTGTTTTTGACCATGTGAATTCAGACGTGGTCTTTGTTCTCTGGCTCTGCTATCTTCCATCTAGTCTTGTAATTCTTGTCTTCCTTTGAATTGTTTGACTTTTGCTTGCTTGGTGTTTCATGGGTTTCTTTTGTTTGCTTTCAAAATCGTTCTGTGCTCTCAAAATGCTTTTTTAAAATTCAGGAATCTTATCTTATTCTTATTGACTACTCCAGTATGTGCATTACGTTAAATAAGCTCAACACACTTTGCACGCAGTGTATAATTTTATCCCATTCTCTACCTTCTCTCATTTCTGTTCTTGTCATAAATTTGCTGCTGAGGATGTGTGGTTCCCAAAGGACACCATCTATGTTCATTTTAAACATTTAGCTGATAGTATAAACATTAGAAAAAAATGAAACACAATCCCCCTAGCAATCTAGCACACTTACCATGCTTTGGTACTTCAAGATTCTTTTCTGAAGAGCTCCGCTTTCAACCTGTATTGTTTTCCTTCATCGTTTGTGTTTGCTGTGGTATGGATTGGTAGCAGCATATTCGCTCAACTCTCACTTAATTTAAAGAACATTCTTCTTGTTACCAATCAGCTGGCTGAAACCCTTCCTGCTACCTGGATGAGAGTTGTGTGTAATTGAGAAGCCCCTCCACTGCTGGTCCTTGGTGGCTTTTCATGAGCAGCAGACACCCTCATGAGCAGAAGCAGGAGGGGTCTGCATATCGGATGCTCAGCACTACAATGAGAAGCGTTATCACAGCCTGGGAAGTTGGGATTCTCCGGCTCTGGACAGAGGCGGTTATGGCAGCTCTGAGACCCGAGGCCTGCACAGCCTGGCAGCTCTCTGGAACTCTTGGTGCCCAGAGCATCTGGCTCCGCACAGCCTTCGTTGCTCCTGCAGCTTTGGCTCTCCACTGGCTTTTGGTTCACCATCCCCCCTCCCTTTAGCTTTGATCCCAGCACTCCTGTGACTTGCCCCTCCGTACCGCCAGCCTCACTGATGTCACTACTGCCCCTGTGGCGTTTTCTGCCAAGGTTGCTGCTTTCTGTATGTTACTAACTCAGTCCACTGTGATCATGTGAGAGAAAAAGGCAGGCAAGAAAACGCCACTGAAGAGAAGCCCTCAACTGGGGTAATTTTGAAAAACTTTGTGGGATCAATGCAGAGGAATTGTCTCCAGGCACCTTATAAAGGGAGACAAGCAGCCTGCTTATGTAGCCAGTAAGGGTGCTCTGCCAATCACAACGAACATTGCTCAAAGGAGGGAAAGGGCTCTCCTGCTGACTGGGTAAAAGTAATTTGAATCTTTTGGAGTTTCGAGCGTGGCACAAGCCATTTGAAACATTCGTAGCTAGAACCAGAAATTGGAATTGTGCTTTGGCCTCAAGCAGCTGTGACTGTGGTGCAGTTTCAACAGGCTGTCGTCTGTGGAGCGTTCGAATGCCCAGTGCTGACTTAGGGTAGGTGACTGGCTGCTTTACTCACAACCCTTTCCCCAGGGCAGATAGGGCACCAGAAGGAGCCTAACAGCTATCCACGAGGCCAAACTTCCCTAGCCTCCAGTGTACTTACAGGAAACATACTTAAGATGAACAGAAAACGAGGGCTTATAATAAAGCTTATCACTAAGATCATCAGCGGTTTGCATCATCGAGCAGTTCTTAGAGTGGCAGCTCTTATCTAATACTCCAGAGAGAGGCGGGTGATCAGGAGCTCAGAGGCTGACGAAGGACCTGCTCGAAGACCCTCACGCAGGACAAGGTGACGAGACAGCTGTGGGCAGGCGCTAGGGAAGAACCCTGGATATGATTTTTCTGGAAAAGAAGCGTTCCCTAACAGACAATGAGGCTCCGGTACAGGACAGCAGGATGCCTGAGGGATGGGTAGAGGGTTTCATCTCAGGGGTCAGCAGCAGGAAGCGATGGAAGAAGACAGAGTTCTGCCTTAGGACACTGCCTGGCGTCTCCAGGGACACACGTCAGGGCACTGAGAGTACTGGCCAGGTTCTGGCTCGTGCACTTTTAGCCCTTCACAACCCCACGATAGGTGGCTGAGGGCTAGAGACTGTGGTGAGGACGGCGAGGCTCAGCTGATGATTCATAACCAGAGAGCCCAATAATGCAACTCCCAGTCCAGGATGGGGCCAGGACATACAGGGTCAAGTCAGGCAGGAGAGCTACGCCCCGGCTCTGAGAAGACATGGCTCCTGCTCTGTACTTGCTCCCCCAGCTCTCTGGACACTCACAGACAATGCTGCAAGACATACCCTCGCCAGATGCCCCAAGTAGTGCTCTCCCAGGTCTCTGGCTACTCCTGCATCTATTCATGCTGACACTAAAACTGCTCTTCACAGCTACTGTAACAGAGGTAATTGAACAGTGTACTTTTGCTCAATTTGGAGAAGCCATAGATGGAATTTTAGAGCAAAAAGTGTCCTGGGAACAGAGGCAGCATCTTGTTCTCAAAGGAATGAGGTGGGAGCTCTCTGTCTGCTTCTGTGAGCAATGAAGGGGAGCAGCTTCACAGGAGGAGCACGTCCACGCCAGAGAGCTGAAACCCACGGGCGAAAACTCAGAGGCTCCTGTGCAGGCACAGCTTGGCCGTGAGCATGCGGATGGCTGCTCTGCGCGTGCCGGGGCAGGCACTCACGCGGGCCGAGCGCTCATGGACTGGGCACTCACACAGGCCGAGCGCTCATGGACTGGGCACTCACGCAGGCTGGGCACTCATGCAGGCCGAGCGCTCATGGACTGGGCACTCACACGGGCCGAGCGCTCATGGACTGGGCACTCACGCGGGCCGGGCGCTCATGGACTGGGCACTCACGCGGGCCGGGCGCTCATGGACTGGGCACTCACGCGGGCCGGGCGCTCATGGACTGGGCACTCACGCGGGCCGGGCCCTCATGGACTGGGCACTCACGCGGGCCGGGCGCTCATGGACTGGGCACTCACGCGGGCCGGGCGCTCATGGACTGGGCACTCACGCGGGCTGGGCGCTCACGCGGGCCGAGCGCTCATGGACTGGGCACTCACGCGGGCCGAGTGCTCATGGACTGGGCACTCACGCGGGCCGGGCACTCACGGGCCGGACACTCACATGGGCTGAGCACTCATGCACTGGGCACTCACACGGGCCGAGCACTCACACGGGCCGGGCACTCACACAGGCCGGGCACTCATGCACTGGGCACTCACATGGGCCGGGCACTCACACGGGCCTGGCACAGCATCTGCAGCAGGCCCCTGCTCCATGGCTAACTGCTCTGGGTTCTGACAAGGTGTGCACACCTGTTAACATGGATAATTGAAAGCACACACTTCCATGATCCTTACAGCATCACCAGTGGGTCTTGCAGCTCCAGTTCCTCATCCGCAGGCACCTTGAGCCTCATAGTCCCAGCCCACATTCTCCCTTGGAATCCAACTCCCTGATCACCTGACCTCTGCTCCACCACTCTGCTCCCCCCACCCTGCTCTGCTCTGGACGTCAGTGTATACTTGGCACATGCTGAGAAATTCTGTGACCTCTATCTGAGTGACCCGAATGTATGGAGGCCAAACACATTTGCATCCCCAGAAATGGAAAGCAGAAGGTCCGGAGTACACAGCTGCCGCCGAAGATGACCAGACAAGTGTTGGAACTGAGAAGCTGTGGATAATTCTGTGAAACAGCATAATAGGAAGCAGACGAGGATGAGGACTGGGGCCCTTTGTGCCTCCGGATTCCTGTCTTTGACGAGAGGACATCACCAAGTCTACAGACCTCATGATAGCCTTCTTGCAAGAGACCCACAGAGGCCCGTGCCCTCCGCCTACTCCGGTATCTTGTCCAGTCAGTCTTCTGAGATCACACTGGTTCCACACAGACTTTGACTCTAACTGAACACAATCTATGCTGCTGCAATAGTTACTCTTAGCTGCTGCTGTGAGAGACACTCAAAGTCAAGCAGTTTAAGGGAGAAAGAGAGATTCATTCAGCTTACAGTTCCAGAGGGGAGACACAGTCAGAAGCAGCACAGCTGGTGGCTGAAGCTGGAGGCAGGTTAAGTCACTGCAAACATCCTGGAGGCTCAGAGCTGCTTGATCCAGTAGGTGCCGGTTGAAGACTCACAGAGAGTCTCTGTTGAAAATTTTCTGTTCTATAGTTCCTTTTACCTGGTCTGCTATTACTAGGAGGTTCTAATCAATCTAGGGCTGGCCTTTGTATTGCAAATGTATTGATTTGGTTAATCTCTTCAGGTAGTCTGAGAGATGATCTTAGTTAATACTAGGTGTGGTCAAGTGGACACCCAGAATTGACTATCTCAGCTACTGTGTTCCTGCCTTTTGTAACAAATGCAAATCCTTTCCTCATAAGTTTCTGAATACTTTTGGCTTCATTGACTTCAGTCTGGAGACGACCCTACTAGGGGATTTGCTGTTGTCTGGTCCAGTCTGTACAGATTTGGCTTGCGGTACACATGCCTAGCTGCACCACAGTTTCACCATGAACGAAATGAACAGTGTGCCTTGTTTCACTCGTAACCAAAACAAAGTCACCACTGCCAAGCAGAGAAGCACTTCCCACAGCAGTAGGTGGGACCGCACTCCTGCGCTGGCAGCACTTAAACTGCTTCGAAAGAGAGGCCCATTGGTGTCAGGACTCAGCAACCGCCCTGGTTCAGGATTCAGCTTCATTACCTGTAAAATGGGAGAATAACCTGTTAGCAGAGTGTTGTGACCTTTGTAACATGTATTATCATTTCACCAGATTAAGTAAGTATGAGAACAAGTGTCATAAAAAAAAATATGTTCTGAGGTAGCGATGCAACCCTGAGAAGGCGGGGCTTCGTGTCTCGCTGATTTGATCGTGTCGGGACCACGAGACCCTCCAGCCAGAGGGAGGCCTGACGTTGCTGAAAAGGGTATCCCATGGCAGAGGGGTTGTTGGAGACGTGAAGGGCTTCCCCGGGGACCCTTTTTTTCTTGCAGGTGAAGTCTTAAAGTAAGAAAGGCAGATGATCTGCGGCTCTCCAAGATTTGCACCTGGCTTTTAGGCAAACGATTCGTCTCCTGTGTGCTTCGCCAAAGCTATAATGTTCACTAAATGTCCAGTTTTCATGATTCTCTTGGCAAAATGTGTGTGGTGTGTGGGACAAGAATGGAAACTGGAATATGCAGATCATAGATTCTATCAGAAGTCTCTGTGGGAGGGCTCCCTGTGTGTGGTTCAGCTGAGAAGTACATCCATTCAGCCAACCATGGCGTATACTGCTGCAGCTGTTTGCAAGCTTAGCCTCAGGACAGCAAGACACCATGCTCCAGCCTCCCGGGATGGGCCAAGAATTGTCTAATTGACCCGGTTGTTTAATTAAGGGGGTTTTAAAGTGACAGAAGTTTGGAGCCTGTTCATGATTTATTTTGCAAAATAAGAATCTTCGTTTCTTTCACATCAATGCCAGAAATAAGCATCTCTACGGTTTTTAGACTCTGGACAATATGTTTGAAAATGACTTACACACGCTGTCAAGATGTGCTGTCCCAGGGGAGGTCTGCTTGCCATTTTCTTTTCTGAATTCAAGGCAGGCTTGTGCGGGGTTCAGTGGGCGACATGCTTGTCAAGCCCAGAGACCCGAATTTGATCCCTGCCACTCACATGGTAGAAGAAACTGACTCCTGAAAGTGTCTTCCGACCCTCACGTGCCACGTGTGCTGCAGCACGAGCATACATGTAAGAGCTTACGGATAAGTCACTTCGCAGGTGCTAACTCATCATCAAGACTGGTTTTTATGTCTGTCTGTTTTGTTTTGTTTTGAGGACAGGCCTGCAAAGAGGACTCATCTGTTGGATCAATGCAGATTTTGGACCAAAAGCAGCCACAGACTTTTAGGGACTATTCATGCTGCAGAGCCTGGCCAAGCGGAGGGACTAAGGAAGGTGACCTGGGGCACCGTGCTCCACGGGAACTGCCACCACCCACCTACCCTCAGGGAGCAAGAGAGACCCTCTGGACTCTCGCCCATTTCAGGACCATCATTCAGAGAATGGTTTTGTTTATTTGTTTTGTGAGTTGGTTGTCATAGCAAGGCAGAAAGAAATGAGGCTGAATCGGAGCTTCTGGCAGAAAGAAAGCAGGAGGCTGGGCCTCTACCAAATAACGCCAAGGAAAAGGGATGTGGCTGCTTCTGTGGATGAACGGCTGCTGCTTCCGGGAGATGCAGCGCATGCGTTCACAGGGCCTATCAGAAGGACACAGAGGCCCACGGGTCATTACAGGGAACCTCGCTAGCACCTGCTCTGTACTCCGGAAGCCTGTCTGCCCCGCGCACCGGCCAGATGCGCACATGAGCCTTTTCCCCAGCGGGCCTCCCTGAGTCTGTCTGCAATCAGAGAAGAGTCCGCTGACCCAGGGCTGTCTCCCGACTCCCAGGCTGCTCTGCTCGCTCTTACTTACGACAGTGGAGTCACCCAAGACTTGAGACTTTGTCAGTGGCTCTCCAGACTGCAGTCCAGGACTTGTAGGCTCCACGAGCATCTCCTTGTGTTTCTGCTTTTTTTCTGCTTTAATTTATGTAGTTCAACTAATGGCCTAGGCAAGAAAAACAACGATACAAGCCCAAGGCTGAGAACACAGGAAGAGTGTGACTTCAGCAAGAAAGTCCACGTCCTGCTCGCTCCCAACTGCAATGGCCACCAGCCACATAAGTCACTTTCCAGTTTCTACCTTCAACCAGCAGGTAACTTGAAGGGTACATCATTAGAAGTAAGAAGATGCATGTGATTTCTACCAACAAAGCCTACTGAGTTTATCACTTAGCTCAACAGAATCTTTAGGAGGGTGGGGTCGACATGTGAAGCTAGTTATAGGAAGCATCTTGGAACAGTCTTATCTTTTTTAAAATTTCTCTCAAATACAAAGTCAAAATTGCTTATGATAAGTGGAACTTAATTGTTTCTATTCCATTTATCAAGAAGAGAAGGCCAGTTCTGCAGATCATAGTGGCTAAAGGACAACCATGTCCACGCTACACAGCTGTTCCAATGGCTACGGCACAGCCCTATCCCAGGTCCAGAGAGGTGGACACTGCATCACGGAAAAGCGTCAAGCAGCAAGACTGCGTGGGCCGGGTCGGGATCTCTGAGTGGTAGTAGTGCAGAGTCAGAAGAATCCTAGTGAAATCAAAATGTTAGTCCTTTAAGTAGCCAAAGGACCTACTGTGAGCTCTGCACAGTTCGATAGCAAAGATGGCAGTGCTGTCATCAAAGGTCGGGGATCTGGTAGTCGGCAAAACCGAAAAGGAATCCACAGGTAGGTAAATGCTGTGACTTCTGGAGAGACCCCACCTTTCTCGGGCCTGTGATGGAAAGAGAAAGGCTCTCTGCCCTGAATCTCAGAGGAACAGCTAAAAATATCTGTCCAGAGAAGAGAAGGGCTGGTCCTCTGAAAGAATACCACAGTGGAAAGGCACTGTGTGAGGTGAGCGGACAGAGCACACAGCAGACTTAACTTGAGAGTGGAGGAGGCTTGGCCAGTGCCTAGGCGAGCTCCGCTGTCCTTTCACTCTAAACCCCTTCACTGTGTCTGTGGTCAGCTGAAGATTATAAACAAACTCCTCCAAGAAGACGGAACAGTCACACTTTCCTGTGGACGTCGGCCAGGCCTCTGCAGAGTGGATGAATCTGGCCTCATAAACAGACGCAGAAACACTTTCCTCCTTGTGTCCACACTGTGTGTTCAAGATGCACCTTGTTTTGCCTGAAAATTAGTGTGTTCCCTGCCTTCAGTGTCTTCATTTTGGGGAGAGTTTTCTTATGTATTAAGTGGCTAGAACAGAGATAAGCTTCCAAGACGTGTGTTGTTTTTATCCATTTGGTTAGTGTTGGTCCTTGGAAATGTGTCCATTTATGTCATGGAGTCCTCAAGTTCTCTTGCGCGTATGTCAGATCCATAGTAAAGCACTGTCTTTCAGTCTTGACACAGATCATTGGTGTTTGCTCTAATCTTGAATGATTAGTATTTCTAGAAAATTGCTAATTATATAGTTTTTTCAATGTTAATTTTTACATTGTTGATTTCTTCTATTTTTAGTTTCACCTTGCCATCATGTACCTGTAGAACCTAAAGCTAAGCAGGTAGAAGCACAGACAGAGGTAGTGGGAAGCTAGGAGGTACTGACTGGCCAGAGGTCACAAAACTTGTTTAGAAGGAAGATGCTGAGGACTATTTGATAGCATGATGTTCACGCTTTATGTATTGTTCAGTTCAAACTGTATCTGTAATACAAAAATATAAACTCCATGTTGATTATTTTGATTAAATCATTCCACATTGAATTCATGTCAGGTTACAATTATACTCTGTCAATAAGGAGTTATTGCTGAGTTAAAACTGCTCCCTGTATTTCGTTAGACATTATAGGAATACCACATGAGGTGACAGGAGGCTGGGTACCCTACAGAATGCCGGGTGCTACAGAGAACCTACAGAGAGCCACAATGGAAAGGAAGAAACAATCTCCTTAAAGTAAAAGCTCAAAAGTTGTCAACAGGACTTTGAAAGATGACGTTGAAATAACACTTCAGCATAAGTAAGCAATTGAGTGAGTAAGTGGTCAGCCTATGAATACGAGTCACTCACATCAGCCATGAAGACATGTAAAGTAACATGTGTGTTCCTGCAAAGCTCTGACAGGTGAGAGGCCTGAACGGAGCTGTGGGGGAGGTGTGCCTGACCTTCGCTCTTCATCCTTACCCCTACCCCAAGAGTTCTCAAGCCCGTCATCACAGCATTCCATTACTGAGATGAATCTAAGAGGAAAGAAAAAGTGGCCCCTCGAATGTGCTTGCTGTCCTCACACTGGAAACAATCCAACTCCATTTTCAGGGGAATTGCTACACTGTTAGACAGAATACCACAGAGCCACAAATTCATCAAAATGGTAATGCAACAAAAGAATGTGTTTTATTAAATAATCTTTCAGTAAAAAGGGCCAGGTACAAACAAGACTTGAGTCTTTCTATTGAAATTTTTAAAACATCAGTCAAAATTCACAAACATATACAATGTATATGCACACTATAAACACATACAATTGTTAATTGTTGGAAATAAGAAAATTGTCAAATTAGCAATTCGTGTGCCCACCTTTTCCACTAAAAGTGTGAAATGAAGAAGACATGACCTCAGCCTTTAGGGAGCCCGGGGGGGGGGGTGAGGGTTTGGGGGGACTGGTAAGCCTAAGGCATTGTTGCAGCCAGCACCCCAAACTTGCTGCTGCCTGGGCACCTAGTCGTGCTTCACCCTGCTGCTGGAGGCCAGAGGGCAGGAGAAGCAGCAAGGCCACAAGAGTCCACAGATGCAGGGTGGAGAGTGACGGCAAAGCCCTCCGTTCTGCCGCGTGTGTCTGCAAATACTGTCCCATGTGCCAGCCCATCTTATCTGCACACGAAATGCAGTATAGAGGAGGATTTTAAAAATGCTTCTACCTTTTACCCGAGAAAGCCAAGGCTCAGAGAGTCATTCAGAATCCGATAACAAGTCAAGTATGATGGCTCCTGATCCTTGGTTCTAGACTGTCCCAGTCCGTCACCGCCAGTATAGAATCCCTAAGACTCTGGAATAATTGCAGATTTTAATTTTAAAAACTTCCCAGAAAACAAATCACAAAATAAGAGTAAGAATAAATCCTGAGAGAGAGAAATTGCTGCAAACTTTTAGGTAAGTGTATAGCTTTAATATAAGCATGATACATGTCATAGTATTAATTTAATTGAATCCTATTATTGTCTAGTTATATTTAAGCTAACTTCACTCTAAGTGCATGACATGAGGTTCTTGGTGAACCAAACATGGGCACAAACTCACAGCATGTGCTAACATCCTTCAGTCTGATGTAGAAAGAAATGAGCGTAGATTCACATATCCCTCACGTATGCTCTTCAACTCAGTAAAATTTCAAATGTCTATTTAGGTAACAGAGTAAAAGTTATAAGACCAGCCACAGGGAGAACATACATTCAGAAGTGATGAAAACACACACACACGTGTGCGTGTACACACACACACACACACACACACACACACACACACACACACGAGTTCTGCTTCCACTCAAGCCCTGTTTGCCTCTACCTTAGTCATTCCTTTCCAAGTGGAGAAGTCAAAGAAACAAACAAAAGCTTTGACTAGGATGAGCAAAGAGCCTGCCTACCTCCTGCTTGTGCTGGGGGGAGGGGCAGCCTGCAAAGCACAGTGCTCCACCCAGTGTATGACCTCATGATGTGTATGACCTCATGATGCACCCTCTCACCCTTGTCAGAGATGCACTCTGAACACAAAACCGTACACAAGAAGTTCTTTCCCGGCACTAAGCAAACCATCTTCCTACTTGCTGTCACACATCCACAGAACACCAGCCACGACCCCATGTAGCGCTAGGTCAGCCAAGCAGCATTATAAACTCCATGCGGTGAGCATCTTGCTGCTGGTCACACTGGCCTCTGGTGCCCTTGGGGTGGCGCTGGGATGGGCTCTGCAAAGCAGAGCGCAGGATGTCAAGCCATGTCACGCATTGGGAAGAGGTGCCCACATCACGTGTCTGCGTAGAGACGATGCCCTCCACGTCAGAAGCAAAGGCAGGGAAGCTCCCCATCAGTGCAGCCATGGTGGGCCACTAGGCCACAGCCCGAACGCCGCACTGGAGGGACACAGATGCACCTGGCAGAGAGAGGCGCGTCATACCGCAGCTGTGCTGTTCCTGCTGCGGGCCTGAGCAGGACCTGCAGCACTGGGCCGGTACCAGCCAAAGGAGTCGTCTTACCAGGATGGCCGCTCCCCAGGGACAGCCCTTGCCCGTGGATGCCCACAGCGGCTTTCCACGGCTCTGCATGTCTCGGAAACACTACCGCAGCTCCTGCTGGGCCCATGAGGCCTCTGTGAAAACTGAATCACACACTGCTTCTTCCCGTAACCTTGACCCAGAGACCTCTACATCCAGCCGCCCAGAAACACCACCCTAAACGTAGCAGATGTGACTTGCCGTATGTGAATTATCCAACCTGTGTTGTCATTTTGTGGCCGTGGACACACTCAAGAGTAACTTCCTTCCGGGGCTGGAGAGGTGGCTCAGGGTTAAGCCTCTGCCTTGCAGGCAGAAGGTCCTGAGTTCAGATCCTAGATCCCATGTATAAACGCTGGGTGGAAGCGGGGGCGGCCTGCGTTTCTGGTCCTGGTAGGGTGGAGCCTGTGAATCCCGGGGCAGAGTAAACAAAGAGGAGGTGGAGGCCGTCCATGGTGGTTCCCGAATTCGCCCGTTTCTACACACACGCACACACATACACACACACGCACACACATACACACACAATTAAATTAATTAATTAATTAATTAAAAAAAGAATTTTAAAAAAGCGGGAGAAAAAAATTATAAAAAAAAGAGTAACTTCCTTGCAAAGGTGAAGTCTGGTCACACGTGGAGGGAAAAGACTCCTGGATAGTAACTACAGAGACAGGACGGAACATGAATGTGAGGCGGGCAGCGGGAGTTTGGCCTTCACTGGAATTGTCATGGGCACAGAACACAGTATTACGGAATTCTGTGGCAGTAAAACCAGTTTGGGCTGGACAAACTATGCGGAGCTTGGTAGTTATCGGTACTTATGGTGGGTAAGCAGACCTCATGTTTCTGGCATACCAGGCAGTAAGAACCACGGGCAGCCCACGGACAATCTGAGGAACCAGGTGTCAGCCCGACAAGGGGCTGGGCTACGGCCATATCCATTACAGTCCTGTGCGGTAACTGGAGATCAGGGGTTAAGTGATAAGACTCACCATCTCTCACAGAGAAATGACAGACTCCCTTTACACTTCAGCAAAAACTATACAACAGAGGCAGTGTTCACAACCCCCTAACACGGTACCCATGCTGCCTACGTGAGAACACAGAGCTTCTCTACGTTCTGTTTAGGTGAAACCTGGCGTGTGTCCCAGAACATCTGTCCAGGGAACCTTCTATCACACCTTGGGCGAATGAGGAGCCCGGTGGAGCTCAGCTTTGTGTCTGGAAGCCTCCAGTGGTTTTCTCACTGTGCCCTTAGTGTATGGCAGAATCCAAAGTGGAAGCCGAGTGTGACCCTACCAGCACTTGAGTCCCCATGAAAAGGTTCACACAAAGGGAAAAATTCCCCGGACACAGTGCCCACAGCTACCTACCCACAGAGCTCAGTGTACAGCCGGATCCACCTCACATCCCGGAGGTGAAGAGGAAAGACCTCAAGCTCCATTGCTGGACCCACGATTAAAAGAACTCTGTTACCTTCTTCCAATGCGCAGAAAACTTCCTAATTCATTCTGCCAAGAGAGGAGTGTGAATAGGACATGCAGACCCCCAGGAAGCAGCCTTTAATGGAAAGGTCCCCCTCAGCTCAGCAAATTCTGCATTTTGTCAGCAGGGACTCTTTTAATTGTTACTTGTTAAGCTATCATTCAGAGCAGTCACTTTTCCACACATATGTGTCATGGGGCTAGGTCCCTCCCCCTTACCTAACACCTATCCCTCCCTGCTACATGTACCCCGCCACTCTTTCTTGTTCTGCCTCACTTTATACCACTCCCTCCACTATGGCAGACCTTTTCTGCTTTTGCATTCTGCACATACATTTAAACTATATTTGAGAGGCCGAGTCTCACTGTCTTTCAGAGTTACTTATTTCACTTGTCATGATGATCTTAGGTCTAAAAAAAAACAGGTTGTTGAGTGCAGTAGCCATAGTTTCATAGTTTTTCCTAAATATAATGGGGACATTCCAGTCCCCATTATATTCCAATGACCTCGAAGTCCACAGGCTTGGGCACAGGCCACATAGGTGAGGGCAGAGAAACATGTCCACTCTGACCAGAACTCTCCCTTGGGCAGCTGTAGGCCAAGTGCCTGGGCTGGAAGTGCTTAGAAAGCAGGGCCCCAGGTGTTGGTATTCTGGGTGGGCACAACGGAGAGCTCCGGAGGACACGGAAGCAGTGTGGAGGCAGCGCCTGAGGGCTGACCCTCAAGACAAGTCTAGTTCTAGGCACTGAAACCATGGCAGAGTCTGGGGGCCAGCAGAGGTAGGACAGTGACTAGGTCATGCAGTCACTGGGCTGAAGGGCCACATGATCCTGAAGTCAATGTGAAAGAGCGAAGTCTGTGCCCGGAGGCTCTGCCCAGTGACAACGACCCCAGGAGTAAAATCAATACAGACACACTCCAGATAAGCAGTGGCAAACGCCTCACAGAAAACTTGGGCAAACACAGAAAGGAATTCTTCCAGCAGGGCAAATAAACCTGCATGAGGTCTAAAGATGCTAAACAGAAGGAAGAATAGACCGAAACAACACAGGCGTGCTGACCAAGTCAGACGCAGCGCGGTAATAGTGGCCGTGGATCTCACTACATATCTCTCTGTGTGTAAAGCCACGCACATACACATGTGCATAATACATACATACATGTAGAAAGACAGCTCTCCGTACATACACAGACATGAAATTCTACGCTAGCAAGAAAATCTGGGAATGGGTTAAAATGTTTGTATTATTTGATAACAACTGAAATATTGTCTATACTAGAGCTTAATAAACCAAGTATATATATAATACTGTCACCACAAAAATTATTCAAAACCAGGGACTGGAGAGATGGCTCAGAGGTTAAGTCTCTGTCTCATAAACAGAAAGTCCTGAGTTCAGATCCCAGGTCCATATAAAAATGCCAGCTGGAAAGGCTGCATTTCTGGCCCTGGTGGGCAGAGTCTGGGAAATTCCAGAGTGAAGCAAAAAGGCGTTAGAAGCAATCCAGGATGATTCCTGAAGTCACCCTTGATCTTCCATAGGGACACATAGTTCCCTCTGATATACACACAAAATAAAAATTTTTAAAAGTTAAAAAAATTTTCAAAACCAGTACAAGGACATACATCTGACAAGCTAGTTTTATATTTAATAAGGGGTAGAGTAAATCAAATTAATCCAAAGTAAGTATAGAAGAGTGAAAAACAAATGACAAATTCATTACCCCACACAATAGCAAGTACATTAGTTGTCCTTCAATTAAAGATTAATTTTCTCATAATGGATAATATAATGCCATTGTATGCTGTTTATTCCAATGTGGATGGGCAGTTTATCTACATGAGATTCTTATTAGGTGTATGATCAACATAAAGTTATGAAAATAAAAGGTGTGAGTGTGTAAGCCAGGCAAGTCGACCTAAGATTACAGGAGGGCACAGAGGAGGAAAAGGACACTTGGCCACAGCAGAGCTCCCAGCAGACCCCTGACCCACGCAGCTCCCAGCAGATTTCTGAATCACATGCTTCGCACCAGAGTCCCAAGCCACAGAACTCACACCAGACACTGAATCACAGAGCTCACAATCTACCTAGAAGGCACTGTCAGAAAAAAGCGTAGTGGGAAGATATGCAATTGTACTGTCGACTTTAAATCCAAATGGTTTACATCCCTTGGTAACTAGTACAAAAGGCACATACAGTTCAGCCAAAATATGAAAGCACTGGACACTCTAATAAAATTCAATATAAGTTTCCAGGGCAACAGAATAAAGAAAATATGAACTGATGCAGGAAAGACATTTGGTAAAAATACAGCTTCTGACTGTAATTGATGAAACCTAAAAGAGATGTGGCAGGCCAGGAATAAAGGATTCCTGAGCCTAAAAGGAGCTACTTACATTCATGATTCATGTGTCCACACGTCCATCCTGAGGGCAGTTGGGGACAGAAAGGCCCCTGTGCCACCTGTGCGTGACGTCACCTGCAGAAACCGCCCACAGATAAATTACAACAAGGAATGATGAAATACCACGAGAAAAGCTTCTAAAGAATCTGTCTTTACATAGAGATCACATTTCTAGATGGGTAGAAAACCCAGTAAAGCCCAAAGGGTTACACTGGATAAAGGTCAACATTAAAATAATTTATATATAAATATGAGTAACATGTGAAAGAATTAAAGATTACTTAAAATGATATAAAAAAGTAAATCTTGGCAACCTGCCCTACAGTGTATGAGAATTTTATGGAGGAAATCTAGAATATATCATTAAAAAAAAAATCTGCTTGAGTTGAAATAGTCACTTTAAATATGTAGTTTTGTCCAAAGTATTGTATGAGTTAGTCGTAAACTCTAGCGCACTTCTCAAAGTAAAATCCTATAAGGTGGGAACACTTGTAGCAGTGGCCACAGCAAGAACTGGCTCCACGATGCTCCATGAGCAAAGGCCCCCTGGGAAGCAAGGCCACACAGGTCGGGGAGACGACGGCAGGGCAGGACAGCGCTGGGAAGCAGCTTGTTCCTCTCAGCGAATGGGGTAGGGTCCTTGCTACAGCCATGTGCAGAAAGTAACACGACCAACATGCAAGTGACAAAGTCTATAAAGTCATCCACCGTGAACAATATGAATGTCTGTTGGGTGAAACATGAAAATGTAAGACAGGCCAGAAAGACTGCATGCAGGAAGTCACACACATGCTGAGGAAGAACCCAGGTGAAGAAAGAAAAAACCTCCACACATGCATATGCACATGAACAAGCAAGAGTTGTAATAGACCAGGGTTGGGGCAAACATGCTCCCTGGAGGTGAATTTTGTTCAGCCCCAAAGCCCAAATTCAGGACGCAGAATCCAACAGGAAACGAGGACCAAGTGTGAGATGCCTCAGGGATTCCCTTGCTCAGGAGCAGTGGGAGCCACAGAGCATCGAGGACACACACCAGGGTAGAATGTTCTCTGCTTCTGCTGTTGTAACAGAACAGAAACCTCAGTAATAATAACAATAGAGGTCTATGTAGCCCATGTGACAGGAGGCTGGGAGTGCAGAAGTCCAGCACAGGCCTCTCTGACGAACATAGGGATCCAGCAAGACGAGGTGGAGAATATCTTCTGGGAGGCATAGCAAGCCAGCCAGCTCATTTCCCCTTTCTTTTCCTCTGAAGCAACCAATGCCCACCCGACATCACCTAACCCTTATCATCATCTCTAAGCCCTGCTTCAAAATATCATCATCTGTGAGTTTGGGAACTGATTTTTTCACACAGTAAATCCATAAACTTCAGTAGGAACACATAGAACTCCTTCAGAAGCAGCTGCTAAACATTTCAAGGTGGGAGTCAAATTGGCCTGGAGTCTCACAGGGTCTTATTTTTAGTGTGGTATATAGGTGTATGGGAAGAACAATCTGGTGTCTACATAGTATAGGGTGTATGTGTACACATGCATGCATATATACAGCATGTACCTGCATGGTGTCATACATGTGAGCATGCACGTTCATGCATGTGTGGTGACATAGACCTGCATGGTACACACTTGCATTCATGTGTGCAACCTGTATAAATATGGCATGTATGTGTGTGCATATGCATGTGTGCCAAGTGTAACTGAGATGGCTAATCACAACTCTAAGTTGGACTGAATTATGGTCACCTAGGAGACACTCCTCTGTGTGGAGGGAAAATCTACTGTATCGCCCAGGCCTCTAAAGGGACAGAGTCTATACAATGAGTGTGTGTTGCAAAGGAGTTTCATCAGATTGACTTACAAGGCATGGATCTGGTGGTCCTCGATATCTGTCTATGCACTGCAGAAGCTGAGAATACGGTAGCTGTCAGTCCACAAGGCGGACATCTGGGCAGAGAGATGCTTCGAGAGCCTCAAACCCTCCTGTGCACACTGGAAAGCGGAGCAGTTGGTCTCCCGCGTCAGCAGAAGTGGGCTCAGTGTCAGTGATGAGGAGGTGCGCCCACCATCAGGCGGGTGGTCCCAAGCAACGCTGCTTCCCCTCTACCCTGTTACATCGGGGCACCTCTGGAAGGTTCTGCCCTATCTCAGGAGGAGTGGTCCCCCTTCAGCCAATCCTTCCAGAACGACCCCCCCAGACACTCCTGGGAGTGTGTCTCTCAGTGATCCCAGCTCCAATCAAATCGACAGTCCAGGTCAGCCGTCTTCTGCACCATGAATGTGGGTCACGCCAGTCTATATGCTGGGCCAAGACTGAACAAAAAGGATCAGAGGAGGAAGCACTCCTCTCTCTTCTTCCTAATTTTGATGAAATGTGTCATATTTTCCAGCCCTGATAGACTGTGCGTCCTCATACTGTGAGCCAAACAAGTCTTTTCTTCAGTTGCTCACATCTCGTATTTTTGTCACATAGGCAAGAACTAATCTTTTATCTGTATGGTGCGTGCCTGTGCGGGTAGGGTATACCCTATGTGGGGATCCAGTCGCAGAGCCCTACAGGGCCCACTCAGAGCCCTAAAATGGCAGGAACCAGGCACACCTCTGATTAGTGGGCTTTCCAGGGCCCACCTTAGTTCCAGCACTAGGAACCCTTTCCTGGCATCCCTCTATTGAGCCTCCTCCCCTTGCTCAGCAAGATCCCAACTGCATGGTGGCCTGTGGCCCTGTGCATGTGCTCCAGAAACACATTTTGAGTGTTCAAGACATAAATATAGTTGTATGTTAACTTAAATATTTTGTGTAGGTTTGTTATATAGATATTAATCTGTTGCCCTAGTGCTTTATTTTTCAGTGTTTGGATGCATTCTTATAAAACAAGCTTGCTGGCTTGTTTATTGCAGCACAAGGTAAATTTTAAATCGGGAGGACCGTGGAACGGAATGGAACCAAGATGCTGTTACTTCTTCGAGTGCTTACCCCCTAAAGATGTCCATGGCTGTGATTCTTAAAGAAGAGGGTATCCCTTGGACAGGTGCGTTCACAGGTGCCTGTCTGGGCACTGAGGAGGCTGGAGACCCCGATGTTCTGCAGGGAAAGGGGCTGCATTCTCTTCGCAAGAGACCACCTTTTACCTAACATCTGCCATAAAGGACGGGATTTTATAAAAGAAAATTCATGGTGGAAGAGTTGTACACTGAATGAAAAAGAACACACACACACACACACACGTGCACACAATGTATGTAAGTTTCTCCCCCCCCCCCCAAGCAGGTATGTATTATGCTAAAACAAAGGACCTTAACTTTTGTAAATTGGAAGAAAACTTCAAAAACTGTCCTTCAGGTCAGGACTAGCGTCAGGCTGACTCAGTGCTGAGATTGGATCAGGGTGGCTTCATGGACCTGCGTCCCCTGCACCTTTTAGGGGGCGGCCTTGTGCTCTGCCCTCCAACCCAGATGACCATGTGGCTCAGCTGTGAGCTCTGAGTCAGAAGCAAGGCCAGTGTTGCTCATGTCCGAAATGGATGGTAAAGGCACAGCGTCACGGAGTACCGGTACATCTGGGTGGCTCTGTTTTTAAACTTTGTAATTTGATTTGCGTTGATTTGGTCACTGAGCATAGGACCTTATCCACATTTCATTAAGACACAAATTTCCAACTTTGCTTGAAGTCAGTAGATGAATCAGCTCAATGATTCACTGTCTCTTTATCTTGTGGAATTGGTCACATCCTGAAGGAATCACATTCATATGCTGACAGACCCTCTGAAATTCTAAGACATTGTGTTTTGTGGAATAAGGTCATTGTTTTGCCCTTCTACCTGACCTCTGAGAATCTACTTCAGAATCAGTGTGATGGTGTTGTTTCCTAACATTTTCCTGTAGTGTGGCTTGGAGCTGGGCCAGCTTTGGTTGCACATGAAGATTTCGTGGTCCTAGGGGTGTCCTAGGGCTGTGAGGTCTCAGCTATGTGATTCCACAAGCAGTCATTTCCTCAGACCTGCCTCCTTCTCAGCACAGCAGGGTACACCCCAGGCAGTGTACACTCTAGGGAAAAGCCTGTGGCTTCCCCCTCAGCACCTACCTTCAGCTCTGCAGCAGCCTGTCAACATCCAGAATAGTCTGGGCTTGGTCTGCAGAACAGAGCAATGCAGTGGGTATGCGTGGGCCCCGGCTCTTTTGACATGCATTTGGTAGCCAACAGCTCGATACTAAAGCTACCTGCAGGGGGTAGAGAGAGGCCGCCCTGGTAATGCAGTCCTTCAATTCTAGGAATCTCAAATTTAAGGCCTGCCTGTACTGAAGAATGAGTTCAAATCCAGCCAGGTCAATTTCTTGAGACCCTGTCTCAGAATCAAAAGCAAAAAGAAGTCTATGGATCTGACTCATGATAGAGTATTTGCGTGACATCGTGAGACCCCAGGCTCAACCCTCACTATAGCAGCAGCAACATCACATTTCAAAGAGGAACCTCAGTAGTCAGTTGCACTTGTGAAGAATAATTTTAACAGACAGGCACAGAGCTCACTTTTCTTGATCAGACCAGGACACTGCTAGTTTCAACAGAAATGGGACTTCAATGGAAGGAAGGAGGGGGATGCCAGGGAATGGAGTCCCTGGGCAGGGCACTGCCCATCTAGTACCAAGGACTTGCTTTTGCTTCAGGTTTGAGTCCTATATGCTTGTGGAAACGGGACGCAGTGCAGCACTCAGTGTGGCCCCCTTGGCTGTGACACGCCTCTGTTGCTTAGTCCTGTACTGCTCTAGTGTGCAACAAATAGGACGTATTCTACTTATGACTTAACCTTTTGCCTTTCGACAATTCAGAGGCAAAGTCAGATGGCTCGCCTTGGTGCAGAATCTGGGGAATAGGATGGCTCTCCGCCTACCTTGAGGATACGCTGTTCTCTGGGATGTAAATGACGTCATCTGTCTACATATGCCAGGCTTTCCGCGGGTGGCACAGCAGCCTACAGGCTTAGGTCAATCAATGGAAGCACCCTTCTGAAGGGAGGTGCAAGGTAAATCTACCAACAGGAGACTAGGTTAATATGTGCAGCCAATGCACTTTCCTTTGGCCAGCTCGATGGTTGCATTTTCTGTGTGGGTGTTTTGAGAAGACGGAAAGGCAGAGTACACACAAGGCTGTGGAGGTGGAGAAAGCCAAAGTACTGACAACCATTATCACCCACAGATGCATTCTTTGAAGGACGTAGAAAGCCTGTGGATCCGGAGCACATCAAGCTACAAACAGAGAGAGATCCCACCGACTCCACCAGCCCAGGGCATGTGGCCTTGGTGTGACTTCCTTCGGCAGAGACAAGGACATTCAGAACAGCTGGCAGCTGGAGGCGTTATCTCAGGTTCTTGCAGGAGGCCCCTGGGAAAGCAGGATGTGAGCTCAAAGCTGCGTTCTTACAAGACAGAGTGGCAGGTTAAAGCCGAAAAAGATAAGAAAAATCAAGCCACGCCTTGTGGTGTTCTGTGAATCAGCAAGCGGGAGGCTGGGGAAGAGAGCGCTCTAGAGCCTTCTGCTGGTCTCAGCTCCTGTGACCTATATGGATTGGCCTCCTCTTCCAGCAGGGTCAGTGATATTCCACTTAAACAAACCACATTGGTTCTTAAAGAAGAAACACTGCCTTTAAAAAAATTATTGCTGAATTTTGCCAAGAAATGCATAGCTGTGTTTTCCTTCAACTATGACGACACTGAGCTCACAAAGAAGGAAGAAGCAGTCATTTGCATGATGTAGTGACCACATCCTCGGTAGGAACCAAGAGTCAGACGGTTCTGAATCATCTCCGCCGGTAGCGCATCCTGATGCACTATTAGCCTGAACTGACCCACGTGGGCGCCAGGCTGCTGTACACTGGGTGACTTAGAGATGGCCATGGCCAGTGGGTGAGGGGGGCTATGGGCAAAGGGAATATGTGCCCACCCTGGCGAGGCAGGCAGTGGGCAAAGGGAATGTGTGCCCACATGTAAGTGGTGCCCCACTGTCCTCAACTTAGCTGCAAGGAGGACGTAGTCCACGGATGATAGTGGATTTTCACAAATACCACCCTAAAAAGAAGAGAATGTGCTCAAAGTTTTGATAGACTCGGGAGTTGTAATGTTGCTGCTGGCCACAGACTGGATGCTTGCTCCAGAGGTCAGAAGCCCTGCTAGAGAGACTTGCACTTTGACCCCAAAGTGTAGAACACTTTCATTTCCTCATTAAAACATGAACTATTTAGTGAAATAAATCATCAATTGAATGAAACAATTAGTATCACCCTCTTAATTTCTTCTGATGCCACTATAAAATAACTTTGGTGAGTACGGAACTCCAGTTGTCTAGGAGTTGAAAAGTGGGCGTCAGAAGCCCATGGGGAGGCCTCACTGACTGTGAGCAGCTGAGCCACTGAGTCAGCCACTGGCATTCTTTTTTTTAATCTTCATAATAAAAATTAATGCTGGCTTAAATAAATGACCTATTAAAAGCCTTAGTGTCTGAATATGCTACTTGTCAAACGCGGCTGGTAAGGACAGGGGCAGATAGTGCCTTGGGTTGGCTCCAGAGACTACCTGGGTTTCAGCTGCTCAGCTAAGAGCCAGTCAGTCCCTTGGGAAACAGAGGCCAATAGCCCCATCTGAAATCGTTCCCTTGGTCCTGATCTGCAAGTTTGCAAAACAGGTCTTAAATTCCATGAAGCATGAAGCAGAGAGAGAGAGAGAGAGAGAGAGAGAGAGAGAGAGAGAGAGAGAGAGAGAGAGAGAGAGGAGCAGGGTTACTTTACTTCCGGGAACAGTGGTCTCCCCAGGGAAAAGATCACAGAAATGGAGCCGCATAGGGCCACCCGTGTTTTGGGTTGCAAGCCAAGGGCTGGCTTCTGTGTGTCTTCCGTGTGAATGAGCACAAGCCTGAACCAACGTCAACCGTAAGCTTGGCACCGAATGCGCACAGTCAGCCGTGCCCCGCAGCTGAGCAAACATGGCTGTTCAGTGCTCAGAATGCCCCCGTGGCGTCGCCTCTCTCCTCTTCCCTCTTCTGCGCTCCCTGGATGTTCGCTTCACCCACAGCACCTGAGGTGGAGAAGGTCATTATGCCCAGGCACCAGCGGTCATGAGACCTAGGAATCCAGGACGATGTGTTAAGAGTCTAAGTTCATGTTTGAGTCAGAGCGTCTGGTCTGGGGCAAGCACTTCTGACATATCCTAGAGTGACTAGTGCTTATTCAGCAACCTGCAGCTCCCACGGTCTTCACTTTTAACCTTTACACTTGTTGTGTCTCCACCAGGCAAGTATTAATGGTAAATTCAGGTTGTTTTCTTTCTTCTTCCTTTCTTTTTGGGTTTATGTAAGTGAGCTGTGCAGGCATTTGTTTGTGCAGGTGTGCATGCGAGGCGTTTGCGCAGGTGTGCATGTGAGGCGTTTGCGCAGGTGTGCATGCGAGGCGTTTGCGCAGGTGTGCATGCGAGGCGTTTGCGCGGGTGTGTATGCGAGGCGTTTGCGCAGGTGTGCATGCAAGGCGTTTGCTCAGGTGTGCATGTGAGGCGTTTGCGCAGGTGTGCATGTGAGGCATTTGCGCGGGTGTGCATGCAAGGCGTTTGCGCAGGTGTGCATGCGAGGCATTTGCGCAGGTGTGTATGCGAGGCGTTTGCGCAGGTGTGCATGCGAGGCATTTGCGCAGGTGTGCATGCGAGGCGTTTGCGCGGGTGTGCATGCGAGGCGTTTGCGCAGGTGTGCATGTGAGGTGTGTGCGCAGGTGTGCATGCGCGGCTTTTGAGTGTATTTGCCGTTGCTCACCATGTACTCTGTTGACGCAGGGTCTCTCACTTGAACCCAGGGTTCATTACCTGGTCAGCTTTCCCCAGTGATTCTGTCTCTGCCTGCCGAACACTGGGATTACAGGTAGTGTGCCACATCTGCAGAGCATTTAGGTGGGTACTGAGAATCTGAGTTCAAGCCCTCAAGGGCACACATTAAAAGCCATCCTCACAAGCCCTGAAGTGCTGACAGGAGAGGCAGGGGCCGCGACTTTCAGTGATTCCAACAACAGCAAGACCATTCAGCAGAATTACACTTACCTCTTTTTTAATAACCGCTGTATGATATGAGCTGTTTTGTTACATGTACATGCAACATACACACACATACGCACAAACACACAGACACAAACACGCACACACGTCACACAGATACATGCACACACACGTGCACACGCACACACGTACACACACGCGTGCACACGCACACACGTGCACACAGACACATGCACATATGCACACACAGGTGCACACGCAGACACACTTGCACACACAGACACACAGACACATGCACGCACGCACACTACTTCAATAAAAATGTCCCAGGCTAAGACACGTTGGGCAGCGATTGCTGGGTAGTCAAGGCCCTTCTGGTGTTTCCCACGAGGCTCTCAGCCGAGCCCTGCATCTGCATACAAGCAGAGAGGAAACTCCACAGTAACTTTCCCACTAGCCAGTCAGGTGCTCTTCCGCTTCATGCACGTGGGCAAATGTCCCCAGTGTGATTGATCCAGTCACTGTCATCCTCAGGATGGGACCCACAAGGCACGTGCTCCCTGAAAAGACTGTATTTCTGTCCCTCTTGTCAGTGCCACATCTGCTGACGTGGAGCCGCTAAATGGAGCTCCTACTTTGTCCCGACGGCGCCCTGTTCATTTACACATTGTTTGCACACATTGTTCGCATGCAGCTGGCCACATTATTCACATAAGCCCAGCTGGTAAAGCAAAAATATGCCAAACACTGTGTTGATAAGCTGTTTATTCCCTGCATCCTCTGCTGGTGACACGTCAAGAAGAAATGAAAAGAGACCCAAAGAGCCCGCACTGCATGCAGACACAGCCCCCGGCTGTGGACCCCAGACTTTCAGCACATCAGAAAAGAGTCGCCTCACAGGATGCCGTGTCCTCTCACTGCTGCCGCTCCTGGCCCAGTGCATCTTTAGCAACACTAAGGAAGTCTGTGGAAGACACAAGCAAGAGGATCCTCACCCTCACCTGTCATAACCTCAGGAGAAGTGGCCTCTGGCCTTCTATCAAGCAGACTAGGCTGGTCTTCTTACCACAGACACAGACGAAAGGGTGGTGGCCAAATGGCCGTAGGTTTTTCCGACCTTGCATATGGGTAAAAGGCAGCTTCTAAGCATGTGCTGCACATAGGCTTTATGCTGGGACAGTTTAAGCTGAGATGCTTTTCTTTGGGGGACATTTCCTCTCCCATTCCAAGAAGGATCCAAGTGCCCCTCTAGGCTTTGCGGCTATCTTAAATTTTTATTTATTTATTTTGTGTGTGCGTGTGTGTGTGTGGGGGGGGGGCACTGCATGTCCCTGTGGAGGACCAAGGGTGACTTCGAGAATCATCCTGAATTGTTTCTACCTCCTTCTTGCTTCACTCTGGGCCCAGGGCCCACCCACCAGGGCCGGAAGTGCAGGCTGCCGCCGTTTTTGCCTGGCATTTTTACATGGGACCTGGGATCCGAACTCAGCACCTTCTGCTTACTAGACAGTCTTAATCCCTGAGCCATCTCTCCAGCCCTATTTGTGGCTGTTTTATTCTGCCTCTTGGGACCTCTATCCTCAAATGACCTGCAGCTTGAAGGGGACTCTTTCTGCTTCCAGAGCTGCAGTCACCAAAGCAGATCAAGACCTTGGAACCCAAACATATTTATCCAGTGCTCCTATGCCCTCTGAGGTAGATTTTAACTGGCTGCTCAGAACACTCGTTTCCTCTAAAATCTTCAGCCTGTGCTGGCCATGCAGCGTGTCCTACAAGGTGAGCCCTGGGCTGTGGCACAATCTTCTTTGGGTGTCACGCATGAGGACTCCGGTCCTGGGCAGGAGAACCCGGGCTGCTTGAGCTGATGCTGGGCTCGGAGTATTGATGGCTGGAACTTCTGTCTTCTTCTGGCTTTCTCCGTCAGAATGTCTGCTTGGCTTCTCTGGAAGCTGTGAGGGTTCAACATTCACTTGCAACCTCATGGGGAGAGATGAGAGGTGCTGAGTGGAGGGAGACTTAGTACCAACCCAGCATTCTGTACTTTCCATTCAGTACTTTACCTATGTGTCTATTCCAACTTCTTTCTGTCTCCAAAATCAACTTCACCTGCAGAACAAGCTCAGTGCACGCAGCTAGAGCTTTTCCACAGCCCTCTGGTCCAGTCCCAAGTCGCCTGTCTCCATAACACCCAGGCATCTGTCTCCATCCTTCTCTGTCTTCCCTGCAATGGGCTAATCTCATGGGTTTTTCTTGTGGGTGTTCATGTTGTCTTGAAGCTTGTTCAATAGCATGGCATCTTTGCGCCTAGGCATTCCGATGGCATTGAGTTGTGCATGCCTCTGCTGTCTGAGTCTCTGTGTTTCTCCTGTCTTTTGCTCCTCTACATGTGCCCTATATAATTTCAGTTTCCTGTGATGACTAAGCACAACTCACGAACTCCTCGTTTGAGACTGAGAAGGGAGAAGGTGTTTCTCTGTCCTGCAGGGTGACAAGGTCACCCTTCCTGCACTATGACCAGGGCAGAAGCCTGCTGGTTGCTGTCTAAAGGGCAGTTCACCTGCAGCGGGTGTCACGAGATCCTTGCCAGATGCACTAACTGCGCTTTTCAGCTCCAGTCTGTCAGACCGAATCCCATCTATTGCGACCTCATGTGGGAGTGTCCTTGCAAAAGTATTGAAGAAATGACTATAAAAAATAATCCCATTTGAAACCTTCTGTTCCTATAATTTGGCAAAATCTGAAAGAACACATACCAAAACTTAAACAATTATTCCTAGACAATGAGATACCAGGTAAGTTTAGTTTATTTTAGTTCACTTTTTATCTATTTTCTACTTTTATGTAATTAGCAAAATTTGCTTTTACAATGACAAAAAATATAAACACGCACTAATTATAACACATGATACCAATTTTTTGACATTAGCACAACTATCAACAAAAGTTAAGCCTTTGTTGTGATGTCAGAATTTTGCCCCATTTTGTCTAAAAACCAGCACGAGTCATTGCTGTTTGGAAGGATCTGACGCAACAGTAGCTTGCAACTTTTTTGTCTTTCAGTTTTAGCTTAAGAATATTATGCTATAGGTCGTCAGTGCACAGGTGCTACATTTGGTGGAGTTGAGAATTCAGGACTGCGGCTGGTGAGACAGCTCGATGGGTGAAGACACGTGTTTACAAATCCAGCGGCCTGAGTTCTGTCCCCGGAAGCTCCACATGGTAGAGCCACTTCCAGAAGTTGTCCAATTGTCCTTTGACATGTACACCTTGGCATTGCGTGTTCTCTCTTTCTCTTTCTCTCCCCCTAAGTAAAATAAAAAAGTAAGTTAAAACTATCAAGTTTTTTGTTGAAATTGTATCCTGAAAATGTTCGACTCAAAATAATGCCAAGCCCTGGGCGGGAAATAGTGAGCAGGGTATGTCTGGACTTTGTTGTAGCTGCTTCTGGGCTCTCTGGGGAAGGCATCTGGGTTTGCGTCTTCACCTTGCGTTTTCTTTCTTTCCTTTCTTTTCTCTTTTGAGATGGGGGATCTCACGTGCCCAGCAGGGTCTGAACGCACTGAGCAGTTTAAGATGACCTTGAACTTCGGTCCTCCCGTCATCATCCCCAAAGCAGCGGGACTGCGGGTATGCATGCCTGTCATGCACTAGTGCAATGCCGGTAATCAGAACCAGGCTCCATGCCTCCTGGGCGGGCGCTCTGCCAACTGAGTCATGTCCCCAGTCCTCTCACCCTGAGTTTTTTGTTCATGCCCATTTTTTCCACTCTAATGTCCTAACATGTCACCATAGAGGGTAGAAACACGTGGAAGCCGTGACCTTCCAGGGAACCTGAGGAGGCAGAGGAGGAGACAATCTTGCCTGTGTAACTGAAGTTGTCAGATGACCTGGGAGGGGAGATGGCGCCCATATCTGCCAGACGTTGAGACGCAAAAGCAGCATGTTCAGGAGACCGGACGCCCTGAGGAGACATGACCAGATGTAAGAGATGCCATGTTACTGGCTCAGAACTCCTTGTCCTGAGGCTCTTTATTTGGATGGAGAAAAGTGGACAGTAAGGGCCAGAAGAGGGATGTGATGTCCCACACAGACGCACGCACACGCGCACATATGCACATGCGCATACGCGCACACACGCACACACACGTGCACACACGTGCACACCCTTTGCCCTTGAGTGTGCAAGGCTCGGTCACCCCCAGAGGGTCCCCCACAAGTCAGTACACGACATATGCAGGGCGCACAACCCCTCAGAAGGCACATCACTATCTTTATTCTCTTTCCTTTTTTTTTTTTTAAATAATAGTCTTTTCCTGTGCCAAAAATCTGGAGTATATGGTTCTGGAAGTAATCATGATTGGCAAAGTCTGTGTTTTGTCAAGCATGCTGTTTTGGTTTCATTAAAACTATTAGAAACTTTGCATTTGATGAAAGGCTTAAAAGAGTTGTTTTTAAATGGAAGACATTAAATATGAATATGTAGAAGTGGATCTCTACCTTCCATGGTGAATGAGACTTGTAGTTACGGTCTTTCAAATTTTATGGAATAGTGTTTGTTGTAGGAAAAAGAGGAGCTCTCCATCCTGTTCGCACCACCCCCGCAGTCTTCTGTGGTTCAAGGGACGGGAGCGTGGGCCGAGCTTCAGTGCCACCGGACTCTAGTCCACTGATCATTGTGTGGATGGGGGTTTCCAGAAGCCAGACATAGTCCATGTGACTCCTCCCAGTCCCCCTAACCTATCCCGGCTTCTGACACTCAGGTGACCAGGAAGTAGAAATGAGTTTTCCACATGAAGTGAGAATATCTCCTAGAAACCTCCAAAAGCCAGTAGCTGTTTGTCCCTTTCTGCCTAGACAGCTGCCTTGCATTCATGCCTAATTTTGGAATACATGCAGGTTTGCTAAGAAATAAGTAATTTTTTAACTTGGTGAAATATGACTTTCTTGCAAAAATCCTAGAAAGATTACTAACATGGAAAAGCTCATCAATCCCCTTGCGAGTAGCATTGTTTTCTGTGTTTACTTCCTTCTTAAACATTTTAAAGCTAATTTGGAGAGATGGTTCCATTTCGTCTCCCATGATGCTCTGTGATAGATCCTTTCTTAATCCATTGGGTCCAACCTGTAGTACAGGGCTCTGTGGCAGCGGGACGGCGCCTCTGTCTGAAGATCCAGCATCTGGGGTGTCATTGTCCTGCGTGGCTGGGGATGCCTTGTGACCATGGCACCATGGTCAGAGTAGCAGCAGGCTCAGCAGAAGCACTCAACTGTCCATCTTCATACTTGGCATGTGCCAGCCTACCCCTGCTGCCTTTGGCTTTCACTAATTGAGAGTACATCATTATCTTTCAGGATTCTAACTGTTGTCCCGTGTGTCCCTCTGATTCTAACTGTTCCGTGTGTCCCTCTGATTCTAACTCTTGTTCCGTGTGTCCCTCTGATTCAAACTGTTCTGTGTGTCCCTCTGATTCTAACTGTTCCGTGTGTCCCTCTGATTCTAACTGTTGTCCCGTGTGTCCCTCTGATTCTAACTGTTCCGTGTGTCCCTCTGATTCTAACTGTTGTTCCGTGTGTCCCTCTGATTCTAACTGTTCCGTGTGTCCCTCTGATTCTAACTGTTGTCCCTTGTGTCCCTCTGATTCTAACTGTTCCGTGTGTCCCTCTGATTCTAACTGTTGTCCCGTGTGTCCCTCTGATTCTAACTGTTGTTCCGTGTGTCCCTCTGATTCTAACTGTTCTGCGTGTCCCTCTGATTCTAACTGTTGTTCCATGTGTCCCTCTGATTCTAACTGTTCCGTGTGTCCCTCTGATTCTAACTGTTCCGTGTGTCCCTCTGATTCTAACTGTTCCGTGTGTCCCTCTGATTCTAACTCTTGTTCCGTGTGTCCCTCTGATTCTAACTGTTCCGTGTGTCCCTCTGATTCTAACTATTGTTCCGTGTGTCCCTCTGATTCTAACTGTTTCGTGTGTCCCTCTGATTCTAACTGTTGTCATGTGTGTCCCTCTGGTTCTAACTGTTGTTCCGTGTGTCCCTCTGATTCTAACTGTTGTTCCGTGTGTCCCTCTGATTCTATATTGTTACATGTGTCTCTCTGTCCCCATTTGTCATCAACAAAAGTGAGAGAACAACGACTATAGACAAACAGTGGAGCACAGGCGGCTCTCCCAGGACAGGTGATGGGGTCTCTGCAGAATAGGGGGCCAGGCCCCTCCCCTCATCTGAGGCTACAGAGTACAAAACCTGGGCTCCTTGTGCCCCAGAAGAGCAGTCAGGGATCAGGTCTGTGCGGCTCCATTTCCATGTAGCAATGTAGCAAAGGCCTGCCTGACAATCTCTTATCTCAAAACATCTGTTCTAGTTAAAAATAACTGTTGTGGTTCACTGACAGGAATGTTAATATGCGCCCGAGCGTTAATACAGATATCAACTCTAATGGCTGCCAGATGTGAAGGAAGAGCACAAGGTGTTTAGTTTGGGGCAACTTGGCGCACATTGTTCCCAGTACCACTGGCTACTTGGGACCATTGGGCAGACATCCCGAGGAGACAGATAATTGCTTTAAACTTATTTATTTATCTTATTAGGTTAAAAAGGTACAGAGGTGCTGATGGAATGGCTGAGTGCTCCACAGCAGATAATTTATATGCTCATAAAGACTAAGCTAGAATTGCCCAGACCAAGCTGCTAATGAGATAAAACAAGACTGTTACATCTTCCTTGTCCCCCGGGGCTCAGGACATCCACCCACTAAACGTCAGACACCCAGGCTAGACAAGAACACCATCATCTGGAGGAGGCTGGTGAGCGGCCGAGGCTTCCTTCCCTCGTTTTCTGACTGTATGTTGTCTTTGAACAGTGCTGAGAACAGGCCGTCCCCTTGCCTGCACCTGTGGGAATCAGTGCTGTTGATGGCAACGTTGCGCTTGGAAAGACTTTCATCAGGCCTAATCCATGTCCATGGGCCAGAAGGTTGTCCTTAGGCAGTGTAGAGCTCTGTCTAAGCGTGTCTGAGGTCAGAGCAAGCCTGAGACCCTACTCACTCTGGCCTCTGTGCAGACCTGCTCAGTGTACCTAAAGTGCTTCTCTTGTGTGAGGGCTCACAGAGCAAAGGACATGGACCATTCAGAATGTACTCCACACAGATATGACTCTTTGGAGAAAATCGTAGGCACTGCCACGTCTCCCTAAGACCCAAAGAGGTTGGTGGCTGTGCTGATGCACATACTCCTTAGAGTCCAGACCACACTCCCTTGGGGGCCCTGCTGTTAGGACTGGACAGCATGTGTTCTCAAGGAAGCCTAATTCTGCATCTACTGAGCACCTTCACTGCCAGCCTCTGCTGGATCTTCCTGCCAGCCCCACGCACAGCACCCACCCTGGCAGCCAGCACAGGCTGTGAGGACCTGAAGACAGGTCAGGCTGATGTGATATTCCACCATTAGGCTATGCCCACCAGAGAGCACGTGTGCTGTGTGCATCCACACATGACCTTGCTTTGCAGGGCCTGCAGGGACATCACTCTGGGGAACACAGCCTCAAGTGCTCATCTGCTGACCAGCCACCGAAGCTGTGGAGAGAACTGTGATCAGCACAGGGAAGACGTGGAAAAGGCCAAAACTCTGAAAAGGCTACTAGGAAATTCTAGAATTACAAAAAATCATCAGCTTGCAATTGAAGACTAAATAAACGAATTAAAGAGGTAATAGGGAACTAGAATGATCCATAGGATACCTAGAAGACAGCAGGCGAAGACTCAGAGAAGCCAAGGATAGGAAGTTCAAAAGTCTGGAGTGGGTATGAGAGTGTGAGGAGAATAGAAGCCAAGGTAACGACCAGTTACATAGCAAAGAGCATAATGTTTAGGTAAAGTTACAAGTTCGTGTTGGGCCACATTCGCAAGTATCTTGGGGCTCATGCGTCCCGAGGCTGCAGGTTGGACACGCCTGTGTCTTAAAAATGAAATTAGCTTAGAGGAGACCAGTACACCGACCACCTAACAGGTCAGTTCTGAGAACATTCCACATACGGCCATCCCAGCGCAGTGCGGTACTTACTGGGCAAGTATCTCAGACAAGAGAGGCTTCGTCTTGCTCTTGCTTTCAGAGGCTTCAGCACACGGCCGCTTGGTTCTGTGTGTTAGGCCGGAACATCACGGTGGCAGAGAGTGTCTTGAGGATTAGTTATTACTTGAATTGGAGTGACAGCAGAGAGTGACGGGGCTAGTGGTCATATACCCTCTACAACTTGCACCCACCTACCCCTCTCTCCAGCTGGGCCAGAGCTCTTAACATTTCCTACCTTCCCAAGACAGAAGCCAAGTGTTTTAAGAAGCCCATGGGGGACATTTCATCTTCAAACCACTAGGGCTGGGGGGGGTCTTCTAAACTGCCTTTTTATTATGAAAGAAAAATTGATCCCTAGGCAAAAAATGAAGCACAAGTTAAATCACTTTCTTCCAGTTAAAAATGATGCAGAAATTTTAAATATGTGCAGACTAACAACACATTTAAATCTTCTTCTCTACTGTAAGCAGGACTGCTTGAGGCCGCGGGTTCCAAGTCCAGGGCACAACCGTTTTCACAGGGACGCTTGGGCACTGTTCGCCCACTGTGTGAATATTTTCACAGAAACAGGGACGCTTGGGCACTGTTTGCCCACTGTGTGAATATTTTCACAGAAACAGGGACGCTTGGGCACTGTTCTCCCACTGTGTGAATATTTTCACAGAAACAGGGACGCTTGGGCACTGTTCTCCCACTGTGTGAATATTTTCACAGAAACACGGACGCTTGGGCACTGTTCTCCCACTGTGTGAATATTTTCACAGAAACAGGGACGCTTGGACACTGTTCTCCCACTGTGTGACTTTTTCCACAGGAACGGAAGTGGAAGGAAACCACCCAGCCAGAAATATGTAGAGCCACTGGTCCTGGGGCAGAAGGGGCTACAACTCTACTCCCCTCTGCCGCCAGCCACAGCCCTGAGCTGACTTCAGCACTCAATTACTCTTTGACAATGTCACTCAAGTATGTCCCCAATGAAGTAATATCATCTTTTCATGTTATAAAAACTGGGTATACATTTAAAAAAAGATTGATGCGTAGGACACATACAGAGGCCCTTGAACTGCCACAGAGGTCGGTGTCTCCTCAGAGAAAAGCATCTATGTTATTGTAGTTTGAGACAAATCCATGGTGCTTCCCATGAATGCCATGCAGCATAGGGAGGCTCAGAACCAACTTCACTGGACCACGTGGAGGCTCACGACCAACCTCACACGACCACGTGGAGGCTCACGACCAACCTCACTGGACTACGTGGAGGCTCACGACCAACCTCACACGACCACGTGGAGGCTCACGACCAACTTCACATGGAGGCTCACGACCAACCTCACACGACCACGTGGAGCCTCACAACCAACCTCACATGACCACGTGGAGGCTCACGACCAACCTCACTGGACCACGTGGAGGCTCACGACCAACCTCACTGGACCACGTGGAGGCTCACGACCAACCTCACACGACCACGTGGAGCCTCACGACCAACTTCACGTGGAGGCTCACGACCAACCTCACTGGACCACGTGGAGGCTCACGACCAACCTCACACGTCCACGTGGAGCCTCACAACCAACTTCACGTGGAGGCTCATGACCAACCTCACACGACCACGTGGAGGCTCACGACCAACTTCACGTGGAGGCTTACGACCAACCTCACACGACCACGTGGAGGCTCACGACCAACCTCACACGACCACGTGGAGGCTCACAACCAACCTCACACGACCACGTGGAGGCTCACGACCAACCTCACACGACCACGTGGAGGCTCACAACCAACCTCACACGACCACGTGGAGGCTCACGACCAACTTCACGTGGAGGCTCACACCAACCTCACACGACCACGTGGAGGCTCACGACCAACCTCACTGGACCACGTGGAGAGAGGGTGACAGCTAAGTCAGGGGAACACTTGCACTTTTGCTCGCCAATGGTGAGATTCAAAACTTGAACAGAAAAGAGGACTTCTGAAGATTTGTACCCACTATTGTGAGAATAAAAACTTCCCATTAATAATAATAATGAATGATGATGTTAATAGTTCTGCATTTTGATACTGCAAAATTAAACATGTTAACACTTGGCAAGTCAGCATACTTTAGATAACCAAGATTTTTCTAATGACTGAAGTAGCTCTACCAGTCACGCACAGACACAGCTCCTGGAAGGGCCGGCGCTTACTTCATGGTGACAGGAAAGAGCGGTCAGAACGGGCAGCAGCATGTGTGGGTGGGAGCACCAGCTCTGTGCAAAGCATAGTATTTCTTTTCATCCTTAGGGCTTCTTATTATTGTTTTTACATTTTGACTGACTTAAAATTTGTAAATTGCCTCAACTCCAGTTTTTAACAAGGTAACGGATAGTGTGGATTATGACCAGCCTGTAAGTACAAAATCACTTTGGAGCCTCAATGATGTTCAGAAAACAAAACTGAGACCATCCCAATGAGACACTGCTTATCTCGACTGTGACTCAATGCTTAACATCAGCTTTCTTGAGCACCGGGATAGAAGCCAATCACATTGATTCTCTGCTGTTACGTTGGAACAACAATGCAAAAGAAAGGAAATCAAAAATAAAACTCAGGGGGCTGGAGAGGTGGCTCAGGGGTTAAGCCTCTGCCTTGCAGGCAGAAGGTCCTGAGTTCAGAGCCTAGACCCCACATACAGATGCCAGGCGGAAGCGGGGGCGGCCTGCGTTTCTGGTCCTGGTAGGGCGGAGCCTGTGAATCCCGGGGCAGAGTAAACAAGGAGGAGGTGGAGGCGGTCCATGGTGGTTCCCGAATTCGTCCGTGGTTCTACATACACACACATACATATACACACATACATACACACACGTGCACACACATACATGCACAATTGAATAAATAATAAAAAATAAAAATAAATAAAATAAAAAAATAAGATTCAGGAAGCAAAGAATGAGACTGTCTCTGACTGTGGACGGCATGACTCCATCGCTGGCAAACCATGATAAACAGTAAGAGCCTTAAATACAGAAAAGACTGGAAGATCATTACATGCCGTGCAAGGTCCAATGAACAGGACAGAAATTGGTTAGAATCAAGGAGACTCCACTTTAGACAGAAAAAGAGAAAAGTAGCCTTGGCTTAAGAAATATTCAGTTCTCTGGGAAGCGGGCAGTAAGCTCAGCAGTAAGATGAAGAACATGGGTAGGGTGGGAGCGAGGGACAGTGGGCTGTATGAGCAGTGCTGTGCATGCGTCAAAGTGTCCCGGCAAGCCTGTTATTTTGTAGACCAGGAAAAATAGCAAGAACATGTGAAACTAACAAAAGAAATGGAATGGCACATCGTGGCTTTTGTCGAGACACGGGGTGGAAGATGACAGCCTGGTCATTCTTTCACGTGTATGAGCATGTATGGTGTGTGGGGTAACGTGTGTGTGCAGGTACATGCATCCCGTGTGTGGAGACCAGTCGTCATCACTGTTTTTCCACCTTATTCCTTTGAGGCTGGGTCTCTAATGAAACCCTCCATTTCATAACTAACTACAGGGGGGGCTGAGGCTCCCATTTGGCATTTTTCCTGACCTGGATATTCAAACTCCAATATTTTTGCTTGAGTGACAAATTAATTACTGAATCATTTCTCCCTTCCACGCTGGTAGATTTCAAAGAGAGCGGAGCAACCCAAGAGAGAAACTGAGAGAAATCTATGTTTTTGTACATTTTATTTTTTATTTAAATCTATGTTGGTTCTAGAGACCTGGAAAGGGACTGGGAAATCTTTATGAGGATGTTCTTCAGAAGTGCCAGAGCTGGCCTCTGGCATCACCATCGACAGTCTGAAGAGAAAGGTGGCAGGTCTCTGATGGCATGTTGATTGGGCAGACATTCAAGGACCAACCAGTAAACTCATGGGATATAAATGCTTCAGGAAAGAGAGAATTATTAAATTCAAATGACAAGGAACCTGGGGAAAAATAAAAGTATTTCAAGATGAATTATCTCTATTCAGCTTAAGTAGTGAATTGCTCATTATCTTGATCCTTGTGTTAAGATCCAAGCATCTGTCATGTCTACATAGCACAGAGAACTAGAAATGTCATTGCTCAATCTGTCTCTCTTTCTGACCCAAAGGGAATCAATCTTCTACCTTTTCTGAAAGTTGGGCTGATCCAGAGCGGGTCCCAAATAGGTGGACATTCATGGCATTATTTCTGAGATATACCTTCTGTCACACATGCACACACAAACACCCCCCCCACATACAACACACACGCATCATATCACCTGGGACATACACACCCCCACGCACATACACCCCCACGCACACTCCCCACGTGGCACACGGACACACACGCAAGTGCAGACGAAGGCCTTCTGTGCTGTGGATGCCAGCCAGGGGTCACGCAGCCTCCCTGCTCCAAGATCATAAAACAGAGGTGCTTGAGCAGCGCGCACTTCCCACAGGCGGTCTGCTCACATTTCCCTCGAGACAGCGTTGTGTCGTACTATGAATTAGATGGATTTAATGACAACACAGGAGAGTTTCCCACAGATAAGCATCTGTTCCCAGCGTTTTTCTCAAATTTCAGTTTTCACAGCGTAAGGAAACGAGTGAAGCGAGCGGAACCCGGCCACGAGACCAGGCAATCTTAGCAGTCTTTGCTAAGGCGCTAAGAAGACTTTAGGAAGCACGTCATCATTTGGAATAAGGACACTGCGGTGCAAACAGCCTCAGCTTGCAGAGGCTCTGCACGAGCCTCACAAAGCTCATCTGCTCTTTGTGTGAACGACTCCCATGGCGGCAGCGACTACACTTAATTGTTCACGTGGCGCAAGCCAGCTGTGAGCAGAACATCTTCACCACGTTTCAGGACCCTCCGACTTCAGTCTGTGCAATGAGCACCACATAAGGCGCCAGCAACATCTGGTCACCAGTGAACTGCTCTGTCCTCCTGACAGTCCCTGCTCTGACCCCGAGGACGATGCATCTCCTCAGTTCTCTGGCTGCCACCACATCAAGGCATTATTTGACTTGCGAATCACTCACTGTGGCAACACCCGTTGGGCCTTCTGGATCCTCTGTGTTTAATCAGAGACTGAAATGAAACCTTGTTTCTTTTGGCTTTACTCCCTCCTGAATTTTGACTTTATTAGATTTGTGGCTGCCTGAATGCCATTGAGAAAGGGCGCCTTCTACTCTTGCCCTCACTGTCCACATTGGAAACAACCTGGAAATAGCGTGAAGAGAAAATGCATCACAGTCACTTACAGCGATAGGAAATGGCAAGTCTCGGGTGGACGTCAACCATTTACACAGAAGCTGGAGAGCGTTCGTGTCTGGATGGACGCTCTGTGTGCCCCAAGCCCAGCACAGGAGCGTGATTGAGGAGGTGTGCTATGCACACCAGTGCCCAGTTGTGATCTTACGCTAAAGGTGACTCTTCCTGCAGGCCTGACACAATCACTTGATCCAGAAAGGCCTGCGTTAAGGAAAGGGAGGGCTGGAGATGGACGAGCAGGTGAAGGCGTTTCCCACCACACTGAACTCGAGCCCCTCACTTGGTCGAAGGAAACAATCAAGTAACAACTCCTAGTAGTTGTCCTCTGACACACATGGACACACACATGCACACCCGAGGCACACACGTACCTACGCAGACACACGGCTGCACACACACAATAGTACGTGTTGCATGAGAAAGAACAGAAGGAAAGACCTCAGCAGCTGTTGAGCTGTAGGAGGCACGTGACACCACATCCATGAGGAAGAGGAGTCTCCGCAGAGCTACCCGCCAGAAGGCAAGTACGTACGAGCCCCTGGGAAGGCTTGACACCACTTTGTTGCCATCAGCATTTCTCTGGCATGGATGCTAAGCCGCAGGGCACCCTGCTCTTCCAGAAGTGTCTCCCCCAACAGAGCAAATGAACGGAGTCTGAGAAGCCTCCAGGGGTTCTTCACTCCGCAGAGACTAGAACCAGTAACAAGCCTTGTCAACCCCGTTTCAGCTGCAAGCTGATTCCCATTCCTTTAGGACTCTGCTGCGGCTACTTCTTGCTCTTCTAAGCAGGAAGAAGGCATGTGAGGTGTGTCACAGTCGCCAGAGTCACCGAAGAGGTTGTGCACAATGCTGGCCCCACAGTGGGTAGTCGTGCTGGCGTCAGGGAGAATGGCTGTCCTGCAGGGACAAGGTCAGACTTGCGGTACACAGCGACTTCTGGCAGGTGCCTGAGTCAGAGGTACCACTTCCTGCCAGACTCGAGTACGCTAAAGAGGACTTGAGCTGTGCATGGCTGTGGAGCCAGGATGACCGTTTAAACCAAGTATGTCTGTTTCTGTGAAGTGCTATACGTTTATCAAATCGCACCAATCACTCCTTTCTCCTGCAATTTCCATGGAATACAGTGATGGCCACATCCCCAAAGATGAGGCCTAGTAGAGCTTCCTGTAGCTTTGAAAGGGCTCGTATCCCATGCCAGCCACCGTGCCTGCACTGAGGGACGCCACGTCCCACACACTCGACTCCAGGGTACCCCGGCCCTGCATGTCTCCCAGTCACCTCCTATGCCACTGCAGTCCAACCATCCTCCTCCTGCTTCTCAGACCAAATAGAGCCTAGAGGCCAGCTTTAATAATTAACCTTATTAGTTTATTTTTCGTTTCATGTGATGTCTTGACAAATTACCCTTAAAAATTCTGAAGAGCAAACAGAATTGCGCAGAGCACAGAGGACAGGACAGGGAAATCAGGTTTCCCAGCAGCTGAGCACAATTTAATTTATCTATTTACCAGTGAATGTCTAGGTCTCTGTGATTAGGAAGATGAACGATGCTGTCAAAGGCCCTGGAGATGGTGCAGCGCAAGTTAGGGCCATAAACCCAGGAGCTGGCTGCAGCTCCTCTTCCTGGAAACTTCCAGTGGCTGTCAGGGTCTCTTCTTGGGCTCTGCTTGCTGGTCAGTTTCCCGGGGTATCTGGGAGCCTGGGGGGAGGGCACTCTGCTTTCATCTCATTGCCTCACATTTTCTTCCAGAGCTTTGCTTGCTTTCCTTGTGACAAGTGGTTCATCTACTCTCCATACAAGCCACGCCATCCCCCCTTCCTCAATTCTCCTTTCCTCATAGCACATCCAGCCTGGCGCTGTAAATGCCCAGCCCTCGCTCCTGTCTGCATCTCCACAGCAAGATGCAAATACCTGTGCAGCACAGCACCCTGACAGGCCTGAGCCCAGACACCCACCGTGGAGTCTTTTCATCACCTCACAGCATGACTAGTATGTCACACATTCACGCCACTGTCTTCAGAAGCCCCCAGGTAAACAGAAGCAGCAGAGCCTGTGCCTCCTTCCTATACCCCCCCAGCCCTCTGTGGGCTCTGCACCTGCCGCCCACCCCCACCACACTGCTGGCTCGAGACCAGCAGGCAGTCTGCCCTGGAGGCCTGTCCTTGCCTTCTTTTCTCTGCACTGATGCCCCTTCCACTCTCAGCCCTCATTCTATACATCATCTCATTCAGTGAAACATCTGTGGGCACGTTGCTGGATGGAAGATTGTAGAATAAGTCTTCAATGACTGCATTACCTCTTGTACAGCTCTGCTCTCATCCAGCAGTGGCCTTCACCTATACAATCTTTTTTCAGTTCCCATGGCTCATACTTTTTTCAGAAAAAAAGGTTAAAAGTCATTTTGGCCTCTGAATTCTTAGTGCACATGAAAGGTGCTGAACTGGAAGTGTCTGGCTGACAGTCACGTAATGAAAGGCAGGAAATGAGGAAAAGAACAGGAAACGGTTCCTTCCCCCCATGGACTCTCACAGAGGCAGAGAGGAAGGGAGGAGTGAAACATGGCGACCAGCCTGTGCATGGCGGCTCAGTTCAGTGTTGTCGGGCCAGTCAGAAACGAGCCCACTCGGGCTTCTACCTGGTCGGGCGTGTTTGTCTTCTGAAGCTCCTCAACTGACACTGCCCCCTGAACCCCAACTCTGTTCCCATGTTTGCAGCAGAAGATGGGGGATTTCATGATGCAGTACTCCCCGCTTCCAGGAGACACCCTTCTGTCATCATTTTCTCACACAGTGGGTGGGGGCATTGTGTCAGCAAAGTCCTCCTTTCTCCAGTCTTGCAAATGAAAGAACATGAGCTGTTGTCTTTTATCCAGACAAAGGGAAGAGGACAGGATGGTGGTCACTATGTTCTTGAAGCTTCCGCCAACTCCAGGGAGCCATGTGACCCAAGGGCTTTAAAAAGTTCACAGACACAAGTAAGAAACACATCTGAATCCCTGCAGGATTTCCCTCTGTGACATGCTATGTTTGAAATTTGTTCGCTTTTATTAATTAAACATTACTGACTCTCTAATTCTCATACTTTATAGAGTGCTTGGAAACAGCTGGTTATTACATACAGCTAATTCTGTTGTGTTTCTTATGTGCATGAGGCAGTACTCTTGAATCAATAACTAAGAAAGCCCAGGCTTTGACCCAGAGCTCAAATTTCTGATTGGAAGAGTCTCATTATGGCCAAGGTTTCCCTGAAGGCTGAGCAAGTGACCTCTGCAGTCAGACAAGACCGAGGAGCGGATCATTTCCCAGAGTTCCCCTGGGGGTCTTTTTCTGGAACATACGGGCACGTCTCCGCCGGGCAGTGCTGCGCATAGCTCACTATCTCCAGGAATCTCACCCGTGCTCACCCAGGGAGGCCCGGCATCCCTGGATTACGTGCAAGCCTCTTTTTCTTAGGATGCAGTTTAAAAGCAAGTTGTTTGTGGCATGACAGAAAGAATGATCAAGTCCCCAAGGCTGACTGGGATGGCACCAGCTCATCAGCAGACTAAGGGAGTTCTTGGAAGCTCTATCTTATCACTCACTAGGGCTTTGAAAATGCCTGTTCCCAGGACTAAGTATATAAAAATGTGTTTCCTGCAACTGTACTTGTAGGCATGTGTTGCAACAGCATGATTCTGGAAGTTCTGATCAACTCAATTAAACATGAAGCAGAGCTGCATTGTGTATGAATTTTTCAAAACTCCTTCCATGTGTTGAACATTCAATAAATATTTGCTAAGTGAATGAACCATTGAAAGAGTGACTGGTGTTATTTTAAATCTAATCACTGTGGTATGGCCCCTCTGCCGCCTCCTCTGAGTCCCTGATTCTGGAATTTTCTCAAGAAGAATCTGGCCATGATTATATTTGGCAGCATAGGCTGGTTCCTTAGTGAAATTAGCTCTTCTTGTTGGATGACTCCCATCGCGGATCTGCTGTGTAATATGAGGATGGAGTCAGAAGAGCCCTAGACTCAGGATGAGATCAGCTGAAAAGTCACCAAGACAAGGACACTTCAGGGCCATGTGCAGACCACACACCACTCCTGAGAAAGGCCAGCCCCTCGGTGTCCCCAACAGACCTGAGTAGGTGGGTGACCACAGAGACCGGCGCCTACAAGAGCTGGTGGATCTGATTCCTGAGCTGTTCATCTGAGAAGAGAGAGCATGTTAGTGTCACTCACACTCAGCGTGTCCATCCCAGGCGCACTCAGCGTGTCCATCCCAGGCGCACTCAGCGTGTCCATCCCAGGCACACTCACATTGTGTCCATCTCAAGCACACTCAGCGTGTCCATCCCAGGCACACTCACATTGTGTCCATCTCAAGCACACTCAGCGTGTCCACCTCAGGCACACTCAGCGTGTCCATCCCAGGCACACTCAGCGTGTCCATCCAGGCACACTCAGCGTGTCCATCTCAAGCACACTCACATTGTGTCCATCTCAAGCACACTCAGCGTGTCCATCCAGGCACACTCAGCGTGTCCATCTCAAGCACACTCACATTGTGTCCATCTCAAGCACACTCAGCGTGTCCATCCAGGCACACTCAGCGTGTCCACCTCAGGCACACTCAGCGTGTCCATCCCAGGCACACTCAGCGTGTCCATCTCAGGCACACTCAGCGTGTCCACCTCAGGCACACTCATGGTGTCCATCCCAGGCACACTCATGGTGTCCATCCCAGGCACACTCAGCGTGTCCATCCAGGCACACTCAGCGTGTCCATCTCAAGCACACTCACATTGTGTCCATCTCAAGCACACTCAGCGTGTCCATCCCAGGCACACTCAGCGTGTCCATCCCAGGCACACTCACATTGTGTCCATCTCAAGCACACTCAGCATGTCCATCCCAGGTACACTCACATTGTGTCCATCTCAAGCACACTCAGCGTGTCCATCCCAGGCACACTCACATTGTGTCCATCTCAAGCAAACTCAAGCGTGTCCATACAAGGCACACTCAGCGTGTCCATCCAGGCACACTCATGGTGTCAATCCAGGCACACTCAGCGTGTCCATCTCAAGCACACTCAGCGTGTCCATCTCAAGCACACTCACGTTGTGTCCATCTCAAGCACACTCAGCGTGTCCATCTCAAGCACACTCACGTTGTGTCCACCTCAAGCACACTCAGCGTGTCCATCTCAAGCACACTCACGTTGTGTCCATCTCAAGCACACTCACGTTGTGTCCATCTCAAGCACACTCAGCGTGTCCATCTCAAGCACACTCACGTTGTGTCCACCTCAAGCACACTCAGCGTGTCCATCTCAAGCACACTCAGCGTGTCCATCTCAAGCACACTCACGTTGTGTCCATCTCAAGCACACTCAGCGTGTCCATCTCAAGCACACTCAGCGTGTCCATCTCAAGCACACTCAGCGTGTCCATCTCAAGCACACTCAGCGTGTCCATCTCAAGCACACTCAGCGTGTCCATCTCAAGCACACTCACGTTGTGTCCATCTCAAGCACACTCAGCATGTCCATCCCAGGTACACTCACATTGTGTCCATCTCAAGCACACTCAGCGTGTCCATCCCAGGCACACTCACATTGTGTCCATCTCAAGCACACTCAGCGTGTCCATCCCAGGCACACTCAGCGTGTCCATCCAGGCACACTCATGGTGTCCATCCAGGCACACTCAGCGTGTCCATCTCAAGCACACTCAGCGTGTCCATCTCAAGCACACTCACGTTGTGTCCATCTCAAGCACACTCAGCGTGTCCATCTCAAGCACACTCACGTTGTGTCCACCTCAAGCACACTCACGTTGTGTCCATCTCAAGCACACTCACGTTGTGTCCATCTCAAGCACACTCAGCGTGTCCATCTCAAGCACACTCACGTTGTGTCCATCTCAAGCACACTCAGCGTGTCCATCTCAAGCACACTCAGCGTGTCCATCTCAAGCACACTCACGTTGTGTCCACCTCAAGCACACTCACGTTGTGTCCACCTCAAGCACACTCACGTTGTGTCCACCTCAAGCACACTCAGCGTGTCCATCTCAAGCACACTCAGCGTGTCCATCTCAAGCACACTCAGCGTGTCCATCTCAAGCACACTCAGCGTGTCCATCTCAAGCACACTCACGTTGTGTCCATCTCAAGCACACTCAGCGTGTCCATCCAGGCACACTCAGCGTGTCCATCTCAAGCACACTCAGCGTGTCCATCTCAAGCACACTCAGCGTGTCCATCTCAAGCACACTCAGCGTGTCCATCTCAAGCACACTCATGGTGTCCATCTCAAGCACACTCAGCGTGTCCACCTCAAGCACACTCAGTGTTGCAGTCGCCTGCATTGTTGCTGATAAATGACCATCGGACTGCTTAAGGGGACAAGGGGTTTATTCTCTTACGATTATCTGGTTGCAGTTCTCAGTCCAGCTTGACAGGAGAGCTCATGCCAACACCAAGGCTGAGGGAATTGGCCACACCATCACCACATAACAGCTGAGAAAGGGGCAGTCCTTACTTGCCGGACCAGCATGTCTGGCCAGGTATACACAAGGATGCTAACTCTCTCAACCAGCTCTCTGTATTTCATTCCAGAGCCTAGTCCCACCTACCATGGCTGGGCCTTCCCCATCAGCTAGACAATCTCCTGCAGGTTTGCTCTGGGCTAAACTCAACCACTACTTCTCCACAAATGTGCCCAGAGCTCAAACCCTCAACAGTCAAGTTGACACCTGTGCTTAACTATGACACTCAGCATGTTCATGGAGTGACAGAGAAGGACAGAGGGTGGGGTGGGGGACACATGCCCACAGAGCACAGATCCTTCTTGGTGTCAGCCACGGGAGGAACCTCTGCAAACACCAGATCACAGGACTATGAAAATAGACGACTTAGAATTAAAATCACTTTGTGGTCAAATAGTCATAGCTTGTATGGTCGAAATTAACCACATTTTCAAAGGTAAGGTACAAATATTTTTTTAATTTTTAATTTACATGCAGCATTTAAAATAGTTCAAATCCTCCAAAGTTATGGAAATCACCAAGACTCAAACTAGTGAAATTTATGTGGTGCGAACATTTTCACATATCGGACAGTCCAATCGGGAGGACACTTTCATTACTTGGCAGAGTAGTGGACCACAGGAGCCCGGATCGAGTTACAGCACCTCACTCCTGGGGAGGACTCTCAGACGAAACAGTAAAGTCTGATCTTACACATGAATTTTGCAAAATGAAATATTTTCCAGACTCATAAACTTTAAAGTAATTATAATTTAAAATGTCTTTGTTAGTGTTTTAATTCAAAACTAATGATTTCAAGTTCTAAGAACTGGACATTATTTTTATCCTATTTATCTATCATTTATCCATCTATCTATAAACTATCTAATATCTAGTTTATTTATTTATTTATTTGCGCATGTGTTTTAGAGGACACTGTATCCCTGTGGAGGACTCAGGGTAACTCCAGGAGTCATCCTAGATTGTTCTACCTCCTTTTTTCTTTGCTCTGGATTTCCTGGGTACCGTCTTCCAGGGTTGGATTTGTAGGCTGCCATCATTTCCACCTAGAGTTTTTATATGAGAGCAGAGTTTTTCTCCCTGAGCCCTCTCTCCAGCCCCTAGTTATCTTTTATCTGTCGATTGTCTATCGTCGTCATCTGTCACAGATCATCTACTTATCCATCTACCTATCATTTCCCACTTATCATCTACCATCTTTCCACCTAGTCACCTGCCAATCTGTGTCCAGCATCTTCGTCTGTCCTCTGCACCGCACTGGCCTCTCTCTCCTCATTGCCCATCCCTTGAGCACAGTCCTGGGGACCCTCATCCCATTGCTCTGCCCCATTCACAGTAAACTTCTTTGAGAGTGGTTGCCTTTCTCTCATGCTCTTGAAAGTCTTTGCAAGCTATAGCTTTCAAGTGGGTGGTGCTGCAATCCCTTGGACCTGGTGACCTGCCCTCGTTTATTTGACACTCTGAGCAGGTGACTTGTAACACACTACTCCTTTCAACAGTTGTTTTTCATAACACCTAGAAAAAATGCAATGAATAATGGTCAAAAAAGGAACAGAGCCAAGAGAATTTGGTTTCATTGCATCTTGAATATCTAATTATATCATTAAATTTAAAAATTGTGAGGATTTCCCTTAACAGACATCTCAGAGGTAACGTCTGCATGGACTTCAGTATTAATTTTCACATGAAGCTAGAGTCCTTAGCACACAGAAGATTCTGGTCAAGGTTCAGCAATGTCCTGTTTCAAGGTGAACCCAGGATTCGCCGTGCTGTCCTCCTTTCTCTGAGTCTTTCACGTCCCTAACATTGGGTGGGGAAGCTCAGAACCGTCTGCAGAGACGACATACTTCCTGGAGCCTCCAATAGCAAATGTTTAACAGAAAATAAGCTGTATTTCTCAACATAGTTGAGAAAACTTCTGATGCCTTTATTTTTTTCCTGAGCCAGAGGCACTGGTAAGTGCTCTGTGACTTGTCACTTGAAAGGCATTTCCAAAGGGTGAAGCTAGAGACTTCATGCCAAGTAGGAAAAGTCAGGCACAGAAAGATGCACTGTGTATGGCTAACTCGTAAGTGGACTTTCAAGAAGCAGCATTCATGAAACAGACTAGAAAGTCAGTTTCAAGGCCAAGTGTGGGGAACAGAAACATGGGTAAAGATTGCAGCCCTCAGTTCAGTTGACCAAGCTCCAGGGTCTGGCACCCAGCTTGCAATGTGTTCTCTACTTCAATTCTGCAAGAGCGTTGCTATCCTCTCCCCAAAGAAGGGGAAAGTTATTGTAATTACAAACAAAACTGAGTAGCTATTGGCAACACATGCTGAAGCTTATATAAAACAAGTAGCTCTTAAGAATGCAATTGATACAGCATTGCAGCAAAGCCCAGTACAGTTGCTTCACACAAAAAATGAAAGACCCTGGCTTCAGAACAGAGAACAATTAATCTGAGAAAAAAATGCTCTGCATGAGAGCATCACTGCTTGGATCTGAAGCACATGCAAGTTGCAGCCTGGCAGACTGGACAGCACACAGGTAACTCCGGCACCAGATAGGAAAAGAATCAAAAAGAGAAGCATAAGCATTGCTTAAAAGGAAAGACAGACTGTGGGAAGCTGCTGGCTCACTACACCCAAGACCTTGGAGAACACTGTACTTGAAAGCTTATGGCAGGACAAGGGCGTCCCAGACTTACGAGGCAGGTAAGCTCAGACCTGCACAGAACACTCCACGCCAGGCAGTCCGCAGGGCCACCAGAAGCCAAGGCGGCCTAATGCTGCGGGAAACCTGGAGATGTTTGTCTCAGGTGCCATCTTAAAGTACTACAGATTCTCTTGTGCCAAACCTTACATGTTCAGGAACTATGGCTTGGTTTTCTTGAATTCCAGGGACATTTACATCTTCCTAAATGTTTCCTTTTTATAATTAAAATGAGACAAAGAGGGTGGGGTGCAGGCTGTAACTCAGCGGGTAGATGCTTGTCCAGCATGCGCAGGACTGACTTCCATCCCTAGCTCCACCTAAAAAGATGTGGTGGTACTGTCCTGTGACATCATCGCCCAGGAGGAAGAGGCAGGAAGTTCAGGAAGATCAGGAGTCCAAGGACATCCTTGGTTACATAGGGAGTTCAAGACCAGCCTGGGATATCTAAATGAGAGAGAGAGAGAGAGACAGAGACAGAGAAAGAGAAAGGGAGAGAGAGAGCAGCAGAAGAACCATGCTGTAGGTCTGCTGCTGACATACAGGGTAGAACCTCGGAAGCTCAGCAAGATGCTATGGGGACATTGTGCTAATTGCGGGGCCAGTGTCTTCAAAGGAAGTCAGCATGTTGGAGGCCTGGAGATAAGGCAGTCTTCACTCTGTGGTGCCCCAGCCCCTATGGAGCCCAGCGTGCATGTGGCTGACAAGTTGGGACAGCTTTGTGGGCTTGTCTGGGGCTGAGGTCACCAGACAACAGCAGTCAGTGGTGAAGAGCTGCAGGTGACACGTGGGCACAGTCGCACATAGGTACTTATTTGTCTTTCCAGATAGTCTACTTCAAATGCCGCATAGTTCAGGAGCGACTTGTTCCTACATGACTCACAACACTTTGTCCCACCTTTGATTATGAGCTGATGGGACGCTGCTTTAGATGAGAGGAGAGAGAGAGAGGAAGGAGGGGCGGGGGTCAGGCACCGGAGGTACAGGCAAGTTCAAAGCAAGAAGCAGAGGGATGGGCTGGCTCCAGTGTTTCAGAATCCTATTTATCTCCTTAGCTACTGTTGGCGCTCAGTCATGTATTCTTACAATGTGTTAATCCACGTTCTTGTTTAATTCAGCCGGGTTAAATGCAAAATATCGAGGTCACCCCCTGTGAAGTCACCCACATTGTCAGCTTCTCACCAATTTACTTCCACAAACACTGTTAGAAATTTTGCTTACATATGCATGGTGTGCCTTTTGTCCCTTACAGTTCCTCTGTAACAAGAGCGAACGTGTCTGTCGTAAGCATGGGTGAGTTTACATCACCTTAACGAGGGAGACAGACTGCTCACAGCCTGCTGCAGGCCTGAAGGCTGTAGGAAACTGCCCCCCTTCCATTTTTGAATGGTTCTATTTTTGTGTGAAATATGAGGTGGGAGATACACAAGCTAACCCTGTAGCTAACAGTTATTGCGACAAGAACAAAATGCACACCAGGCACTCCATTAGTTATAATAATTACAAAATACCAGGGCTACCCATTTCAGTGACAGGTCAATTTTATATGTGATTATGTTTATATTACTAACATTTAAATCTGCTGCCTTAAATAGTGTCCCTGGCAAGCTGTAGTGATGGCTCAGGGGTTAATACTCCATCTCCAAACCAGAAGGGCCTGGGTTCAGATCCCAGGTCCCACATAAAAACTCCAGACAGAAACGGAGGCCTGCACTTCCAGCCCTGTTGGGCAGAGCCTGGGAAATCCCAGAGTGAAGCAAAAAGTAGGTAGAAGCAATCCAGAATGATTCCCGAAATCACTTTTGGTCCTTCACAGAGACATACAGTACCCTCTGACATACAGACAGACATACAGTGCCTTCTGACACACACACACACACACACACACACACACACACACAAATAAATAAATAAATAAATAAATAAAGTTAACTAACATATCAAAAGTGTTTTTTCTAAATAGCGTCTTTCCTTTTATGAATTCTAGCTGCAGGTGATTGTATTTTACTTTAATAAGTGAAAATAAGCTCATGAAGACCCTGTTGTAGTGCATGTATTTGAATAATAATGTACACATTGCACAATATGCAACGGCGTGTTTAGCAATTAGGAGCAATGACATTGCATTTGCTCTAAGGTTGGCAGCAGGTCCAGGCTGGGCTCATGCTGTCACTCTTAAGGCAGGTGGCTGTAAACCTTCTGTCTTGTTAACCTGTGATCCAAGTGTGATCACAGGCGAGTGCCCTGCCTTTCCCAAGACACAGGCAGCGACTGTGTGTGGGCCTAGCTGGTGCACTTGGAGCCCAGAAACGACGTGAGAGCACCGAGTACTGATGTCGCAGCCTACTTTCCTTTAGCCGCTATGTGGGCACTGAGGACGTGGGGACATTGCCATTCCTGTGAGAGTGATGGTCAAAAGCTAGAGCCCGACACGTGTGCCGCTCTACCTCTGACTTGGACGCGAGTCCAGGCAGCTCCCGTGGCCACAGCCTCCTGCAGCCACAGCCCTCCTGCTTCAGCCCAGGTCACACTGGGCTCCGCATCCACACCCAGCTCACGCCTGTCCTTGCCCTCTCCTGGCGCCTAACTCTGTGTGTCACTGGGGTGGGGGATGAGGAAGGCACAGCATTAGGTGGGAGACAAGCGCCCTTGGTGGGCCGACTGAACAGAAGCAGGCTGAGAACAGTGCGCAGGAAGATCAGCAGGACGGAAACCTGCCCAGCAGCTCACTGGCTTCTTGTGTCCCAGAGGCAGGAAGGACAGGCTGGGACAGACGTGTTTCCAGCTGCAGAGAAAGCCATGTGTCTCGTGAACATGGGCTTGGCCGGCTGGCTTTGTGATTGCAAGGTGATCCTGAAGAAGCTTCTAGACTTCCATGAGATTTTACAACTGCCACACCTACTCCTTGGGGATCAATCAAACCTCAACCGCGCCAAAAACAAACAAAAGCAAAAACACTGTCCAATATGCTCTGGAAATCCAGCTCTGCTGAGATTGTTCCAGAAAGCTGCGTGTCTGAAAGTCTCTGGCACCCCCTGCCACTCCGGGTCTGCATAGCACCTCCAGCTCTCCATAGACAAGGGAAATGCATTAGAGCCAGTCATTCGGCTTCGAACGAGAAAGGTTGAAATGGTGCTGCCAAGCAAAGAATCACAACAGGAACCCACTGTCCTGCAGAGCCTCAGCTAGGGAAGCATGTTGCCTGGGTAAGGGAGGGTCGCTCGCTGTTCCAGGCCCCCACGGGAAGGCCTGACTGTGGAGCTCGCACACGGAGCGTGAACAGCGTCAGGTCAGACACCAGCACCATCCAGTTGGGCAAGGCCTGGACACAGCGGGTGTCCATCTCACCCCGAGCTTAGGTGTTGGTGTGGAGATGTTCTGGAGTCCAGAGGGTTCAGAATGCTCAAACATCTGCTTGCCAGCATCCAGCACGCTGCACTCCCTGTGAAGACAGCAGCTCCCTGAATTACCTCAGCTGGGGGAAAGCACCATCCTCTGGGGAGACTATGGATCTGCCTGTGTTTGACCAACCAGCATCTCTTCCACAGTAGCTAAACAAATGCCCTAAATAAGGAGACTGCAGGTGTACTTTGTGAAGATTACAGAGGAGTTTACATGGTGCCACATCTCACGCAATGTGTGTGCGGTGGTCATGGTGACCACTGTGGCGGGTGGTCTGTTGTGTGCCATCACACAGATGATCTGGCGTGGTCAGCCCAGCACGGAGGCCAGCAGGTGGGGCTCAACCACAGAAGGCTGAGGTGAGACATGGGCCATTCTTTGCCACAGGATGGTGGTCCTGAAACAGGACACGTGCATGATGTGTGGGTCCTACACTGAGGCTTCTGTGGGGGGGATTCAGTGGAGCTCAGACTGAGATCGAAGAGTTATGTCACGAATTCTGTCAGCTACTAATTATCACAGCAAAGGCAAGCAAGCAATCTAGTAAAATAACCTAGAGGTTCTTATGACTGAATCAGACCATGGAAACAACTGACCCCTCCTTGAGCTCCGCTCCTCAGAGCCGCGGGAGGGCTCAGGAATGGAACGGCTACAACTTGCAGAGCCTTTGAGGAAAGAGCATGAAGTTGTGAGTCAGAGTCAGCCTCACGGCCGCGAAGGTCCGTGTTCACGCAGGGCCTCAGACGCATTAGTTCCAGGAAGAGATGGGCAGCCTGTGTGAGCCGTATTCCAAGCAGACGATTAGTGCCTCCTACTCCAAGTTCACACTGTGGCCATTCAAATGTGCTTCTGAGAGACCCAAGGAAGGTCTGTGTGGTGGTCAGGTCCTGAATGGACACAGCTAAAAGGCGAGAGAGGACACCTTGGCCTCTGTCCCCCGACCCTGCTGAGCCTGACACAGATACCTGGGCACAAACACCATCACAAGTTCTCTAAGCACAAGGCTCCCAAACGTTCTTATCACCAGCACCTCAACCAGCTTGAACGGGTGGTCCTGTCAGGGTCCCTTCGCCTCCTGCAGTGGGCAGCACAGGAGCAATTCCTTGGCTTCAATCCTCTGATGACTTATGAGGAGGATTCTGTCTGATTTCAAGAGTTTCAATGGCGGTCCTGCCACCCGCCCGTGTGTCCCTGAGGTCACAAGGACAGGTCATAGCAACAGAGAGGGCCCGGGATTCACAGTGTGGCCCAGCTGTGCAACAGAACAATTCCGCACTTCTCTCCAAACTGACCACAAAGATGCTTTCTCACCTTGGGAGATTCTGGATTCATCTGTTCCTCCTCCTAGCTGATTCTAGCTTCAGGTAGACATTCGGGGGACAATCACACTTTAAAACATAGTACTAATAATATTAAGGTTTTAAGGTGCGGGCATCTTGAGAGGACAGTTGCCTTCAGAAACATAAGGAAGCCATGTGCAATCAGCCCAGCTCTCCTGGGGCCTAAGCAATCTTTCCACATGAGAGAGCACAGAGGAAGGTTTCCCTGGCCAGAGATGGAAATTGAAGTGTGTGTGTCGGGGGTACAGGACAAAGGGGCCAAGGCGATTTGGGCACCTGAGCATTGACAGCAGATGGGAGATGTGACAGAGACTAAGGGGGTGGGAGCGAAGAATGCCCTGTATCCCTCTCTCTGAGGGGAGCCTCTTCCTACCCCTATGCGTTCCCTTCTCTTCCCTATTTCTACTGTGCTATGCTATGAGCCCAAAGCTTTCATTCTGCACCTTGAACTTAGTGCATTACCCCAGAGGTATATGGCTTGGGCCTCCAAGGCAGGATGGGTTTCCGTGTGTGGTTCATTTCACATTCAGACCCACTGTTGAGGGCAGGGATCCCTCACCCATCAGCTCTAGGCACTAGTGCCTCGCTGGACTTGGCTGGCTGGGAGTCAGTGGGAGGTTACAGCCTCCACGTCCACGTTCTTCTGTCCACAATCAGAGCAAGATTGACTTTCTTGTCTTTAAATTACCAGAATGCTCCTGTAGTTTCTGCATTTCTGTAATGGAGTTGGTGAAGCAGCTCTGTGGGTTTTTCTCCTCTAAGATCTTCACCGTAAGTTTCTTTCTTATACCCAGCTCTTCTGTCCTAGAACATGCAGCCTAGTCTTTGTCTTTCTCTTCCGGTGCCACCGCAGCTGACTCTCCTGAAGACCCCAGGGGAGCTTGATGGATCGAAGAATCTGCAAGAAGTCTACAAGTACCAGTGGTGTGGATTATGAGTGCTAGACTTCAAGTCACAGAATCCATAGACACTCAGGCCTCTGATCTTTCAAAGATAATCACAGCTGGATACATTTTAGGAAATACTTATTTGTTAAGAAAGAAGAAGAGAGAAAAAGGGAAAAATAATCAAAACAGTCAGATTGCAGTGTACTTCTGTGTGGCTTGTAGAAGAGGCAGCTTGTCCACTTCATGGTCAGACCTGCTGTTGAGAACAGAGTCCTCTTTGGGAACGACAGTTTTTCGAAGTCGACTTCCTCCTTCTACCAGGTGGACTCTAGGAATTGAACTCAACAGGTTTGTGCACAAGTAAGTTTTCCCACTAACCCATCTCATCAGCTTCATCACTTAACACAATGCTGGACACTTTGTACAACCATTGCTTTACCCAGCAAGAAAAAAGGTTATATTACTCAGTCTCCACGTGTTGCATACACACTACATATTTCACTGCAAATATTTAAAATGAGGACCTAGGTTGGGGCTAGCATGCCAGTGGCTCTACTTTGGTAGTATTTGCAGGCTCTCGGCGCTTGCTGGCAAAGGGCACATCCAGCCTGAGCTGGCTGGAGTGTGAGGGGAGAGCAGGCTTGGCATCCGCTTCCGGCCCTGGGGTCTGGAGCCACCAGCAGCTGCCCATGGGCTCCTCCTTGCCTAGCCCGAGGGTCTCTGCACACAGCCACCTGCCAGCTGAAGTCTGAGCAGAGCCCCATTCCCCACATGACCTGTGCTGGAGCCGAGCTGGTCAGGCTTTGGGTGAGTTGCTGATGTCGCTCCGCTGGTGAGTCACGCTGTCACACGTTCCTTACAAAGAAGGGAAATGGGTCTTGCAGCGTCTTTACAGACAAAATGCTCCTCAGGAAGTGAAGCGACTTCCTCAGGCGGAATCTTGCAAGCATTAGTGTGACGCATATTCATGGAGTGATAATTTGAAGTGCTTCCGATCCGTACTATTTGCATTTTACTCTGAACTTCTTAAAGCATCGAGACATTTCTGTTCCCAGGAAAGATCTGCACTAGGGCTTCTGAGATTCTCTCAGAGCTCATCACTCTCTTCCTGAGGGGCAGCGTCTCCAAGCTCTGGTCTTACCCACAAAGCTAAACTAGAAACCCTCCAAGTCACTTGCCAATGTGACTTCACATTGTGAAGGACAATGTGTCCTTCACAAAGACAAAACTCGATTTAGACACAAGTGTTGGGAGTACCCTTCTCTACAGGAATGGAATGGTGCATGCCACATAGAAGAAAACATTAGCGCATTTATTCATGCTCCTGCCTGAGTGCAATGGTGGACATGCCCCAGGCGCTCACTGAGCAGGGGACAGCTGTGGCCAGTCTCAGCCCAGAGCTGCCTGAGCTGCAGCCGACACCATGCCTTTGCTCTTGCAACCCCTTGCCACATCCCAGCTATCACTTGGAAGAGATCTGAGAGGCACCCGTAATGAATTAAGTGCAACACACCTGCAGACCTTTGGGGAAGCACACACCTTTAATTTCAATACTGAGCTCTCAAAAACCACAGGATTGTTGGGCAATCAATACCACTGTCGTTCCGGATTCCCGAAACGGGCTTCAGCCAAGCACGTCTGTCCTAGGGGAGAGAAGCCACGTTCTCAGCTTTCCTGCGGGCTTGCGGGAAGAAGGTACTGTCACTCTCTGGAATACTCGACTCTGCCATGAAGCCTGTGGGCTCCATGTCTTCTTCCACAGGGCATCTAGAGAGAAATTGGAGTTTCTCTGTTCTCCATGAGAGTCGACTGGGTGTCACTCCGGGCACTGGGGAGGGCATCGCCAGGCAAGAATTTTAAAAAAACTTTTTCGTTTTTAAATATTTTTGTTTGATCTAATATTACTATTATAGAAATTGTTACTTGATCAAATCCTGTAAAGACATTGTGCATGACTGTGATAACCTGGGCTCTCACTGATCAAGTAATCCCAGAATGCCAGACCCAAGTAGGGCGCATATTTCTATGTGTTCATTTCTGCAGGGTTGTTTGGGAAGGGGGTCAATTAGTTCTTCTTACCAAAGCTGCCCAAAGACTCAGAAACGTCAAATCCATCAAGAAATCTAAGGAAGTGCAGCACCGAGTCAACACACAGCCCCTGGTCACCACGTGCAGAGCACGTGCTCTCATGCTGTTGCACAGAGCTGCAGGGATACCTCAGAATCACTGCGGATGCAGCAACTAGGCCACAAGTCTGACCCTTGGGGTCAGCCATGCTGACATGGGACATGATGGGCAACCTGCCCTTTGAGTAGCAGTTGGATATGTCTGTAAGCAAGTGGTCCCTTCACAGGGCTGTGTCAGCCTAGGATAGGACGACACTGGAGGAAGCTGAGGCGACCTGCAAGACATAGTGTGCATGTGATCCGAGCCATTTATTAGTGAGACCATTTGTCCTCAAGATGCCTAAGAATACTCCAAAAGGACACAAGAGGGTCACAGAGGACGCAGGGAGAGTGGCCCTGGTAGTGTTGGGAGGAAAGAAAGGTCAATTGAAGTCAGGGTGACTCTGAGGTTGACATTTTTGACATAGAACTCAGAAGAAGACAACAGCAGACTAAACATGCTTAATTCCATGAACAGTACTTTCAAAATTACTTTGAAAATACAGGACTTCTTGTCTCTCATAAGCTTTGATCATTTCCAGAGAGAAGAGGCTCAGCGTCCATGGTCATCGTGCAAAACGAGAAGCATTAGTGAAGCCCTTGGCCCTGGCTGTTCGCTCTCAGCTCGCTGGGCAGGCTGTACTTTGACCTTCCAAGTTTGTGTTCTGCTTTGGGACAAGAGCAGGATTTCCTTAGGGCTGCAAGGCTGTCTCCAATGCATAGTGCACTGTCCCGAGGCTCGTGAACCGGCCTGTGCGTCTAGTCACAGCACAGTGGGCCCAGCCGGCCGTGCTGTGCCCGCTCCTCGGGTCCACTTACAGTGCTCACTCACAAGCCATGAGTGGACTCACGGCTTCCCGCTTGCGTGGCTGCTCGTGTGGCCACTGCCTCAAGGGAGCAAGGCAGGCTCAGGAGCCGCAGAGCGAGGCCAGCAAGGCAGAAGCTGTGGGCTCTTGTAAGTAATGATGGCGGTGACGGGCACTTACCTCTTCTGTTCACCCCGGCCAGACTACCAGGCCCGACCCTTACTCAGAGGAGTATCCTGAAGATGCTCCTGGAGTTGTGACGAGTAACTGACGACCCAGGTGTCCAGCAGAGTAACGACCTAGGTGTCCAGCAGAGGAATGCCTAGGGAAAAGTGCTACATAGACAGAGGACAGAGCAAAGTTCTGTTGCTTCCGGGAAAAAGGATGCCACGTGCCCAACCGTCCAGCATACTGCTGCGTTATTCAGAAAGGCACCTAAGTGTAGATGGGCACCAGCCACAGGCACCAGCGTCTCAGCATGAGAACCTTGCACAGGGAGAGCGCAGCAGCAATCCACATCTGGGGTTAGGAGAAGTCGTCATGTCGGGCGGTGCTGCCTCCAGCAAATCCCTAGTGTATCAGCTTGCTGTGAATATTAAGATAGGAAGTACCCTTTCCCCAGAAATGCCCACGTGAAAATCTCTCCCCACTCTCTGCCCTTTGGCCCATCTCTTCATGAAGCCACGCACCACATGAAACCCGGTGGGGGAAGGCGGACAGGAGCCGAGCCCAGCTTGCTGACCCAGCGGAGGGCAGCGCTGTGGGCACACCCCCGAGTACTTACAGTGCAGTAAGGATGTGACCTGTGCCCGGCACTTGGTGATCTCTCAGCAGAGAGACACGAGGATGGGGTAGAAGGAGACGGTGGCCTGTGTGACATGAGGTGCAGCTGTTTTCCATCAGGAAAGGACATGGAGTCAGGCAGGGGATTAATTGCCGTCAGTGACTGAGTTTTCTAGAATTTGGTACCATCATGTGAAGCCCAGAACAAAGCAAACACAGGCTTCAGTCTGTCTGACCTCAGCAAGTGTCCTTATAGCCACGCCCCCAAGATACGGAGCATGAGCAGCTGTCCCTGCAGAAGCTGCCCTCCACGGCCAGCCAGCCTTGGTCCTCACCGGTGTCCCCCCACCTCTCAGCCCCAGCACACCTGAGAGGCAATGAATGCCTGCCACCTTCTCCATGCATGCAGTCCTGAGCTGGACAGCCCGCTGCACGGAAACCCAGCTTACGGTGTCCGTGCCCGCAGTACTGACCACAGTGCCAAGAGTGACATTGGTTCAGAGGTTCACCAGGCTCCAGGCCCTGTGGATGGGAGTCCCCCAGGGCTGCAGGTGCAGCCTGGGGTGGGGGCTGCATCTTCACACTAGACACCAGGGAACAGTCAGCTGTGCCAGCTCTGCTGACTCCTCTCCTGGCTTTGGTCAGGTGCTCTTGGAAGTCCAGGGCTTTGCAGGGCAGCTGTGTAGGCTGCAGTATAGCTGTGTCCCTGGTTCCCGGACATGAGCCCCACACATCTGTGTCTCCAGGAACTGCTTTGGGCCGGGCCCGAGATGGCTTCCCAATGCAGCTTATTACCGAATCCCGTTTGCTGCAAGCCTCCATTATCTGGTTTGTGTGATGCTAAATAATGGGAAACGTATTAAGTATTCAAAATATTCTGTTTACTCGGGTGAATGCAATGAAATCAATAGCAGTTGCTACTCAGAAATCTGGGAAAGTGATTTTCTGGAAAGGATTCTAAAATATTTTAGCAACTCAGGGGGTGGGGTGCTGTCAGGCTGATTGTCGATAAAGTAAGGGTCAATTACAGAGCGACTACAGTCTAAATTAATGCCACATGCTGGCACGTTTGGGCCACTCAGCACACATCTGTTTCTAAGAGGACTCGACATTGAACCTGGGGTCTGTTTTGCTTTTCCAGTGTGGACTTGTGGGGGAGCTGCCGCCGGAGGACAGTTGTGGGAAGGCAAGTTTGGAAATTACAGATTCAGCGCCTGGCTCGTATTTCCACCATGTGGCTATGGGAGGTCAGTGGGCTTGGCCCGTGAGACCGGTTTTGCCTCTATCTCAGACCAGGAGGTGCCCTGCATACCACCTTGTAGTTTCCCTCGGGTCCTGCAAACCAACCAGACCACCTGTCCAAGGTCAGCACCAGGACCCAGCTCTGTGGCCTCTTGCCCTAGTCCACGCACTTAGCAGGGTGAGGGGAGGGGAGGCAAGATGGTGCAAGGCGCTCCCAGAATGCAAATGTCCCCTGTCAGCTCAGGGAAGGCATCTCCTCGGGACAGGGCAAGGGGGCGAAAAGTCTCCACATCTTGGTGTGAAACACTGCGTACGGAGGAACGCACTCGGTCGTGCACAGTGCACAGAAAGGGGACACTTTGGAGCCGAGCACATGCCCTTCACAGGACTCCTCGGAGAGGGCACCCAAGACCCTCCCTAGACCAGAGCGCTAGGTCCTGGGACCCCAGCCACCGCAGCTTGCAGTCTGGCAAGCAGTAACCTCTGTGCTGATTTGTTGGCTGCAGAGAAGCCGCAGGGCGAACCAGTCAGCTGGCCTGCGTGACTCTCTTTCTGGTTTTGGGTTCCTTTCTTCTTTTCTTCTCTTAATAAACCTCGCAGGTCTCTTTCTTGAGCAGGACAGGGTGTTCACCCATAAGGATGAGTCCCACAAGCGTTAGATACATTTCAATTTAAAAACTGTGGAATTATTTTGGTCAGCATTGAATTTAGCAGAATACAGCACGTGTAAACGTGAATACAGATCTAATGCAGAGATCTGACACACGCTTTCCCTGGCCAGAAAGAAGCAACATGCCGAGTCCTGGGCTTCTTGCTTTGGTTGTTTTGCTACATGATCACCCCAGAATATATGTGGAGCTCAGTTTGCTCTTGTTTTGAGTTCTGTGGACGTCAGCGCCTGCGCAGGCTTTACTGAGTCTTTCGTTTAGTTTGGCTTTAGGGTCTACAGCGGTGAGCCTGCAGCGGGCGGCTGGTTGGCAGAACGCAGTCATTTCTTTGTGTTGATTGGTTATTTCACGTAGAATAGTGAGCGTGAAGACGCAGGTTGCACCCCAGAGGGTTCAGCAGGAGCCTCAGCATGGGCTGTCATCGAGGTGCACTGCACCCCAGTCCGGAAGGTGACCCTGTGCGTGACTTCTCCAGGCCTGGGGGGGGCAAGGGCTGCCTGGGTCACTCTTCCAGGAAGGCCCCCGGGTGCCTCATGCATTCGTGTGTTCTCGGGCAAATTCTTCACACACTTTGGCCGGGGCTTTTCTACTAATTTTGAGTTGACAGCCTTCCACTTTTTCAAACTCTTTGAACGGTCTTTTGGGAAAAAAAAAGCATAATTGATGTAGTCAATTTATCCATTGCTTCCTTAATTCTCTGGAAGTTTCTGAACATCACAGTCACCTCGGGGTCTGGTAGGCAGCTGTCTGCTGATGCGCTTGGCATCTTGGGACCTCGGCTTGGTGTTTGCTACCAGTTGCGTGACTTCCCTCACAGCCCTCCCACGGGGCTGTAAATTCTCTCTCAGCTTACCTTTACATCCTTAACGCAATTTTGTCATTTTATTCCTCAAAACTTAGTATATTTTTACTTTAGTTTCTAGGAGGCTAATATTTTGGTTGATATTACAAAAGATACCTTTTATAAAATAAACCTAAGTTTGCTACCAAGACGTAACAGATGATGTACTTAGTTTCAAATCTGTTGCTGTAATAAATAACAAGTTAAGGGAGGGAGTTATTCACTATTGCAGTTTGAATGTGAGTTGCCATTCATACGCTCATGCGTTTGAATCCTTTGTCTGTTTGGGAAGGTCCCGGCAACTTCAGGAAGTTGAGCCTTGCTGGAGGAAGGTACTTCACAGGGGGTGGGCCTCGAGGTTGGGTAGCCCCACCCTGCTTCTGCTAGCAGTCAGTCCTTGAAGTCTGAAGCTAGCTCTCTCTGCTCTGTGACCTCCGCAGTGACTGAGCCTTCTCTAGGCTCTGCCAGCCAGCCAGGCCTCTTCCGCATAATGGCCTGCATCTCCCTCTGGAACCATCAGCCAGATGAATCTCCCTTTCTCCCCTTAAATTGCTCGAGGCTGAGTGTGGTCTCACAGCAGCAGAAAGTCTTCTGCAAGCTTGTCAGAGGTACGCCGTAACTAAATAATTCCTCATAGGTGTACATAAAGGGTCGGCTCTGAGATGTCAAGTTGACAGTGAGAGCTGATGTAATATGTACATTGATCTTACAGCTAGAAAGCTTCAACTATCAGAACATATCATCTATATTTTATTTTAGAATTTCTCTATAGAAAATAACATCATCTGTGATCAAGGACAAGTTTGATTTTTCTTCTTCTCAAAGTTTATCACTTTGCTTATCTTTATACAGCAGAATTGTTAATTGTGTGAATTTTGTGAAGCCTGTGCTGTTTTCTTCTAAAAACATGTTTAATCTTCTTTCAGGCAATTATGTCTGCAGTGATAGCTCTGGCCCTACTGTGAGCTTCTTGGCAAGCTGGCTGCCCAGCTCCTCTTCAGCCCAACATGTCCAGGTAGCCTTGACGGTCCCACTGTGTGCCAGTCCAGTCAGTGTCGGGCCCACACCCCACCTCTCCATGGCCTGTCTCTACCTTCCAATGTTTTTGGTCCTACTTTCATAATGGGGTCTTGGAAACAGTGGGGCACAGCTGTCTGCCGTGAACCTTCTTCAGGAAGCAGGATGAGTGACAGAAGCCCCTGGTTTTAGCATTCAGCCCCCTCCCATAGTCATGGAGGTTATTGTCAAAATATTTTTAGATATATTGAAACTTCAGTGAAATTCTTACACCGTTTTTTCACGGGCTGGGCACAGGCCACAGTAAGCTTCGCCATAGTTAGTAGGCAGCAGGACATAAAAAGAGGTCTATCTGCAGAGCCGACTTGTTGGGAGCTCAGGAGGTTGGCTGCCCTGCCCAGACAGGACGCTGAGGGAGGGCCTTCCTCACCAAGTCCAAGAACGACCTGCAGGCAGCAGACATTCATCCTGAGACAGGTGACGAGGCAGCTTGGGGTGCAGGGTGCATGGTGTTGGGAAGACATGCAGATATGGCATTTGATTAGCAGAAACCTGGGGGCAGGTTAGACCCAGTGAGACACCTGTCCCTGGAGACTTGGCCAGCATGTTGTGACAGGAAGACCCGCCTCTGCCACAGCTTTCCCTCCTGCTCATCAGTACCACCTCAATCCTTAGTTCCAGAAAAGTGTAGAGACCGGATCTCCCGTGGCCAGATTTAAGGAAGTGAAGTAAAGCCAAGCTGCTACCCAGAAAGCAAGCTTAGGGGCCGCTGTAATGATCAGCCCAGGCCAGTCAAGGGTCTTTTGGATGCCTGAAAAAACCAATTGCAGAAGTCTCTTGAAAGTGGAGGTGCTCTCAACAAAAAATCCAATTCAGGGAAAAAAAGATCCATTAACTGAAGACCGCCATAAACTTCAGAGAAATCACATTACTGTGCAGTGCAGTTGCTGTGGCCAATCTTCTGTATGTCCAGTGGGAAAGCATTCTCCCATGAATGTACAGTCTGATTCACGTGCAGACTCTCACTTCCACTATTAAAGCTTCTTAGTGCTGTCACTAAAACAGCCTGTGTAATGCTTGTCTAATTTGTATTTATTGATCGATGTGAGGTTAGTTGTTGGGAATAGTCCAACTCATACATGTTTTTCCCTTTAGCTTCGGTCATCAATCAACCCACTGTCACTTCTGTGAAGCTGAATGTCTTTGGCACATGGAACCCCAGGAGCAGCTCTCTGCCCATGGCAGATTCCAACAACGACCTGTTTCTCTCATCAGCTGGACAAGACATGAGCTGTCACCTCTCCGGCTGCAGCATTATGCACTCTTTGCAGTTTTGACTAGATTGCAACTTAGGTTACATTCACTCCATGCTTTAAAGGCGTATCATGTGGATACACCACAGGTCTGCAGGTGTGTCTTGCTGTCCACAGAGAGGACACTCCATTTGTCACCTGGTTTTCCTCCATGTCAGGCAGCCTAAGGGACTGAAGGAAAAGCACAGCCCCAGAAAGTGAGCCGCACTTTGAAGTGCAAACTTAACGTCATTAGTTAAACAAAACATTCACTGTGCTGAATTTCGGCAAAGATGCACGCAGACTGCAACCCTCTCCCACGTGCCTGGCCATCACCTGCACTGAGCAACCCGCGACTTAACCCTGCGCTAGGCTCCTGCCTCTTTCCTAAACTCCGAGCCCTGGCATCTCATGAAGTAACGCTCTGGCTTTGTTCTGTTTCTGCTCTTCCGTCCTATTTTCCCTGAGTCTGTGCTCAAGAATGAATCAAACTCATGTGCTGTGCTTAGTACAGCTCTCCCCCCCCCGCATGATCGTATCCTCCAGAAACTGTGGCTCTCTTCTCCTCACACTTCTCGTCATCCTTTCCTCTTAATGCCTGAATCCCAGTACTTCCTGTCTTGTGGACCCTCAAGCCTGAATCATCTATCCCATTTAGTCTTAGTCGATCTTGGTCACAACAAATATAACTAATAAAGGGACAGTTATCATAACAAGAAAAATCAAAGGTTAACCAAAAAAAAAAAAAGGAAGAGAGGGGGAAGGGAGAAAGGAATTAGAAGGGAAGAGGAAAGGAAGGCAGCAAAGAAAGAAGAAGGACAGAAGAGCATGGAGCAAAGCCTAATTGTGCACTAAGCTTCACACCCACAACAGCTCGGGACTGTGCTTCCTCAGGGTTGTGCTCCCTCAGCAGTCAGGGCTGTGCTCCCTCGGGGCTGTGCTCCCTCAGCAGTCAGGGCTGTGCTCCCTCGGGGCTGTGCTCCCTCAGCAGTCAGGGCTGTGCTCCCTCGGGGCTGTGCTCCCTCAGCAGTCAGGGCTGTGCTCCCTCGGGGCTGTGCTCCCTCAGCAGTCAGGGCTGTGCTCCCTCGGGGCTGTGCTCCCTCAGCAGTCAGGGCTGTGCTCCCTCAGCAGCTCGGGCTGTGCTCCTACCCTTCTTCAGGTTTCTTCAAACCCACAAGCAGCTCAGGACCTGTGCTTCCCTCCCTTCTCCAAGTTTCCTTTGTCAGGTATTTTGTCGCAGCAATCAGAAAACTAACAACATGAAAAATTGGTTCCCGGAAGTAGAACTGTGGCTGTGATAAACTTGACCGTGTGGTTCAAAGTCCTCTGGGACTAGGGAAGAGATTGGAACTTGGAACTAGAAAGTCTCTAGAATGCGGTAAGCAGATCTTAGTGGGCCATTAGGACTGGAATTCAGAAGACCAGAATGAAGAGAGAGAGAAAAGGCAGTGGATTCCTGCCTCATAAAGCTTCAGGGAACAAGGACTGCACCGGGAACGTGGCTGGAGGTCATTTGGGTGATATTCTGGAAAAGACTCTGTCTTCATTCCATCTGTGTCCTAAGGGGAGGCTGAGCACAGGAAAGATGAACCGGCTCATTTGACAGAGAAAATTTCAAGTTGGGGCAACAGATCTCTTATGTCACTGCTCACTGCTTCAAACTGATCTACAGTGAGACTAAGAGAAAAAAAAAATGAAGCAGAAAGGTAAGAGTGAAGTTCAGTGAGGAAAGGTATGTGAGCAAGCTCAAAGATTTGAGCAAGAGTGATACAGACAAGAAGCATCTGTGATTGTTAGAGAGACAGCACCATTAAGGAGAAACGGCATTCTGCACTGAGACAGCAGGAAAGGTGTCCTGAACGTGACATCCAGGTTCACTTGAAAGAGAGAATCTAAATTGGGACTGCACTCAAGGTACTCCCTGCTCAATTCCATCTCGGAACCTGTTCCCACAGCCAGCATGCAAAGGCCAGTGCAGCTTGACCCAAGGCACCGGAGCGTCTCAGCTGCAACAAACCTGACACAATTATCCACATGATACGTGACTTGTATTCTGAAAAGTGCAGGATAGGAACAGTCAGAGACTGCACAGGCCAGGCACTGCATGGTTGCAGTACCCATGAGGAGCCTGTGAGAGGCCACAGAATGTGGTTCGTTGTTCAGGTGCAGTTCAGGTTGCAATGGAGACCTCAGAACACCAGAAACGTGGAAGCTTGTAACTGCGGAGCAAAGCTACAAGCATAGAACGGGACTGACTCTAGAGGGAGGTGTGTGTGCTGTAGTGGTAGAGCCGGGGGGGTGGGGCTCCCCAAGTCCAGGGCAGCTAATCAATCCATCATGTCACTGGATTCCCAACACGGAGCTGCAGATTTGGATGTTTTCCCTGCTCCGTTATTTCCCTTTTATGCTCCTTCCTCCTTTAGGAAGGGACCATTTGCTCTCCAACCCTGGATATATAGGAAGCATGTGACTCATCTTTACTTTATAGGAGATTCAGATATGACCAGGACTTTGAACGTTTTAATGGTGTCAGAACTGTTCTAAAGACTGTGGGGACTTTGAAGCTGCACTGGATGCCTTTTCTATATGAGATGGTCATGGCATCATGGGAAGAAGGGGCAGAAACATTACTCAGAATTGGTCCATTTGTCAGGCTGGCAAGGGATGGAGTTGTGATGGTTTATCTTGGCACCTTGAGATACAAGCTTTATGGGCATGACTGTGAAAAAATAGATTATTTGCGGAAGGGAGACCCTCCCCTCACACATGGTGGCACCATTTCATGGCTGGGCCCCAAACTGCTTAACAAGGAGAAAGTTAGCTGATCAGGAAAATTCATTGCTGTGTTTCCTGTGAATGCAATGAGACCAGGAGCCGTGACTCCCCTCCAGGGAATGAAGCAGTAAATAAGCCCTTTTCCCCTTTATGATGCTTTTGCCAGGTATCTTGCTGCAGCAATGGATGGTGGTGACACTTTTTTTTAAAGGGCGCTGGTAAGGTATCTCCCTGGATTAAAGGTCTGTGCTCACAAACCTGGTGACCTGAGTTCAATCCCTGGAAGCCCACATGATCAAAGGAGAGAACTAAGTTCTGAAAATTGTCCCTATGACGTCTATCTGTATGTCATAGAATCTCTTTCTCTCTTAACTAAAACCAAAAATTATTTTTTTCTGACTGTTCAAATAAGATGAACATTAAATTAAAAATGAGAATTTCATTTAGTGAAGTAAAAACTGAAAGAAAAAAAAACCTAAAGTTCTCTATATAATAGAAATAGGATAGATTTGGAGTTCTTTGGATCACTCAAGAGTAAAAGTGGGAGATGTAAGGTGGGTGGAGGGGCAGACCTGAGACTCCAGGAGAGATGGGATTCCACTGGGGGCAGAGATAATCCAAGACCCTTGTTAGTGTGGCCAATATACCAATCCTGTGCTTTGAGGATATCCAAGGATCAGATTTTGCCAGGGAAACTTTTGGATCATCTAATGTTTAATTTAGTCCATCCCTACTAGTTTTGACAATAAAATCCTGGTCTTATGTTTTTACTGTCATAAAAGAGCAAAGTCAAGTCATGCTGATCAGAGGTGCCAGAAGACAAGATCAGTACACGATAACTTGCCCCACTAAAGTGGCTTAGCACATGCCTCCCTTCACGAGCATCTCAAGGCCAGTTACCTCACCACAAGACGCTAGTCCCCCACGGTCACTGCTGACCGAGGATGTCCCCCTTGCCTCTGGATTTGGAGCTGGCACAAATGACTATGGGCCACTGTGCTCAGCCCGAGCATAAGGTCTGACCTGACCCTGTGAAGCGGCCATAGCCCTAAAAATGCAGCAAGGACATGAACTGAGTCTTAGTTTCACACTGTGGGAGAATCTGGGGTGAAGAAAGACAATTAAAGTCTAGCTTCTGGCCAAGGGCTGCGGAGCCCCAAGGGAGAGAGGCGGCCTAGTAGCGGGGAGCAGTTGTCACCCTTCACTACAAACAGAAATAGCCTGAGCAAGGACAGCTCAGACCCACATCAGAGGCTGCAGAATCTGCTCCCAGAGCCCCAGAGAGGCAACTGCAAACTCCTCCGTGCCTGCATGTCCTCATTTCTAGAGGGCAGGTAAGCATGGGGTCTGCTTGTGGGATGCTCGTGAAAGGTCAAGGGGATAGATGCTACTCTGAGCACTAGTTGTGCCAACAGTTGGCTGCCGGCCGTCTTTGTGTCTGCCTGGCGATGCTGGTGCCAGGACTGTACAGACCAATCTTCCTGTCAGTCATGGGAGGGTCTCCCCGGGTGATGGACATGAGCTCTCCTATCGTATGTTTCCATCTCTGTCTTTGTCTGTCTCCCTCTTCCTGTGCCGGGGCTCCACCCCACGATTCTCGCTGCATCATTGCACTGTCTTTTCAGTGGTCTCGGCAAGGGGCTCCTTTGATCATGTGGGCTTCCAGGAATGGGTCTAGTGTGCAGTCTTCACTCCAAACTAGGAGCTCTGCCCTCAGATCCACACCCACCCCCGGAGACGTGGAGTGGCAAGTTCAAGCACTGTAGGACATGGCTGCTCTAAGCCTGCCTCTTAGGAATTATCCAGGGGGAAGTCTGAGGCAGAGTTATGCTCACTCATATCCACTGTGCACTAGCAGCCTGAGGTGCAGGAGAGATTATGGAATACAGTGTTTGAGACAATCCAAACCCAGAGGCAGGTTCTGAATCACCTGCTTGCTCATTATAGAAACAATATTCCATTGCGCAGAGCCTAGGAGCTCATCACCCTTCCAGCCAATGAAAACCCTTTGTTCAGGATTCCTGAGGCAGAGGCTCTTGCAGGCGGCACTTGTGCAGGACCCGGCACCTCACAGTGCCAGCACACAGCAGGCCCAAGAGGACATGCGCCTGAGCAATGCTCCGGTCGTCGTGCTAGCTCAAGATCGTTCCCTCGCTGAGAAACTACTCAACATCTACGTGTTTATACTTCCATTCAGGGACAGGGCCTACGCAGTGGGAGGCAGACTCTGCTGTTGCTCTGGGCCCACCTATGCCGCAGGTGATGTGTGCAGACATCGCGCTTTGTTTCTGGTCAATACTCGACTTTACAGCATATTGAGAAATTATCAACTCAGTTCAAATACAAAAAGAAAACAACTTTCTTGGTTCATCATGTTAGCTCGAGATGATGTTATCAGTTAAAAATAGCCCACCCCTCTTTCTCACAATTTTTTCTTAGAAACTGGGCTGTGGAGATCAGCATTTGGGAGCGGGAGACGAAGCTTTGCTGCCCTCTGGAGGTACAAATAAAAAGTACACCTTCTCCCATTGGGTGGGGCTGTTGAGGTGATTTGAGACCATCAGCATCTTCACAACTGAGCTTTTCGGGAATTCTTTCTTCTTCATGGCTACTTTACCATTACCATGCATTAACATACAACTTCCACCACAGTTTGCTCTTTTAATCTGGAACTCAACGACCTGCTGTCAACTGGCCTCCTCTGCAGGATGGGGTTTAAAACTCCTGGAAATCAGAAGGCTGGAGGGTCGCATTCAGAAAGGTCGCAGTCCGCAAGGAAACCAGCTTCTGTCCTAGTGAGAAACTGCATCCAGCTTCCCACTCTGCTTAGGACAAAGACACCAGGAAAGCAGCACCAAGTAGCCCACCTGTCACATACAGCTCGGGCCTGTGATGTGGTCAACCCACAGAGAGTCTGAAGGAAGGGACCATCAGGGACCCCTGAGAGTCATGACAGGGAAAGATGAGGTCCCTCCAAGGCATCAGAAGCAGGTGTGGCGCTGCACACTACGTAACAGAGATCCTTGGGTGAGCACTTCTGCCAAAACACACAGTCTGAAAACCAGCACTGGTCAACGATTACCAGCAACTCGTAGAGAGGAATTTGAGAGCAAAAGACTAGCCCGGCTGACAGCATGGAGATGTCACGGCTCCTTGCAAATGAGTCCTCCGGGAAGGAAACCCTGGCTTTGGCATTGGGTTCACACACTAGTAACTTTCAAACTGGGTCCTGGGCCAAATACATGCTGAGACTGTGGAGAAGACAGTGCGGCTTCCTTATCTCCCTCGGGCCCTCTGACCAATCCTTCAGGGGTCTGTGAGAAGTAGAGGGTATCTTCATCTGCAAGGAGCCAGGCTTCAGGCCTCAGCCCTGCTCAGTGACTTGGGGAGGTGACACATGACAAAAATGGCTTCAAAACTTTAACAAAGGCCATCATGAAGGCACATCAGACAAATACCCTTGAATGTATTGTTAATTTTGATGTACAAAATTAGAAATGTATTTGTAAAGACTATATTGTAATATAGAGAGTATAGCAAGAAGCATTTGAAAAATGTCAACTACAGTCGGATCCCGGCATCAGCTGCGGCCGCTCAGTTCTTCTGTGGCTCTCCTTCTCCTTCCTTCGCTTCCGGAAACATGGCCTCCAGCGTGGCTGTTTCTGATGGTGTCATTAAAGTGCTCAATGACATGAAGGTGCGCAAGTCATCGACGCCAGAGGAAGTGAAGAAGCGCAAGAAGGCAGTGCTCTTCTGCCTGAGCGAGGACAAGAAGAACATCATCCTGGAGGAGGGCAAGGAGATCCTGACGGTGATGTCGGCCAGACTGTGGACGACCCCTACACCACCTTTGTCAAGATGCTGCGGGACAAGGACTGCCGCTCCGTCCTCTATGATGCAACTTACAAGACCAAGGAGAGCAAGAAGGAGGACCTGGTGTTCATCTTCTGGGCCCCTGAGAGCGCGCCCCTTAAGAGCAAAATGATCTATGCCAGCTCCAAGGAGGCCATCAAGAAGAAACTTACAGGGATCAAGCACGAATTACAAGCAAACTGCTACGAGGAGGTCAAGGATCACTGCACCCTGGCAGAGAAGCTGCGAGGCAGTGCCGTCATCTCCCTGGAGGGCAAGCCTTTGTGAGCGACCTCCAGCCTCCTGCCTGGAGCATCTAGCAGCCCAGACCTGCCCTTGGGGGTTGCAGGCTGCCCCTTCCTGCCAGACGGAGGGGCTGGGGGCATCCCAGCAGGGGGAGGGTAATCCCTACACCCAATTGCCAAACGGTCCCTGTCACCCTTGGACCTTCCTCCTCTCTCCATCCCTGACGGTTCTGGCCTTCCCAAACCGCTTTTTGATCTTCTGATTCCTCTTGGGTTGAAGCAGACCAAGTTCCTCGCAGACACCCAGTTTTTTTGGAGGGGGGCTGTATTTTTTTTAATGACATCCTATCCACCTGTCCCTACCCGGCCCCATGCTGCCAACTTCTAACTGCGATAGTGACTCTGTGCTTGTCTGTTTAGTTCTGTGTGTAAATGGAATGTTGTGGAAATTGCCCCTCCCTGCGCCAGCTGTTTCCTCGCCCTCTCCCCTTGGTCTTGGCCATTTATGGAAGAAGGACCACTAAGGGACCTTCCATTAAAAAAAAAGTCACAATAAAAAGGCTAATTAATAAAAAAAAAAAGAAAAAGAAAAATGTCAACTAAACCTCATTGGCAACCAAGGAAACACAATGAATAGGGAAACTTTTACCCTGCCAACCAGAAAAGCACTTCTGTTGTATCGTGACTTACAGAGATGGCAGGTACAAGCGTAACTGGTGTCCATGCCAGTTCTGAAACCTAAGAGCGTCACCAGAAGATAAAGCAGTCCTTGAAGGCGCAGCTAGACCTACTCAGGGTACAGCCCTCTCTGGGTCCTTCCCCAAGGACAGGCGTCAGGAGCTGACTGCAGGACAAACCTGCAGCATCTGATGCAGCGACCCCGTCACGCACCTCTCCACCACCTATAAACGCTTCACTTCTGCATGGACGTTTTCTGAAGGAAGGACAGTGACACCCTCTGTCTCACAGAATTAACCACAGGCTCGCACATGGCTTGCTTGGACATGTTATCTGCATGCCTGAGGTAATTTTCTTCTATTTTTCAACATTAGGTTTCTTGAACATGAGGGTCACAGTCACAGCAAAGAGCCTCAGGGAACCCCATTAAGGAATCACAAACACTGGGAGACCACGCTGTATATTAGCAAACATTTTTTATTGCATAGTAATCAACAGACTTAAGAAGTCATGGGTTGGAACGTGTAAGTTACCATAACTGTTTTCCTGCTTGGTCGAAAAAATCCGGAAAGAACATTTCTTTACTTAAGCCCATAGGATGACTCTGCTATGAGCCATTCGCTAGAGGCGTAAACGCAGCAGCACTGGTGTCAGCTCCTCAGAGCAGCTCTGCGACTGCGCACACTTCACGGCCGGCCCAGCTGTCTGCTGACAGTGCTAGCGGGCAGCGTGAGGTGGGTCTTCAGAGTGATTTTAGCCCCTGAACAGGATCTTCACTTAAAGACAAAATGTTGGTGTGCATGTGTTTGTGTATGTGTACACGAGTGCACCAAACATGTGCACGTGAGGCCAAAGGACAATTTCAGATGTTTTCCCTGGAAATGCCTTCCCCCTTGTTTTTTGAAACGGGGCCTAGGGCTCGCCAAGTAGGCAGGGTGGCTGCTGGCAAACCCCAGGCTCTGTCTCTCCAGCTGGTTTTTCATGTGGTTTCTGGGATCAAACTCAGGTTCTTGTGCACTTTAACAACTAAGCCATCTGCCCATCCCTGAACATGTTTTTAAAACATGTAACTGTCTTGAAAACCAAGAACACATGCACCTACAGCCAGACCCTGAAGAGACAAGGAGGGAAAAGTTAAAAAACCAAGGTCTGTGTAGACAAGTCTGAGTTATTAATATCGAGTAATGCAAAGTAAACAATTGCACTGTTTTACCAGAGGAAAATTAAATGCAGTCCGATGGATCCGATACAGACAGCCCCAAACTGTAGACAAAGACAGTGTGGCTCTGAAATGCACAGCACCTGACCAGGAACGTTCCCCCCCTGCCCCTTCCCCCCCCCCCCGCTCCAGTGCCCTTGCCGCTGTACGGGACGATGGCTGTACTCGGGCACAGGTTCCCACCCCAACCATTCTCCGGCTCACTGTGTACCACGGCCTCAGACACAAAGGCCTCAGGAGAACAGGTCTGTCAGGGAGTGTTCCTTCTATTCAACATTCTTCTGTTCTAGGAAGTTTCACAGAAAATATGACATTTTCTGTGAGTTAACAACATACTGAACTCTTTGAAATCATAACATGATTAAAAACCCTGGTAATTTTCAGAAACACGCAATTAGATACAGTGCCTATGACTTAATAGGGAGATGTCAACTGCGAAACTAGACTTACCACAATATTCTTTGCATTTAAAGGTGGAACAAATGGAGAAAAAGACTGGGCGCCGTGTGGGTCAGACAGGCTGTGCGTCACCGGGATGCCACAACTGTCACCAAGGGCTGTTCAGTTTGGTCAGCAGGTGTTCTACCAGAGCTTAGAACTGAGTCCTGACCTAGGTAAAGATGTCATACCTGGATTTCAAGAATTTTTGAACTCTATCGAACTGTCTACTTTTAATACTTGAAGTACTTTAACGTGGACTTTTTTCTTAACTTTGTGTTAGGGAGGGAAAAAAACTGCTAAAAGCAAGCAAACAATTCACAAACTAGTTTCTTAAACCAAACCCAAGAGGCAACAGCGGTCTCCACACTGAATCACATTCAACAGTCTAGGTCTCTGGCTACGTCTTCCCCAGTTACTCATGTAAATGCCACAGAGGTCAAACGTGGGAGCAGTCTTCAACTGCACGAGATGTGACACGCATTTGTCACAGATCTGATGGAAACGGCTAATGCACTTAGTATACCTATATTTGTAATTTTGCATCTGGAAAAAACCCCGAAGGGCTCATTTGACATATTATTTTCCATGGAGTCTTGACTTTACAGCTTCCAGTCTATCTTAATATTTTTAAACAAAACATTTTCAGTGGCATTGCCCCAATTCTGTTCTTCAGAGACCTGGCTTCATGGGAACTGAAACCCACATTTTTCCAGATCTGCCTCCAAAGTCTTTCAGCCTGGGTACAGCTGATATGATGTGCAGGACGATACGGGGGTGAAGAGTGTGGCAGGGAGGCAGAAGGTCCTACAACCCGTAGAATTGCAGCCGCATCCTGGGCTCCACACACGGGACAGGAGTACCGTCCACCTCTGGTGAGAAGCATATGTCACAAAACTGTTACAAGTCCAGATGGTCAAAACCACTCTCAGCTGACAGGTGCCAAGGTGAGGTGAGGTGGCACTGTGAGGGAGCGCCAGGTACATAATGGTGTCTACAGCAAGCTGTGAAGATTATGCAAGACTCTTCCTATGACGAGCCAGAAAGACTCCAGTGTGCTAGCAATGGGTCCATGCTCAACAATCTCTGTAACATGGACTGGTGCTGCTCTAAGAACAGCTCTAGGAAGCACACCATTGCTGGGTGTCAAATACAGAAACCATTTTCCAAACCAGGTGTCTGCAGGTAAGAGGAGGCCGGGGCCACACACTGCTTAAAACTGGAAGTGACCAAGGCAGTGGGAAAAACTAACGCAAGGTCCACACAAGGCATGACGTCATTCTTCTTTTCTCCTTTTCTTCTCCTTTCTTTTCTCCTGCAGCTTCTTCAGGTCAGTCATCACATTCAAAGTCTTATGAATCCACATAATCTGAAAATCATTTGGACTGTGATTAAAATGAAGAAGCCCATGTCCGAATAAACACGAGATAAACATGCAGCATACATACCACAATAGCCATGGCATTGAGCAGCAGCGGCGCTGAGAACACAACAGAAACAAACATCCCTCGCGAGTCAAAGTACTGGTATTTGGAAAACAATCTGTTTTGAGAAAGAAACAGAAGCAATATCGGGCTCTTGCGTCCTAAGTGATGACAGAGGAACAGCAGTTAACCCAAGAATGATCTAAGAATCTGAGCCTGCCCACAAGCCGGCTGGACAGACTGTGCATCACTCATGAGACCCAAGGCTTAACTTCCTACAAGTGCAGAGAACAGCTTCAACACTTCGTAAACAGTAGAAGAAGACGTGCTGCCTGGAACGTCATCTCTGCTTCTCCAGCCACATCACTGAAGCGGTGCTACTCTATGTGGACACTCCGAAGGCCGTGAGGGGATCGCGCTCCGGCAGCCGGCTCGGCCAAAGTGCTGAACGTGTTTCTGTCAACTCCGAGCCCAAGAGTGACCAGAAACTGCCTCGTGAGCTCTGGTTCTAGCAACCAACGTGAAACATTCCTACTTGAGGGAAGCCTACCTTAGAGAGGGACAACGGGGAGGGGCTCGCCTGCCACAGCAGGGGAGTATGGGAGCGCGGGTGAGGAGGGAAGCCAAGACTGGAGGTGGCAGAAGAGACAGCATGAGAGGCGATGGCTGCAGTCACCTGAGGGGCTGAGGCCCTGCTCTGCTCAACAGGGTCGGGGCAGAGAGGGCAGGGAGGGGGTCTCAAGAGCCCACCTGCCCACCTGTACCAGAGACTAAGCACTCTTTAAATAAGATGTCACCTGAAATTGTGCAACTCAAATTACTTTACAAAGCTTATTACAACCTCTCACAGCCTATATGCCCTCCTTAAATGATCTGCTTGTTTCTCCAAGTCTAAACCCATCCATGCAAAGATGTCAATGCACAACGAATATCATTTCTGGCACCTTCACGTTCTCTGTAAGTTTTATATTTGCTTGGAGAGTTACAGGCAATACCATACTGCAGAGGTATCCTACGCACACTCAAGACAAAAAGTTAAGTTTACCTCCAGTTCATTGCAGCTACTTCATTAATGTACTCAGCACAATACACCAATGCTACTAAGAAAAGATAAAAAAAAAAAATTAGGATTTCATTACCAAATTTCTAATCGTTACAGAATAAGATTATACATTCTTTGTATAATCAACACAACAGAAAACTGAGAATCTGCTGAGAAATTCAGTGTCCTTTTAATTACAATGAGGTATGGACTATAAAACAGAAGTTATAGAACATGCACATAAAAAGAAAAAAGGTACATGTCTAAGACCCCAAGCAAGGAAAGAAAACACAGGTAAAAGGCCAGTGTTCACAGAGTCTGGGTGTCTCGTGAAAATGGAGGAAGGACACCCACCATCGTGCTGTCTTTAGAATTTAACATCCATGAAACACATCAAGCACCCAGTGAGATGCAGTAAACACACTTCTCAATGATGACCATGGTCGACATTCTTTAAAATCAAAGGCGTGCATGTGCACGCACACACATACACACACACATGCATACACACATATACCATATACACACAAATACACACACACACACATACACATATATACGCATATACAAACACACATACACATACATACACATATGCACATACACACATATACGATCACACATATATACACATAAACACGTGGTGCTCCTGACTGGTAACAGCATAATTTCATCTGTGATTATGCACTGCACATAGGCATGTTCACACACACACACACACACACACACACACACACACACACACACGGTGCTGACAGCTGGTCACACCACCATTCGCCTGTGATCTGCACTGCACACAGGCAAGCTCACATATCTTAGCAGCCTTTGCTCACAGTGTGTCCCTAGCACTCCTTAGAACATACTGGCAAAGCTCTGACATGCACGGATGCACTGACTCTATTCACCCAGCCCTGCACAGGGACAGTTCAGTAACTAACACTAATCTAATCCTGACTCACCTTCTAAGTGAACCACTCACCTACTTTGCACATAGTCAGTCGGCGGACTAAATTTGTTTAAAATCAGCTCCTCCTTGTTCAATTACCTAGCAAAAGCTTCAGGAGTCTGGCACCTCTCTATCAACCTCAGTGGGTTGTGGCATCTGATTTGGCTTCCCATCCATCTCCCGCTTTGGACTTCAGGGCTTTACCCACCTGCCACACTTGGGGCAGACTTACCCATGGGCCAGCCAGCTGTTGCTTCCTTACAGTTTACTAAGTTAGCTTTTTGCCCCAACTGAGTGGCCCAGTAAAATGACAGGCCATATTTTTTTTAAGTAATTTTCCTCCACCATTCCATGAAGCTACTACACTTCTTCCCTTTCCCAAATTCCCGGCACCACTGTCATTAAAATCAATCGGGGAAAATATTCTTATTCTTAGAATAGGATGGACCTATTTTGTACTCTGTCCCTAGAACAACAGTGGAGAACTGAGCCCCAGTGGGAAAATGTCTCTCTGCAGAGCAGTGCCACAATCAACATGGATGTACACTGTACTCTTCCACCCCCCACGAGGAGGTCAGATTTCAAGTTCAAGGTCTGCAAGTAGTTTCCACATCAAGTGCCTGTTGGAAGGGCGGGGAGGACACAGCCAAGACCACATCACGGCAGCCAGGGCTGACGTCTGCTCTCTCACCTAGGCACAGGAAGTGTCCAACCTGAAGTCTGTATCTCTGCGATGAGAAGCACGTGAAGAACAGGCAGAGCAGGTGGAAGGCGACAAGCCCCAGGAGCCATGGCTCTGTCCAGTCTGTCTCCTGTGAGGACACACTGTCAGAACTGGGGGCAGGTGGTACACGCGCCTCTTTCTCATGGTCTCCCGGAGTGCGTGAGACTACACAGCTAGACACCCAGATCAAGACCGGGGCCAGGCCTCCTTGTCACTTGGCAGAAAAGAAGGGAAGGAGAAAGGGCAATGCCACGTGCAAACACATCAACCGCCTTCACAAGATAAGCGTCGAGGTACACAGAATGGACAGTGCTTCCCACTTGCACGTTTTGATTGCTGAATACAGGTCTTTTTAAGTCAGGTGAAATGGAAGGAGTCACCATTCCCTAAAGTAACCAAGGAGGACTAGAGGGGCCATTGTACTCAGCAGGGCTTGATCAGGTGACAAGCACCACGGGTAGTGCCCCCAAGGCTCTGGAGTCCACTGGTGGGCACGCCCTAGGCGCAGGTCCTCACCTGTCCCCACTGACACTCGTACCCAATCTAGACAGTTCAGTCCTTTTCAGGCCCTGGCCCCGTTGCACGAGGCAAGCCCGGCCCTTGAATCTAGAGCCCTCCAGTGCTCTCAGCTCGGGACCACTCAGCCGGTGTCACAGCCGGGCAGCATAGCGCAAGAGAGGCTGGGTAGGGAAAGCAAGGCCAGAGGCCAAAGCTAACATGATCAGAGGCCACAGCCCCGCCCAGGCCCCGCCCCGAGGCCACTTCCCCCCTCTAGTCCCTGCCCCGAGGCCGCAGCCCCGCTCAGGCCCCGCCCCGAGGCCGCAGCCTCGCTCAGGCTCCGCCCCTAAGCCGTAGCCCCGCCCCGAGGCCGCAGCCCCGCTCAGGCTCCGGCCCTAAGCCGCACCCCCGCCCAGGCCCCTCCCTGAGGCCGCAGCCCCTCCTGGGCTCCGCCCCGAGGCCGCAGCCCCGCTCAGGCTCCGCCCCTAAGCTGCACCCCCGCCCAGGCTCCGCCCCGAGGCCGCAGCCCCGCCCAGGCCCCGCCCCGAGGTCGCAGCCAGCCCGAGCGGACCCACAACGCCCACCCCTGCGCGGCGCCGACCACACGTCCACTGACCCAGGCGCCCCGGCTCCGTGAATTACCATGATCACGGCGGGGATGCTGACGGGGAAGGTTCTGACCGAATAGGGGGACGGCATGGCGCCGGGTAGCCCGGTCTCCCGCTGCCGGAGCCGTCCGCGATGCCGACGCCCAGGAAACGCTCCGGCTCCTCTCGCGAGATCAGCAGTGTTCGCGAGCCAGACTTGAGATCTCTCACGAGAATTCCGCAACTTTTTTTTTTTTAACCGGGTCCGGCTTCTGTGCTGCTGTGAGGTGTAGAGCGGCCCGCCGGTGGTAAAGTTCCTTGTGCGCAGCCGAGTGTATCTCCGGTTCCCGCAGATCGCTGGAAAGGCCAGGATCAAATGGCTTCACCACGCGCTCCACACACCCGGGAAGTGGAGGTCCCACTTGCCCCGGATGGACACGGCTGTGGTCCCACAGACCCGGATGAACACATGGTCCTGCCCAGCCCGAGCCGAGATGGACACTGTGCCCACGCATAGGCCCAGGGTGGCCTTAACCCCCCAGCAGCACAGACAAGGGCATTGATGCCTTACGCACGTGGAGTGAGCATGGCGTGGTTACGTGTGGCTAGAGATACTCGCCCAGCACCACGATGTTGCTAGGGTACCGGCCTGCCCTTCGGCAGCCTGGGGTGTCCGTGATCTTGGAGGCTGAGCTGATGTCGTCCTCTTGCACCTGCTGCTGGAGATGGGCGAGAACACTGTGAACCTAGATTGACAATGGATCGGGTCGATTTTAAACCAGTGCCCAGGGCCTTGGACTTGGCTCAGGGGTGCAATAACCGGATACCGCATGTGTGAACAATAAGGACCCAAGGGTGCGGGTGTGAACCTTATGCAGTAGCACATATATGCATTCTCACACACGTATGCCATCTGAGTTGCTTCATTTATGGTGTAGATGCTGATGTCTTGGCCACCTCCACTGTGGTGTGGACGCCTTGACTGTGAAACGGAATCTAGTGTGGTGGTCCAGTCTTCTGCAGTGGTATGACTTTGAGAGCCCACCCCAAAGCCTCATTGCCAAGAATGCCTCCTGTAGCCATGCCCTTCAGATCCCTGAGGCCCAGGCTACTTTGACTCTGGTGCTTGGATTAGATGAGAACCACACCCACAGAAGGATCTCTGGACTGTGCCACAGTCTGAACCTTCATCCCCACCAAGTATGGGCCCAATGTCACCGGCTGGACACTGACCCCAGACAGATCCTCTGTGGATTTCTGTCTCAACTCTGCTAGAAATTGTGAAACACAATTTTTGCCTTGATCTTCAGTCCTTTTCAACCGCACCATTTTTAGTGAAGATTTGAAAGCACTGCTTTTTTTATTTGTTTTCCTGGAGGAGATAGGAAAGAGGTGCTTGAAATTCCAGTAAAAACAGCATCACACTGAACCTTTTGCTCGGCCCCACACCATTGTTAGTTGGAGTCCACTGTCTTTTTCGCAAGCATCCGTGCATTGTCTGAACATCCAGAAGTACAAACCGTGACCTGTCTGTGCATTTGTAGCAGTGGCTAAGACAACATGGACACTAGTGTTACGGCTGCCAGCAGATGAGACCACTGGGGTCCAACCTTTCTGCTCCCACAATTCTAGGACTAAAGCAGGCTGACTTGTGCTGGGCACTAGGGGGCAGCACCTGCCTGACAGGTGACTGATGGACACCTTGTTTGAGAAGAGCGGATTCCAATGTTCCACGTCATCGTAATGAGATCTTTTGTTTTATACTGTTTAATGTATTTTCTGACAAATTTGGAGTAGAAAACACTATCATTGGGTCTTCTGTCATAGTTTGATTTTAGAAAACTATTAAGAAGTGCTCGTGAAACAAAAACCTCTTAAATATGAGTGCTTAAAAGGTTTGTTGAGAAAATCTAACAATTTTGATGCTTCATTTCCATTTTGTATTCGAATATTTCATTGTATCCCTATCTCAAAGTTCGTGGAGGGGACTACCTGGTATTAGTTTGATTTATTTATTCCTGTCTCTCTCAGTGGTCTCAGCCTTTCAAATGTGTTCCCAACCTTGTCACCGTTCAGGACTTCTGACAGGTGTGTGTGACTGAAGTAACAAATGAAGGCACAGATCGCTCATTTAGTAATCAGCCAGTGGAAATCCCCTACACCTTTATTACCAGGCTTTCACATAATCAAGCACACCTGTATACAGCCCGCCCCATGATCAGGCATTTCCCGCAGAGGGAAAAGGATGGAAGACATCACAGTCATTGCTTTCTCTAAAATCAAACTATGACAGTGTGGAAAGGGAAGAGGAAGGAACTGAGAGCTCAGTATTCCCTTCAAGAACAAGTCCTGATAAGCTAAATTTCTCCTAACTGACTCTACTTCCTTAAAGGTTCCATCACTCCCAATAGTACCAGAGATGGAGGCCAAGCTCTCAACACTTAAATGTCCTTGAAGCACATTTAAAATCCAAGCCATCGCGGTCAGCGGCCTTTCACTGAGATCTACTCTGTGCAGGGAAGGAGACTGAGCTCTTAATTGAGCATAAATTTAAGACAAACTGATTTTCCAAGAAGTGCCCCAGAAAACCATCTGGGCCTGAACTGAGGATTGGGTAGCCTTATGCAGTGGGGTGACGGATCACACTGTTCCAGAGGCAAGATCAATAGTCTGTAGAAGTTTCTTGCCCCCTGGAGTCAGGTCCAAGCTCATTCCTTCCTTTCCTACCAAAGGTCAGGTTTCCCTAGTGTAAGATTTCCTGGGAATCCTTCAGCCTTCAGGACAGAATGGAATTTCTGAGAGACTCACTTCAGGAACTGAGCAGCTATAGACAGCTACTTTTGCAGTAAGATTTTATCTTGTAAACTAATCTGTGTGTACACACACCCTATCGGTTCTGTCCCTCTAGAGAGTTCTGTCCCTAGAGAGCACTGACTAATATACCTAGATTCCAAACTGCTTTCTGAGAGGAGGCCTGCTTTGTCGTCATGAACTTTTTCCAGTGAATTTTTTATTGATGTGTATATTCACTACTAGACACAAGACTGAGCAGTTGGACTCCTTAATGAGTGCTTCAAGAAAGGGACTTTGGAGAGGTCTTGTCAAGAGGAAATGAATACAGCAAAAAGTAAATATAGACACTGGCCTCTCACGGTTGAGCTGCAAATACCCCAAACAGCATGATGTGCACACTAGCTCCAGTCATACCCTGAGGCACCATGCATACTAACTTCCAGTCATACCTTGAGGCACCATGCACACTAGCTCCAGTCATACCCTGAGGCACCATGCATACTAACTTCCAATCATACCTTGAGGCACCATGCATACTAACTTCCAATCATACCTTGAGGCACCATGCATACTAACTTCCAGTCATACCTTGAGGCACCATGCACACTAGCTCCAGTCATACCCTGAGGCACCATGCATACTAACTTCCAGTCATACCTTGAGGCACCATGCACACTAGCTCCAGTCATACCCTGAGGCACCATGCATACTAACTTCCAGTCATACCTTGAGGCACTATGCACACTAGCTCCAGTCATACCCTGAGGCACCATGCACACTAGCTCCAGTCATACCTTGAGGCACCATGCACACTAGCTCCAGTCATACCCTGAGGCACCATGCACACTAGCTCCAGTCATACCCTGAGGCACCATGCGTACTAACTTCCAGTCATACCTTGAGGCACCATGCATACTAACTTCCAGTCATACCTTGAGGCACCATGCATACTAACTTCCAGTCATACCTTGAGGCACCATGCATACTAACTTCCAGTCATACCTTGAGGCACCATGCATACTAACTTCCAGTCATACCTTGAGGCACCATGCATACTAACTTCCAGTCATACCCTGAGGCACCATGCATACTAACTTCCAATCATACCCTGAGGCACCATGCACACTAGCTCCAGTCATACCTTGAGGCACCATGCACACTAACTTCCAGTCATACCTTAAGGCACCATGCACACTAGCTCCAGTCATACCTTGAGGCACCATGTATACTAACTTCCAGTCATACCCTGAGGCACCATGCACACTAGCTCCAGTCATACCTTGAGGCACCATGCACACTAGCTCCAGTCATACCTTGAGGCACCATGTATACTAACTTCCAGTCATACCCTGAGGCACCATGCACACTAGCTCCAGTCATACCTTGAGGCACCATGCACACTAGCTCCAGTCATACCTTGAGGCACCATGCATACTAACTTCCAATCATACCTTGAGGCACCATGCATACTAACTTCCAGTCATACCCTGAGGCACCATGCACACTAACTTCCAGTCATACCTTGAGGCACCATGCATACTAACTTCCAGTCATACCCTGAGGCACCATGCACACTAACTTCCAGTCATACCCTGAGGCACCATGCACACTAGCTCCAGTCATACCCTGAGGCACCATGCGTACTAACTTCCAGTCATACCTTGAGGCACCATGCATACTAACTTCCAGTCATACCTTGAGGCACCATGCACCCTAACTTCCAGTCATACCTTGAGGCACCATGCATACTAACTTCCAATCATACCTTGAGGCACCATGCACACTAACTTCCAGTCATACCTTGAGGCACCATGCATACTAACTTCCAATCATACCTTGAGGCACCATGCACACTAGCTCCAGTCATACCCTGAGGCACCATGCGTACTAACTTCCAGTCATACCCTGAGGCACCATGCATACTAACTTCCAGTCATACCTTGAGGCACCATGCACACTAGCTCCAGTCATACCTTGAGGTACCATGCACACTAGCTCCAGTCATACCTTGAGGCACCATGCACACTAGCTCCAGTCATACCCTGAGGCACCATGCACACTAACTTCCAGTCATACCCTGAAGCACCATGCACACTAGCTCCAGTCATACCTTGAGGCACCATGCACACTAACTTCCAGTCATACCTTGAGGCACCATGCACACTAGCTCCAGTCATACCTTGAGGCACCATGCACACTAGCTCCAGTCATACCTTGAGGCACCATGCACACTAGCTCCAGTCATACCCTGAAGCACCATGCACACTAGCTCCAGTCATACCTTGAGGCACCATGCACACTAGCTCCAGTCATACCCTGAGGCACCATGCACACTAACTTCCAGTCATACCCTGAGGCACCATGCATACTAACTTCCAGTCATACCTTGAGGCACCATGCACACTAGCTCCAGTCATACCTTGAGGCACCATGCATACTGACTTCCAGTCATACCTTGAGGCATCATGCATACTAACTTCCAATCATACCTTGAGGCACCATGCACACTAACTTCCAGTCATACCTTGAGGCACCATGCGTACTAACTTCCAATCATACCTTGAGGCACCATGCATACTAACTTCCAGTCATACCTTGAGGCACCATGCACACTAACTTCCAGTCATACCTTGAGGCACCATGCGTACTAACTTCCAATCATACCTTGAGGCACCATGCATACTAACTTCCAATCATACCTTGAGGCACCATGCATACTAACTTCCAGTCATACCTTGAGGCACCATGCACACTAACTTCCAGTCATACCTTGAGGCACCATGCACACTAGCTCTAGTCATACCTTGAGGCACCATGCATACTAACTTCCAATCATACCTTGAGGCACCATGCACATTAGCTCCAGTCATACCCTGAGGCACCATGCGTACTAACTTCCAGTCATACCCTGAGGCACCATGCATACTAACTTCCAGTCATACCTTTAGGCACCATGCACACTAACTTCCAGTCATACCCTGAGGCACCATGCATACTAACTTCCAGTCATACCTTGAGGCACCATGCACACTAACTTCCAGTCATACCTTGAGGCACCATGCACACTAGCTCCAGTCATACCTTGAGGCACCATGCATACTAACTTCCAGTCATACCTTGAGGCACCATGCACACTAGCTCCAGTCATACCTTGAGGCACCATGCATACTAACTTCCAGTCATACCTTGAGGCACCATGCACACTAACTTCCAGTCATACCTTGAGGCACCATGCACACTAGCCCAGTCATACCTTGAGGCACCATGCACACTAACTCCAGTCATACCCACCGCATACCCTGAGGCACCATGCACACTAGCTCCAGTCATGCCTTGAGGCACCATGCACACTAACTTCCAGTCATACCTTGAGGCACCATGCACACTAGCTCCAGTCATACCTTGAGGCACCATGCATACTAACTTCCAGTCATACCCTGAGGCACCATGCACACTAGCTCCAGTCATACCTTGAGGCACCATGCGTACTAACTTCCAATCATACCTTGAGGCACCATGCATACTAACTTCCAGTCATACCTTGAGGCACCATGCACACTAGCTCCAGTCATACCCTGAGGCACCATGCATACTAACTTCCAGTCATACCTTGAGGCACCATGCACACTAACTTCCAGTCATACCTTGAGGCACCATGCATACTAACTTCCAATCATACCCTGAGGCACCATGCATACTAACTTCCAATCATACCCTGAGGCACCATGCACACTAACTTCCAGTCATACCTTGAGGCACCATGCACACTAGCTCCAGTCATACCCTGAGGCACCATGCACACTAACTTCCAGTCATACCCTGAGGCACCATGCACACTAGCTCCCTTCATACCTTGAGGCACCATGCACACTAGCTCCAGTCATACCCTGAGGCACCATGCATACTAACGTCCAGTCATACCTTGAGGCACCATGCACACTAAATTCCAGTCATACCTTGAGGCACCATGCACACTAGCTCCAGTCATACCTTGAGGCACCATGCACACTAGCTCCAGTCATACCCTGAGGCACCATGCATACTAACTTCCAGTCATACCCTGAGGCACCATGCACACTAGCTCCAGTCATACCCTGAGGCACCATGCACACTAGCTCCAGTCATACCTTGAGGCACCATGCACACTAACTTCCAGTCATACCCTGAGGCACCATGCACACTAGCTCCAGTCATACCCTGAGGCACCATGCACACTAACTTCCAGTCATACCCTGAGGCACCATGCACACTAACTTCCAGTCATACCTTGAGGCACCATGCATACTAACTTCCAGTCATACCTTGAGGCACCATGCACACTAACTTCCAGTCATACCTTGAGGCACCATGCATACTAACTTCCAATCATACCTTGAGGCACCATGCACACTAACTTCCAGTCATACCCTGAGGCACCATGCACACTAACTTCCAGTCATACCTTGAGGCACCATGCATACTAACTTCCAGTCATACCTTGAGGCACCATGCACACTAACTTCCAGTCATACCTTGAGGCACCATGCATACTAACTTCCAATCATACCTTGAGGCACCATGCACACTAACTTCCAGTCATACCTTGAGGCACCATGCGTACTAACTTCCAATCATTCCTTGAGGCACCATGCATACTAACTTCCAATCATACCTTGAGGCACCATGCATACTAACTTCCAGTCATACCTTGAGGCACCATGCGTACTAACTTCCAATCATACCTTGAGGCACCATGCGTACTAACTTCCAATCATACCTTGAGGCACCATGCATACTAACTTCCAATCATACCCTGAGGCACCATGCATACTAACTTCCAGTCATACCTTGAGGCACCATGCATACTAACTTCCAGTCATACCTTGAGGCACCATGCACACTAGCTCCAGTCATACCCTGAGGCACCATGCACACTAGCTCCAGTCATACCTTGAGGCACCATGCACACTAGCTCCAGTCATACCTTGAGGCACCATGCATACTAACTTCCAGTCATACCTTGAGGCACCATGCATACTAACTTCCAATCATACCTTGAGGCACCATGCACACTAGCTCCAGTCATACCTTGAGGCACTTCATCTATTTTGAGTCAACACCATCAAAAGAAGATGAAAAAATATTTCAAATGCAAAGTACACAGGACACTTTGGTCAAAAAGGCTGCATAAAAATCTCCCTGATTCTAAAGGATAAAGGAAGTTGGGAATGGAAACAAGGATGCCGAAGACTCACAGAGCACAGGAAACTGGCAGCACCCAGTTGTAAAGGGAATTAAAAGGTGGCCTTGACTTTGCCTGTCAGGCCTGGGTGGTGTCGATGAAATCATGATGCTGCGAGCTCAAGACTGATGAAGTGTAAAAGCAGAGGCTGCAGGCTGATCCTGCTGCTCCTCAGCCTGCAGACAGCTGGAGAAATTGATGATGAAATCTCAGGCCCGAACAGGGAAGAGGCAGATTACCTCTTTATGCGTCACACAGTGAGATGATAAGAAGCAGTCCTCTCTGATGTCTTTTTTCTCAACAACATGCAGGTGCTTGAAACTAGATCTCAAGAAATCAACATTGATTATAAGGATGACACATCAGCATCTTGGACATTTCTGAAATAGGAGCCAGGGGATCAACGTGGATGACTGAGAGGAAGGGGGGCTGTGCTTCGATGTGGGGTCCTGGCCATGGGTAGGAGTGGGCATCACTGCCACAGCAACCTCACATGCTGCTCACTGACTTCCGAGTAAATCGTGAGTCTCAGGACAGTAGGTTGCAAATGATGCAAGTGCCAGATGTGGCTTCCTTTTCTTTCTCTGTATCTTTTTGTTTGAGACAGAGTCTTGGTTTGTGGCCCAGGCTGGCCTTCAGTTCGTGATGCAATAGCTTCTGTGAGCAAAAGGGCAGAAAAGATGCTCCTCCTAAGACAGCTGTGAAGCCACCTGCTTCATCCCTTAGCTCTGGAGGGAGCATGCGGAGGCTCTGTTTGCAATTCCTGGCGGCAGCAGCAACAAAGTTAAAAAGGCAAACAAGATCTTTCTGCAAGATTTAACAGACTGTATCAGGTAAAACATTTTGCGAAGTTCCCACTGGCTCACAAGTCTCTCTCCCACAGCTCACTCGGGCTCGTGTTGCTTTCCTGTAAGGTTTCGTGTATGAGAAGTCTCGGGTGTGTCCCCAGTAACCTTACGCAGGAGCTTAGCACCTGGAGGCGCATAACTTCTTCCTCTTGATTTCGAAGTTGCTCTCTCCCACATTACTCACACAACATATTTTCTTTCCCTTTTCCTCAATAATTTTTCAGAAAGCTCACTTTCATCAGTTCAGAGCTCAACCCATCTCTCTAAGATCTGCACAGAGGACGGAAAGCCTGTATGAGAAGGTGAATGCTTGCTTCATGGATGCTTTGCCTGTGATGAGCCTTAAATCACAGGTTCCTGCTCCTGCCAGAGGGTGTAAGTTATCCTTCATATTCCACGAAAGATTGTGCTCTCTGCAACAACCTCTATTTATTTTAAAAGAGGATCCATGGTCTTTTCCTTCTATAATCTTTTACATCTTGCTTCCTAATGGTATTCAAGTTATTTATTTAATCTTTCTTATGTACACACTTGCTTTTTGTGGCATATGAATAGAGCTGTGATATAAGAAATTCATAGTGGAGCAGAACAAAAGTTAATGAAGAATTTTGGCAAGTCGTTGATATCAGACTCGCCAAACTACATAAAATATAGTTTGGTTTTTCCCTCTTGGAAGTCTTTCATGAAAAACTTCGCCCCACTTTTATAAAGACTCCTTTCTGCTTGTTCCATTTTTTTTTTATTCAATTGTGTGTGTGTGCGTATGTATGTGCACACGCGTGTGTGTCTGTGTGTGTGTAGAACCATGGACGAATTCGGGAACCACCATGGACCGCCTCCACCTCCTCCTTGTTTACTCTGCCCCAGGATTCACAGGCTCCGCCCTACCAGGACCCGAAACGCAAGCCGCCCCTGTTTCTGCCTGGCGTCTATACATGGGGTCTAGGATCCGAACTCAGGACCTTCGGCCTGCAAGGCAGAGGCTTAACCCCTGAGCCACCTTTCCAGCCCTCTGCTTGTTCCATTTTCTACACCCGTGGCACACTTCAAGAGAAAGTGATTGGCTCTAAGAGGATCGGGGCCCTCCCTGGAATTTGTTTTCCCCTGGCTGCCTCTGAGGGCAGGAAGGCCGGGCACAGCCTTGTCCCCGAGCTCTGGGGGCCACAAGGTGGAGTGTCAGAGGCGTCGGGCTGCCTGGCCTGCGGACAGGAGCAGGACAAGGTCTCTTGTCCCATCCCCTTGCTGCGTTCCCTTCCCTAGAAGCCTGGCGACAGGACACTGAATACCAAGAGTTTTGAGAGTAATGGAAGGCTACCGCCAGAGCCTCGGAGTCCCTGAAGAGCAATATTTACATGGGGGACAAGATCCAGGCGATGGTCTTCATCTTTCCTGCCTCACAGCCCACGTGGAAAATGTCCATTGATCAAAGTTCATGAAAACAAAATCCTTTTTCACTCGCATACTGTAATGTTGCTTATGTTCCTCATGCTGGCTAATGGTTAGTTTTGACCAGAAGTTATTGCCCAATGCACAGCTGACTTAAAGGATAATTTTAGACATTTGATGCTCCCTAATTAATTATCTCAAGCTTGGCAAAAGCATTAGCACTTTACATTTTCACAGACAAATTTAATCCTGATCTTTTCTCAATGAAAAAAATAAAATATTATGCCAAACCAATGTTTTACTTCAATGTAGTCTTTGTTTAACTTTCTGCAGATGTTTTCAGGAAAGGATGCTACAGGATATTGGTTTATGAAGCTCTTCTTGCCTCCCTGGCTTTTTTTCTGAAGTTTGACAAAGAACTTTACCCATGACTTGGAAAATAAATTATTTGACTCAAAAACTGCCTTAATTTCAGGAAAAAAGAAAGTAATGTGAATTGGAGAGAAGAAAATTAGAGAATAGACAGAAGAGAGAGAAAAAGATGATCATGGAGATACTTAGGTTCGCATGCGAGTTTGCCAGTCTTGACCTCTGTATGATGCCTTGGCCTTTTTCTCTGGCACCATGGTTTCCCTCACTGTGCCCGAAGCAGCAGACACTCAGAGGCTCTTGTGGAAAGGCAGCTGGAACTTTCTTCTACAGAGTTTTGATGTTCCCCTGCAAGGCCAAATCAGTTTCTTCCCGGCATGCCTTGCAAGGCCCCAAGTGGCTTAACCTGCCCCGAGCAGCGGAGATTAGCAGTGTGTCCTGCCTCCACCCAGCCCCCATGAAAGCTTCCATTAAGTCAGTCCAGAACTCCAAGATTGTAGTGACAGCCTCTGGGACAATAGTAGCTCATCACAGAGCACAGCTACGGCCACCTGAAGTTTCCAAAGCTCTGTGCGAATGTGGTAGTGAAAGCATCTTTCATTCACAATAAATGGGAAGCAAACTGAAAGCTTTCACTTTTATATCTGCTTGGTTCCGCCTACAGATGAGAAATGAGATAGTTCAGTTCTTCTGCTCCATTCAGCCTCTCTGCACTGGTTAGATATCTCAGGATAGAGTAACCTGACCAAGTAGGGAGCAGCGAATGTACAGGGGCTGCCGCGCCCCTGATGCCACGAGGCCGGCATGCTAGGATGCACGTGTAACGTGTGGAGCTGGTCTTCCTGCGCTGCTGTCTCCCCAGATTCCCCCAAAATTCCCACCAGATATCCCCCCCCCCCAGATTTTACCAGGGGAGAGAGAGAGAGGACTTCCTTCCCTCACAGGTTGATTATCGAAGCAGATTCTTCCACTGAAGGTTGGATTTAAAATATTCAGAAGCTACCAAATAGTGCGCACTTAGGGGAGTCGGCTGGGAAGAGGGAGAAGTGAGACTAGGCATAAAACCTTTTCTGCAAGGAGCTACTGTGCAGCAGAGCAGCTGTGGGTGGGTTTGGGGAAAGGGAAGGAAAAGCTGGAACACAGAAAGCCATTTGTAAATCTTGGGGAGCTGAGCATACACGTGGCCCAGTGGGGCCAGAGTAGGACTCCTTCTAGTAAGAACCAGATTCCTGTTGGAAAAACCTGGTCTTTTGATGCAGTCAGGTGATCAGCCTCTGACAGTGTTACCAGCCAAAGCCAGAAATGCTTCCAGGTGGGGAGACAACCGTCATTCCATCCCAAGGTGTCCAAAGTTGCAGCACAGGTTCGCCACTCAGGACTGTTACCAAGTACTCTGTAGACAACGCAGTCACTCAAGCCAAGATCCCCAAACCGTAACTGAAATCAAGCAGGAGATTCAGATGAGGGCAGTATGATCCCACATCGACCTAAAACTGATAAATATGTACAACAAGGTTTCTGATAAGACAGAACTTTAGATGAAAATTAAAAACTAAACTTTTCAAATTCTAGATCTAACTTATGTTAGAATGAAAGTAGTGCAAAATCCACAGCACATTAGATCACTGCTATGTGGCATTTCTGGAGGTGACATAAAGAAACATCTCCTCACCCTAGACAGAAGGGACTCGGACAATTCAACAAAGGATTTCATCCAACTCCATCATGGCGAGCCATTGAGCTGGTTGGCGTTACTGACAGGAATGCGGGTCACTTGGCCTGAGAGTCCGTCTCAAAGAGAGTGAGGTGGAAGAGCCCCTCTGTTCCTGCACCAGCAATGTTAATGGGTCTTGGGAGGGTCTGTGCTGATTACAGTAGCTGCCCGCTACAGGATGGCGGTCCTCACGTGCAGCCTGGAGGGCAGCTGCTCTCCTGCTCTCCACTGGGCCTCTTCACACCCGGTTTGTCAGTCTCTGGTGGCACTTGGATGCTGCTGTTCATTCTAATGATGTTGTAGATTTTCTACCCACCATAACTGTCAGTTCAGGCTGATGTACTGGTGTCCTGTTCTCCAAATGTAGCCAGCACTGACTTCATCGGCTGACCATTTACAGCCTCCTGATTTTTTCTTCATATAATTGGTGTTCTGTTGTTACGTGCATCCATATTTAGTATTACTATGCTTTTTATAGTTAGCATCTCTCATTATGTAGTGCCTCAGTTTGGGGGAGGATGGAAATCAGTATTTAATCGTGGCCTCCTATATGCTACGCAAGATTTTGCCTCAGAGCACAGCCCTGGCCTGTGGAAAGCCTCATCTTACTCTCATAGTTTTCTTTGTTCCAAGATCAGCTTCCTACTGTGACTCTTCCAATTACTGCCGTCAAGGTGTACCTTGCCCATTGTGTGTGTGTGTGTGTGTGTGTGTGTGTGTGTGTGTGTGTGTGTGTGTGACACACACATTTGCTGTGGTGTTTGATTCAAGTCAAGGACCTGGAATATGCTAATAAGTGCTGTGCCCCGAGGCGCACCGCTAGCACTCTCTCACATACCGTTGAGGTGCTTCCCCTAGTTCTCAGATTCCTTGTGTTCAAATCTTCCATGCTCTTTCTTTTCGTACCAGCCGGTGAGATGCTGCCGGCCCACCTTTGAGCTCCAATTCTTCCCTGGACCCATTGAAGCATTTGTAGCTCCATGGAGTGTTTGATTCGCAGCATTAACTTTGATTCTTTCTTAGATGTTCCATGTCTCTGACCACTGCTCGCTGTGCCTTGTTCTACAAAATCCCCAATGCACCATCACAGCTAGTTAAAACTCTTTATCTGGTATTTATAGAATCTGCCCTGTATCTGTGTCTGTGCCAATCTTGGCATTGCCTACTGAAGATGTAATTTTTCTTGATTTTTTAATATATCATTTTTTTAGTCAAAAGTCAAGCAGGAAAACATGTAACTTGAGAGTTTATGTCACACCGTCAGGAGAGGCTGTGTGTTGTCTTCTCCCGACTATGTCATGGCTTCATGCATCACCTGTGCAGGTTTGTCCTGTCTCCTGTCAGCTTTAGGACCCACGGATGCTAAAAAGCAGAACAAATCACATCTTTAGGTGGAATTTTAAAGTTATCAACATCAGGAACACAAAAGTGCCACAGTGCTGGCTGCTCTTGGCTGCCAACTGCTTGGACTGAGAAGAGAACAGCAGATTGTGAGGCTCGCTTCTGGGTGTGTCTACGAGGAAATTTCCAGACAGGACTGATGACAGAGAGATGCTCTGGATGTCCCAGGCTGGGCAGATGGTTCAGTGGTTAAAGAGCTTTTCACGCAAGCCAAAGAGCCAGGGTCGGATCCTAGATCCCAAGTAAAATGCCAGGTGAGGTGGGCTACCTGTAACTCAGCCTGTTAAGGAAGAACGAGGAAGCCCAGTGCAAAGAGCCTTAAGGGCAAACTCCAGGTTGATTAGAGACCCCGTCCCAAGGAGAATGAGGTGGAAGATAACTCATGATGCTCACCCTGAGCCTCCACACGCAAGTGCACACACATGTATACACAGTGCAACCACATACGTACGAACACATGCACACACACGTACGGGCACACACACACGGGTGCACACACACGGGCACACACACGGGCACACACACACGGGCACACACACACGGGCACAAAAAGGGAAAAAGAAAGATTACCTCCTTACTGTAATAAATGATGATACACTTCTTATATTGATATATATGTTCAAAGCTTTGACTTTAGATTAGGAGTAATAATGAGGCATTCATTCCCAATCTAATCAGCATTGTGTAGGCGCTTCTGCAATGGAAATAGATACATGAGCTCATGGAAAGTATGTTAAGTAGAGGAATAAATGTTCTCTCCTGCTATAGACAACTTGCTTATGAAAGCAGCATTCTGCAGCCTGTTAGATTCAACAGCTGAGCTGGTCACACAGCTAGATTACCACCAATATATAAAAGCTCATTCTGTTGACCAGTAATTAGGCAGGTATGATGACAGGCAGGTGTGATGGACAAGTTGGTGTGATGATGTCAGGCAGGTATGATGGGGAAAAGCAGGTGTGATGATGACAGGCAGGTGTGATGGAGAGGCAGATGTGATGATAATAGGTAGGTGTGATGATGGACAGGCAGGTGTGATGATGACAGGCAGGTGTGATCATGACAGGCAGGTGTGATGATGACAGGCGAGTGTGATGATGGCAGGCGGGTGTGATCATGGCAGCGGGTGTGATCATGACAGGCGGGTGTGATCATGACAGGCAGATGTGATCATGACAGGCAGATGTGATCATGACAGGCGGGTGTGGTGATGACAGGCGGGTGTAATGGTGGGAGCAGGTGTGATGGACAGGCAGGTGTGATGATGGACAGGCAGGTGTGATGATGACAGGCAGGTGTGATCATGACAGGCAGGTGTGATGATGACAGGCAGGTGTGATGATGGCAGGTGGGTGTGATGATGACAGGCAGGTGTGGTGATGACAGGCGGGTGTGATCATGGCAGGCGGGTGTGATCATGACAGGTGGATGTGATCATGACAGGCAGGTGTGATGATGACAGGCGGGTGTAATGGTGGGAGCAGGTGTGATGGACAGGCAGGTGTGATGATGGACAGGCAGGTGTGATGATGGGAGGCAGACTGCTGTCAGGTTTGTGTGGAAAGAGAAAAGTCTGGGAACAGGAAAGTTCTCAAGGAAGGTAAGAACCACATGCCCAATATCAAGTTTTGTTGGCAGGTCAGAGACAGCTCAGTGGCCCCTGCATGCACGGCTCAGTGGCCCCTGCATGCATGGTTTAGTGGCCCCTGGTCACTAAGTTTGGTCCCACAGGATGGAGAGAGAATGAACTTCTGGGCTTGTCATGAGACCCCTACATGTGTGTCTCAGCATGCGTACGTGTTTCTCTCTCCCTCCCTCCCTCTTCCTCTTTCCTTCCTCTCTCTCTCTCTCTCTCTCTCTCTCTCTCTCTCTCTCTTTCTCACACACACACACACACACACACACACATACACATAGATACATACACACACTTTTTTCAAAAAAATGTATGGATTTACTGGAAAACTGAGTATGTCTTTGAGGCACAGTGCAGGGAGAGGCAGTAGGAACAGGCAGAGTTGGGAGTCATGTGCAAAGTGGAGGGCGGGGCCGAGTCCAGGAGGCGTGCACAAAGTCACTCTGGTGCCGTGTCCTTATCCCACCAGTCTGGTAGAATATGTCTCAGGTTGGAAAAGATGGAGTCAAAGAAACATCTTTTGGGAAAAGGACATGGCTTTATTTAAGAGAAATAAGGAAAAATATGGGAATTGTCAGGCCTTGGTGTTTCTTCCCAGCTCAGGCCTAAAGCCTGTTCCCTGGGGAAGGTCACAGTAACCCCATGGGCAGGAAGAATTCTTCTGGGAATTAGGAGTGCCCTTTACCTAGGTTTTATTTTTTTGGGAATAGAGATAATTCAAGTTTTGCCTCTGGCAGGAAGAATTCTTCTGGGAATTAGGAGTGCCCTTTACCTGCTCTTAGGGTTTTTTTTTTTTTTTGGAACTAGCTTCCTGCTGTCTGATCTAGAAAAGAAGCCTGCTTTTTAACTTTAAGTCAAATTGTAAATAAAGATTTCATGTCTAGTCACTTACAATAAGTAGACTTGTTAACCAGAATGTGTGCCCTGATTTTAAGGAAATTAGGGAATAACTTCTAGAGTCGTAAAACATGGGTGGGTAAAATTCCCACTTATGTACTAACTTAGAAATTCCAGAAGTATAAGACTATGCTATCAGTCCACTAGAACCTTAAAAGAAACTGTGATACCCTCTTACCCTGGCTGAAGGCCAAGAAAGAGACCATCATGCCAGAAAGTCTAGATGCCAAGACTGCCTCTGGAGATGGTATTTGCAATCCAAACTGGGAGAATCTATGTCAGAAGCAAAGGGGGCCATGTCTTTCCTACCCCAAACAGCACTCTTATGAGAAATCACAGAGATGGACCATTGGAGTGCACTCTCACCAAATGATCGCCTCCGCCCCGAAAGAGACACCCTTGGCATATGGGGCCTGACTGGACTCCAGGTTTGGAGAATGCATGGTTCACAGATGGGCCATGTAACTGATGCCAAGATACTTCTGGAATTCCTCAAAGGAAGACATAAGCAACCTTACTGTTAAAGGAGCTCAGTCCTCCTCTCTGTATTTTAAAAATGCAGTCTCTGTTAAGACAATGTGGGCTCAGCCCCATGGCTATCTGGTAAAGCATTATAGATTAGATAAGAGAAAGTTTCTGTTAAGTGCCTTGGGTACTTAACCCTCAGGCAATGGGTTAGGTTCTTGAAAGAAGATCCACCCTGAAGGTGATTTTGCTGATTAGAAAATTATATGCAACATTCTTTACCCCAAAATTTTCTGTATAAAAGCTGTCACGAAAGTTTCAATAAATGGGTTCAGAATTCACTCAGCCTAAAGACAGTTGTGTGTGTTCTGTTCTCCACCTGGTCCTGGGGAGCCCCGGTCTCGAGGCCAAGACTCTGGTCTGCGGCACTCTGGGACACAGTCCGCGGGGTCACCTGGTGTTCCTGGCACATCTGCGCCTGGGAGGGATGGATGCAGGGCAGGATGTGGTGTGCCCTCTCCATTAACAGGTGGACCCTGGAGGCCTCGGCGCCAGGAGCGACGCCTCCTGCCCTGGAAGTCACTCCATTGCCTCTTGTGCAGAGTGTCTGAGCTTATTCTTGTCACCTCCAGGCCGGCTGCTACTGACAACTCCTCATTTGTGATGGGATCATGTCCATCCTGTTCTTGCATGTTCACCCCTATTGATTAAAATTGGATTTTTTTAAATACCTGAAAATATAAGAGGGACAGGAGAGCTAATTATAAGAGGAAGATAATCCAAGAGAGTGCAGAGGGTGAGAGGGTCATGGGAGAGATGATAACAAACACATTGTCGGGTGCTTAATATACATGTTAAAAAACTAAAATAAAAGTTTTCATGCGTGAGACTTGAGTTTCTTAGCTTGTCATTATTTTACCTTGGCCTTGCATGCTGCCTCTCTCCCACTCGTGTTTAGAACACAGAAGCTCAGGAGATGGCAGACCTGGTTCATGGCTTGCCCAAGTAGTTTCGTCTCACTGTAAAGTGAAGGATCATTTAACTTTTCTGATTATTTCAGTGAGCTAGCTGAGAGATTTATAAGATGACAGTGGGGTCTCTAAGAGACAGTCTAGATAAGGGGGTGAATCACATTGTGCTTCTTGTGGAAAAGATCCAATCCCTGAAATATTGTTTACCGAATTGCCAGCCGGATGGATCTTATCACAGGAAAACAGACTGACTTTTTGCACACCCCATATTTTAGAGGCACCTAAAATTCAGTGTGTGCTGAACTTACAATGCTTTTGAAGGCCTGTCTGCCAGAAAGCTAAATAGCATTGAACTGAAAATGAATTTCTCCCTGACTATCTAAATCAGGCTTCAGCTTGACTCATCAAGGATGAAGTGCTCTTTTCCTTCTGCTGTCAGTCCGAGAGCGGAGAGGGAAGCGTGGCTGACCTGCGGACGCAGCCTCGGCAGCCAGCCTCTTTGCAGCTGTGAATCTCTGCTTCCAATAGTAGCTCAGGGGTTTCTGATGTGATTTGAAAAATTGTAATGTGTAATTTTACAAGGCTCCTGTGATACTAGAATTTCTTCTCATAAAATAAAGTTTCCAAAATGCTGACAAAATACAAACCCAAAAGATTACTCGGGCTGATAACTAAGATGTTTAATCATCTGGCTAATACTGTGTGTGTGTGTGTGTATGTGTGTATTATGTATGTGTATGTGTGCGTGCACATGCATGTGTGTACACATATGTGTACATGTGTATATGTGTGTGGATGTGTGTATTATGTGTGTGTATGTTTGTGTGAGTGTTCATGTGTGTATGTGTGTGTGTCTGACATGCAGTGTCTTTGTCTCTGTTCTAAGCTCCTCGTTCTTAAATCTGAGAATGCTCAGTTATTAAAATTCAGAGGAGTCATACTATTTAGACTTTATTGCTCAGGTTTTAGATTCATTTTAACCAGGTTCTAAAAACTGTGCTTTTAAAAAGGTGGGATAAACAGAGCATTTCAATAATTCATAAGTTCATTCTACACAGGTGCAAAACACTAAAGGAACAATAAAAAAAGAAAAAATAGAATACTTTTGGAGATTAGCTTTCATAATAGAGACCTTCCACAGAAAGTTTTGTTTACATGGTTTCTAATATGATATGAGTATATGATGTATCATTTTTCTGACCTATCTTTTTTATATTTAGTTTTTATTCTTTAACACTTTCATACATGAATGTAGTGAATCTATACCATCTCGCTCCTTCCTACCCAGTCCCGTCCCCATTTCTTTTCTTTTTTTCATGTTTTACTTAATTTTTCTAGTGTTATAGGCTTATTGAGTGATAATTCCTACCCCTACTTTCCAGGAACTTTGCTAGCAGACATGAACTGCATCCTTTGGTGGATACTTGTGGATTACCCCGGCCAATCTGGAGCAGGAATGAGCTGCCTTCCACCTGCCTGGCTCCTCGTGTGCGTGTGAGGGGTCTGTGCTGGGCACTCGCAGAGCACTAGCACTCCTCCACCAGCGCGTGCTGCAGCACGGCCTCTCCTCCACCAGCGCATGCTGCAGCATGGCCTCTCCTCCACCAGCGCATGCTGCAGCACGGCCTCTCCTCCACCAGCGCGTGCTGCAGCACGGCCTCTCCTCCACCAGCGCGTGCTGCAGCACAGCCTCTCCTCCACCAGCGCGTGCTGCAGCATGGCCTCTCCTCCAACAGCGCGTGCTGCAGCACGGCTCTTCTCTAACTAGGATGTCCCCGGGAGCCATGACTAGGAGCTGCTACGTAGGTGTTTATACCTCCCACCCGCTTAGATGTGTCTCCCCTCCCACCTCCTCAGGTGTGTCTCCACCCCCCCCAGGTGTGTCTCCACCTCCCACCCACTCAGGTGTGTCTCCCCTCCCACCTCCTCAGGTGTGTCTCCACCCCCCCAGGTGTGTCTCCACCTCCCACCCACTCAGGTGTGTCTCCCCTCCCACCTCCTCAGGTGTGTCTCCACCCCCCCCAGGTGTGTCTCCACCTCCCACCCACTCAGGTGTGTCTCCCCTCCCACCTCCTCAGGTGTGTCTTCACCCCCCCAGGTGTGTCTCCCCTCCCGCCCGCTCAGGTGTGATTGTACCACCTTCTCTAGTTTGTCTATGTCTTATCTGCTTTGTCTCAAGAGACCAGGTACAAAAAGCAAGCAACCTATCTAAACAGAGTAAATTTCTTTGTTTTCAGGTGAGGATTGTAGTTTCCCCATCACATCGCAAGAGTGTTACGGATGCTCACTGGAGTGAACGCAGCTCCAGAACTTTCAGTGCTGGGCGTGTCCTGGCCTAGTGAGCAGCGATGGCAGCAGGGCCTCTTCTGCGCTTCCTTCCTGGGTGCTGGCCCCATGGACGGCTGCAACAGGTACTTTCAATGCACTTTCTTTCTGTAGACATGCCCATGTGACGCTTTCATGAAGTAGCATTACGTGATTAGAGTTAAAAGGAACACTCTGCCCTAACAGCACCGGCAGCTCCATGTAGTTTACAGAGAGTCAGGGATTGACGCTAAGACCAAGCAGCAAGTCACCCCTGGCAGACTATTCCACAACCGTTGCCCTTGCCCACCGTCCACGGCTGCTGGCCTCCGAGCAGAGACTGGCTTTTCCTCCCGTGTGTGCAGCCGCCTCGGCCAAAGTCTTCCCTGTTCCCTGAGTATCCGTGTCTCCCGGCGTGCTTGCCAGGCACCCATGCTGCTGTTTCTTCCCACGGTGTCAGCAGAGCTCCCAGGCCCCCGTCGGCATCTGCGCTCACCTCCCAGGAGTGAGCAGATCCTTCCGACGACGTCTCTCACGCAGCCAAAGCTTCAGGTACTGGGTTTTCTGATTCTGCTTTAGATCCCAATTTCGTCCCTTGGTCCTGGGCAAGTTAAACACGCCGATTGCAACTTCATTTGGGAAACGGGATGAGCAGTGTCCATAAGCCCACGAGCGTAGGAGTCGCCTCATAACGGAAAGTCTGCTCCAATTCACCGATGACGTCCGCAGTGACTCTGGGGCGTCAACGGCCCAGCCCGTCTCCTGCCAGGTGGCACCTCCAGAAGCTCTGAGGTCTTAAGAGGCTGTCTGCCGTTCCCACCTACACTTGGCTATAGATCTAGACCTGCTTCAGGTAAGGCAGCTGTTAGATCTGCCTTAGAGCTGATTGGCTCATCTATATGCTGATTATAATGATTAAAATATGACATAATAAGTTATGAATGTGCAAGATCATCTATCCGCATGAAGCAACCATCATTACAGCTTTTCTAATTTCAAAGTATCTTTAAGAAATATACAATTTCCTTTTAGTTGCCTTATTTCCTTTCAATATACCTTAATTTCTTTTTTTTTCCTTTTGGGATGACAGACAGGTGTACAGAGCCTGCTTCAGGTTTATTTATACAAACACCACAGAAAACCAGCCATCTGCAAAGGAGGTCGGGGAACCGCACCAGTCCATCCGTCTTCACAATGGTAGACAGAGGCCTTTACTGTGCGGCCTTCGCAGGGGCCTGGGCATCTTTGGGAGCCTGAGCTGGAGTCGGAGCAGAGCTGCGGCCTTGGCCTGAGCTGGAGCTGCACTTGGCTTTGCCTGGGGTCTTGGTCTTGGCCTTGGTTGGGGCCTTGGCCTCAGCAGGGGTCTTGGCCTTTGACTGGAGCCTGCGGTCCTTGGCCATGTAGGTGCGAATCCGCTTCCCAAGCTTGGGGTGGGCGATGGGGGCAGCTGGCTGAGCTTGCGGCTGGGACCCGTGGGCACCTAGGGCGTCGCCTCCTTGGGCTTCCCCAGGGCCTTGATGGCTTCAGCGTGGGCGCTCACGGCCTTCGTGTTGTTCGCCTGCCTCTTCTTCAGGCCCTTCTTGTGCTTCTCGGCAGAGCGCATGCTCCTCAGGAACGTGGGGTCCACCCCCTTAAGAGACTCGTGTCTCTGTGAACGGGGTTTCTTGCTGCCATTTCTGTGCCATGTTCGGGATTGGTTGTGTGTGGTGTGGTTCTTGGACTTGGCCGTGTCTGCACGGTAACCCGCGGCTCCCGAAGCTACTGGGACCGGAAGAGAAAGCAAGCAATATACCTTAATTTCGAATAAACTAATTCTCTAACGTTTATTGCAGTGGTTATGAAGTGAGGCGCAGGTTTCTCCAGGAGCGTCAGGGGAGCCGCTGTTGCGGCAGGTGCAGCCCCTCATGAGCCCCTCATGAGCTGCAGGTACCGTCTTCCAGGCAAGCCATCCTGAGATGCCCCTCCCCGGCCCTTCTCTTCTCGTTTGTCCAACAGTGAAGCTGCATCATTCTTTCATTACTCTTCAACATCATCTCCTGAGAATTCACAGGACCCCAAAGCCAACTGAGACTCAAATTGGCCCATTTGGTAAAAGTTTCAGGTGTCTGTCAAGCAGGGACAGCTTCGTGCTGATACAGCCAGCTGCGGAAGGCAGAACCTGGCCCAAGCGGGTGGTCTGCTTAAATCGGAAGGACAGGCCTGTCCTGCTCATCCGTGCGGCTTGGCCGGCGAGGAATGAGCCGCTGGGGCCGGCAGGTCGGATCTGAACAGCTTTCCCACGGGCCCTTCCGCTCCTTTAAACAGAGCCGTCCCCGGAGGGGAACTTAGAACAAGTCCGTCAAGGCCACACAATCACACGGACACGGCCGAGCTGCTGTTTAGACGCAGACAAAGCAACCTCAGGTGCGAATTCCCTTCTGTTCAGAAAGCTGAGCAGAGCTACTTACCTGGACCTCAGACTAGAGGAGCGTGGGCGCAGTCACTCCTGAGGGTACATGATGCATGTGTGGGGACAGCGTGTCAGGCCTGCTGGCCGTCTGTCACTGCTCTGCCGCACAGAGGGGATTCTGTCCATGGACAAGAACTTCAGGGCGCCTTCCCTCAGGTGGACGGTAAAGACCAATCATTTCCTCGGGGTGGACAGCATGTCCTCAGATAGGTTTTTTCAGAGTGGACATTTGCTTGGTGAGGGACAGTGTTGCTTCAGAGTGGACACTAAGTCCTCAGGGTGGACAGTGTTCCCTAGGGGTGGTCAGTATTCCCTCAGGGTGGACAGTATTTTCTTTGTGTGGACGATTTTCTGAAGGTGTTAATATCTTAGGGAACTGGTGTTTTGCAGATCTGGCTACAACTGCATTACCATAGACAGAAGGAATGAGAGAACTCATCTCATTATCCCAACAGAAAGCATTTGCAGGTGACTTCTGTGGACGCAAAGTTCACCGTGACAATAAGTGGAATCATTCAGGAGATAGCTCTGAAATGCTGGCTATAATTAGTGAGGTGTCTTTGGGACTTACACACCATCTCACACACATGGCCTGCAACTTGTGTCAAAAGAATTCCTTGGAGAACCTGTGTGGTATTGGGATTGAGCCCAGGACTTTGTGCCCAAGAGGTAAGACTCTACTGCTAAGTGATTCTTCTTTATACTTTTTATTTTGAAAGCGAGTCAACCATGACTAGCCTTGAAGGCACTGCAGCAAGGCAGTTGTGAGCTTGCAGTCACCCCACCTCTGCCTCTGAAGAAGCCGGTCACCCACCTCTGCCTCCGGGGAAGCCGGTCACCCACCTCTGCCTCTGAAGAAGCCGGTCACCCACCTCTGCCTCCAGGGAAGCCGGTCACCCACCTCTGCCTCTGAAGAAGCCGGTCACCCACCTCTGCCTCCGGGGAAGCCGGGATAGCAGCTTTGTACCAAATCTGGGTGGAAAGCTGCCATCTCCTAGCTGCCATGCTGACGAAATCTGGTCCTGACCTGCTCGCATGTTGGCATAGATGCTTAGTAGATGACTCCGTTGAAATGTTTATGTCTTTTATTGCAAGTCTGTTTCTTAGACGTGTTAAGAACATGGGTATTGGGGTGGTGCCGCCCCACAGATCAAGGGCTGGCTGCCCACCTTGTCGGCCTTTTCTCTGCGAACAAGCATACTTCTCATTTTCCACAAAAACCTGGATGAGACAAGAGTGTCTCCTCAGTGCCCTGGTCAGGAGGACGGGTGCTTCTATGTTAGAGGTTCCTCCACAGGGTGGGGCAGTGAGATGGCGTGCATGTCCTCTCTTATTCTCATGAGTAAGTCGTCTTTCAGTAAGCTGCCTATCAGTACACACGCATCCATGCACCAATGCACGCATACACCCCCTACATACACGCACAATCATTCCACAATCACATCAGACACAGCATTCGCCAGGTTGAGCTGATACAGGCCACATGGCCTTTAGCAACCCAAACTCATGGGCCTCAGTTTCCTTGTCCTGGTAACCCACAGACACAGAATTTTATGTGCTAAATGTGCTGAAACAGACTTCGCAAAACAAAGGTGTTTTCGTCAGACACACTGACCTGCATGGGTGACTTGTACAAGGGAGGCACGCACACTTACACTAAGACCTCAAGAGAGCTGCCGGTAGAATGAGAGTGAGTGTGTTATCACCAAAATCCAGGGAGTCTTGTAATGATATGAATTTATGGGTAAGATCTAGAGAGATCATGCAAACTCCTAGAATTCCCCCCTTCCAACTTGGCCCAGGTCGGCATGTGAATATTCACATGTGTGTGTGAGAGATGGTTCTCTGTGGATTGGTGTCAACCCTGAGCAAGTCGTTAGGAGTAGAGTTTTTTAAAGGAAGAACACGTCCTCAGGGCGGGACAATGCGTCCTTCTTCCCCTGGTATATTTGTGTTTATTATAACACAAAGCACTCAGGGAAATCTCTAACAGAGACCTCAAGATACATAATGTAGCACCTTCTTTCTCCTAATGAAGGATCGAGAACACCCTTTAACCTCCACCATTACAGTTTATTCTGTGAGACTCATGAACCGAGCTGAAGTTTTACAGAATTTTCCATTCTTCATGTTGTGGTCCAGTTGGAGGAAGTCACAAGCGAACGTCTCAAGGAAAAGGTGGAGGACTGAGCAGAGCTACAGGCTGAAGCTGGGCTGGGACAGGGCTGGGACAGGGCTGGGACAGGGCTGGGACAGGGCTGGAGCTGGGCTGGGACAGGGCTGGGACAGGCTGGAACAGGGCTGGAGCAGGGCTGGAGCAGGGCTGGAGCAGGGCTGGGACAGGGCTGGGACAGGCTGGAGCAGGGCTGGAGCAGGGCTGGAGCAGGGCTGGGACAGGGCTGGGACAGGCTGGAGCAGGGCTGGAGCAGGGCTGGAGCAGGGCTGGAGCAGGGCTGGGACAGGGCTGGGACAGGCTGGAGCAGGGCTGGAGCAGGGCTGGAGCAGGGCTGGGACAGGGCTGGGACAGGCTGGAGCAGGGCTGGAGCAGGGCTGGAGCTGGGCTGGGACAGGGCTGGAGCAGGGCTGGAGCTGGGCTGGAGCTGGGCTGGAGCTGGGCTGGGACAGGCTGGAGCAGGGCTGGAGCTGGGCTGAAGCTGGGCTGGGACAGGGCTGGAGCAGGGCTGGAGCTGGGCTGAGACAGGGCTGGGACAGGGCTGGGACAGGGCTGGGACAGGGCTGGGACAGGGCTGGAGCTGGGCTGGGACAGGGCTGGGACAGGGCTGGGACAGGGCTGGGACAGGGCTGGGACAGGGCTGAAGCTGGGATGGGACAGGGCTGGGACAGGGCTGGAGCAGGACTGGAGCTGGGCTGGGACAGGGCTGGGACAGGGCTGGGACAGGGCTGGGACAGGGCTGGAGCTGGGCTGGGACAGGGCTGGGACAGGCTGGAGCAGGGCTGGAGCAGGGCTGGAGCAGGGCTGGGACAGGGCTGGGACAGGCTGGAGCAGGGCTGGAGCAGGGCTGGAGCTGGGCTGGGACAGGGCTGGAGCAAGGCTGGAGCTGGGCTGGAGCTGGGCTGGAGCTGGGCTGGGACAGGCTGGAGCAGGGCTGGAGCTGGGCTGAAGCTGGGCTGAAGCTGGGCTGGGACAGGGCTGGGACAGGGCTGGGACAGGGCTGGGACAGGCTGGAGCAGGGCTGGAGCAGGGCTGGGACAGGGCTGGGACAGGCTGGAGCAGGGCTGGGACAGGGCTGGGACAGGGCTGGGGTGAATCTTAAACCAAGCACTCAGGGAAATCTCTAACAGAGACCTCAAGATACATAATGTAGCACCTTCTTTTTCCTAATGAAGGATCGAGAACACCCTTTAACCTCCACCATCTTGGTGGATTTGGTGGACTACTTGGTGATTTGGTTCTTGCCCTGGACCCCACTGATCAGTAGCGCTGAGGGGAGCATTGCAGAGTGCGCCGCCTCTGAGCAATGTTGCATCTGTGCAGACAGGTGAATCTCTCTGCCTATCTGGGGATCTCTCCAGACAGAAGATCTTCCTATTGTATGGAATGTGCGCTTTCACGGTACTGAGGAGCATTCTGGAAGCAGCAAAGTAAGGCTTTGCTGCCATTCAAGAGTTCGCTGGGGGAACCAGGAGCCTCCTGGGGGAGGCTTTAAGTTCCCCCCAGCCCTATAGTCACAAAATGTGAAGATACCAGCCACTCTAAAGACAGGTGAGGCCCATCCCCAGCAGGTCTCCACAAGGACGGTGTTCTTCCTTTCAAACGATAGAACGACACAGGATACTGGTGGAGGCCACGGACACGGCCCTTCCTGAATCACGCTGGTCGCACAAGCCCTGGATTAACCTGTCCAGGGGTCTCCTTACTGGCTGGTCAGCACTGTGGAGAGTCGGAATCTCAGAACTGAGTTATTTGACTTGCATTTCTGGCAGGAAGCCAAATGCTTCTTTTTCCTGCTTTTATTCAGTCTTAAAGGAAGGGTATTCCTCAGAGCTATGAAAATGAACTTAAAGACACTTTAAAATTATATCTGCTACTGGATTTAATCTGCAATTTTGTTTACTTTATAAAACTGTATTTGCATAAAATTCCCACAGTGTTTCAACTTATAAAATATAGACATCTACCAAGCACACAGTAGGTCAGTCTTACTCTTCTAATACTTGGCCCTCTGATAGATGACGTCAGTTTCTCTGAGGCAGCTTTAAACATGGATGTTCATTTCTAATGGCAGAGTTTCTTCTAAGGAATTCAGCATACTTTCCATTAGGCATCCTGATTTCAGGTTAACCACAAGAACTGTTTGGTATCTGCCAGGATGGTGCAGAGTGCGGGTGGGTGATGACGGAGGCCGGGCGGCGCAAGGCTGAGGGCCGCTTGGGTCCTCTGGCCAGAGTGGGGCTGGCTGGCGGGCAGGGCGGAGGAGGACTTCCTGGCAGCGTGAAGAGGCTCTGCCCAGGGCTCCCTGACTGGAGGCCACGCCTGGCTCTCCCCAGCACTAGCCCTCTCCCTTCTCCTCCCACTGTGCTCCGGATAAGCAGAGGAACCCAGGCCCTTGAAAAAGGAGTTGGAGACAGGAAGCTGGGGGAAGGGGGGTCCAGGTGGACAAAGGCTTTGCGTTGTAAATGTCCGGTCAGCATGTGATGGAAAGGGAGGGTACAGCCAGAGGAACGTCCGCCTGTGGTCAGTGGGTGTGTAGTTGTATGAGAGGCTGTGTATCAGGGACGCCCGCCCTGTGGGCAGGGGAGGCGTGTGGTCCTATGAGAGGCTGTGTGTTGGGGCGACAGCTCTCCTGGGGTCAGCAAGGGCAGGAGGGCTCCTGGTGGTGGGTGGAGGGGTCTGCCCAATACCCAGGTGACCACATGTCCTTCACCACACTCTTATTCTCTGCAGCTCACATGTTCTATGGGCATCCCACCACCACACACTCACAGTGCAAGGTGCCCTTCTCTGAGACCCTCTCTCTCTGCCTTCTGGAAAGCTAAGGCAAAGCAAGACCCTCGGGATGAGGAAAAAGGAGGTCAGGCCCTGCTGCCCCCTCTGTGGCAGGTCCCCTCATCCTCCTGTCTGGGCTCCAGTCAAGTTTCCTCAGAGAGCCCAGCAACACAGGTGGGAGGTCTCATGTCACCTGGTCTTGATATTGCCACTTCCCAGTGGCCCAAATTCCTCTCTTAAGGCCCCTCTTGTAATACGCACAAGTGTTTCCAAGCAGTCCAGCAGGCAAATCCAAGACAGGTGGTTCTCGTGGTGAGCAGAGTTCTGTTGAGCGGCCAGAGAAGTGCGATAGCTGAACATTTAATAGTTTATTCAGTACCTCACTTTGCATTCCACTCTGTCAGGTTCTGTGAGTAGATGACAATACCATTTATTTGTAAAAACAAACTTCTGTTCAGTCCTTAAACAACTTTGACTTATTTGTTTATATCTCAACACAGCAATGGATATTTTATTTGAGGGAAAGTAAAGACATAATCTGTAGTATACTTTTTTTGTAGATTGAAGGGAAGAAAAAAGTTAAAGCATTTTCAAAATATTTTGTATGAGTAAAATCTATGAAAATCAGGTCAAATTGATGGTTATAGAGTATAAGAAACTTGACAAGGGTGTAATTTTTCTAACATTTCAAGTTAGTCAAATAAATTTTATTGGAGTAAAACGTTTAGCTCAGTGCACACTGTCCCTTCTGTCCCTTATTGCTGACCGAACTGACTTTTCCTTGCTGTACCCCACCTTCTTTGGTTCTGGGAAAGCATAATCTGACTAGGATGTGTGCTGGGATCTGTTGGCTATGCCACAGGACTTTGCATGCAGGCATAACGGGGCTCCTTGCTGGAGGGTACTGCTTGGCTTCAGGTTCAGTTTAATTTGGTCATGATTTACTTCCTGTTTTCTTCTAGAGGAATCCATGTGTTTCTTTCCACAGGTTGGCACTGTGTAGAAATTTTAGAGAATTTTATCTTAAAAGTTTCTGTTAGATTCGAAATGTCACTGGTAGTCTAAGGAAAATTTAGCTTGTTAGAATTGCTGAAATAACTAACATCTAAAATCTAATCAAAATACACTGTGTATGTGGCTAAGAAACCAATATTACAACGATACAAATGAACCCTAAATTCATTCTGCTAGCTTACACTTTAATTAAAATGCCAAGAGAATTATTTAGGCAAATACTGTTCTAAAATGTATCACAGAATACACAGCTAATAGCACCTGCAGGTGAGGGAAGGATTAGTAGGTAATTCATATTCCTCAATATTAAATAATGTGAATTTCACAGTTCCATAGACCGCATAATAGTAATGAAATAATACGACAAAATCAGCAGAAAATACTAGATTGACTTAAACTTTTACAACCTGAGTAGTTAAATAAGGAAAAAGAAATACAAAACTAAAGTTAATATCCAAACAAGCTATAACAGAATTTAAATCTTCAATATGAAAGACTTTTCCTTTTGCTTTTCAGTTAATAAGAAAGTGTAAACGGGAACATTCCACTTCAATGAGTTCGTGAGCTCCAGTCTTTGGCTCATTACTGGCTGTGGGGGGATCTACAGTGGCGGTGGAGCCCCTGGCGGCCTGTTCCCCTGCAGCCATCCTGGGGAACAGGAAGCAGAGGCGTGGCGGGATTCAGGATGAGCTATAAGCCTCCAGGGCCACTCCTAAGAGATCCACTTCCTCCAGCTAAGCCCCATCTCCCAAGGGTCCCACCAGCTGGGGCTGTTTACAGCCGAACCACAACAGAGGGCACAGGGGTGTCCAGCATCCCCGAGTCCACCTGTGTCCCCTCTTTTCTGTCCCATGGTGGCTCTTGCAGATGTCAGGGTGATGCGGTTACATGGAAGCTGTGTTGGTCCCACAGCGGCAGTGCTTCCAGAAGGGTACCGCACGAGGTGGCATCCATCAACCGCCCTCACGGAGGAGAGGGGTGATTGGAGCTACTGTCGATGGGACAGAAGTCACTTCCAGTGGTATAGGTGCCCGGAGTTACCCTCATCCCAAGTAGATCCTTTGCTTAACCAAACTATTCTTGGGAGGATGGATTCTTTGGTCCTACATAGGTGCAGTATCTCACATGAGTAGTTATCTGTTCACTGCCTGTGTGGCTACCGGGCAGTGGTGCGAGCACTCTATTCTCTCCCGTTTTATTTATCTCATGGAAGTGTCATGAAATATAATAAGTTGGGAAATAGCAACAGCTAATAGCTTAAATAAATCATTCAGTCTATTTAAAAATTTCTACTTTAAATAGTATTTTCTAATAGTGAGACATTTTACTATTTTGCAAATATAGTTTTAACTTATGGCTCTGGATATTTTAGGCTTTCACGCTTTAAGTTTCTCTGCTTCTTCCTGTTGCTCAACACTTTGGTTTTGAAGCCATACCAACTAACTAAACTTACTAAACGCAAACTAACTAAACAAAATTGTTTTTTATAACACATTTGATATTTTTCAAAATGTGGCAAATCTATCTCATACTGCAGATTATTTCTGAGTCCAAAGTGTCTTGAGTTGTGACGTAAAAGTTCTTTTGCAAAAGAGAAAAAGTATCAGTCTGCTCGGTGGTACCAGATGTACTAAGGGAGAACAGACATCTGGGAAGGGAAAGCCTGCGTGTTCTTGGCAGGGGCGAGTCCTTGCGGTCTGCACAGAGCCCACCTCTCCTGTGACCCCTCCCTGTGAGATTGCTGGAGAGCAAGCTGGAGAAGAGCGCGGTGTGTGGCTTCAGAGGCACATCAAAGAAGCTGTGGCTTCCATCTTGCAAGAGTGCGTGCTTGTTCTATCTCTAACTCTCTGTTTGATGAGCCAAGATGCCCAGTCAGAGGGTCCACCAGCAGGGCGCCCCTGGAGCAGCCAGGAAGGACTCTTGCCCACCGAGCCTGATTTGGGCTTGGGGCTGGAGGAGTCACCAGGGGGCGCTAGATGATAAATTTGCATCCAGCACAGTAGATAGTAAAGGGGTTTCTGAGTCCACTCCTGTCTTTAGAAGCATTTCCAGAACATTCTGCAGTGGTAGCGCCTTCCTGTGGACCAGCACGTCATACTTTCATGACTCGTGAGCTGGGGCTTCTGTCTGTCCTGTGCCCTCCTACTTAGATGATCCTTGTGCCTGTGCACCTCTCACACAACCTGACCCTGTTCCTTCCCACAGCCACGGCCTTCTCGCCCCCTAGTCTCCAGTCAGCAAATCTTTACACGCACTGTCCTTTTTCTCAGAAAGCCCGGGGCTAAGCATGGCCTGGACGCCTCTGGTGTGGCCCCTGCCCTGGCCTCCTGCCGTCCTCCGTCCCTAACCCAGTTTCCATGCCTCACTTGTCTCCAGTCTCAGCACTGGGCGGGGATGCCCCCGTGCCAACTGCTCTGGTCTCAGGGAAACCTCGCTCACCCTCTCACGGTCCTGTGGACATTGCGTGGGCATATGCAGCTTAAACACAAATTCCTCTTTATGATGACCCCAACGTGCACGAAGCCATGCTCAGCCCTTTCAGCACCACACTCGCACTCGGGTCAGGCATGGTGGTCAGAAGCTGAGACCCTCTACCCTCCACCCAGGAGCAGCCTGCCACACTGCCTCACCAAGGAGCCAGCCTGCAGCTCAGCGGCCTTGGTATATTGCCTGACGAAGATAGGCAGGGACTCTGAAGTCCAGGCGACTTGGCCGTGAGGGATGAGACCTGTGAGTGGACAGACCCCTCTTTCTTTCACAACGCTTTCTAGGCATCTCATGTGTTCCTCAGAGGGGCTGCAGGATGTTCCTTCGGTCCCGCAGCAGGATATGCACACAGAGCACCAGCTACCACAATGCCCCTTTCACCTGATGACTGCAGATCTTCAGTTGTGAGTGACAGAACCTGGTGCTTGAGGCCGCAAACAACCAGCTCATCGTAATCTCGTGCTGGAAGGAGCCTCAGAACTCACCCGAAGATTCTCCACCTGCAAAGAACCTGCTCCGGGAACATGGGGGTCCTACTTCCTGCCCTCTCTGCTCAAGCAGGCCAGGCGACAGAGACTGGCGAATGACTTGTTCCCTCTGGGAAAGAGGGGTAGGTGCTGTGTACCTCTGTGGTAAACCAAGCAGTCCTTACTTTTAGAAGGGGAACAGGGGAGGTAGTCTCAGGGGTTTTATGCGGGCAGTGGGAAAGGGTTCTCATGCTTCACCAAGTTGACGTCTAGGCTTGGAGAAGTACTTTATTCTCTGTTCAGTTGAAGGGTCTGTAGGTTAGGGACTTGCTCTATCTTTTTCTTTGAAATTTTCAATTCTTCAGGCCTGACTTCCCATGACCCTATGACAGACAAAGGAGAGAGCACCACTGACGTGTCTCTCCACAGCACAGAGCGCATGGAGACCACAGGCTGCTGCAGGCAAAGCCGGGAAGGCGGGTTCACAGGGCCGTGTACACTGCGCATGAAGCCGGGCGAAGGAGTGGCTGTTCTCTCCTGGGAAGGTCTGGCTCCTCCTTTTACATTTATCTTCGCTGTGGCTGAAGAGGCCGATGAGGGTTAAAATCAGTTAGAGGCAGTGAGTGGGGGCAGACACAGTCTTAGCGAGAATCCTCAGAGCAGCGATATGTTTACACGAGTGAAAGAAGCAATTTTTTCCTTCAGATTTCTTTTCAGTTCTTCCATTTTCTGTAGTTTTGTTCGAGTTAAGAGGTCTCTTGACCTTCTGCACTTGTGAAATCAGACCTGAGAGTTCTATTTTTAATGGCTCTGCTTCCCACTGACAATTTGAACACCGTCTAAAAAGAACGCTCCGTCATAGCATTGCTGTGGTTAGGCGACTTCTAGGCAAGTAACGAAGCAGGAGCTCAGTAAAGAAACCACAGGCAGTGGGCCCAGAAGAGGAGGGTTTCCTGTCGGTGAAAGCGCTGAGGCTCTGTGGTTCAGGACTTAGAGCAGCTCAGCCCCCTGGCCAGGGAGCAGTGTGTGGACAGGTGGAGAGACAGAGACAGGGCGCAAACCCCATCAGGGAGACATCTGCTTTGACTCCTTAGTTACCAGGCCTGTGGTTACCCCAGAACATGGCAAGTGACAGGAAGGTGAACTCTGGGGCCATGTGGATTTGACAGAGTGCAGTCAGCTGGAGCAGTGGAGTGGGGTGCAGGAGGAGACAGAGGCAAGAGAGGGGCTCTTGAGGTACGTCAAGGGGGACTCTCTCCCTAAGAGCAAAACATATCTTTTAAGATGGATTTGCTCCAGATGCAATGAAAATGTTGAGATAGTAGAAAATGTCAAAAAGAACGCAGAAGGCATGCTGAACAGGGCAGAAATTACATTCTTGGAAGGCAATGAGAAAATTAAGTAACAACAAACTGAGAATAAATAAAAACGTTTAAATTTTTAAATAAAAATCACAGTCAATCTCATGGTAAGAGTTTGAGGTAAATTTCAGTTAAATAAATTCTGCCAAGGGGACATTCACTTTTACATGAATTGAGATACCTAAAAGTGAATGCCATCTCCTTTGTGCCTTCCTAGCCCTCCATCCTACGGAACAGGCGGCTGTGTTCACGTGGCCGCTAAAGGCTGCACACGCCACGGGCGTTATATCGACGCTGTTCTTTCTTCTGGAGAACCCGACTCACACTACCCTGAGATCACAGAACCTGCTTGGGGGACGGGGCTCAGGTAGCTAGTTAGCTGTTAGGGATTCTGCACATGAATCAGGGATTGGAGAGAGAGGAGGGGAAGGAGGAAGAGGGAGGGAGAGAGAGAGAAAGAGAGAGAGAGGAGGGGGAGGAGAAAGAGGAAGGGAGAGAGAGAAAGAGAGAGAGAGGAGGGGGAGGCGGAAGAGGGAGGGAAAGAGAGAGAAAGAGAGAGAGACAGGAGGGGAAGGAGGAAGAGGGAAGAGAGAAAGATAAACAGAGAGAGGGAGGAGGGAAAGAAGGAAGAGGGAGGGAAAGAAAGAGAGAGAAAAAGAGAGAGAGAGAGAGGAGGGGAGGAGGAGGGACAGAATCGGTGATTGAAGAAACAGCTCTAAAAACAGGAGATCCGCCGACGGTCCTCCCTGTGCTCCCGGCTCACTCTTTTCCAAGGAGATGAAATGAAGGCGGCACTTCCTCTTCTCTCTCAAATGTGGTGGCACAGAGAAGCAGCTCTGAGTGACAAGATGAACTATTTCGGGCTTTAATATAGAGGCATCTTGGGGAAATGCACACTTTTATTGTTGAGATAAAACTATGAGTTATGAGTATGGTTTTCCATGTAATACATTTTCAAGGTTTATCTTTGTTACAGAAATAAAATAATGGACTTTCTCAGAGTGAGATTTTAACATAACAATGATAAAATTATAAAGTTTCCATTCTAATGACAACATATTTTAAAAATGTCGTCCTGTCTGTAGCGAGCAGCCCAAGAATTTGGTGCCCATCACCCTCCGGAACAGCTGGAGGACACGCCGCTGCCTGTGTCCTGTCTCAAATACTCAGCAGTTACACAGGCAATAATGCTTGATTTACTCAGGAAAGAAATATCTAGGCCTTTTAAAAATAAGAAAAACCCTTACTATTCTATTAGATTTTGGAAGAGAATTGAGTTACCCTAAAATGAAACACATAATAAAAAAATCTTGCTCACAAATGTTAATAGTACATTTTGGTAGTAGTTGCAGACTGTAAAACAAGAAACAGGCAGCAAGCAGAGGTGTTAGCAGGAAAGTCTACAGTGTGAACCCCGGGAGCATCATCGGGAGGCGGCTCAGGTGGCCCACAGCTCTATGCTGAGGGAGAAGTTACTCCCGAGGCGATGTGCTCTGTGGCCCTGTGGAAGCTTCCAGAAGAGCTTCACAGGTCACAGAAATAATACCAGGTGGCCCCTTGGGAAAGCTGTCGCACACAAGTGCATGCTTATCACAGCTCAGTAACATCATGTCAGGGCGTGCCCTCTGCAATGCCATGGCCGCTCAGTGTCTCGCGCACAGTTTTGCACCCAGGAGTCAGAGTTAAAGCCTCCTCTACTGGCCCATGTGGTGGGCTGGCTCCCCAGCGGGGATCTGCTAAGCGCTAAGTTCAGTTATAAAGAGGTAGCAAATGGCCCAGAGACATCTGAGGAAAGAGTGTGCGGAAAGGTTCCCGAGGCAGCGCATGGTACATGCTTGGGGGCCTGGAGCCCTGCAGGGGGGGCCTGGAGCCCTGCAGGGAGGGCCTGGAGCCCTGCAGGGGGGGCCTGGAGCCCTTCAGGGGGGGCCTGGAGCCCTGCAGGGGGGGCCTGGAGCCCTGCAAGGGGGGGGGCCTGGAGCCCTGCAGGGGGGGGGGCCTGGAGCCCTGCAGGGGGGGCCTGGAGCCCTGCAGGGGGGGCCTGGAGCCCTGCAAGGGGGGGGCCTGGAGCCCTGCAGGGAGGGCCTGGAGCCCTGCAGGGAGGGCCTGGAGCCCTGCAGGGGGGGCCTGGAGCCCTGCAGGTAGGATACCACAAGGCTATCAGCAGGAGGACCCCTGCCTCGGGAGGGACCACACACTGAACTTACTGCACGGAATCCCATCTCTCTCTGAGGAGGGGTGCCACTGAAGGTCAGGGCAACGGTGCTGGGGTATCCTGACCCGAGTCTTCACATTATCTTCATCACCATCAATATCACCACCCAGCTCCCTCCGTGCTCAAGTCCAGGAGCAGAGAACTATGCACCGGACTGAGGCTCACGTGACCAGGTCCCACTAGATCCCTACAGTGGCCACTTCCACCCACACAGACTTCAGGAAGAGGGGCTGGACCTCCTCACTTCGGAGCCTGCGGCCTGATGGCGAGGCTCGTGGAATCCAGCAAGGCTGCTCAGACCACGCAATCCAGCCTCCCGGGGTCCTGCCTGCCCCTGCGCTGCCTGAGACCTCACTGATTTCCCTCAGAGTCCAGCATTCACTGAGGCTTGGGGAGAGTCAGAGAATTAGATGTCCCAATAACATTCTTAGCTTGGGGTTAGGGGATACCAGTGATCTGGTAAGCGATGCGTGCCAAAAGTTTCACCTTACAGTCGCAAAGCTGAAGTTTGATTTACTGTGACAATTTTAGAAGTTTTCTATTAGTTTGATTGTACAATACATAGCAAGTACAGGCAACACTTGGTAATATGCACCTGATTATTTATCTATCATCTATCATCTATCTCATCTATCTATTCATCCATCTATCATCTATCTATCTATCATCTATCTGTCTATCATCTGTCTGTATATCATCTATCTGTCTATCATCTATCATCTATCATATGTCATCTATCTATCTATCTATCTATCTATCTATCTATCTATCTATCTATCTATCTATCATCTGTCTATCTATCATCTATCATCTATCTATCATCTGTCTATCTATCTATATCATCTATCTATCTATCTATCTATCTGTCTATCTATCTATCTATCTATCTATCTATCTATCTATCTATCTATCTATCTATCTATCTATCTATCTATCTAATGCTTTGCACATGCCAAGGATGTTCTCTACTACCAAACTGTATCCAGCCTCTGGGTGACTTTCGCCTCCCTGCGCTCAGGGCTCTGACATGGCATGAGTGGCTCTGATAGGTGCAAAAGATGACTTCCATTCCATGAAATTTTAGTATCTAACTTTATTTTGTGCCACCAAAAAACCCAGAATGAATGTTTACACTATTATGAGAATTTATTTATAAATTGCATTAAAATTATGTTTAAACTATTCTTTTGGTAATATTTCAGACTTGAATTTTTTTGAACTAGTTACAGAAATAACACAGGGCGAAGCATATCACTGTTTAGACTGAGTGTATCAACCATCTTGAGGCTACAATTCTTTTAGGTATTACGGCCGATTTTGCTGCAAAACTCATCTTGCAAGCTCCATTGTCCGCAGCAGCGTTCCCACACGGTCCTTCTCAGCAGTGTGTGTAAAATAAGCTCACACAAAGTGCACATCTCAGATCCTAGGGCATGTTCCCTTTCTTCTTTTCTTCGGTGTCCAAGATTAGTTACCTCTCTGAGCATTACAATGTCAAGATTTATTTCTACATGAACCCTTTCTGGGGGATGTGGAAAGTAATAATGAAAGGCTCCTGTGGAGTCAGTGATTACTTAGATAGGAACCTACAGACCGAGACCTGCCATTCGTGAAAGAGTGAGGAGAGTCCTTTCTAAATCAAAGAGGCGAGGTGACAGCTCAATGACAAACAGACAGTGTGATGAATTCTGCCAAGGTTTTCCTAAAGAGGAAGCTATTAAATGTAACTCTCAACTCTGAGAGTAAGGTTTCTAAAAACAGCAAGGAAAGAAACATGCAGAAATGGCTGGACGAATCCAACATATTCGAGAACACTAGCTTTCCCCTATATAATTAATCAAAAATAATCAAGGCCCCAGGGGTGTAATGCAGGGTAGAACACTTGCTGAGCATGCCTGGAGCCTGGGTTCTATCCCTACAGAAAGAGAAGCAGCAATGATAGGTAAGAAAACTAAGGTTCACAAGAACACCTTCCAAGGCATGATGTCAGCTCTATGAAGAGCTGTCACACAAAAGCAAAATCACTACATTATCCCAGCACGATTCTACAACTGTAGGACATATGGTATAGCTAACAATGCTCTAAAAGAAGCTTGGACTTTTCTCCAAAATATTTATTTGTATGTGTAAATCTTCCTCAAACTTGCATTCCCAGAATGCTCCTTTACAATAAATTCCCAGAACATAAGCAGAGCAAGGCAAGAGTAGAGATTCAGGTCAGCACATTCTCTGAGTTCCTCCTTTGCGGAGTATGAGGTTCTCTCTCTCTCCCAGCATGCAGTGGACAGGTGATGATATCCTCAGAACAATAATGCAGAAAATAGCATAAATCATCTCCAATCCCTAATTGGTAATGTGAACTATTAGAAACCAAGGGGAAGATGGCCTTCAAAATGCATGACCTTTGTGATGTATGCATGACCTTTATATATGTGACCTTTGTGATGTATGCATACACATACATACATACAGATTTAATAAATTCATATGCACAGGTTCTTAGATACTACAGCATAAAATGTGCTCATGAAGCATATACCACATACACACTGTGCACATACACATGCAGGTGTGGGTAAATGATTGCGTGTGCACCATCACACTGACGTTGATGCATGTGTGATGTGATGGTTACAGTGTCAGCTTGACAGTCGCAGGCTCTCTGGGGCACAGCTATGAAGAATCCATTGCTGAGCGGGCCCCTGAACAAGTCTGCAGGGCATTTGTTTAATTGATGTGGCGGCCCATAGTGGGTGGAGCTTTCCAGCGAGGGACCAGATAACAGGAAGTGCAAGGAGAAGGGACTTGCTCTTCCCTTATCCCTATGTTGACTTCTCAGAGCTTGTTACCATCTTTGTTGTTGCTACTGCTGCTGCCTCCATCCTTGGCTGATTCAGAGCTCCATCCTTTCCACTTTGCTGCTCTACCTGCTGTCTTTGGAGCCTGGTCTCATGGGCCTTGCTGCTGTTCACTGTTCATCGCTGAGCAGAAGCCCAGCGTCTTCAACCCTCCAGCGACATAGAGACTGAGACCTTCTTGGGATCCTTTGACTTTGTGAGACGTTCCAGTCAAGAACAAAGAACCTATCTATGGACAACTACTTTGAAGGACTCTACCTTGATTGTGAGTTTATTTAATGAAGTTTTACGTATATATTGCATTCTAGTGGTATTGCATACATGTGGTAGGAAGAGGTGAGCTGGGAATCCACTTCCGTACAACCATTTGGTGAGCATTTGTGGACTCCGGAGCTTACGTTTTTGGCATGGGGAAAGCATTCATTTCAAAAGGTCTCAGAGGAATCCTTGGTCTGACCTAAAGCAAAACCTCTAGGGAAGTCATAGGTACACTCCTAATTTCTGTAACTTTTCAGGCACTAAACATTCTTGTCATCCCTCATGACACACTAATGGCCCTTCAGTGCTCTGCCCTGAAGACTGACTTGTGCTACTGGAGTTCATTTTGTGACTGACCTGCAGTTGGAGGGGGCACTACAGCTGAAGGGTGTGAGTCAGCCTGGTTCCACTGGGAGCTGGAGGCAGGACTCTGTTGTCTAGAGTGCCCTCTCTTGTGATGTCTCACCCACATGACAGGAAGGTCTCAGACACCAGGCTGACCACCATGATGCTGAATACTATGATACTGACCGCTGCTATCCTCCACCTCCTGACTGCTGGGATGCTATCCTCCACCTGCTGACCGCTGCGATGCTATCCTCCACCTGCTGACCGCTGCGATGCTATCCTCCACCTGCTAACCGCTGCAATGCTATCCTCCACCTGCTGACTTCTGTGATGCTATCCTCCACCTGCTGACTTCTGTGATGCTATCCTCCACCTGCTGACCGCTGGGATGCTATCCTCCACCTGCTGACCACTGCTATCCTCCACCTGCTGACCGCTGTGATGCTATCCTCCACCTGCTGACCGCTGTGATGCTATCCTCCACCTGCTGACCTCTGTGATGCTATCCTCCACCTGCTGACCGCTGCAATGCTATCCTCCACCTGCTGACCGCTGCGATGCTATCCTCCACCTGCTGACCGATGGGATGCTATCCTCCACCTGCTGACCGCTGTGATGCTATCCTCCACCTGCTGACTTCTGTGATGCTATCCTCCACCTGCTGAACTCTGTGATGCTATCCTCCACCTGCTGACCGCTGGGATGCTATCCTCCACCTGCTGACCGCTGGGATGCTATCCTCCACCTGCTGACCGCTGGGATGCTATCCTCCACCTGCTGACCGCTGGGATGCTATCCTCCACCTGCTGACCGCTGGGATGCTATCCTCCACCTGCTGACCACTGCTATCCTCCACCTGCTGACCGCTGTGATGCTATCCTCCACCTGCTGACCGCTGTGATGCTATCCTCCACCTGCTGACCACTGCGATGCTATCCTCCACCATGCTGACCGCTGCGATGCTATCCTCCACCATGCTGACCGCTGGGATGCTATCCTCCACCTGCTGACCGCTGGGATGCTATCCTCCACCTGCTGACTTCTGTGATGCTATCCTCCACCTGCTGACTTCTGTGATGCTATCCTCCACCTGCTGACCGCTGCGATGCTATCCTCCACCTGCTGACCGCTGGGATGCTATCCTCCACCATGCTGACCGCTGTGATGCTATCCTCCACCTGCTGACCACTGCTATCCTCCACCTGCTGACCGCTGTGATGCTATCCTCCGCCTGCTGACCGCTGTGATGCTATCCTCCACCTGCTGACCGCTGGGATGCTATCCTCCACCTGCTGACCGCTGGGATGCTATCCTCCACCTGCTGACCGCTGGGATGCTATCCTCCACCTGCTGACCGCTGGGATGCTATCCTCCACCTGCTGACCGCTGCAATGCTATCCTCCACCTGCTGACCGCTGGGATGCTATCCTCCACCTGCTGACCGCTGTGACGCTATCCTCCATCTGCTGACTTCTGTGATGCTATCCTCCACCTGCTGACCGCTGCGATGCTATCCTCCATCTGCTGACCGCTGTGATGCTATCCTCCACCTGCTGACCACTGTGATGCTATCCTCCACCTGCTGACCACTGCTATCCTCCACCTGCTGACTGCTGTGATGCTATCCTCCACCTGCTGACCACTGTGATGCTATCTTCCACCTGCTGACCACCATGACGCTGACCACCATGATGCCATCTCCATGATGCTGGTCACCATGATGCTCACTACCACTATCCTCCACCATGGCGACCACCATAATGCTGACCTCCATGGTGCTGACCACACCATGATGTGAACCTGTGATGCTGGTCACCATGATGCTGACCACACCATCCTCCACCATGCTGACCACACCATGCTCCACCATGCTGACCACACCATGCTGACCACACCGTGCTCCACCATGCTGACCACACCATGCTGACCACACCATCCTCCACCATGCTGACCACACCATCCTCCACCATGCTGACCACACCATGCTGACCACACCGTGCTCCACCATGCTGACCACACCGTGCTGACCACACCATGCTCCACCATGCTGACCACACCGTGCTCCACCATGCTGACTACACCATGCTCCACCATGCTGACCACACCATGCTGACCACACCATGCTCCACCATGCTGACCACACCGTGCTCCACCATGCTGACTACACCATGCTGACCACACCATGCTGACCACACCATGCTGACCACACCATGCTGACCACACCATGCTGCACCATGCTGACCACACCATGCTCCACCATGCTGACCACACCATGCTCCACCATGCTGACCACACCATGCTGACCACACCATGCTGACCACACCATGCTCCACCATGCTGACCACACCATGCTCCACCATGCTGACCACACCATGCTGACCACACCGTGCTCCACCATGCTGACCACACCGTGCTGACCACACCGTGCTCCACCATGCTGACCACACCGTGCTCCACCATGCTGACTACACCATGCTGACCACACCATGCTGACCACACCATGCTCCACCATGCTGACCACACCATGCTCCACCATGCTGACCACACCATGCTGACCACACCATGCTCCACCATGCTGACCACACCATGCTCCACCATGCTGACCACACCATGCTCCACCATGCTGACCACACCATGCTGACCACACCATGCTCCACCATGCTGACCACACCATGCTGACCACACCATGCTCCACCATGCTGACCACACCATGCTCCACCATGCTGACCACACCATGCTGGCCACACCATGCTCCACCATGCTGACCACACCATGCTCCACCATGCTGACCACCACAGTATCATCACCCTGATACCATGGCCATCTGCCATGAAGCCATCCACCATAATATGGTGCTGACCACGATGACACACTCCAGCATGACGCTGTCCACCACAAATCCATCCTCCATGACATTGCCTGGCCTGCCGTCTACCTGCCGTGAAGCTTCTGCTGTGAGGCTGAGCTCATGGGTCAGCTGACCTTGGACATTTAGCATCCAGAACTGTGAGTAAATTGATTTTCCTTCCTTGTAAAATACCCAGTTTCAAGTGCTTTGTTGTATCCATGGAGAAAAGATTGAGATACACAGAGAGCAAACAGTCGGCCTTGGCGCTCTTCTGTGAGCATTTATTTGATTCACAAATCCAGAGGAAATGCTTCATGGGGAGATGCAAAATTTCCTTTCATTTGTATCCACATTAAGATTTTTTTTTGTTAAGCATTTTTTCTTTCAAAAGCCAAAGCTGGGGCTGGAGAGATGGCTCAGGGTTAGGCTTCTGCCTTGCAAGCAGAAGGTCCTGAGTTCGTATCCCAGATCCCACATACAAACACCGGGCAGAAACGGGGGGTGGCCTGCGTTTCTGGTCCTGGTGGGCAGAGCCTGTGAATTCTGGGGAAGAACAAAAGAGGAGGTAGAAGCAGTCCAAGACGATTACCGAATTCATCCTTGGTTCTACACATACACACACACACATATCCTACACACATGCGCGCACACACACACACGATTGAATAAAAAAAACCTGATTATTAAAAAAAAGCCAAAGCTGAACAATAACAAAAATATAATAAGTAAATTACACACAAATACAGTCACTTTGATTATTATTATATAATATTATAATATTATATATTAACATATAATATAAATATATTATTATAGTCATTATTATATTATAATAATAGACTTATAGTCAATAGTTACAACTTAGAAAACCAGGATGATTGTCTTGTGAGGATCCTGTACATGGACTGAAATATTCCATTAGTTCTCAAGCATAGCAGATGGATTCTCAGCCTTTGTGTTTACTGAAACTGTTGTCTGGATGCGGAAAGTTAAAACGCAGTAATGGTTTTCATATGGTTACTATTTAGCAAAGACAGAGAAATGAAGGTTTAATGCAGAAGCAAACGCAGGGAGACTGTATGTCAATAAAAAGGCTGATGGAAGCAGAATGAAGATTCTCAAAAGCTGGATACCAGCAGCTTGCTTGGCACAGCCGGAGGCGTTTCCCTCTGGCCGCACGCATGACCAAAGATGGGAGCTTGCTCTGCGTGCTCAGGGCAGTGGCACAGTGCGGCTGCCCTGTGCCGGCTGTGGGAGGATGACATGCCGCTCTGCAGCTGGACGAGGGAGGCAGCTGGATGCTCTGCCCAAGTAAGCGATGGCTGCTGACGCGTCACAGCAGCGCTACGGCGGCCCCTCCTGGTGCCCGCTGCTCGTGCCTGGGGAGACTGAGTCTCCTCACAGGGACCATGTTCCTGGGCCTGTCCCCCCCACCCCGATCTACACCACCGCTGCTCTCCTTTCAGTGCTCTGGAACTACTCCTGGCCTGCAGGAGACGGTCTCCTAGGACTGAGCCACAGCTGTCAGTTTCGCCTGTTCTACGTCACTTTGTGGAATTTAGTAGTTTTTGGAATATAATGAGTTGTAACAAAATAGCTCTTGCTCCCAGAAACATAGGAAATCAGATCAAGCGAAAAAAGCTCTGTGCTAGGTATCAGCAAGTGAACACCAGCAATGCTGAAGAAGGTGACGCTAGCGGATGGCAGGCAGCCGACTTGCCCCTTCAGAGACCTCTGGCGACATCACACACATGTGGCTGCAGCTGAGGGTGCATCGCGGGCAGAGCCCAGGTGAAAGCAGCCAAGGAAGGGTCTGCTGGGGTCTCAAAGAAACCAACACAGAGAGATGGGGGAGGAGAGAGAGAGAGAGGGAGGGAGGGAGGTGCATGCCGGGGTACATGGGTGAAGGTTAGGGGCGACCGCTGGAAGTCCGTTCTCTCCTCCACCATGTGGGCTTATGGGGACTGAACTCCGGTCACCAGGCTTTCGAGCAGGCGCCTTCCTGCTGAGCCGTCACTGGGCCCAAGATCTGCAAGTTTAAAGAGAAAGCAACACACTGGTTAAAATTAATGATGCTGAAAATGAAGGTTTAGTGAGCCAGAACTTCAGGAGGTATCAGACACACTTGCCACTTGGCATGTGTCCTGAAAGAGGTGGGCTGAAAGGCATGGACACTTAGACAAGTACATGGCCAACGTTTGACTCAGCTGCAGATTCACGTGGTGTGACTGAAACGGTGCTTGAGAGTCATGAAACATTCACATTGTCGCCCCCAAGCGTCCTAAAAGCAGCCAGATGGCATTTTGGAAACATGTTCCTGGTGGTAAGGAAAGCTCTGGCTGGAGAGCCAGGGAGGAGCTGGGAGGAGCCTGGAGGAGCCAGGGAGGAGCTGGGAGGAGCTGGGAGGAGCTGGGAGGAGCCTGGGAAGAACTGGGAGGAGCAGGGGAGGAGCTGGGAGGAGCCTGGGAGGAGCCTGGGAGGAGCTGGGAGGAGCCTGGGAGGAGCCTGGGAGGAGCAGGGGAGGAGCAGGAGAGGAGCCTGGGAGGAGCCTGGGAGGAGCCTGGGAGGAGCCTGGAGGAGCCAGGGAGGAGCTGGGAGGAGCCTGGAGGAGCCAGGGAGGAGCTGGGAGGAGCTGGGAGGAGCCTGGGAAGAACTGGGAGGAGCAGGGGAGGAGCCTGGGAAGAACTGGGAGGAGCAGGGGAGGAGCTGGGAGGAGCCTGGGAGGAGCCTGGAGGAGCCAGGGAGGAGCTGGGAGGAGCCTGGAGGAGCCAGGGAGGAGCTGGGAGGAGCCTGGGAGGAGCAGGGGAGGAGCTGGGAGGAGCCTGGGAGGAGCCTGGGAGGAGCCTGGGAGGAGCAGGGGAGGAGCTGGGAGGAGCCTGGGAGGAGCTGGGAGGAGCAGGGGAGGAGCTGGGAAGAACTGGGAGGAGCTGGGAGGAGCCTGGGAGGAGCCTGGAGGAGCAGGGGAGGAGCTGGGAGGAGCCGGGGAGGAGCAGGGGAGGAGCAGGGGAGGAGCTGGGAGGAGCTGGGAGGAGCCTGGGAGGAGCAGGGGAGGAGCAGGGGAGGAGCCGGGGAGGAGCTGGGAGGAGCAGGGGAGGAGCAGGGGAGGAGCAGGGGAGGAGCAGGGGAGGAGCCGGGAGGAGCCTGGAGGGAGCAGGGGAGGAGCAGGGGAGGAGCTGGGAAGAGCTGGGAGGAGCAGGGGAGGAGCCTGGGAGGAGCCTGGGAGGAGCCTGAGAGGAGCCTGGGAGGAGCCTGGGAGGAGCTGGGAGGAGCAGGGTAGGAGCCGGGAGGAGCCAGGGAGGAGCAGGGGAGGAGCCGGGAGGAGCCAGGGAGGAGCCGGGAGGAGCAGGGGAGGAGCTGGGGAGGAGCCTGGGAGGAGCCTGGGAGGAGCAGGGGAGGAGCCTGGGAGGAGCCTGGAAGGAGCCTGGGAGGAGCAGGGGAGGAGCCGGGGAGGAGCAGGGGAGGAGCAGGGGAGGAGCAGGGGAGGAGCTGGGAGGAGCCTGGGAGGAGCAGGGGAGGAGCAGGGGAGGAGCCGGGGAGGAGCTGGGAGGAGCAGGGGAGGAGCCTGGGAGGAGCAGGGGAGGAGCAGGGGAGGAGCAGGGGAGGAGCAGGGGAGGAGCCGGGAGGAGCCTGGAGGGAGCAGGGGAGGAGCAGGGGAGGAGCTGGGAAGAGCTGGGAGGAGCAGGGGAGGAGCCTGGGAGGAGCCTGGGAGGAGCCTGGGAGGAGCCGGGGAGGAGCTGGGAGGAGCAGGGTAGGAGCCGGGAGGAGCCAGGGAGGAGCAGGGGAGGAGCCGGGAGGAGCCAGGGAGGAGCCTGGGAGGAGCAGGGGAGGAGCCTGGGAGGAGCCTGGAAGGAGCCGGGGAGGAGCAGGGGAGGAGCTGGGGAGGAGCAGGGGAGGAGCAGGGGAGGAGCTGGGGAGGAACCTGGGAGGAGCTGGGGAGGAGCAGGGGAGGAGCAGGGGAGGAGCAGGGGAGGAGCTGGGGAGGAGCTGGGGAGGAGCCTGGGAGGAGCTGGGGAGGAGCCGGGAGGAGCTGGGGAGGAGCTGGGGAGGAGCCAGGGGAGGGGGAGCAGGGGGGAGCAGGAGGGAGCAGGGGAGGAACAGGGAGGAGCCAGGGAGGAACAGGCACTCTCAGCAGTGGATGGGTATGACAGACAAAAGGGGCTTTTCAGCACAGGGATGAAGACAGATGTGGCACGATGGTGGCTTCGTGGACTCAGCATGCTCAGAACCCAGGGGTCAGGAATCCTCTGGAAGCTGTGGCCAGCAGTGAGCCTGCGTTGGCAGGTGGCCTCCAGGATGCTCTAGCTCCTGCGTGCCTGGCTTGGCATCTGCCTGCGTGGTGGCATTCTGACCTCATCTGCTTGCCGAGTAACTTGGGATCCAGATCACAAGTACTACAGGTTTGCACTTCAGGCTGGCCTCACTCAGGAGGGGGAAGGGAGACGAAGGGAGTCCTGCCCAGCAGCCTCCGGGCGCAACACTCTGGTGAGAGGAGCAGAGCTCTTCTGAGCAGTTTGGTATTTTAGACATCAACAAATATCACATGCCTTCCCTGCTTGATGCTATTTCAGTGCATAGCTGAAGGCCCGTGGGTTGAGATGTGTATTTAGCGAAGGGGACAGACCATTAATACTCGATTCTCCAGGCATGACCTGGTTCCAGATCTGGTGACGCCAGTTTCTCAGAATGTCTGGCTCTTGTCTGGGATCTTCTGCTCACACCTAATGAACCTACAGTAACAACCCACCTGGGCCAACTTTAGTCAGCAATGACCTGGCTGGAAATGACACATTTTAATGCCAAAAATTTTTTAAATTCAATGTTGCCACTTTGTGAGAAAAATGTATTCAATATTTAACCCTATTCTTAGGTTTTGGGCAATTGGAATAATTTCTGTTCACACGGAGTGGGGCTGCATTGTTGATATCACCATAGTAACGGGAATATGTGAGTCAGGACACCCACAGTGGCGGGGACACATTGGCCACACCTTGGCGCCGCTGGTTTTCACCGTGAGGACAGATGTCTCACATGCTGTGTAAACACGCGACAATGTACTATCATCACTAAGGTATGCACAATAAGTTGTCAGATATTTTAAGTTCAACATCTGTCATAATTAGGCACAGGTGTCAACTTGATGGTTTCAGGTTTGTGCTCTGGGCACATTTGTAGAGAATTGGTAGTAAGTTCAGCCCAGAGCAAACCTGCAGGAGATTGTCTAGTTGATGGGGAAGATCCAGCCCATGGCAGGTGGGATTAGACCCTGGAATAAAATACAGAGAGCTGGTTGAGAGAGTTGGCATCCTTGTGTACACTTGGCCAGACATGCTGGTCTGGCAAGTAAGGATTGTCCCTCTCTCAGTCTTCATGCAGAGATGGTGTAGACAGTACCCTCAGCCTCGGTTTTGGTGTGAGCTCTCCTGCAAAGCCGGGTGAGAAACTGTATTCAATCTATGGTAAAAGAATAAATCCCTTGTTGCCTTAAGCTTTTTGGTGGTGATTTTATCAGCAACCACGCGGAGCAACTGCAACATCATCTACCTGACCCTGGTGTGTTAAAGTAGATATCTGAAAGGTATTGGGTTACATCCCAGGAAATGGAAAGAAATTGTGGATAAATGAAAAGTCATTTTCTAGCAAAGGACTTGAAGAACGTGCTTTCTGCCCGGACCTCCAGGTGCGCGCTTCTATTTACTCCTCAGAACAGCACACAGTGTGTGCGTTTTAGTCACTAGAGGAGTCTAAGGTTCATGCCTGATAAGCAGCTCATCATGTGATATGCAGTGACCAATTAAGCAGGACTGCAGAATGGCTCCTCTAGTGACTCCGAACATGAAGTTCTGTTGAGATATGTAGAGTCCTTTTAGAACATAAATGAAACGAGTAGATTAGGGAAAGCGGTTAGCAGGGACTCACCCCATCAGCGAGCCGGCCTTCACAGGCCAAGCTCCTGGGCCGCTGACACTCAGGACCTTTTGGCTCAGCTGCCCCGGGTCAGCCTCTTTCCAGTGCGTTCCGTCCTCCCGCATCGGCCTCTTTCCAGTGCGTTCCGTCCTCCCATGTCGGCCTCTTTCCAGTGCGTTCCGTCCTCCCGTGCCAGCCTCTTTCCAGTGCGTTCCGTCCTCCCATGTCGGCCTCTTTCCAGTGCGTTCCGTCCTCCCGTGCCGGCCTCTTTCCAGTGCGTTCCGTCCTCCCGCATCGGCCTCTTTCCAGTGCGTTCCGTCCTCCTGCATCGGCCTCTTTCCAGTGCGTTCCGTCCTCCCGCATCGGCCTCTTTCCAGTGCGTTCCGTCCTCCCGCGTCGGCCTCTTTCCAGTGCGTTTCGTCCTCCCGCGTCGGCCTCTTTCCAGCCTCTTTCCAGTGGATTCTTAGCCAATGGCGAGGGACCCTCAATCTCTGTAGGAACCAACTGTCTCAAGCAGCCCAGGGGGCTTTAACTTGATGGAAAGAAGGAAACAGAAAAATGTGAGACCCAAATGGGTACCAAGAAGATTCCCCAAGTTAGTTACCCACCATCTTTCACAGGGAGCTCCAGCCATAAAGAGCATCGGCAAATGCAGTTTTTCTTTCGCAAATGTTCTTGGGGATAAAAATGAGCTGCCCTGTAGAGCGGGTCTTGGTGACCAGCCTGACCAGCAGCGGGCCCAGGGAGTTGGAGTTTTCCTGAGTTGTGGTGTGTGACTGTGTGTGTGCATGCATGTTTGTGTGTGTGTGTGTGTGCGCATGCATGTGTGTATGCTTCTGTGTGTGTGTGTGTCTATGTGTGAGAATGTGTGTGTGCACGCTTCTGTGTCTGTATGTCTGTGTGTGTACATGTTTGTACGTGTGTGACTGTGTGTTTCTGTGACTATGTGTTTCTGTGTGTTTCTGTGGGGGGGTATGTAACTATGTGTGTCTCTGTGTGTATATTTCTCTCTGTGTCTGTGCACGTGACTGTGTGTTTCTGTGTCTCTGTGTGTGTACTTCTGTGTCTGTCTGTATATGTCTGTGCGACTGTGTGTGTGCGTGTGTGTGAATGTGTGCTTCTGTGTCTGTGTGCTTCTGTGTCTGTGTGTATGTCTCTGTGTGTGTGTGTGTGTGAACGTGAATGTGTGCACTGTGTGTGTTTCTGTGTGTCTGTCTGGTGCGCTACAATTGGTGTTCTTTTCTGTCTCCTATGTCTCCTGGTAGATGGACAGTGCTTTCTAAGACTGCTTCTAGTCATTCTTTCTTTCCCAAGGCTGCCAATAAAGTAAACATTTTGCTTTAAATGATCCCAGAACGAGAAGTAATGATACTTCAGTAAAAATACAGTCAACATTTCAGTTGTAGTGAACAAGTTAAGCCCTCGCAATGCCCAGGAATGAAGCTTTCTAACCTGCCCACATGTCGGCACACAGACAGCCGTGGAGACATGTGGTACCCACATGAGGGATCTTGTATGTGAAGTTGCAGTTGCCATAGTTTCCCTAAAGAAGTTTGTGTACTTCCAGACAATCGTGTCAGGAGCTTGAAGGGTTCTCCAAAAAGAGGTCCATTTAAAACAAGAAAAAAAAATTGTCTTAGTAGAGCCAGTGAAAACAGTAGAAAATGATTTAATGGTAAACCAGAAATAGACAAGAACTTCTATAGTCTGACAGAAAATATTCCCAGAACTCTACAAGATATTTCTCAAATTAGTTAACACTCTATTAATTATAGAAATAAGAATATTTTCATAAACACTAATTTGACTAGACATAGTACTGAAAACCCTAGTCATAAATTGTTATAAGTACAAGAAAAAATAAAATTGTTATTATTCGGAGAAGACAGTAATAATTGTATATGGGCCTTAAATATTAGAGACAATGATTCTAGATATGGAAGCTATCTACAAAAACTAGTTGTAGTCCTATGCTAGCCACATACAATTGTGAAATATAATAGCAAACTAAAACTCAATGTGAAGACTTTATTTAAGACCCCAATTAGAGTTTATCACATACATGGATAGGAGAAGAAACTATCTCAGAACCACAAATTACCTTCAAATTAATTGACAAATGTCACATTGTTCCAAATTTATGAAAGAAAATCTCTAAAGTTATTCGCAGAGAGTTTTGCTGATCATCCATTTTAAAGTAAGATCATGTAAGTGTCTGAAAATGATCTGGTCCTGGAAGGTAAGATGAAAAAAAAAAGAACTAGAGGCATAAAGGAGACCATGTTCGTGCGCACACTTGCAGCCATTTGTAAGGAAGAGTGCTCATGAGTTCTGACACGTGTACTAGATACACAGCAGCTGTCCTGATGTCTTTCCAGGGTACAATGAAGCTGTGTCTTGTAAAATGATGCAGCCAGGGAAGACCTGAAGACTAACAGGAATAAAGTTCTTCAGAGAGAAATGAGCCAGGGGTGGAGATCAAGGGGTCAAGGGGTCAAGGGGTCAAGGGGTCAAGGGATCAAGGGGTCAAGGGATCGAGGGATCGAGGGATCGAGGGATCTAGGGGTCGAGGGATCGAGGGATCTAGGGGTCGAGGGGTCGAGGGGTCAAAGGGTCAAGGGGTCAAGGGGTCAAGGGGTCACACTGTGTCCCCGGCTTTCAGCCTGGATTAGAATTTCAGGTAATCTGGTTTGTTTGGGGTTAGTCACTCACCTTTTCCTGCGTGTTTTCTCCACAGAGTGAAGTTCAAGGGAGCAAAGGTCAAGTCAGGGCCTCCTAAGAGAGGCTCACGCGGCTGAGGACCATGCCTCACTTCAAGCCCGTCCTGAAGTGCTCTCCTCGTGCTTAGCTCAGACTTCTGGCAAAGGCCGCCCACGAGGCACACATCCCGCTTGCAGGCAAAGGCCGCCCACGCGGCACGCGTCCCGCTTGCAGGCAAAGGCCACCCACGAGGCACGCGTCCCGCTTGCAGGCAAAGGCCGCCCACGAGGGCACGCTTCCTTCTCAGCCACTGTGCTGCTCATTGGCCATAGTATGCCCCTCATCTGACTCTCAAGACCCCTGCACATTTGTTTCATGCCTTCCTATTTCTACCTAGTCACTTGTCTTCTTGTGGCCCAAGTCACTACTATGCGTAGACACTGAGTTCTCAAGTCCAGTAGCTGAATTTTCAGCTCTAGAATCCAAATTAGATTATTTCATATACTGTAGTTCTCAGTTGAAATTTTGCATATTTTTGAACATATGCATTGCAGCAATTTAGCATTCATGTCTGACAATGTGTAGTGCTCTTTTTAGAGTCTGATTTTCCTCTTGATTTCTTATTTTTGTTTTTTTCTTTCAAAGCAGCTTTAGTTCCAAGTCAGGTTTAGTGTTTCAAAAGTACTCTTGTGGAATTTCAATTATTCTCAGGTTTGCCCTTACAATGGCGGCGTGGCACTGGGTTTGCCCTTGCAGTGGCGGCGTGGCACTGGGTTTGCCCTTGCAGTGGCGGCGTGGCACTGGGTTTGCCCTTGCAGTGGCGGCGTGGTACTGGGTTTGTTCTTACAATGATGGCATGGTTTTTGTTCCAAGCAAGGGTTCAGGGGTGATTCTGCAGGCTTGGACAGAGGTTGGATCTGGAGACTCCCTGGATAGTCTTGGGGACTTCAAAAGGCATCTTGGGCAATAGCTATAACAAAAAACTCCACCCTCTCAGGAGATCCCCAGAGCTTGTGTGTACCTGGCCTCCTACTTCAGGCCATATGTTCCACAGACCCACAGCTTCTGGACCTCATCCGAGGTAAACCTTCCTCACTTACCACACTTCCAACTGACCTACATGTCAGCCATGCCTGCAAGCATCTCTCAGACACCTACAGGAGGGTGCACTTCAGTTCACAGCCAAGAAAGACCACCACAGTCTGGCTCTTTCTGGTCACCTCTTCTCTTTACCGTTTGCACAGCAGTCTCTGTGGGTTTCATGGCGTCCTGTGCAGCCGCTACTGAATGCAAGAAGCCTGCAGCTGACTCGTCACGAGGTCACGGCTTCTTGTGAGTTCGTCCATGGCTGTTTGGTATTTGTCCTTCGCCGTGTGTTGTGTTGCTGTTTCATGGTCTTTCTTGCATGTCAGCATCTGAAAGTGCTCTCTCAGAAGTCCCTTCCTGAACTGTGCTGTCATTAGCTCTCCTAACCTCTCTCCCTCACCTCTTCCTTCCTGGCCCTTCTCCCTGGACTGCTCTGCGTGGCTTGTCACAGTCTTGCTGAAATCATTCCATTTTCTAACTCATAAAATTACCTTCGTATCTGCTCTTGATAGAGTCGTGGAATTGCCTCCACCTCTGCAGAAATCTCTGCATGGTCCCGGCGGGTCCCAGCAGCAGCTGCTCCTGCTAGTCTACTCTGCACAGAACAGGCTGAGGTCTTGCAGAAGCAACTAAACAAGAATCCTGACATAAAGTGTCACAAGACACCACAGATAGTGAGAAGCCTATTCCTCCATGCAGGAAGGAAAACATCAGCCTGTTCTCTGGACCTAAACTTCCCTTAATATTTGCTGGACTTTCTGCTCCTGGAGAACATGTTCGCCTGAGCACACTGCTTTTGACTTCTCATGGGCTCAACACTTACTATCACTTACAACATTTACACCATGGACACATTATCCATTCTTTGTGCCTCATAAAAAGCAAAATAAAGCCCTTTTCTTAGAAACGACCTGCTGTCTCTGTGCCCTTGGAGGTTTATTTCCCAAAACATAAGAAGAAGATGATGGGCAGAAAGATCCACCATTGTGCAGTGACCTAAACCTAGGCCAGTCACAGAACCTAATTAGTACTTTTTTCTTATCTGTATAATGAATTTTCACACCACAGTTGCAAAATTTAGAGGCAACATGCCCAGATTAGCACCATTCCTGGACCGTGATCTATGACCAATCACAGCTCTCGGGACCAGAAGGGCTCTATGCACCAGAGGGAAAGATAATCTTTCTGTTCTTTCTCAGGCACACATCAAATACAGGTTTCATCAGACAAGCCAGTCATTAGGCCCAGGACCAAATGGTGTGATGCCCATACCTGCTCTTCCTTAGGTGGGCAGAGACTCTGCACCAAGACATGCAGCCGGTTCCTTGCACTTATCTTCCACACAGAGCATTCGAAAGGCCGGCCTCATGTACCTGAGTCAGAATTTCCTTGTTACTAACCTGACAAGACCATCGATGCTTCAGTTACACCAATTAACTCACTTGCATCTCTTATCATGCTTTACCCAACACACCAGAGGATAAATCCTCTGTGAAGCTGCCTAACCCTGTGTTCGAATTCATGAGGGACCTCCACAGCCTGGCCACAACCCATGCAGTCTTCCTAGCACACTGGCAGCTCGTGCAGCTGGAGAGGAGTTGACCTTCTGCAGGAGGCAGCATGCCGATCTGGGGGCTCACACAGCACGCAGAAACACTTTGCATCCTCTCCAGGACAAATCGGGGCAATCAGTTGTTTCTTCAGTACGTCCAAGCACTTAAACAACCCAGATGTGACTCATGCTGACCTCAGGGGTCATCCGTCCATGCCCATGTTACCCACACTTCCTGGGGCTGGGAATTCAAACACAAGTCCTGAGATGAATAGACAGATGACACATCCATGTACGCAGATGAATAGGTACATGTGAACATGTATGTGATGTCCTCACTACTGAGGTTGCCTTCGTGGATGTGGGACGCACGCATGCTTGAAGGATAAGTGCCACTTCAAAACGCTGGCCTACTGTGCACACCCTTCCCGAGAATCCCAGTTTCCCTCTATCCAGATGTGTGAGAATACCTCCAGTGTGTATGTGTGTGCGTTCACGGGTGCACAGTCGCGAACCACATTATGCATGTACTTGCTTACGTGTTGCATGTTTTGTACTTTCCTGTCTGTGTGGCCAGTGGCAGCTTTGCCTGTTGCTGTCAGCCACATTGCATGAGTTTCCTGGTGTCGTCTGAGCTTTCGGCAATGCTGGCCAGCTCTTCTCCCTGTGCTTGCGTCAGCACCAGCGGAGGCTCCGAGCTGCTCCTGTGCCGTTCTCCTCTGCTTTCTGGTACTCGGGATCAGACTCTCAGTCGTCACGCCAGCCTGTCCCATCTGGGAAGCAGTGCCCACGGCAGCATGGATCTAGACTTGCATCTGCCAGGACACGGCACCTCAGGCGGTTCAGTTCTATCTTGGTGTTCTCAGCAGTGCCTCCTGAAGGAATCTGATTCATGCATTACTAGTTCCTAAAAGCTGTGAGGTGTTTCTGAGCTCATTGTGGTAGGAAATGTGTCCTCAATAAGCAGAAATTAGGATAAATACAATTTTCCTGGAATAAGGTGAGTATCCAGACACCTTGTTACTTCTGATCTTGAGACTGCAGCAGGAATTCCCCATCTGACAGTGCAGGATGGGTTAGTCCTGTACTCTGGGGTCTGTAATTCTCTCGCAACTTACATATGCCTGGCCCGCGTGGGTGGATCTGCGTGTGCCCTGAAGCCAGATGCTGAGACCACCAAAGGTGTTCACTGGGGACAGTGAGGTCAGCGGGAGCCCCTTGTGCAGCTTGCTCGGTGCGGCCCCCGCTGCCTTGTTGACAAACACAGAGGATGGCATGTTCTGTTTCCAGGTCATAGGTCAGCAGCTCTGTGATTGACTGTTTCCTCCATAAAGACACAATAACAGCTTCATCTTGCACTGGTGCTGCAAAATGTCAGGAGTGCCACAGTCACTGAGCTGGTTACTGGAATGTTGGCCCTGACATTCTGCAGACAGACGGACTCCCAGCAGTCTGCTGCAGGATGCAGGGCCCTCTCAGTCACTACTGTCCATTGTCCTGTATGCTCCAAATGCTTTCTCTGTCCATCAGCCCTCAACGTAGATGACCTCAGCTAATCTGACGGCTCTGTATTGATTTATCCAGCAGCCAAGCCTTCATGTCACGTGGACTCCAGAACATGAGTGAGGAGGTGATGTTGCTAACCTTCTCCACAGCACGTGGGGGGATTTCCGCTGATTGCTCTCTTCTGGTGTTTCCCACATGAATTCAGGACGCTTTCATGGTTTTCTTGCCTGCAGTTTGTCGCTAAAAGTAAAACACAAAGTTGCCCAAGGGAACTCCCAAGTCTTTAATGCATATCACCAGATGTGCTGGCTGCGAATGGAGATGCTGGAAAAATCTTTCCACACATCCCCACTCACAGTTATTGCTGAAAGTCATATGGATGGAGTGAGAAACCCCAAGCTGTCCAGACTGCTTGGTGAGACTGGTTCTGGGTTCCCCTCACTGCGGACACACAGGTAAGCTCCTGGCAGGCTCCTGGCATGCTGTGGCAGGCTCGTGGCAGGCTCGTGGCAGGCTCGTGGCAGGCTCGTGGCAGGCTTAGGATAGGTTATGGCAGGTCCATGGCAGGCTCATGGCAGGATCCTGGAAGGCTCGTGGCAGGGTCCTGGAAGGCTCGTGGCAGGGTCCTGGAAGGCTCGCAGCAGGCTTGTGGCAGGCTCGTGGCAGGTTTGTGGCGGGCTCGTGGCGGGCTCATGGCAGGGTCCTGGAAGGCTCGTGTAAGGCTCGTGGTAGGCTCATGGCAGGGTCCTGGAAGGCTCGTGGCAGGGTCCTGGCAGGCTCCTGGAAGGATCGTGGCAGGCTCGTGGCAGGCTCGTGGCAGGGTCCTGGAAGGCTCCTGGAAGGCTCGTGGCAGGCTCCTGGAAGGCTTGTGGCAGGGTCCTGGCAGGCTCGTGGCAGGCTCGTGGCAGGGTCCTGGAAGGCTCCTGGCAGGCCTGTGACAGGCCCATGGTGCAATGTGCTCTGTTCTTCTGGACATTTGCAGATCACTTCAACATCAAGACTCTGAAACAAGGAGCCATATACTTTCAACTCCATTCAGGTGTAATTTTAAGCAGATGCTTGAAATGAGTTTTGAATAATTCTGTTTTACTTTAAATAATAGAGTTTTCATAAAGTAATTTTAAAAGAACTGTTTGAAGGTGTTTCAAAGCCTTCTTAATTTTAGGCTGTCTCAGAAATAAAGACAATTTTCATAATTTTGTTTTTAAAAGTATAGACCTGTCACTCTTCTAAGCACCTTAAGGAGCAATTTTCTTTCAAAGGTTGTAAAACCTTTTTTCCTTCTATCATGTTTCTCTTCAAAAAGTACTGTATTTCAAAGAAAAGATAAATATTTTATGTTTGCCTTTAAAAGTCTTCTGCTTTTAATATGAAAAGCTGAGATATTTTGGTTTTATCAGTGATGGCATTTGCTGAGTGAACATTTAGGCAGATGTGTATATTTAATGAACACACACATATATGTACATATACACACAGACACAGATGCGCACATGCACAGACGACACACACATACACACACATAGACACAGATGTGCACACACACAGACACAACACACATGTATATACACGCACAAACACATGCACATGTACACACATCCCTAAAACACCTTGGTCTTAAATCTGATTAATTCTTAAAGACCTGGTTTTGGAAAGCACAGTTTACATGGTAGCTGAACTGCAGCAAAAATCTTTAGATTTCTGAGAACAAGAAACACGATGTTCTGGTCATTCTTCTATCCTCTAAAGATTGTGCCAGCTTCCAGGAGGAAAACCTAAATAGCAGACAAAAGCTAAAACCCAGTAAACCATAATGGTTTGACCATGTGCATCTTTTTAGTTAATAACCACTGGCTCTAATGTGAACAAGAAGGTAGCCGGGCGAAATCAAAGCAAGTGTAACGGTGCAACTCATTTGTAACCAGGTAATTATTTTACGTTACTTTGGAGGGCAAGTCCATCAAAGCAATCGGAAGCGGCCGCGTGTCCTTCACTTGGTGTCATCTGAGACCTTGCCAGTGCACCTCGGATCCGACTGGAATGAACAGCACGGCGCAGTGACCTGGCCTGAGTGGACACTGGCCTTACGCAGCGAGGCCAGGAGCAGTGACAGGGCGGAATGAGGGAGCTGGGGTCTGGGAAGAGCAGGGCGCGTCATCACCGAAGCCGTTCCCTGCTTTGATGTTATAAGCTGGGTCCTAAGAATGAGCCAAGATGAAAGAATTCTCTCTTCGGAGGAATGAAAAGAGCCGGAATCTCTCTACGCCAGCAGGCAGCCATTACCCAGCGAGCTCCTCTGACACCACAAGGCAAGGCAGCTCGATGCCATGAGATTGCGATTTGCAGAAAACACTGGAGAGACAGGGCGACCGCGATCCCGGAGCGCTGCATCCTCACGCAGCCAGTGAGCTGCTGCCTGGGGCAAAGATGCGCCGGGGACCGTGGTGTGCTTTGGTTTATTTCTTATCACATAACCTTACAGTTTGATTATTTTCTCCAGTAACCCAGTGATACCAAACATAAAATTCCAGCAAGCCACTCTCCTATTGTTATAAATGGGTGAAAACTTTTGCCCAAACCATATCGTAAAGTGAGAGAAGATGCGAACTTTCACACAGAGCAAATAGTCCTGTTTATCCCCAATATTGTACACAAGAAAACTCTCCACTAAAATAGCCTTAAATTAACGAGTAACTGGCTTAAAACAGAACCAACGGACTTGTCTCCTCACTAGATAGATCCTTTCAAAATAGAAATGCCCATGTACAGATGAACGTTTTCAGACATTTCCACATTTCCAGTCTACCTACCAACCTTCCTCTCTTTGGACCAATGAGCTTACAGCATGCAAAAGTGACGTGATAGAGACTGAGCTTCCGTGGAAACTCCACTGCACATTCTTCAGCATCTTGCTGTTTTACTCCGTGGAGAGATCCGCAGGAAAGTGGGTATTTCAAGCATGCTTTCACCACATGGCACACGGGTGTCCAACCATCTGGGCGCTGAGGATGACACTTCCCTGATTCTGGTTTGGGCCAGCACTAGCCACCTAGACCCGAGGCCCCAGATTCTACTCCAGGCAGGGAGTCCAACACCAGCACAACCGCTTGCAGGCTGACGCTGGACTGTCATCCATCCCTGCCTCCTCTTCCTCCCCCTCCCTCTTCTTTCAACCACTTGATTAGTTTGCTTCAGGGTCTGTCTACAAATAGCGGTGACATGCGGTAAACAGACCTGGAGAGTTGGTGGGAGGAGGGCGCAGTGGGAGGAGGGAGAGTACGGTGGGGGAGGGAGGGCACGGTGAGAGGAGGGAGGGCACGGTGGGAGGAGGGAGGGCACGGTGAGAGGAGGGAGGGCACGGTGGGAGGAGGGAGGGCACGGTGGGAGGAGGGAGTGCAGTGGGAGGAGGAAGAGTACAGTGGGAGGAGGGAGGGCATGGTGGGAGGAGGGAGAGTGCAGTGGGAGGAGGGAGAGTGCAGTGGGAAGAGGAAGAGTGCAGTGGGAGGAGGGAGGGCATGGTGGGATGAGGGAGAGTGCAGTGGGAGGAGGAAGAGTGCAGTGGGAGGAGGGAGGGCATGGTGGGAGGAGGGAGAGTGCAGTGGGAGGAGGAAGAGTGCAGTGGGAGGAGGGAGGGCATGGTGGGAGGAGAGTGCAGTGGGAGGAGGAAGAGTGCAGCGGGAGGAGGGAGGGCGCAGTGGGAGGAGAGTGCAGTGGGAGGAGGGAGAGTGCAGCGGGAGGAGGGAGAGTGCAGCGGGAGGAGGGAGGGCATGGTGGGAGGATGCAGCCCACAGTGTGAACAGGTGAAGTGGGAGGGGGAGGACAGAGTGGGAGGAGGGGGCACAGGAGGGGACTGTGCCTGCATGAGGTGGCTGGCGTTCCTGTCCCTCTTCATCCACATCCGCAGCGTCCACAGTGAGCCTCAAGGCACCCGGGCTGATGCCCTCCCTGCAGGGAATTGCACCCTGGGATCCTTTGCTGGTCTCGCTCCTCCACTTGCCCGTCTGGTGAGGTCAGTTCACATGTCATGCGTGTGATGGCTTTGCAGCTGCCCTCAGGGTCCATGACGAGTGTCAGTCCGCTGCGAGCTCTCTGTCCTTGACAGAGCTGCTTGTCTGCCCTGGTCCCCATGTTGCCATCTTTAAGCTAGGGATTGTGCCATGTTTCTTCTAAATTAAGGTGGTGGAAGGTGCAAGGTGTTCCGAGAGTTCCTGGCAGAACGTGGCCCTCATGAACACGCGACCTCCATGGGCGTGGTGGCATGATGTTCAGTGCTGCAGCTGGATGCTGGAAGGACACCCTCGTCTTCCAGGTGGGCTTGCAAGGGCGCATCTTGCACACACTTGCCCAGATGCTCTGCTTGGTCGTGTGTTGAGCTTAAGCATCAGGGTCCAGATTTGTCTTCTTGCCAAGAGCCCCTTCCTGGGATGCTGCACTAGCCGCGGACAGACTGCACAACTGCCGCTTGGTTTCCAGCCGTGGACAAACCCTGTCCAGTTATCAGCTCCTTCCTTGCCAAATGCCCAGATCTGGGCTGGGGTGAAGGGATCGCTGCTGCTGTGAGGGCCCCCCTTTTTCCTCCAAGTCCTATCTGGGACCAACCTGGCCCCTCCCTGTCCCCACTCCAACCCCACCTCCCCATACCCACACCGACCGCAGACCTCCCTGGCCCCACGGCAACCCCAGTGCTCCCTGGGGAATCCACCTGCTCCCAGAAGGCCTTAGCATCTGCCTGGACCTGCTGCTGACTCGCTCGTCCCCGGGCTACTTACGACCTGCAGACTGTTTACTGCTTGCATGGGTGATGTGTGTGAAAACACAACAAAATGGAAATCTTAGCATGGAACTGAGGCATCGAAATGTATATGATACATTCTAATAAAGATGTAAAGACTACGCATGCAGAATAGGAAAAAGCAAACACGGCATTGAATCTTGTTTGTCACTCAATAAAAGCATTTGGGAGGCATGTGGCATGGAAAATAAAATCACTTGGGATGCATGTGGCATGGAGAAGGAAAGCACTCGGCAGGCGTGTGGCATGGAGAATGGCTCCCACACCCATGGGTTTTGCTCTTTACATCCAGAACCAAGCAGGATGCAGGCCGATCTCTGCTCGGTCCCGTGCAGGCTCGCTCCAAGGAAAACCCAGACTCCGTGTTTGATGTGGCCCATTCTCATTAATTCATCTCCTCTAAGATGAGCATCAAGTCTTCCGATGGGTGATAATGTGCATCTAGAGGATTCCACCCTGTGTCAGCCACACAGTTGTGCTGACCAGGCACCTTCTACAAGCTCGCGGTATTCGCAGCTAGTTCCAGAAGCATCCTGTCATTCCTCAGTAACAAGTTCCTACAGTTTATCCTGTGACATTAAATCAATTTTTCAATGAGATTAATTGAGTTCATATTTTATGAACTTTGGGGCACAGTTGGAAAACTGACCTTGAAATACCTACCATAGGTGTAACCTGGTCCCAAAACGTATCGCCACTCCTCGCTCAGGACCCTCGCTGTCCTCGCTCAGGACCCTCGCTGTCCTCGCTCAGGACCCTCGCTGTCCTCGCTCAGGACCCTCGCTAGGTGAGTTCGCACTCCACCGGCTCAGAAAGCTCCTCCCAGCGTGGGCGACTCAGCAATCACCTTTGAAGGCAGCTGTCTCGAAGCTGCGCTGGTCTGCAGAGCTCCTGGCTAGGTCATGATGCACGAAGCAAATCTGTCGCCCTCTGCTGGCCTAAGACCACACAGTGCTTCTCACAGCTGACAAGAGAGAAATGACAGCCACCGGATAGTGGACTCTGGGCACCGCACCACACCCACACACTGAAAGTGGATGCAACGTAACTGCATCACAGAGGACAGACAAGCAAAAGGGCCATGACATTGACAGGCTGGGGGCGGGGTCTCAAAGGGGAGAGGATGTTCTCCGAGTGGGTGGGTGCGCTGGGGGCTTCTCACAGGGAGCTGCACCTGATCGTGCACACCTGGTCCTAGTCCCCAGGTTACGCGATGCTTCTCACTTCTACAAAGGTAAAGAACAAAACCATTTTTTCTTTAGCTGGTCATACTTCCTGTCTGCCCAGGTCCTCTTCCTGACACATACTGTGGCCAGGTCAGAGGAGTAGCTGGCGAGAGAAACGCGCCCGCCTCTCTGTGTCTACCTACACCTCGACGATAAACTGCCCAGCATCTGGGCCCCCACCTCTGCGAGAAGAGCCCTGGAAACAGCTTCTTGGCTAGATGGATGGGCCCGCAGTCCTCTGTCTTCTTTGAGCTGGATTTTTTAATTAAGTTGGCTTTCTGTTTCAACACCTGTGTCCAAATTTAATTGACCTGTTTTCCTGCGAGCAGCCAGATTTGAGTCTCGTCATGTAAGCCTGTCAAGATTTGAAGCTAATTATTCCTCCGTGAATGAGAATCAATACACTTTAACTCTTAGCGGCAAATTCAAGCTAAATGGAATTGGCAGGAGGCAGCTCAAGTTGACTGAGGGCACAAGTTGAACAGCCGTTTTAGACAATGTCTGGACAATATTAGCCAAGATTGAAGCTGGGGAATCCTGGTTACTAATTACTGATCAGTCTCTGGCTTTAATAAGGCAGTGATGAGGGAACTCGGGCCATTGCTGAGACTCGCTGATTGGAGGCAGCCCCCCACCGTCCACAAAGCCGCCTTCCCCAGCCCCCGTCTCAACGCCGTGGCTTTTTTACTTGTCTTTCCTCTGTGGTCTTTTCCCCATGTCTGGCCCAGTCTCTGGTTCACCCTTGTGACCAGCACTGCCCTTTGCTCGGACGTTCTTGGGGGTACTGCTCAGATCTGCGCCCCACTCACAGTCCTAGCCCAGCCATAAATGCCACTCATACATACCCAGTTTCCAAATTCAGAATTATTGCAGATAGCACGTGGACGATGACTCTCTAGAGCTAATGTATCACCAGTCACTAGAGGAAAATAGCATAGCATATGGTCACCATAGTAACCTGTGGTCTAGAACCACCCTACCTGTGAAAGCACAGAAGGCAGAAGAGCTACAAGACTACGCCCGGACCAGAGCTGAGAATCAATGCAGGCCTGAGACCAGCTGACAGAGCAAGTCCTCAGAGGGCTTGCATGGGACCCTGGGACACCACTCACCACAGCAGGGGCGTGCCCTGAGCACCAACGTCCTGGAGTCAGGGCCGTGGAGCAAGTACCCACGACTGGAAGTGGCAGGAGCAGCTAGAGTCCCCTGGATTCTCCAGTCATTAGAAAGCCTAATTGAATTAATGAACAGGAATGTGTGCTTACAAACCCATGATTGACAACCATGTCTTCAAAATAGGTTTCTTCTTCACTAATTTTCAGGCTTCTGGAAGGCCGAGCAGAAGTTGTGAGAGCAAGGTTTTCTGAACACAGGGATTCAGGGTTGAGTGTATTGGACCCTAATGGGTGAGGTCAACCAAGTTCATCTGCCCCAGCAGACATGCTGTCTATCCAGCCTGGACATTGCCCATGTCCAACGGTCCTGGTCGCTGCCTGGCTCTGCTGTGTCCTCCATGTGGGGCCTTTGCTTCTGCCCATCTTGGGGTTCTGTTCAGCATTTTCAGTGACTTCTCTAGAGCTGATCCACAGTTTTGGAAGAGTCTGCAGCAGTTTCTGAAGCTGACTAAATGTCCCAGCAGGGCGTCCACTCAGGGACAGAGACAAGAGCCTGCTCTGCCCCTGTGTTCAGCAGAAGGTAGGTGAACGTTTCTGGGACAGGGAAGCCCCTTGGGGATGAGGGGCTTCAGGAAGGAAGAAACGAAGGGTTCCTGAATCGACTCTCTCCAGGGGCATGGAATTTGGGAGGGCGAATAGGTTTTTGTGTTGGTAGACCTCACTCAGGGAGAAAATACGATTTTCTTGCTGTATTTTCTGGATCATAATTTCAGTGCTCAGGAAATAGTGTTGAGTTAGACCACAGATCTTCAAGGTGCCCGCACTATGACCCTATTTCAGAAAAGCACCTGGCATCCATCCAGGTGCAGATGTAAGTGGGCTTCAGGCCTGGTCCCAGCTTCACTCAGCGGGAGCAACCACCTGTGCGTGGAGAAGCTCAGCCCCTGCAGCTGGAATTCTGTCCTGATGGCAGACGCACGTGTAAGCGTTGTGAATGCCCTGCACTGCAGAACCCTGCCAGCTGCCGGACCTGCCAGCCAGAGTCTGGCTCGCTTCTAGGGAGCCATGCAGAGGGATCTTAGGAGCGACGCCCTGTCACCAAAGGCAGCAAGTACAGCGCAGCAGTGTCCATTGCCTGCTTCCTAGTCCTGAGTCAGAAGTTGGGCGGGCTTACCTGGGTTATCTGCTTGGGGTCTTGAGGGCTGAAATAAAAGTACAGCCCAGGGGAAGAACCCACATCCCAGGCCCTCTGAGACAGGGACAGACAGGAGTCTGTTCCTTGCTTCCTTTGTCCCTCGTTCCGTTCTCTGGAGGTTGGTCCCCAGTCAGCATGGTTCTTCCAGTGGACCTATTTCTCCAGCTGTGTGACCAGGTCAGCTGCGGGATCAGCTCCCTCCTGGGTGAGACCCACCTCTCATCTTCCAAACATGCAGAAGCCAAGGGGACAGCAGAGCACTGCGAAGCTTTGTGTGGCCAGCCTGCAGGCAGGAGCCAGCTTTCCACACACCCAGTGGCCCACTGGGCACTTCTTGCTAGTCACTCGGCCTGTGTTCAGTATGTTCAATGGCAGGTCAGCTCTGACTGAGACAGACAGACAGTGGAGGGCCCGGAAGGATGACTCACTGAAGTCCCCCACAGCGTGCTGTTTTCTGAGCTGGAACCAACAGGCTTCCGTACAGTGTGGTTTCCGCACAGTAAGCCATCCCCTTCTGGTGTGCAATGACTGAGTTTCAAATGTGCAGGATTTAATGCTTCCTCCACTTCTCATTCAGAATTCTCATCTTTCACAGCTGATTTGACAAACATTGCAGTCCAGGTGTGCTGCCTTGAGTCTTAACATCTGCCCATGTGGACTAGCATGGAAAACCTGTGGCTTCTTCCACCGAGTCCATGGTGTACATCTCTACTCACCCTTCAAGGGTCACTCCTGCTGTCTCCACTTTCTGGCTGTAGTGAACACGCAGGAGCTTGTAAGATGTTCACGGTGGGAGCGTAGGTCGTGTGGTAAGTGCACGTTTATTTATAGAATCTGCCAGAGCATTTCCCAGAGAGGTGGTACCAATTGCCTCCCTAGCCACATGGAGTGGTCCAGCAGTTCCACTCCCTGGCCCACACTTGGCTTGGCCAGTCTTGTGTCTTTCAATTCTGCTGAGTACTGTAGTGACATCTCGCTGCAGTTTTAACTGCACTTTCCTGGTGAAGAAACTCTGTGTATTTTGTGCATTTGACTGGCTTTCATATGTTTTTCTGGTGAGGTTTTGTTCACTTAGAGAAACCTTACTGCATTGAAACAGTTCTCCGCACACTTTAAAAACAGAAGGATTTAAATGTCTCTCAGATATTTTTCCCTGATCTGCAGCATTTCCACGTCCCAGCATGAGTGGTCAGAGTTTCTGCATTTATCATAGCTGAACGCTTCATTATTTCTGCTTTCATGGCATGTGCTTTTGTACACCCCATCTAATAAATCATTACAAAGCCTCAAGGTCATAGGTATTTTGTCGTTTTTTTCTTAAACCCGTTACTGTTTTGTTTCAGCAGCTGCAGCAGACGAGATGGTTCTTTTCCCATCAACTTACTTTGACATCTTTGTAAAAAAATCAATTTGATATATGCATGCAGGCATGCTTTCTGATTCTATTAACTCAATGCGTATGATAGCACTTCAGATAATATTGATCTAAATGGCTGTTCCCACTCTAAGACCACACTGACCTGAATCATGAAACTTCGGTGTTAGGCGGCACAAATCTGTCTTCATTGGTGTTTTGCAAAATTGGTGTTATTATTCTCGGTTGTTTGGCATTTCCATATTAGTTTTAGAAGACATAAATTTTCCATAGGCAGCTGACCAGAGCACCATGAAGGATTGCATTGGTCTCTGCAAATATGCACGCTATATGCGTATTCATTCTTCTATATTTTCAAATGAAAGAAGCCAATTCCTACAACAACTTATTTTCCATAGGTTAAGATTCATGGAGTAATGTTTGGTTTGGGGTGTTCAGAAGAGATGTCTGATGCTTCCTCAATACCAAGCTCCTTCCTGCCATGCTGTTCTCATATAATACCCTGAGAATCCAATAACTTGAAAAAAAACACCCTCCCCCCAAAAACTCACTATAAACTAACTTTTTCCTGCTCTAGTCTTTATTTAGTTATCTGTGAGTGACAAGCAAAATCTGAAAAGAAAAAAAAAAAGAAGAAATAGGAAAAAGTGTGATTTACTGTACCAACGAGTATTCCACAGGTATTCTTGAGAAGGGTAGACTCTGGTTTTTATAAATAAAAAAATCAATCTACAGATTCCTATAGGATGATAGCAGTCTAAGTCAAAATCTAATGAAATTCAGAGCAAAGCACATAGATCAACAAAGAGAGCAAAGAAGTCAGTCCAACCCGGCAGCACGAGGGCACAGAAAGCTCTGGAATATTTTGTGTGCTCATAAGAGAAGAACCATTTCCCAAAACCTCGCAGCAGACATTGAGCTGCTGCCAGATCGAAGGTTCAGCCAAGTCGGCACTGGCCTGATAGCCAGAAACCATCAGATACTAGTGAGTTAACTGACTAAAATTATGTAAACTGAAAGCAAATGATGCTTTTGCCAGCCAGTGCCCACATTCGCATACATTCCACGCCAAGGTCCAAGGGGAGACAAGTGCTCACTAACGGTGCAGATGGCGGATAAGATGTGACATTGTCAGCAGGAAACAGCAGGCAGGAAGCTGGATCTGGTGCTTCCCTGGGTCCCGAGTGGGCTACCCCCGCGAACTCCTCAAAGGACACGAAGCGCAAACGTCTTCACAGAAAGCGCAAAGTCAGGCGAAATAAGCTATGGCGTGTGAGAGGATCCGTAGGATGAAGACTACCAAGGCTCCAGGCTCCTGGAACAGGCTCCTTGTGACCAGGTCTTCGCACACATGTGCCTGTGTCCAAGGCAAGCTGCCACACATGTAAAAATTTCTTGGATGGACAGGAAGAAAACACGAAGCTGGTGTCTGGTGTGCAATGTGTTGCTCAAGGGAATCAAAGCCCTTTGTGTGAGTCCTTTGGTTCTGGGAAGATGCTTTCCATACTTCCTGACAAGCGCCATCCCACAGATGGAGGCCCAGTCAGTCCTGATGCTTCGGGGTTTGTTGACCGATGCTTTAAGCCAGACAGACATCAACGACTGGACCTGGACCTGAAGCTCTAGGGCCGGGGCAGGGCAACTTGTGTCTCGGATTGGGGCTGTCCCCTGCAGGCCTGGGGGCTCTCCCCTGAGCTGCGGGCATGGGAGGCTCTCCCCTGATCTGCAGGGATGGGGGGCTCTCCCCAGAACTGGCCAAGCAGGATCCCATCTCCTGAGTGCTCTTTGGCTCATCCGTGTTTCTGTCATGGCTTTTATGCTGATGGATAAGATTCTATTTGCTGCAGTTTTTAATGGCAGCCGGAAAACATCTCAGAATATGAAGACATTCATATAAGTTTTGAATTGGTTGTGTCCACAGGTAAGTATGTAGCTTACCTAAGCATAACACAAGTTGCTCACATCCGCTTGTGGAACTCAGCCCCATGCGGATGTTGCTTATGTTCGTCATTCAGAAGGAAGCACTTCAAGGTGGTTGTTCTGTCAACTGGAATGAGCTGTTTACAGAGTTTCCCAGAAGGGAGGAAGTGAGAAAGATGGTGAGCGTTCACATGCCTGCCGGAAAGCAAGTGCAGTCTGGCTCAGAGGAGCTACAGCCCTTCACTGCAGGTCAGAAGCTGACCCGGGATCATGAGCGTCCATGAATGGCTGAAGCTAAGGGCAGATGAGGGCTTGTGGAGCACCTTGGGCCGCATGACACGTCTAGGTAGCCAGGAAGGCTGGAGTGAGTGCAGCCCGAAGGCAAAGGACTGGCTGGAGACACAGCAGCATCTCAGGTGAGAGGCGGACACAGGTGGAGGTTGCCAGAGACCAGGGCAGGCCGCCCCCTTGTCCCAGAGCCCTCTCCACAGCAGCCTGAGGAAGAGACGCTGCTCCACTGCACAGCTCACCCTGGAAATCTCACCTGGATCAAAATTTCCAAGTAGGGCACAGAAGAAAGGTAACACCACACTCTCCCCAAAATGTAGAACTCGGACTTGAAGTTTTCTGTCTACTGGGAGCATTCTCCCCATAATGTGTTTTTATGATCCGATGGATTAGAATTCTTTCTGAGGCTAGCAGAGGAGAGGCCAGCAGCTATTTCTTGTAGCTACACCTCTCCCGAACCTGAGCATCCAGCCACGTACACGCCCGCCACGTACACGCCCGCCACGTACACGCCCACCACGTACACGCCCGCCACGTACACGCCCACCCATCTTCCTATGGAGCTGGAGTTCACATTGCAGAGCAACAGCGAAGCCATTGGGACCACGCAAGGGAAGCCGCATGTCACGCCACTGAACTCTGGGGTCTCGGACAGAATAGCACAGGTCTTAAACATGCTGGGGCCGAAAGCCTCCCGGCTGTGGCTCCATTCATCACATGGCATGCAGCCTACAGCAGTTATTTAACACAATTTGCACAGTGCAGGTGGCAATTAGATAACAATGCCTGTAATGTCGATGACAGAATGCTAATTTTCTGCAAGTGAAGTTACTTATTTTGGAAGAGCTTTCTTCTATTCCTCTGAGAGGGAAGAGCAGGGTTGCTTCCAGGACCTGGAGAACAAGAGGCCTGTGCTCTAGTTTTCTTAAATAATTTAACGCGTGGTGACATAAGCACATTGTTTTCAGAAATATTCCCTTGTACTTGTATTCGCAGTTCATGCCAGAGTCTTACTCAGGAGCCTGAGGCTTCTACTTATTCATTTCTACCTCAGGGACGTGTTTTGAATATAAATTATATTTAAAATAACTTGTGAATTTGTGATTTGGTTTCTTTTTGTTCCTTGTCGATTGGCACAGCTCAAATGCAAAGTTGCTGCTTATGCTTTAGGATGCCGGATGAGCTGAGTTCAAGAAGGACCCACAGAATGTTCTGCGCCCCACATGTTCTGTGCTGTGTGCAAACAGGCTGCCCCCCGGCACCTACTTGCTTCTCCCCACGACTCCAGACTTGGCTGAGCCCACCCTGGACCGCTCTAGAGAGCCTGCAGTGCATCAGTGTCTTCCTCCCGCCAGCATCCAGTCCGTAACACTCTGCCTGAGAGATTCACAGGCTTCTTCCTGGTTAGTCACTTCTGGCCTGAGCTTCTCGTGGTAGCAGCAGTGAGTAGAGTCCCGATAGGGAGTTACAGATCACTAACTGCAAAGACAGGAGCGCATCGCACAGAGGAGCAGCAATCTCAGTGGAGCACAGCTTCCCGCCACACGGAGCTGAAGACTCACAAGGACTGTTGTGTGTGTGTGTATGATGTATACACATGTGTGTGCAGTCATGCATATTCATGTATACACGTGTACACTCATGCATATTCATGCATACACGTGTACACGCATGCATACTCATGCTGCTGTGCTGTGAGATGTGTACATGTGTATATGCATGTGTGTGTGTACTCATATGTCTACACAGCTGTTGAGGTGTGTGTGTTGCTGCAATAGAGAATGCAGAGATGTAAGTGAAATTGATTCAAAATTTTGAGTTAAAGCTTAACTTAAATAAAATATGACGTATAAGGTCTCAGGAAGTCTGGATGACAAGGAGCCAGGATCAGACTAGAAGCAGACAGGAGAGACTAGAAGGAGCCAGGATCAGAGTAGAAGGAGCCAGGATCAGACTAGAAGCAGACAGGAAGCACAGAATCGTGGAGCAGAACCCAGTGAGTCCCAGTGGTCAGAGCCTCTGAGCTTCGGGACGCCCCTCGCTCTGTCAACTCCTGCAGATTCTCTTCTCTTTGTCCTTCTTTCAAAATTCAAAGTCCAGAAAGGAGCCAGAATCCAGAGCAGCATGAAACTGCAGGACAAGGGACCAGACATTCTTTCAAAGGTAACTAGAACTTCCCTCTGGCAAAGCTATGATCACCAGGAGGAGAAGGCTCCCCAGGAGAGAACCGAGCTGCGTTCAGGTCAGGAGGACACGAAGCCCCACAGTCACTAACCCCGAAGACGTCTGTGTCAACCCCTCCGACAAGCCCATGCCTTCGACAAGATGTGTGGTTTGCCCCTGCGGACGTTGGGCTTACCCAGGCTTTTTAAATCAGAAAATCACCTTAATGGATTTTGACAAGTATACAATTCTGATGCAATTTCACATTATTGAGTAGCTGATGATTAAAGTTACAGCAGAGATGGATTTAGATTTATGCAGATTGAGCCTTGGAATGCCAGGCCAAGCTGGCAGACAGAGTTTCCTCAGAGTTTTCCTCCTATCTCCAGTGGTACCTCAGATCTCATGAACAATTAGCGGAATGCAGAAATGCACACAGTATGGGATATTTTGAGATTTCCTCAGTGCTGTCTTCACCGACCTCTTTGTAATTGCTTTTTGACTGCTCTGTGCGGCGATGGCGAGTCTGATTAGCATCTGCCTCCTCGCTGCAGGGTTTGTATTGCTATTAGCCATGAGTCCACGTGCAATCAGACGACTTGCCAGTTCAGGCCCCAGCGAGTCTGTTAAGAAAAGGCAGTGATGTGGGGAGGGAGGTGGAGCAGGCGGACCGCCAGCAGAGGTTGACGATATGATCGTGAGCATCAGATTTTGTTAGAGACCTGCAAGTGAATGCTTGCAGAAGCTGAGGAAGGATGATTGATGGGGGGCTGCAACTTCTGCATCTTCCTCACACTCGCCCCCCAGCTGGCTGTTGATCCTGGTCCTCTTGGGAAGGAACCGCCCACCAACTCCACAGAAAAGCAGAGGACTTGAGCTAGGAGATAGTGGGAGAACAACTAGGGGAAAAAGGGTTATTTTTTCATCTGAGTGCAATCTTTTGGGACTTTCTCACTATGTAGTCTGCAGTGTCCTTAACTCCCAGCAATCTCCAGGATTTACCTCCTGAGTGCTGAGGTCGCACACATGCTCTGCCATGCCCAACTGCAAGTTCATCTGTGAACAAGGTTAGTGCTTTGATATTTAACTTGCCTTTGAAGGAAAAGAGAACTTTCCAAAGCTAATAAACATTTTGAAATAAATAAGAAAAATAAGTGAATGTCTGTAGCCCAGGCTGTTCTTTCTTATGTTCCCCCTAATGATGGCCATTGGAGAGCAGCAGTCAGACCCTGGTGGCCCCACACTGCACAGACCCTTTGAGGACTGAACTGGGGACTCACCCTCCTTTCCTCTTCTCAGACACTGAGAGGTGAGTCCCCTCTTAAGTCTCACCCCCTGCTCTTTTTTCCCCAATGCCCCTTCTCCACATGCATGCTAGAGCCCTTTCAGATCCCAGCCACAATAGCATCTCACGTAAGAGACCCTCTCCGAGGACTGTATCAAACAACAAAAGCTAACACCCCCCAGACTTCCAGCTTTCTAGCCTTGGCAAAAGGTGCTTCATTAGTTCTAGACAGGCTGGACCTGTAGGTCCAGTAGATCCTGGGACGATCCCAACACAAGTCATTCCCCAGCTCCAGGAGTGCAGCTTTGTGCTGTAGAGCCCGAAACTGTCAATATGGGGGGCGCCTTGGCATGTCGGAAAACCAGGAGACCCTGGATGGCTCCTCACTTGGCACAGGGTATCCCTAGCTGCTGACGGCCCTGAACATGAGCACTGAACCGCTCACCTGTGCAGTGTGGGGCGTCCTGGCTGAGCTCCTGAGAGTCCTGGTGAGGAGACTCCCCTCACCAGTGGGATGAAGGAGATTTGAAGACGCCCCAAGATGTAACTGAAAGGCCATCTAGGGATGTTATCTTATGAAGCCCTCTCAGTAAACCATTGCTTATTTTATCAGTCTGCAGTGATTTGCTGATAGTCTACCATGAATCTTGCTTGTACTCCACTATGTACAAGAAGACAAAAGGAGCAAGGACTGGAACCCTTAATTGTCCTAAGTCATGTCTTCAGACCCTATCACGACCCCTAGTTGTCACAAGTCACGTCTTCAGACCCTATCACGACCCCTAGTTGTCACAAGTCACGTCTTCAGACCTCTCACAACTGCTGTTAGTTGTGGTAAGCCACATCTTCAGCCTTGCTGCTCAGGGATTACAGCCCCAGCAGAGACCCTCCCATGCTGTGGTCTTACTTGTTCTCTTATTCCTAGTCATCCAGTATTTCTTTTCATAATGAATTTATTCAGTTGACTAATAGCCTCATACAAAATTATCCATGAAAATTGTAAGTCTGCTGTGTAAATATGTAATTTAATGGGAAGTCAACATTAATTTGTATTTCTGGAAGAGCCTGAGTCTGGCTAAAAACTTGATAATGCACACAATTGAAGAGGATAGGTGGAAGGGAGGCTTTGACTGCTCCTCTGTTAGAACCTTTGCACACAGGTGTGGAGAGCAGCACAGACAAAGTCCAAGCAGGAGTCAGGTAAACACGGTGATTCAGAGACTTCAGAACTCACCCAAGGCTCTGCACCGTGGCACACAATGCAGTAACCTGAGAAATTGCCAATGTTTCCTATTGAGTGGCCGCAGCCTGGATCAGAAGCCCAACTCTGAAGCAGAGAGGAGGAAGAGACAGAGAAGGGATTCAGAGGAAAAACAGCATAGGTTTGGTGGTTGGGTGTGGGGACACAAAAATGATTATCCACAAAAAGTCCCATGGAGCCTTGTGTTGCCTTGACTTCCCAAGTCAGTATGGGCCAGCCACGCAGTCTTCAGTAGCTAATGTGGGCCATTTTTTACATTATTAGCCTCTATGTGGCTATTCTAAGAAGCATGATTCACACCTCGGAAGGTATCCCCTTTGAAGTCTGTTCTTTGTACTTTATCTTCCTAAAGGAAAGGAGGGACAAATTCACTCTGTACTAAGCCAGGTTATTCTCTGAAACAGGTCTGCTGCTGGCCTTTTGCAGAATTAAACCTCTTGCTGTCACATGAATGCAAATGAAACAGTCACAGGCTTTTCATTTCAACTAAGGGGAAGAGGAGGGATGTGAGCAGAAGGTACCAAGCCACGAGGCTGGAGAAGGCCCGCATGCACCATCAAAGTCGTAGTAATGGGAGGCACTTTCTTGGCTTTGCTTTGGATTCTCTACGATGGCCTCGCTGTATAGCTCAGGGTCTCCTGGAATTCACATTCCTATTTCTTCCACTTCCCAAAAGCTGGGGTCTCAGGTGATCACTAGGCTCAGCATTATGTCTCAGGTGGTCAAAGGCTCAGCATCGTGTGGCTCTCAGGTGGTCACCAGGCTCAGCATTGTGTGGGTCTCAGGTGGTCAAAGGCTCAGCATTGTGTGGCTCTCAGGTGGTCACCAGGCTCAGCATTGTGTGGGTCTCAGGTGGTCAAAGGCTCAGCATTGTGTGGCTCTCAGGTGGTCAAAGGCTCAGCATTGTGTGGCTCTCAGGTGGTCACTAGGCTCAGCATCGTGTGGCTCTCAGGTGGTCAAAGGCTCAGCATTGTGTGGGTCTCAGGTGGTCTAACGGCTCAGCATTGTGTGGCTCTCAGGTGGTCACTAGGCTCAGCATCGTGTGGGTCTCAGGTGGTCACCAAGCTCAGCATTGTGTGGGTCTAGGTGGTCAAAGGCTCAGCATTGTGTGGCTCTCAGGTGGTCACCAGGCTCAGCATTGTGTGGGTCTCAGGTGGTCAAAGGCTCGGCATCGTGTGGCTCTCAGGTGATCACCAGGCTCAACATCAGTGTGGCTCTCAGGTGGTCACCAGGCTCAGTATTATGCATTCCAAAGAGCTACAAGAAAGGAATTTGAATATTTTCACTACAAAGAGGTGATGAATTTGGGGAGACAGACATGGTTGCCTGATGTCTGCATTGCATGATGTTGCATGTACTAAAAGCTTACAGCACTATAAATATGCACAATGTTTGTGTCAATTAAAATACATTAAAGGAAACTGTTAGCATATCTGGGAGGTTGAGCACATTGCACCTTCTATTTGTAACTTTAAATGTGTTCCTTTTCTGGGTTATCTACACATGTTACACATCTTTCTGATATTCTGTTTGCCACCTTTCACTGTAAACCTGGCCAAAAGTAGCCAATAGTAACCATGCCACCTGCATTCAATGTTGTCCTGAAATTTCCTTCTTTTGTTGTTACTGTGCATTGTTGCCAGTAATTTCATTACCAAACAGCTCATGGGAATAAAGGATTTTATTTTGGCTTACAATTGTCCGGTTGCAGTTCTTACTCCAGATTAGCAGGGGACCTCATACAAACATCACGGGTTGAGGGAACTGGGCACACCGTATCCCAGGACTGCTCAGAGACAGCAAACTTTTCTAGACATATGAAACCTCAGGATCAATGTCTTTACTGTGTGCATTTAAGTGGACACCTGGTTTCCAAACTCCCCCAGTTGCTTGTTAAACTCAATGTACAAAACTGTAGGGCTCTTATAGCCGCAGGTCCAAACTCTCCAAGCCCCTTGCATGAATCCTTCCAGATCTTTCCAAGTCCTTCGCGTGAATCCTTCCAAGTCTTTCCAAGCCCTTCGTGTGAATCCTTCCAGGTTTGCACTGCTGGGTTCAGTCACAACAATGGCTCCACTTCTCTGGTGCTGGTTTCCTGTATTAGTAACTTTTCTTGTTGCTGTGACCACAATACCAGACAGAACAACTTAGTTGAAATATTTGCCTTGGCCCAAACTTTGAGAATGTTGCAGTCCCTCATGGCAAGAAGGCATAGTAGAGCTGATGGAAGCAGGACCACATGACCATCGCAAACTAGGAAGTGAATGCAACATCAGACACCTTCCCAGTGACCTTTAGTTCAACACTCGGGCTTCATCCCTATAGGCTCCATGGCACATCTTCTGCGAATCGAGTACCCAGAACGTGAGCCTGTGACGAGCACAGACTAGGCCACAGCAGAATCCATGCAGGCCAAGGACTTTGTCCCTTTCTGCTGAGTATCGTCTGATATGTACAAGCCTGCATTTGTGGCTCTTTTCTGCTGAGTATCGCCTGATACGTGCAAGCCTGCATTGGTAGCTCTCGTCTTGCAGCTTCCTTCAGCTCCAGGGCTGAGCAGTCTCCTGTTAAGCTACACTGGCTGGAGACGGCTCCTTTCTGTGACCAGAGAGTCCAGAACAAATCGGCTGACTGACTGGACACCCAGTTCTTGCACAATCAAACAAGGAAGCTGCCAGAAACACAAGTGCTAAGTTCCTAGCTCTTCAAATCTTGGTTTTAATAATAGAGTTTTGTAGTGAGTAGAACTCTAAAAGAAGTTCTTCAAAGAGTAACTAGTGCTGGTGCAACACCTGGCAGGAGATGCCTTGCTTCCTCAGGGACACGCCCTGTAACCTCCAGCACTGACTTTCCTTCTGCCATCATACCGGGCCCTGAGGAGACCAAGACAGCAGCACCATGATTTACTCCTGCCCGAGGGAAACTGAACTCCAAACTTAAGATTTAGTTTAATCTAAAGCCTTGTCTTTCCGCGTTCTGTGCACATACAGTTTTATTTTCTTTCCTGGTTGAAAGCTTCCTGTTTGCACATCAAGTCACACGTTCACATTTTGAAGCTACGAAAGACACACATGCTGTGTACTGGATAATCTGATTAGACACCGAGATCAGCAGCTTCTGCCACACGTGAGTGTCTTAACTTGTGTTAGCTGCAATACTGTCGTTGACGCCTGCCCTGATTCGAGGCAGCGTCACTCACAGGAAGCTGTGACGACAATGTGAGGTTCGCATCCATATCTCCAGGATTCACACTGTTCATTGCGGGGAGAGAGCGCCAGGTATGTGGGTACCACAAGCCTGCGAGCGCAGTCTAGGTGTCTAGCTGCCAATGAGGCTCAGCGGACTTGCCCTTCAGCCGTGCCCTGAGACCCCCCCGATAGGCCTCCCCTTCCAAGGATACTGTTCACGCAGGACCCCAGACTCTTGTCAGAATCCAACCAAGTTCTGCCAGAGAGAGATGTGACCTCGGCGGTAGCAGGCTTTCTGGGGATCAGCTGGGCATGAGGCTCCCCACAACCCGCGCCCTCCACAGTGTCACCCTGTACTGCATAGCAATCTAGCTCCTTGCACCTGAGGACATAAGGCTGGAGACTGGGGACTCTGTCTCGTGCTTCTCATCTGACATCAATAGAAATACGTCTGTGCTAGTTGGAAAGATGTGGACTCCTATCAGGTGCGCCTCTTTCTCTTCGTCCACAGAGAGCTGCCCAGCCTCATGCTCTGGGCTGGTTGGCTCCGCAGTCCTGAGAGGCTTCTCAGTAAGACTGGAGGCCCTCAGCTTCCTGGAAGAAGGCTCGTTATAATGCCACCCCAGGCAGTAATTTAATCCTTTTATCCTTTGGCGATGAGCTATAGCTCCTCTGCTTGTTAAACTTTAAGGAAAAGACTAAAATCTCATGATACTATTTTACTGTCAATAGGAATTTCAAAGAAAATAAGAAGAGTATATCTATTGCATGCAAATTATTCTGATCTTGTTGCAGAAACACATTAGTAATAAAAAGTGTGGTCCTTTTTTGCAGACAAAAAAATAAGTAGTGCTTTTCCCTCATTCCCTGAACTATCACAAAGACTCAGGGAAGCCTAGGCTAATACGACTGGCTAATGACCTGGCATCTATCTGGACGAGGCAGTAGATTTGTCCAGAGCAGACGGTGAGTGTCACCCATGGGACATCTGCTGAACTAGTCTCCTTATCTTGCGGTACTTCAGGGCAAGCAGCCCCAGGGGAGTGTGGGCACATAAGTGATGGCATCTGCTTTTTGCAGGCACCAGATGGAAATGCAGGGGGCACATGGGCATCACCGTGTGCAGGACGCTAGATAAGCCAGTGGTAGCCCAGGCTAGGGTAATCCTGACATTTTGGTTGCTTAACCATGTCTGTCCTGATAGACGAGAACCAGTGTTCCCTAAGTATTTGTGTTATTTTTTGGCTTTCATCAAAGGATTAGTCAGGTGGATTTTCAGGGATCAGGATTCAGCAACCAGACAGGCATCGAAGTATGTGCTCCTACTGTGTGCCAGACGTGGACTTAGACATGCAGTCACCGCACCCTTGCTCTAGGCACCTGGTTCACCATGGCCCTGAACCCGGAAGTCACTGTGTCTGCTATCAAGGCCACAGTAAAGCATGAGGTTTTGGACCACGAGGGCCCCCTTGCCCTGTGCATAATCCATCCTGCGATCCATCTGGCTATGGCCGGACTCCGCTCTCCTCCTAGAGCCCCAGCAGTCTTCCTCCAAATCCACATCTTCCAGAAAAGCAAATGAAGGGACACAGACACTTGGTCAGCATTGCTTCGCTCATTTTCAGCAGGCACCTGGGCAGGCCAGGGGTGCGGGCAGTGTGTACTTCTAAAGCAGGCCAGGGGCAGTGTGTACTTCTAAAGCAGGCCAGGGGGCAGTGTGTACTTCTAAAGCAGGCCAGGGGCAGTGTGTACTTCTAAAGCAGGCCAGGGGCACGGGCAGTGTGTACTTCTAAAGCAGGCCAGGGGCAGTGTGTACTTCTAAAGCAGGCCAGGGGCAGTGTGTACTTCTAAAGCAGGCCAGGGGCAGTGTGTACTTCTAAAGCAGGCCAGGGGTGCGGGCAGTGTGTACTTCTAAAGCAGGCCAGGGGCAGTGTGTACTTCTAAAGCAGGCCAGGGGGCAGTGTGTACTTCTAAAGCAGGCCAGGGGCAGTGTGTACTTCTAAAGCAGGCCAGGGGTGCGGGCAGTGTGTACTTCTAAAGCAGGCCAGGGGCACGGGCAGTGTGTACTTCTAAAGCAGGCCAGGGGCAGTGTGTACTTCTAAAGCAGGCCAGGGGCAGTGTGTACTAATAAAGCAGGCCAGGGGCAGTGTGTACTAATAAAGCAGGCCAGGGGCAGTGTGTACTTCTAAAGCAGGCCAGGGGTGCGGGCAGTGTGTACTTCTAAAGCAGGCCGGAGGCAGTGTATACTTCTAAAGCAGGCCAGGGTCAGTGTGTACTTCTAAAGCAGGCCAGGGGTGCGGGCAGTGTGTACTTCTAAAGCAGGCCAGGGGCGCAGGCAGTGTGTACGTCTAAAGCAGGCCAGGGGCAGTGTGTACTTCTAAAGCAGGCCAGGGGCAGTCCACTATGTTGTGAAGATGTCTCTCCAAAATGTGTTTCGAGACTTGCTCTCCATGTCATGGTATTAAAAGGAGCACTCTCCCAGAAAGTGAGTGGACAAGAGGGTCCAGGCTTGTGCAGCTACATTGGAAGGAAGGGTTTGGACCATGTAAAGACTTCTCCAAACACCAAACAAGACACTTTGACCGTGCACCTTGAGCAGTGAGAGGTAACTAAATCCCTAAAGTCTGTAAGTTACGCAGCATGAGGCAGCAAATCCGACCCAGAAAAGGCCCTGTTCACACTCTTTCAAGACTAGAGGTGATGAGTGGATGTTTTCACTATCACCTGTCTCCTCCCAGATGAAGCCAGCTACACATTTCATTTCTATATAATACTGCCTCGAAACAAGCCTTTGATGTTAAATATAAATCAGGTGGTACAGTAAAAGCAGATGCCTTAGACCAGTGAGCTATTTATTGTGATCCTGAGGCTGTAGTTCAGAATTAAAGGCACAGCAGAGCTGAAAGCAGCTGTCCTCTTCCTGCACCCTCACATAGTAGTCCCGTGTGTGTGTGTGTGTGTGTGTGTGTGTGTGTGTGTGTGTGTGTGTGTGTGTTTGTGCGTGCATATGTGTGAGAGACAGAGAGAGAGAGAGATCTGCTTGTGTGTGAGTCTTCAATTAACCTGATCAACACAACCCCTCACAGATATGACCAGAGTAAATAATCCTGTGGTGTCTTGTCCCTGCCACTCCACGTGCCATGCCTTCGCAGCTAACCCCTAACCATCACACAGGTTCACTTCCTGCCACAGGATAGGGGGCTTCGCTCACCTCACACTCCACAGGCCCAGAGGGACAGGGACCACACAACCATGGAATGAACTCTCTGAAGCTGAAGCAGAGAAGCTGCCCCTCGTTGTAGGACGTGTTCCCAGGACAGAAGACTGTTTGACTGGCACATCGGGTGCATCAGCCTCAGAGAACCGAGACTGTTGGGACAGCATGGTGAAGGCTTGCCTGTTTTCTGTGAGCCGTGCAGCTTTCAAAGTATTCATCAAATTAGGGATTTAAAGCTTTTTCCTTTCAGTCATACTTGGCAGCATTCCCTAATTCCAATACTATGTGATGTTTTCAAGGGTTTTTCTGGTATTTAATAGCTTTTGTTTTGTGCTTAAAAATTTGTCCCCAAATAGTTGCAATCTAAACTGTGAGGTAAGCATTCAGCTGTCTTTTCGTGGAATCGCAGCCATATTGTACTGCTGTAGGCCACAGGCTTTCAATGCCATGTCTGCCTTTGAAGTCAGAATCTCCTTCTCACCTGTTCTCAGACCTGGAGCTTTTTTTCTTCTTTCTACTTCGCCAATGTCTTTGCAATCCTCTTGCACAGAATGCTGAGATGCAAAGCAAGCTGAGAATTGTGAATGACTTAGTTGGGTGGAATTGTTCCTAAGTTTCAGCCACATTAAAAATAGATTGTGGCGGTGTGTGATTCCTATTTTCTGCAGAAGGGTCGCTGCTCCTTGGAGAACTGGCTGATCTATTTTGGGGAGACGGGCAAGTATCCTGCAGCGTCCGGGTGCACAGGATGATGCTCTCAAGGAGATTCTGGTCTCGACTACAGAGGACGCGGCCCAGAATAGTCATGGCAGGGAAAAAAGGAAACTACAAGTCCCGGGGGAGCAGGTGACAACGTCGTCCTCTGTTGTCAGTGTGGGTCACTGTGGAGGAGCAGGGCACAGTCTCAAGACTGCACACAGGTGACTTTCGCAAGCAGAAGCTGGGCACGGGGCGGCATGGCGTCTGATCCCATTTGTAAAAGAAGCATGAGCAGACAGAACACCTTGCTGCCCTCGCTGGGCAGCAGCTGGGCTGGGCGGCAGGGGCAGGATGCAGCGCAATGCTGCTCTCTTCTCTCTGTGAATCTTTCTGCTCCAAGAATGAGTTTAGTAATAAAAACCCTTGAGTTGGACCCTGATGTTGTGCATGCATTTCTGCACTAGAACCTTCCTGAAAAGAAAGCAAGATACCACAACAGTTACCATCCCAGGAAGAGGAGGACAGGGCTTAGCTTGAAGAATGACAGCAGCCTCAAGGAATCTGAACACGTCTGTGACGTAAATGCGTGAATAATTAGCTGTCCTCAGCAGTGTGCGAGATCAGAGCGTCTGGGCTTTGGGAGCACAGCACACAGGCAATGCATGGTTCCAACTTCTAGATAAAAAACATGCCTCAGGGTATGCAGATAGTTGATGAAGAGTTTTTGCCTTATGGAAACATTTCAGCTGATAAACAAAGGATGGTGACACCAAAGATCAGGTTTGCTGCGTGTGCAGAACAGCTGAGTCCGGAGCCTTCCGGGCATCTGCAGCACCTGAGCGGTCCATCCGCCAGAGACATCAGGGAGGCCCGATCGAGCTTCTTGACTTCCTGACTTCCTACAAATACCGAGGAGACAGACTTTATAAAAACCAAACATCGGGAATAGAACCCCAAAAGTCTGCAAATGGGACGGCGAATGGCCAGTAACGCATCACAGAGGAGTGATGGGGAAACCTCCTCCCCCCCAGGGATCTTCGGGTCAAAACAGTTGATGAAGTTTTTCTGATTCTATTCCAAATGCACAACCTATTTTAAAGTGCATTTTAAGTTGTTTAGGTTAAAACAAGTGTACAGATGCTGAAACTGACTGTGCATTTGGTGGTGCTGTGATTAATTTCAAGTCTAGTCATGTATTGTTCATTGACAAGTGTGAAAAACATAGCTTTCTCAGAGACACATTATAAGTGGTGATGATTCGGAAAGTATTGCCACAGTTGCATGAGGAAACATACATAGGAGGTGTTAGCACAGCTGAGTGGGGAACATGCACAGGAGATATTAGGACAGCATGGGGAACATGCACAGGAAGTATTACCACAGTTGCATGGGGGGAAATGCACAGGAGGTGTCAGCATAGCTGCATGGGATCATGCACAGGAGGGATCAGCATAGCTGCATGGGAACATGCACAGGAGGTATCAGCATAGCTGCGTGGGAACATGCACAGGAGGTATCAGCATAGCTGCGTGGAAACATGCACAGGAGGTATCAGCATAGCTGCGTGGAAACATGCACAGGAGGTGTCAGCATAGCTGCATGGGAATATGCATAGGAGGTATCAGCATAGCTGCGTGGAAACATGCACAGGAGGTATCGCATAGCTGCATGGGAACACAAGAGAGTCTCAGACACTGGTTTGGCATTGAGAAAAGCTGAATCTGAACATTGGCAGTGGGAAACATGAAACGCTGGATGGCAGAAGCCTGGGACTTGAGGTCAGCTGCGAGTGAGGGATGAGTGGGCAGTGGAAGAGCAGACTGGCAGGGTGCTGGCAAACGCTGTGGGCATGTGACCTCATTAGAGGTCCCTCCCCAGTAAGGAGCTGGAATTTTCCATAAGAAGTTACAAAAAAATTAACAAGGGATAAAGACTTTTTCAGGTTAAAAAATGGCTATTAGCTTTAAACTTGTCATCCGAAACACTAAAAATCTGAAAGACTGTGTCAGCCAGGAAAGGACTTGTCCCCAGAATAAGTGTCAAATCCTGAAGCAGCGTGCACACGGAGGTCACAGGAAAGTAGGTGCTGCAGAAGTCAATTATATTTCACTGGAAAGGTGTAACAATTATGTTTTAAAAGACAGAAAAGAATAATTAAGGTGTGATTTTATTTTTGAACATAAATGTAAAATCTTAAGCAAAATTGGTAAACCCTAGTGACATACAGAGAAACAAATGCATTTTGAATGACAAATGTTGATCTCGGTGAAAGTGGAGAGAACTTAATAGTTAGCTTTGTGACCCCAGGATAAAGCCCCCACCCCACTGGCTGCTCCCAGCGACTCTCAAGTAACTCCCCAGCGACATCAGCCGCCCTGAAAGACTCGCCCAGGTGGGGCTCTCTGTCTCTCTCTGTCTCTCTTTCTCTCTCTCTGTCTTTCTTCCTCTTCCTCTTTCTCTCTCTCTCTCCTCTCCTTTCCTTTTCCTCTTCCCCCTCTTTCTCTCTCTTCCCCTATCTCTCCTCTGCTTCCCCCTTCTGTTTTCTCCTCCCTCCCCTCTCTCCTCACCCTCTCTCTCCTCACCCTCTCTCTCTTCCTCCCTCTTTCGTTCTCCTCCCTTCATCTCCCCTCTCTCTCTGTCTCTCTCCCTGTCTCTCTCTCTGTTTTACTCTCCCTCTCTCCTCTCAGGACTTCAGTTGCACCGTGGTAGCTCTTTCCGTTCTCCCCTCCTCTTCTGTCCCAGTGCTCTCCTGCCTTGATTAGTGGGCAGTGTCAAACGGTCAAATGATGGTCCCCTAGGTCACCAGGCCTTAACACATAAAACTTGTATTTTTAAGTCTCCCCTCATGTCAGTTTCTCTTTATTCCTGGGCCTCCACATGATACCCTGCACGTTGAGTAGCTCCCAATTCCTTTTCTCCTTTAGTAGAACGTCAATCTATCACTCAGAAATACAAAGGCTACTCAGGAGCGGAGTCATGGGCCGGTTGATTCACTACCTTGAACCAAGCGAGAGGTCAAGGCCGTCTTCACACAAGGGAAGGACCCAGCTGGGAGAAATTCATCTGATCCACACAATAAAAACAGAATTAGTAAAAAGGTTTACATTTTATTTTATTTAAAATGACTGCCACAGCCTTGTATCAGCTTTTTAACAAGTTATTATAAAATACTGTATACTCATGTAAGTCCATATAGCTCTTCCACGAACAGAAAGAATATTCAGCCCCAGGGTGAATGAAATCTGGGCTATTGTCTCAGGATTGTTCTGACCCAACATTCGAGGACCCGCACAGGAAGAAGCATGCTGCGTTGAGCGTTGGATTCAGAACTCCCAGGGCGTCTTCCAGCCCACCTTTCCCCAGGGCCACCGCAGGCTCTCAGACCTGCCCACATTGCTCATGATGCTCTGCCTACAAGACAGTCTCCAGCTCCTCTTCAGACAAAATCAGATTTTAATCTCTGTTCAAGCCCGTAGTCTCACCATAGGCCTTAGACTCATGTCAAAACCAAATCCTCTGCCTGCTCAAAAGGAAGGCCGGGCAATCTGGCTTTCTGTTTGTTTTGCCTCCTCTGGTTCCTGTTCCTGATTTTGACACTTGTTCAATTTCAGGTACTGAAAAGAAAATCCCCACAAGGTTTGAAGAGCTGATTTCTCCAAAACGTAGCAAAACTGACGACACTTTAGCTAGATGGGAGGGACCTTGAAATCAGAAGTAGAGGAGACTCTACACCTGTCGGCACAGACACACAAGAGCCCAAGAGGGGGCAGTGAACAGCTGTCCAGCCAGAACTCGCACAGCAGATGTGAATGCCAACCAGCTGGATGCCCTAGACAAGGTGGACAGGTTAGGTGCACAGCTCCGTGAGAGAGTCATGGCGCAGTAAAGTCTGACAGACCAGCAGGACGCAAGGAGCGCAAAGAAGGCAGGACCTATAGCACCAGCACTTCGCTTGGAGGTTCTTCCACTGAGCTGGCTCATGGCTCTGTCATGGCCTGCGCTGACGCAGTACAGATACGACACCCCTGCTGCACTCAGTGGCACTCGCACAGCAAAGGGCGTGAGTCCAGTGGGCTTACCCCCTGATGAGCACCTGTCATGTGGGTGGGAGTTATCCCGTAGGAGGCAACTGTGGGCTTCTCTGCCTTCTGACGGTGCACCTGTCCCATTTACGTCTGAGTTCACACGTCAGCCCTGTACAGACGTGGCTGGAGCTTCAGAGGCAGAGACACTTCCTGTGCCGGCTCCAGGCCTGTCAAAGGCAGATGGGGTAATGGACAAGAACCTCGGGTGACTCAGCGCATGTCTCTAAGTCTCCAGAGTCGACACCTTCTCACTTGCTGTGGATGTGAATCTTGTCACCTGATCGCTCATAACATCCACTCCCCACAGTGGCTCTAGGTCGAGCAGGGAGGCCTGTCTGCTTGCCCTCTGGTCCTGAGGCCTGTCCTTCCTCAGGAAACACTGTCCCCTCCAAGTGAAGAAGTGCATTTCCCAAGTGAAGCCATGGATTCCTGAGTTTATCGGCTGCTCTGTGGCCGTGTTCAAGGTGAGAGCATAAAGAACCACGAGATGTGCCCCCTGAGGACCCACAAATCAACAGTGAAGAGAACATGCGTGTGCATGGGGCATGCAGCCAGGCGCTGTGGGCTCTGACCCACAAATGAATAGTGAAGACAGCGTGCACATATGCATGGGCATGTGGAAGATGCTGTGGACTCTCAGAGGAAGAGCAAAGACAACACAGTAGGAATTTAATAACAGCCCAACAAGCACAAATGACATTTGCATTCTATCGTCTAGACAAATGAAGGTTCCGACCTCGGGCATTCGTGAGCAGATCTGGAGGTCTCTCTTTGCAGTAACTGTCCCTGGCCAGGACACAGGAAAGAGCCGGGGACAGGGAGATAGCCAGGTTTTCCTGCCTTCTCCAGGGTCTTTCACTGGGAAGAAGACCAACGTCATCAAGAGGTTGGGTAAGTCAGGCCGCATGGTCCTGTGGATAAGCCATAGCCCGTAGAATGTGGAATGGTAGCCTAAGGGTGAAAGAAGCAGTCAAAAAGAAGCCACACCCAGAAAAAAACAGGAACAAAGGAAACCCCAAAATTTTCAGTAATTACATTAATTGTAAATGAAATATCAATGCACTTTCAAAGAGATGTTACTCCATATGATGTAAAAGTAGAGATGCAGTTGAATTCACAGATGCAGAAAAATTGAAAGCAAAAGAGAAAAGCAACATAAGTGCTTCTTCTTGCACTGACCTCAGGTCTGGGAGCTCAGGAGCCAGATGCCAGCTTCACCTACGACGCTTGTCACTGTGACTCAGTGAAGAGGAGCCAGGCCCACCGTCGCCAGCACGCTCTGGGCTCCACGCCACCAATCTGATTCACTGTCTCGACTTAGAGCTGCTGATGCAAAGTGAGATGACTTCATGTACTCCGAGCGGTCAGGAGGGAGACGCAAAAACCAAATGATAGCTGGTAAGCGGGTGCACTTCCATCCTCCGCGAAGGTAGTCCACAGCTGGACGTTCCTGTCCACTTTGTTCTTAATGAAAGGGTTGTTGCTTTGCTGTTTTCAAAGTCCCAAACTTTGGCAACAAATCCTCCTCAACCCATTTAGTCATTTTGAGCGTCCAAACTGCCTGTGACTGACGCACAAGTGGTCTCCATGCCCTGTTGTTAATAGACTGGCCTATCCCTGGGTCTCGGGCATTTTGCCTCCACCTTCCAGAAACCTCCTTTTTCTGCAGACCTGGATTCCTTGCACCAGGCCTGGGGCAGGCTCCTTTGCCACCCTACCCTCATTCCAGGCATTGATTACACAGTGTTCTTCCCACTTCATGTAAAGTCTGGCCAGTTCAGTGACCTGCCAAGAATGATTCCTTTGCCTCCTGAGTGCCCTATACAATGGGCATGTATAGTATACAAAAACACATGCAACAAACACAAATCAAAGCACAAAGGATAAAGGGAAAACTAGGAGGGGGACGACTTCGCTTGTGGAAAAGGGTGCAGTGTAGGTAATTCTACATTGGCCTATCACTGCATCAATTTTGTTCCAATCAGGGCCGGGCTTGCTATACCTGGTCCCCAGCATACGGGACTCACAGGGCGGCCATGTGTGGGCAGAGAGATCCCCATCATTGAGTCTTGCTCATGTGCCGTGACCTTCATAATCATAGGGAGAAGCCTGGTGTATAGGAGAGGGAAGAAGAAGCAGGCCAGACCCATTGCCTGCGTGGAAGACAGTCTGCGGCTGACCTGCATGGAAGACAGTCTGCGGCTGACCTGCATGGAAGACAGTCTGCGGCTGACCTGCATGGAAGACAGTCTGCGGCTGACCTGCATGGAAGACAGTCTGCGGCTGACCTGCATGGAAGACAGTCTGCGGCTGACCTGCGTGGAAGACAGTCTGCGGCTGACCTGCGTGGAAGACAGTCTGCGCTGACCTGCACGGGTGACAGGCCCCCAGCGTGCAGCTGACCTGCGTGGAAGACAGTCTGCGGCTGACCTGCGTGGAAGACAGTCTGCGGCTGACCTGCATGGAAGACAGTCTGTGGCTGACCTGCACGGGTGACAGGCCCCCAGCGTGCAGCTGACCTCCTGCATGCCCAGGTCTTGTGCTCCTGCTCCTGCTTGAGTGCTCTGCCCAGTGTGGGTGTGTCTTGCTGGGATGCCCCTCCCCCACGTGCAGCTGCTCCTACTCAGATGCAGGACCCTGAAGCAACCCTGCAGAGCTGCCCTGACTCTTCCTCGGGGCTGGAGCTGACAGACTGTGTGAGCACCTAGTGTTTGTCAGTTCTTGGCACTCTCTTGCTGCCCTTGCCCATCTGCTAAGCACAGAGTGTGTCACAGTTGGGCAGAGGTGTCAGCTGACGGTTGAGGGTTTGAGCTCTGGGCACATTTGTAGAGAATTAGTGGTTGAGTTAAGCCCAGAACAAGCCTGCAGGAGACTGTCTGGCTGATGGGGAGGACCCGGCCCTGGAATAAAACACAGAGAGCTGATTTAGAAAGTTGGCATCCTTGTGCTGGTCTGGCAAGTAAAGATCGTCCCTCTCTCAGCCTTTGTGTAAAGCTGGTGCAACCAGTTCCCTCGGTCCTGGTGTTGGTATGAGCTCTCTTGTCAAGTTGGATTGAGAACTGTAACCAGACAATTGTAAGAATAAATCCCTTGTTCCCTTAGGCCATTTGGTGATGACTTTATCAGCTACCATGCACGTGAACAGACGGTTTAGCCATGGCATGAACTTGCTCATTTGCTGACACAAATGAGGTGATTGTGCTACCACAGAGCCATACCCATGGGGAAGGGAAAGGGTCCCCATCGGACAGTCCCCCCTCGGCTATGGGCAGAGCAAGGGAGCTTGTTTTGTGCAGACCCAGCGATGTGAGTTGAGAGTCTTCTTTTCAGAGAGGAAATGCCTGTCACGTGAACACAAGCAGGCGCATGCAGGAACACGAGGACGCCAGCTGCAGCTTTCAGCACTGGAGTTCTTGAGGGAAAAGAAATGATAACCAGTTCCGGAGCAAAACCGCTTTCCACGGTGAACAGCAGAGCCGCGTGGCGCCTGGAACAGCCTCGCAGGCTTGACTGAGCACTCCTCTCTGATTTATCTCCCCTGAAAACGGCATTATGCAGTCTGCTGAAGCGAGCTATAAGATAAGCCTGTCTGGATCTTCCCGATGTCCTGTAAACGTGCAGACAGCCCCACTGTCTTCCTGCAGCTGCAGTGGCCTCTGTCTGACCTGGCCGTAGGGCTGACCACCTCCTTGTTTGACCATAGCATAAGGACAGCGGGGCCGTGTCCCCGAAGTGCTGAGATCTCTGCAGGGTACCAGTTGCCCACAGACTCATCTCAGGAAACCCTTTAGAAGAAAGAGGGTGATTTGCACAAAGCCAGTCAGTTTCAGTCACGTCAGGACCGGTGCTATGAAGACCAAATCGTGTCCACACAGCACTTCCACGGACAATGCGTGGTCAGCCACGCACAGAGGAGCTGGCATAAAATAGACAAGGTTTAGGTGGGTGTGCTCAAGGTAATCCTCACCTGTGTTTGTTAGTGTTACAGACGGCTGCATGCTTGTGCTAACAAGAACGCTGTCATGGGAGCAGATGCTCTGAGGGAGAGCGAGGCGAGAACAGTTTGACAGATGCCCGGTGGGAAGGGGAGCAGCGAATGGTGGGTCTTCTGTTTAGCTTCAGTTATTGATAGTCAGACACTTTTGGGTAAAAAAAATATGCAATACCACATGGAACCTGTTTGCAACCTACTGTCTAAGCCAAAGTACTCATTTAAAACTATATAAAACTCATGTAAAACTAATAGTTTTATACGTTGAAATTAGCCACACTACATGTATCGTCAATGATTTACACAAACATGAATGTTTTCTTTTAGTACATGGATTTGGTTCCCAGATTCAAGATGCAGAAGTTCTATCTATGCTGTACACAGTCATTATAGAAAGAAATCATGAGAGGGGCTGGAGAGGTGGCTCAGGGGTTAAGCCTCTGCCTTGCAGGCAGAAGGTCCTGAGTTCGGATCCTATATCCCATGTATAGACGCCGGGTGGAAGAGGGGGTGGCCTGCGTTTCTGGTCCTGGTAGGGTGGAGCCTATGAATCCCCAGGCAGAGTAAACGAGGAGGAGGTGGAGGCATCCCTGGTGGTTCTGGAATTCGTCCGTGGTTCTACACACACACAACACGCACACACACACACCTCTACGCGCACACACGCATACACGCACAATTGAATAAATAATAAATAAAATAATTTCAAAAAAAAAGAAATCATGAGAACCTTGTAAATATCTATTTCAATGACCATCTCTCAGAAAGTATTATTCCCCGTTCTGTTGCAGACCACTCTTCTTCTAAAGAGGAAGCTTGTTGATTCATTTAAAGATACATGCTAAATCAAAAAGTACATAAATATTCACTACTTACATACTATTTTGCAACAACTCCAGACTCAATTATCTTCAATTTCAATAATTTCACTGAAAGAAGACTTGCCAATTTCTATGGAATACAAATACAACCACCAGGGAGTCTTACATTGCAGAGAGATCTTTTAGAAACACACCACATATGTGCACACTGTTACTCTCCTTAACATTTTATCGACTGTGGACTCTAATTTCTCTTCTTGGCCACAGCATTACCTGGGAAAGACCCTGCGATTGCACAGACGACCACCAGCAGACCTAGGAAAGACCTGCGAGTGCATAGACCACCAGCAGACCTGGAAAGACCCTGCGAGTGCATGGACCACCAGCCGACCTGGGAAAGACCCTGCGAGTGCACGGACCACCAGCCGACCTGGGAAAGACCCTGCGATTGCACCGACGACCACCAGCAGACCTAGGAAAGACCCTGCGAGTGCACGGACCACCAGCAGACCTAGGAAAGACCTGCGAGTACACAGATGACCACCAGCAGACCTGGGAAAGACCCTGCGAGTGCACAGACCACAGCAGACCTGGGAAAGACCCTGTGATTGAACAGACGACCACCAGCAGACCTGGAAAGACCCTGCGAGTGCACAGATGACCAGTGGACCTGGGAAAGACCCTGCGAGTGCACAGACGACCACCAGCAGACCTAGGAAAGACCTGCGAGTGCACAGACGACCACCAGCAGACCTGGAAAGACCCTGCGATTGAACAGACGACCACCAGCAGACCTGGGAAAGACCCTGTGATTGAACAGACGACCACCAGCAGACCTGGAAAGACCCTGCGAGTACACAGATGACCAGTGGACCTGGGAAAGACCCTGCGAGTGCACAGACGACCACCAGCAGACCTGGAAAGACCCTGCGATTGAACAGACGACCACCAGCAGACCTGGAAAGACCCTGTGAGTGCACAGACCACAGCAGACCAGTGTGTTCTCCGTGAGCTCCTTACAGGACGTCCTGTCAGCCTGGGAAGCCAGGGATGTTGGGAAAATGTTCTCAGCTACCTTTACCCTTCATAGCTTTAGTGAGAGTTGCAAGTAACCCCATTTATCAAGTGCGAAGAAGCCCTCATTTATTTCCTGCTTAACGAGTTGGAATAATTTCTGTGTGTCAATTTGTCCAAGAAGCATCTTGAAGATTGGCCTGCTTGCCACCCGGTTTGGGGGCTGGGCACCTCGACTTTCTCATCAACAGACTCATCTGTTCCTTTAGCTCCAAGAACGTCTGCAAGCCCCTGGCATTCCTTTTTCCTTGTTCTTTTACATGAAAAGATGATCAAGTGTGGCTCAGGGACCACAGACGAGTGGGCAGTCCTCTGACCTGCGCAACCTGAGGGAGCTGTAATGTGCTCGGTGGGGTCTTGAACCTGGGAAGGATCGAGGGATGTGCGGAGTCAGCTCCAGAGCTGGGCGTTTCCAGTGAGCGCAGTGTGGGGAGGGGGGTAGAGCCCTGGCACAGCATTCTGGAGCTGTCATTCTGGGCTAAAGCACGCCTCTCTTCACTCTCCTGGTGTCTGTGTAAATCTGTCTCTGCTGAGCCAACCACCCAGCAAGAGCCATCAACGCAGGGTGACAGGGTCACAGCCCACATTGTCTGTGTGCGTTTTGAAAAACTTCTGAACCAACATGAAGAAGTTGAACCAAAAGAGAAAACCTTCCATCTGCATAGTCTAATACAAACTTACAAATAGCCCACGGTAGTCTTTCCTTTCAGTGTCAAAAGTTTCAGAAATCAGACTCATGGTTGTAACCCTCACTACCTGGCCAGCGAGCAATTTCAGCATTTGCACTAATAATGCAAGAATTGGGGTGTCATTGCACTGCTTGTGACGCTTCATCGAAACTTGTTTTATTCAAAGGCAGGACATGAAGGTAATTTAAAGTTGTATTTCTCATTATTGGTCCCCTATAATTAAAGCTAAGCACCTTTGTTAAACTACTGGTAAAAAATTTTTATTTTAGAGAAAAATATTGAATGCACTTAGCTACACTAAACCATGGCATTAGCGATTTTGTGAGTTCTTAAAATTGAGACATTCCACATATGTTGCAACTGATTAATTCTCAGAGAATAAATTTGGTCTGAATGTTTCTAAGTCACAAGATCTCATATTGTAATCATACAAGGAAGGTCAATGAATGCCAGAATTTTAATGTTAAAATTTATTTTAACGCTAAATGAAACTTAAAAAATAATGATTCTTATTTTCATTTATTTATGGCAATATTTTGGGCACTTACTACTTTTTTCATTAAAAATAATAAATATTTGATTAATTAAATGTACTAGGTGTGGTGCAAGTGCATGATTAGGTGGGCTCACAGTTCCCACCCTCACTAGGCAGACCACCTGCCTCAGTGAACTCTCGAGGCGACACTTGGGCAGGAGTGTGAGTCTGCACCCAGAAGCTCGCAGACCCCCGGCAGGGCCTCTCTCAGTAGTGTCACTGGCAGCACACAGCTTGGGAAAAGGGCTGAACATGAGGCTGAGCTGTCCAGCAAGCGGAGACTGCCAGGTAGCAAGGCTGTTCTGCCGTTTGCAGCTGCCTGTGAGCCCAGCTGCAAGGCTGCCCTTTCATGACAGGAGAGCAGCGCCCAGAACAGCAGTCACAGGGAAAGGAGAGCGGCAAAGGGCGAGGAGGTGCCCGAGGTTCTGCGTGAGACACAGGAGAAGCCATGTGCAGAACCACCTCCCCTCCTGGGGGAGACACCCCCTCCCGGGGGGGCCCCAGCATGGTCCAATCCCGAGTCCCTGCTGCCCTTGGAGATGTGGACCCGGAAGCTGCTCTCTGCACAGCAAACCTTCCTGCGGCTGCAACTTCTGAGTGAAGCTGCTCCTCCCTTCTTCCCTGCAGTGAATCTTCATGGCGCCAGAGGTCCTGTCTCAGATTTGTACCTAAAGTGCTTGTTTTCTCAGCATTCAAGTTTCAATGTGACTCAAAGACCTTTGCATATTAGTATTTTAAATTATACTAAGTTTATGATGATTTGGGTAGAAGTATTGGACTTAAGGTGTGAATACATGAAAGACTTCTGAAATAAAATTTTTGTTGTCTATGTGTGTCTTTTCTAAAAGCGTGTAGTATGCACGTGACCATTGTTTTACTCCATTTATATGTTGATATTGATTAAAACCACTTCCTATTATAAAATGCATTTTTAATACGAGTGGAAAAAACCCTTCTGTTCATTTTCACTATGGCTGTAAGTTAATTCACTGGCAATGGGCAGACTCTCCTGTGATCTATCGCAAGCAAATGCAGCAGAGTTTATCCCGGGCACACTTTGGTCCTGAAGAACAGACTAGGATTCTTGAGTCCTCTTCATTCATCTGTAGAGTGAAGCCCAGTAATGTTTTCTGCACATTACTATCACGACTTTCATACTAGCATGGTCAAGTTGGAAGAAAAGAGCAAGGCTGTCATTGAAGAATTCCCCTGTGTGAAGACTATGGTGCGCTTGCTGAGAATGAGGGATGGGAAGTGTGTCCCGGTAGGCACCAAAGCTGGTTTTAACTGTAGAAACATTATTTATGAATGTTATGAATTTAAGACAGAATCAATTCTGTCTTAAAGCAAGTAATCATCATGCTCTGGCCACATGGATGCTGGAAGGGCTCCGGCCAAATTGCCCTCCGGAAAGTCTCAGACTGATGGTCATTCTGTCCCACCGATGTTCCCATCACTTGCCGAGATGGTGGAGCGATTCGCAGGTGAGGGCTGCTGTGCACGGTTCCCCGGCCCAGGGCCCACCGACACGCGTGGAAGCCTATCCGTGCCTTGCCCTTCACGACTGCTCAGCACTGGCGGCTCTCACTGTCCTTTCTCAGGTCAGACTTCCCAGACACTGGAGCAGGGAGAGTATGGTTAGGAGCTCTGGGCCTGATGAAAAGCAATATATGGCTTTCAAAACTCTTTAAGATGACATGTTTTTAGAAAAAACAGTTAAGCGGAAAATAATTGAGGTGTTTTAAATGGAAAACAGTAAATCAAACTCGAAATATCTTAGGTTAGTTTATTGCATCTCTTATTTTATTCAATTATATCCAAAGGCATTACCATTTATAAAATTGTTCTTTTGTTATGTGCTATGTTAAAGTAATGCTTTTGTACAAATTTGTTGTATTTCCATCTCACATCATCATTTGGCGATTATTTCATCTGATTTTATTCCTCATTAAATAAGCTTCAAACAAACAATTATGAAAAAAGTAGAATTTGCCAGAACTAAAGTCAGGAGTCATACTCTGGGTTCTTCACAACTCTGTCTGCTCATGATTTGTAAAGTCTTATACAGTAAGAATTGCAGTTTTTGTATGTTGATCACCAGTGAGTTCATGCGGGGCGGGGTGCACGTGACTGTGGACTGAGCAGAGGCCAGAGAAAAACTTCAACAATGTTGTTTGTTTTGTTTTGTGAGACGGGTTTTGCACTGACCCAGACTTTACCAGTTACACTGAGTCAGTGTCCCCGGGAGTCCTCTTGTATCCACCTCTCCAGCTCTGGAAGTATTGATGTGTACCACCACACCCAGATTTTTTATGTGGGTTCTGAGAATTGAACTCAGATGTCCCTAGGGACCCAGGCTCCCCACAGGACAGCTTGGAGTGTGGACACATTCAGGCATGACATTCGTGCAGACAATCGCGTGCTGAGGACCGAGCTGACCATCCCCGGGGCAGAGGCCCAGTGGGAACAAGTGAGAAGCCCTCCTGCATGCGAAAATTCAAACTGTGTGGCCGCCGGGCTGCGCTCCTGGCAGGTCAGAGCCCCTCTGCCCTTTCTGCCTCGGAACTGGACGGCGCCCATCTGCTTCCTCCTGAGGCGAATGCTCACCCTGTGGCTTCCAGCTGGGAGGTGGGCTTGCAGCCCCTTGTTTATATTTCCCAGTTACAGAAAACGCTTGGCATAGGCTCTAGGTATCAATCGGCTCTGTACATCCAGTTTGCTGTATTGGGAGATTATTTATCGAAAGGTTCTGTTTGAACGTGTTTGTTTGTTTGTTTGTTTGGCTTGGGTTGGTAGAATCTTGAAAACTCTGAGTTAGGTGACCACTTCCTCAGAGGGAATTGTGGACTTCCTGAGACCCTCTTCTGAGAAGGGACTTGAGCGCGCCAGCTGCAGGGGGAGCACAGGGGAGCATTGCCTTGTTTTGTCTGCAGATGTACCTTACGGACCTCATGTCCTCTTCTGATGTGCTTTCTAGTCACTTCTGTCTCCCACTTTCTCTCGCTCCCCCCAAGCGCCATTAACTCCTTGTGTTCTGCCCCGGGCCTTCAGAAGGCCTGTGTGACTGCTCCCCCCACCCCCAGAAGGCCCACCTCCTTCCTCTCTGGCCTCCCTGTGCTAAGATCTAGGGCCTCTGCTACCAAATGTGAGGCCAACAGATTCCAGCTTCTTTGGGCAGCTGCCTCATCCAAAGCTGCCTGGCCTTCTTAACAACATCCACGCAACAGCTTAAATACGAATGTACATAATCATTTTCTACCTCTCTGAACATTTACTCTAGAAAGAAACTTTCCAAACATGGAGTTTCTGTACTATCATAGTTAGGCACAGATGTCAACTTGACAGTTGAGGGTTTGAGCTCTGGGCATATTTACAGAGAATTAATAGTTGAGTTAAGCCCAGGTCTGGCAAGTAAGGATCGTCCCTCTCTCAGCTGTTATGTGGTGATGGTGTGGCCAGTTCCCTCGGCCCTGATATCAGTCCATGCTCTCCTGTCAAGCTGACCTGAGAACTGTAACTGGACAGTCATAAGGAAATAAACCCTCTGCTCCCTTAAGCCGTTCGATGGTCGTTTAGCAGCAACTCAGTTGCAGGCGAACTCAACATGGACCAAGTAGTGAAGATGTTTACAGTTTTCCTTTTTTTTTTCTTTTTCTTTTTTTTAATCTTTTTTATTATTCAATTGTTCATGTATGAGTGTGTGCATGTGTATGTATGGTGTGTGTGTGTGTGTCTAGAACCACGGACGAATTTGGGAACCACCATGGACGCCTCCACCTCCTCCTTGTTTACTCTGCCCCGGGATTCACAGGCTCCGCCCTACCAGGACCAGAAACGCAGGCGGCCCCCATTTCTGCCTGGCGTCTATACATGGGGTCTAGGATCCGAATTCAGGACCTTCCGCCTGCAAGACAGAGACTTAACCCCTGAGCCACCTCTCCAGCCCCCAGTTTTCCTTTTAATACACAGGCAAAGTGGTTCCACAGGAACTCTGTACTAGACCAGCAAGATGCTGTCAGACCTCCTTTGAAATCCTTGGTGGCAAAGTATCACAGGAACCTGGGAGTGCTTTGTGTTCTCAGAGCACTGTACAGACATTGTCGTGGCCCGTGCACGCACATGCTGCAGGAGAGACTGACCCAGCAGGAGACAAAGAAGGAGACAAAAGAGACCTCGTGGCATGTCGAGGATGAAGAGAAAATGGGACCATGGAACTGAGCATTTAGTTAGTACTTTGAAAACTAACACATCTTTGTAACACAATGACTGTGTGTGTGTATGCATGTTTCTATGCATGTGTATATGTTTCTATACATCTGTGTGCATGTTTGTGTGTGTGTGTGTGTAACACTGCATAGGATGGAGTACAACACAGCACTGAATGGAAGGGTTCTGAATGATAAATGCAGATGCTCTGCCCCTGGGAGGGTGCTCAGGGAAATGTACCCTTCCTGTGTGTCCAGACTTCACACAGTAGTGTGGAAGGATGCATGGAGATGTCAGAAGACTGCCTAGGCAGTGCCACCAGCGGCGGTGCCCTGCATAGGCTGCGACTAGGAGGAGCTGTCACAGTGGCATGTGCTGCCCAAAGCCCAGCACCAGCCATAAAAGATCACACAGACCAAGTGAAGAGGCATCTTATGAACCCAGAACAGTCTTCTCTGAACATCAAGTGCTTCATTTGTCTGACCTTCAGCGCCACTAACACAGTGTCATGAACAGATGAGCTACAAGGAAAGGTTTACGTTGGTTTAAGGGTCTGAAGGTTTAAGATCAAGGTGAGCCCCAAGTGATCAGGGCGCTGCACAGACAGGCAGAAACACAAGGGCGCATGTGAAGTCTCTCTCCATCTTCCTTTGAAGAGAGGGTTCAGTCCTGGTGCTTCCTCTAGGACCCCAATCACCTGAAAGACCTCAGCTCTACACTCAGGGCAGATTAAACCTCAACTCTTGCTATATCTCCCACTGCGTATGAAACTTCAGCCCAGCTGGGACCACCACGGCTGGGACCACCACAGCTGGGACCACCACAGCTGGGACACTGAAAACCAGGAGGATGTGAAACTGTTTTAACCAAGGAGCCTGAGCAGAGGAGGGCCCTGCCCCATGGGGGGCCCTGGGCAGAGGAGGGCCCTGCCCCACGGGGCCCTGGGCAGAGGAGGGCCCTGGGCAGAGGAGGGCCCTGCCCCACGGGGCCCTGGGCAGAGGAGGGCCCTGCCCCACGGGGCCCTGGGCAGAGGAGGGCCCTGGGCAGAGGAGGGCCCTGCCCCACGGGGCCCTGGGCAGAGGAGGGCCCTGCCCCATGGGGGGCCCTGGGCAGAGGAGGGCCCTGCCCCACGGGGCCCTGGGCAGAGGAGGGCCCTGCCCCACGGGGCCCTGGGCAGAGGAGGGCCCTGCCCCACGGGGCCCTGGGCAGAGGAGGGCCCTGGGCAGAGGAGGGCCCTGCCACACGGGGCTCTAGGCAGTGTCTAGAATGATCAAAATGCTTATGATCGAAGATGTTTCCTGACAAGAAAGACCTTGTCAATGGAGTTACTATCTGGCTACTATAAGCTGTAAAACTCTTTGCTGGGAGGTTGCAAATGAGCAGGTGTTCTCTCTTCCAAGCTTCCACTCTGACGTGTTGGGAGTTTGATTTTGCTGTTACTTTTTCTGTCTCTGGAGGCTGGCAAGGGATAGAGAGGAATCAAATCTCTCTGTACTCTGCAAATTTCCATATATCACCATGCAATAAAAACATCAGCAAAAAATTAGGGAATGTAATTTAGTCTAGCTTTATTACTAATGCATGAGAGATGCATTTAAGCAATTTAAATTAATAGCGTGTGGTACAGCAATAAAGCTGTTGCTTTTTCTAAATCAAATATACACGTCCTGATGGAACTGTAGGTTTAAGATCTCAATGGAACGTCTTCCTCAGCAGTCATGGGCTCATAATAGCCTCCTCTGCTTATGGATTTCCCGTGACCTTTGCTCTTAGCTTTTACCCTTGGGTTGAACATTTTAGGTTCCTTGGCCTAAAATAAATTATTGTCCAGGTTGAAAGGTCAAGGGAGAAAAGAAATTTCATGAGGACTCCATGAGGAGTAAGTACACTTGTGTGTGTCTGTCTGCATGTGCTCACACGTGTCCCTGTGACTTTATACACGTGTCTCTGTCCACATGTGCTCACATGTATCCCTCTAACTTCCTAACTTCCATGTATGTGTCTGTGTGTCTGTCCACATGTGCTCACACGTGTCCCTGTGACTTCCTACACGTGTCTCTGTGTGTCTGTCCACATGTGCTCACATGTATCCCTCTAACTTCCTAACTTCCATGTATGTGTCTGTGTGTCTGTCCACACGTGCTCACACGTGTCCCTATGACTTCCTACACGTGTGTCTGTCCACACGTGCTCACATGTGTCCCTGTGACTTCTACACGTGTGTCTGTGTGTCTGTCCACACGTGCTCACACGTGTCCCTGTGACTTCTACACGTGTGTCTGTGTGTCTGTTCGCTTGTGCTCACGCGTGTCCCTGTGACTTCCTACACGTGTGTCTGTCTGTCCACATGTGCTCACATTTGTCCCTGTGACTTACTACACGTGTGTCTGTGTCTGTCCACATGTGCTCACATGTGTCCCTGTGACTTCCTACACGTGTGTCTGTCCACATGTGCTCACATGTGTCCCTGTGACTTCCTACACGTGTGTCTGTGTGTCTGTCCACATGTGCTCACACGTGTCCCTGTGACTTCCTACACGTGTGTCTGTGTGTCTGTCCACACGTGCTCACATGTGTCCCTGTGACTTCCTACACGTGTGTGTCTGTGTGTCTGTCCACATGTGCTCACATGTGTCCCTGTGACTTCCTACACGTGTGTCTGTGTGTCTGTCCACATGTGCTCACATGTGTCCCTGTGACTTCCTACATGTGTCTGTCCACATGTGCTCACATGTGTCCCTGTGACTTCCTACACGTGTGTCTGTGTGTCTGTCCACACGTGCTCACATGTGTCCCTGTGACTTCCTACACGTGTCTGTGTGTCTGTCCACACGTGCTCACATGTGTCCCTGTGACTTCCTACACGTGTGTGTCTGTGTGTCTGTCCACACGTGCTCACACGTGTCCCTGTGACTTCCTACATGTGTGTCTGTGTGTCTGTCCACACGTGCTCACGTGTCCCTGTGACTTCCTACACGTGTGTCTGTCCACACGTGCTCACATGTGTCCCTGTGACTTCCTACACGTGTGTCTGTGTCTCTCCACATGCGCTCACATGTGTCCCTGTGACTTCCTACACGTGTGTCTGTGTCCGTCCACACGTGCTCACATGTGTCCCTGTGACTTCCTACATGTGTGTGTCTGTGTGTCTGTCCACACATGCTCACACGTGTCCTTGTGACTTCCTACACGTGTGTCTGTGTCTGTTCGCTTGTGCCCACGCGTGTCCCTGTGACTTCCTACACGTGTGTGTCTGTGTGTCTGTTCGCTTGTGCTCACGCGTGTCCCTGTGACTTTCCTCATCGCCACGCCCTGCAGTTGTTACCACCCATGGGTTTCGGGCCTCGGAGCCATCTGCACAAGCCAGCTGGGGGCTTTTCCGAGAGCAGCCTGTCCCCAGGTAGAGTGTCAGTGATGTGACTGACTTATGTGGGGCACAGACATCAGGCAGTGTCCACTCAGCAGAGCAGAAGACGCTGTCCATTTCCGCAATGGAGAAAACAGACCATCATGGACCGGACGATGTCTTAGCTCCTCTGCGTGCTATGGGAAACCCCCCAGACCGGCACTTTATAAACAACACTGAAAGCTCGAGGCAAAGACTGCTGCACTAGAGCAGATGAGAGGTCAGAGCTGCCCTCTGCTTCCATGCAGTGCCTTGGTGCTTCGTCCGTGCAAGCTGAGGGACCGAGGGTGTTAAAGACCAGCTCAATCTCGCCTATCAGTCACTATTCCACTGCAGAAGGCTCCACCACTGACCAGCCTGGTTCACTACCCAGAGGCTCCCTGCTGACATCCGCACTGATCATCTTTCCTCGTGTTTTGGGTCACAGTTTCAGAGGATGAAGTCAGAGATTGGGGGGTCCGTGGCAAGACAGGATGTCAGGGTGGGAGGCACATAACAGAGCAAACCTGCTCAGTGGATGGTGGCCAGGAGGCAGCAGAGGAGAGAAAGGAAGGGACCAGAGACCAAATATTCTCTTGCGAGCATGCCTCCAGACCTGCTTCCTCCAGCCAGACCCCATCTTCTTGAAATTTTCCCACCAGGTGGACCCCAAGCCTTTAACTCACAAGTCTCTGGGGACATTCCAACTGGAATCTATAGCCACACAAGTGGATTTTGATTTCAGTTTTGATGCATAAATTTTGAGAGACATGTTCAGATATTAGCCAGTAGCATCAGATTATTATCAGTCACTTCTCATGCATGGATACGACAGGGAATTTCATTACTGTGCCTGCTCAGGAAACTGGCCACTGACGGGCTGCTTGAATCTGTTTCTGTGTTTCATTATATTCATAGGTTAGATTCTAGTACCCAGTGGATTAGGGTTGAGAAAAAGGGACACGTGGAGAATGTCTGGGCCTCCATCACTCCGTCCTCAGGAATGGAGTGAGGGTTTACAAGGGTTAAAGGGTGCAACCTCCTCCCTTTTCTTAAACTAACAAGAGCAGATACAAAATGCAAGTACAATTATGCTTCTTGAGTGCTGTAAACACGGCCATGGTCTGCACTGTCCCTCCTGCCCGATCCTCTTGGTCGTCCAGAGCCCTGCCCAGTCTCCATTGGCTCTTCTTCCTGCTTGGGACCCTTTCACCAGTCACGAGTGAGCAGATTTCTGGCCTGCAAGAGAAACTGGAGCACGTGGACACACCTGCAGCCGCAGAGCTGTGCCCATCTCACCCGCGTCGAGCCTAGTGGTCTTCAGAGGATGTGGCCAGCTCATCTCAACACTGCACGGAGTGCTGCCTCCTTCATGCCGTGTGGTGAGCTCAGTCCAACTTCCCACAAGGCCGCTTCACCATCCTGCACTGAACAGGGTTCATGAAAAGGAACTTCTGAGTCAGAGACTTCAGCATGACGGGTTCTGTAAAAGTGGTGCCTTCACCAACTCTGACACACAGGGAGATGGGGCAAGAGTCCCTGTCCCTGACACAGCAATTCCTTCACAGAGTGCTGCATCCTCAGTCCTCCCAAGCCACACCTCCTACACAGAGTGCTGCATCTTCAGTCCTCCCAAGCCACACCCCCTACAGAGTGCTGTATCCTCAGTCCTCCCAAGCCACACCTCCTACACAGAGTGCTGCATCTTCAGTCCTCCCAAGCCACACCCCCTACAGAGTGCTGTATCCTCAGTCCTCCCAAGCCACACCTCCTACACAGAGTGCTGCATCCTCGGTCCTCCCAAGTCACACCCTTACACAGAGTGCTGCATCCTCAGTCCTCCCAAGTCACACCCTTACACAGAGTGCTGCATCCTCAGTCCTCCCAAGTCACACCCTTACACAGAGTGCTGCATCCTCAGTCCTCCCAAGCTACACCTCCTACACAGAGTGCTGCATCCTCAGCCCTCCCAAGTCACACTCCCTACACAGAGTGCTGAATCCTCAGTCCTCCCAAGCTACACCCCCTACACTGTCTCCTTTCTTTTATCTGGCAACCTCGCTCCAACTTCCTGAAATACTGTGTCAGCACCTGCACTGAACAAGGGTTCTCGAAAGGGAACGTCTGAGTCAGAGACTACAGCATTTTAAAAGTTGCCAGAGTTCTCAGGTAGGAGATCCCCACTCCACGCTTCAGTGCAAACAGGTAGGGGCGCTCTACACGGCTGGTGGGCACTCATGTCTACTGCAGAGCGGCCACAAGGTCATGAGCAGGTCGGAGCAGCAAGGTGCTCAGCTTCCGGCACCCCAGTTACCTGGGGGTGTGGGACCTCTTCTAGAAGTGCCCCACCCCTCTGTCCGGGCTCCCAGGGGGTGCTGCTTCCACTCAACAACCTTCTAACCCACCCAAGGGTAGGGCTTCCAGAGGGGGCCTTGGGTGCTGTATGGTGATGAACATTGCAGATGAGGGTGCAAACGCGTGCGGCGTACAGGGGCATCTCAATGCCCCAGGTAGACTCAAGGTGTGCCTCATTCCTACTTTCCCCCCTACATCTCTCCACACCCTCTTCTTTCTCCAGGCATGACCTTAGTCCTTTTCTTCCCTAAGGACAGTGAAGTTAGATGCTTGGCCAACAGAACAAAGTGCATAAATTCAAATGCAATCACTTGACTAGCTTGCACTTCAGGTGTTGCAAACCGCCCTCCTGGCTGCCCCAGAAAAGAACCCTAGCAACCAGGGCACTGAGGCTGCCTCGCTAAAGCACAGCGAGGGGCTCAGTGCTCTCGCTTGACCTTAGAGGTGACACTTCCTGTAGACACAACATTACCCCAATTTGACCTCTGTGCACACCAGTCCTCTCTCCTGCTCCTGAGGGTGACAGTGGTTTCTATGTCCCAGACATGGAATTTCAACAGGGAGAGGAAGTAGAGATGGAACAATGGGCAAGAAGATGGGGCACTGAGCAAGAAGATGCAGCACTGAGCAAGAAGACGGGGCACTGAGCAAGAAGACGGGGTATTGAGCAAGAAGACGCAGCACTGAGCAAGAAGACGGAGCACTGAGCAAGAAGATGCAGCACTGAGTAAGAAGATGCAGCACTGAGCAAGAAGATGCAGCACTGAGCAAGAAGACGGGGCACTGAGCAAGAAGACGGGGCACTGAGCAAGAAGACGGGGCACTGAGCAAGAAGACGGAGCACTGAGCAAGAAGACGGAGCACTGAGCAAGAAGACAGAGCACTGAGCAAGAAGACGGAGCACTGAGCAAGAAGGTGCAGCACTGAGCAAGAAGACGGAGCACTGAGCAAGAAGATGGGACACTGAGCAAGAAGATGCAGCACTGAGGAAGAAGATGGGGCACTGAGCAAGAAGATGGGGCACTGAGCAAGAAGATGGGGCACTGAGCAAGAAGATGGGGCACTGAGCAAGAAGATGCGGCACTGAGCAAGAAGATGCAGCACTGAGCAAGAAGACAGAGCACTGAGCAAGAAGATAGAGCACTGAGCAAGAAGATGCAGCACTGAGCAAGAAGACGGAGCACGGAGCAAGAAGACGGAGCACTGAGCAAGAAGATGCAGCACTGAGCAAGAAGACGGGGCACTGAGCAAGAAGATGCAGCACTGAGCAAGAAGATGCAGCACTGAGCAAGAAGACGGGGCACTGAGCAAGAAGATGCAGCACTGAGCAAGAAGATGGAGCACTGAGCAAGAAGATGCAGCACTGAGCAAGAAGATGCAGCACTGAGCAAGAAGATGCAGCACTGAGCAAGAAGACGGAGCACTGAGCAAGAAGATGCAGCACTGAGCAAGAAGATGGAGCACTGAGCAAGAAGATGCAGCACTGAGCAAGAGGATGCAGCACTGAGCAAGAAGACGGAGCACTGAGCAAGAAGATGCAGCACTGAGCAAGAAGATGGAGCACTGAGCAAGAAGATGCAGCACTGAGCAAGAAGATGCAGCACTGAGCAAGAAGACGGGGCACTGAGCAAGAAGACGGGGCACTGAGCAAGAAGACGGGGCACTGAGCAAGAAGACGGAGCACTGAGCAAGAAGACGGAGCACTGAGCAAGAAGACAGAGCACTGAGCAAGAAGACGGAGCACTGAGCAAGAAGATGCAGCACTGAGCAAGAAGACGGAGCACTGAGCAAGAAGATGGGACACTGAGCAAGAAGATGCAGCACTGAGGAAGAAGATGGGGCACTGAGCAAGAAGATGGGGCACTGAGCAAGAAGATGGGGCACTGAGCAAGAAGATGGGGCACTGAGCAAGAAGATGCGGCACTGAGCAAGAAGATGCAGCACTGAGCAAGAAGACAGAGCACGGAGCAAGAAGACGGAGCACTGAGCAAGAAGATGCAGCACTGAGCAAGAAGACGGGGCACTGAGCAAGAAGATGCAGCACTGAGCAAGAAGATGCAGCACTGAGCAAGAAGACGGGGCACTGAGCAAGAAGATGCAGCACTGAGCAAGAAGATGGAGCACTGAGCAAGAAGATGCAGCACTGAGCAAGAAGATGCAGCACTGAGCAAGAAGATGCAGCACTGAGCAAGAAGACGGAGCACTGAGCAAGAAGATGCAGCACTGAGCAAGAAGATGGAGCACTGAGCAAGAAGATGCAGCACTGAGCAAGAAGACGGAGCACTGAGCAAGAAGATGCAGCACTGAGCAAGAAGATGCAGCACTGAGCAAGAAGATGCAGCACTGAGCAAGAAGATGCAGCACTGAGCAAGAAGACGCAGCACTGAGCAAGAAGATGGAGCACTGAGCAAGAAGATGCAGCACTGAGCAAGAAGATGCAGCACTGAGCAAGAAGATGCAGCACTGAGTAAGAAGATGCAGCACTGAGCAAGAAGATGCAGCACTGAGTAAGAAGATGCAGCACTGAGCAAGAGGATGCAGCACTGAGCAAGAAGACGGAGCACTGAGCAAGAAGATGCAGCACTGAGCAAGAAGATGGAGCACTGAGCAAGAAGATGCAGCACTGAGCAAGAAGATGCAGCACTGAGCAAGAAGACGCAGCACTGAGCAAGAAGACGCAGCACTGAGCAAGAAGACGCAGCACTGAGCAAGAAGACGGGGTACTGAGCAGGAAGTTATCAGAGGACCATGACCTGCAGGAAAAGGAAGATTCTTCACACGCAGCCCTCAGAAATCCTGCTGATGAGAGCTGGGTGGGCCCAGAGTGAGGCCCAGAATGTGGCCTTATGGGGACCCCCTGGAGTCGTCACTATGACGAGATCTTCACTGGGAATGAAGTAGATTGCAGCCAAGCATCTCACGAGATCACTGTGGCATGGCTGCTTCCTGAGCTGGGCAGGATGCTGCCATCTTGAGTCGGAACCACTGAGAGACCCACAGGACACGCTCATGAGCCTGTTAACGTCCCTCCTGGAGGGGGCAATGCCCTGGAGATCCTCACCAGGCCCCGCCATCCCAATGTTGTAAGGAAATGAACGATAGATTTCCTCTGTAAGTCACCCTCAAACTCAGTGGTTCGCCAAGGTGGACTTGGACGGTGTCGTCGTTGGATACAGGTGTCAACTTGACAGCCGAAAGTTTCAGCTCTGGCACATTGTAGAGAATTTGTAGTTGAGCTAAGCCCAAGAGAACCTGCAGGAGGTTGTCTAATTGACAGGGAAGAACCAGCCCGTGTGGTGTGGTCAGTTCCCTTGGCCCTCGGTGTTGGTAAGACTCTACTGCCAAGCCAGACTGAAGCATGTAATCACAAGAGAAAGTGAAGCCTCCTTGCTCTGCTCCAATCCTTGATGGTGAGCTTGTCAGTAACACTGCAGAGCGGCTGTGGCAGATGACTCCTCTGTCTTGTTTCATCTCTATCAGGGGTGGAGACATGTCTTTGGGTCACTGCAGGAGAGAAGATCAGAATCATCCGTTCTCATAAAGTCTGAGACATGTTGCTAACCAGCCCACAACAGCCTGATGTAAGAATTTCTGCTGGTAACTAGTTTATTTTTAGGTGATTGTGATACAAAAGTGCCTTTATTAGAATGTTCTGGAATTAGGAGCCGCCTCTAATGCAGCCTCGCTGAGAGTGAGCCTCTGCCCCCCCCCTTCCTTTTTGAAACTCTCACCCGAGCACTGAGTGTTGAGCTCCATCGCCCGTGTGGCGGCGCCGCAGCCAGCACTGCGACCTGCACCAAGAGCGGCGACCCTCGTCTAGCCGTCCTGCCTGATACCTGTCCCACCTGGGCTCCCGCGGACGCTCAGCTTGTCCCTCCTTCCCACTTGAGCCACTCGCTGACTTCATCTGCTACCTGCGACTGGTTGGCATAGAAACGGCTTGTTTGATTTTCCAGGGAAGGAGACAGTGTGACTGCGTGTGGCACATGTGGACGGGCTTTCCGTGCTGCCACTGCGCCAGGACAGGGAGCTGTGATCCGGAAGGTACAGCGTCCAACGCGAAGGCCATGCTGATGTCGCCAACCTCGGTCATGTCCACTTCTTCTGGGAGGCATTTTCCTGCTTCAGCGAGCAAGAGATCAGTTCCCGTGGAAGTGAAGTCAATGCATCTTTCCTGCGTTTTTCATCATCAGTTACCCAACATCCCGTGTACTCCATAGTTCACAGCTACATGAAACCAATTTCCACAGGGGCTAGTGTAATTTAAAAAAAGAGAATTCGCCCGCTCATCTTCCTCCAGGAACATAGCGTTGAGCCCAGCTGCATCAGGGGCCCAGAAAGCTCATCACCCCCAGCTCTGTGAAATACCTGCTGACACGCGTCCAGTTCCATTCCTAAGCGAAAATGAAGGGAATTTACACGTGGGGGCTATTCCTTGGGTTAGAAATGGACAAACTGTACTCCGTCAACCCAGATGTCTCCCAAGACAGGCATGACGGGGGCCAGACTGGAACTCACCTGAGGTCAGAGGTCAGAGGCTCCATCCTTTTCCTGTCTGATCCCAGGATCGGGGCTCAGGAGGTCCCCAGTCTCAGCTTCCTTTGGAGGGAACGAGATGAGGCAGTCTTGTGGATTGCTTGCTGACAATCAAGCAGCACAGTCAGGGTGGTCTGCAGACGGAGTCCAGAGGCACAGTCAGGGTGGTCTGCAGACGGAGTCCAGAGACACAGTCAGGGTGGTCTGCAGACGGAGTCCAGCGGCACAGTCAGGGTGGTCTACCAGAACAGAGGCCAAGAACAGCGCAGCCACAGGGCCCCTGAGCTCCCTCTTCCTCCTCTTTTTCTTCCCTTCCCCCTCCATGCTTTCCCTCTCCTCTCCTCTTTCTATCCCATAATACTGCATCCTAATCTCTGCCACAGAGATGGCTGCCGGGGACCTGGGAAGCCAACATGCATGCTCAGAATGTTTTGAGCTGAGCCATCTGCGAATTAAAATTTTTTTTTATTATTATTTATTCAACTGTGTGCATATGCGTGTGAATGTGCGCGCGCGCGCGTGTCTGTGTATGTGTATGTGTAGAACCACGGGCGAATTCGGGAACCACCATGGCCGCCTCCACCTCCTTCTGCCCGGGGATTCACAGGCTCTGCCCTACCAGGACCAGAAGCGCAGGCCGCCCCCGCTTCCGCCTGGCGTCTATACCTGGGATCTGGGAACCGAACTCAGGACCTTCCGCCTGCAAGGCGGAGGCTTAACCCCTGAGCCACCTCTCCAGCCCAACCATCTGCGAATTAGAAAGAGTAAATGCAGAGGTGTGGGGCAGGCACACGTGAGATGGAGCTAGTAGGAGGCTTGATTAGTGTCAGGGTTCCTTTGGAGGAGGCTGGTTGAGACGCCACGTCCTCAGACAGGCAGGAACCTTCGTGGTAGATGAAAGGCAGATGCGACACCCTCACAGTGGGTGGGCACAGGTGGGATTGCACCACTCTTATGGGCACAGTAGTGACCCCTCCGCTTGAAGCTGCTGTTCTGCACCCAGAGGCTCCATTAGGGGACTGAATTTTCCTTGTTTTTCTAGACAAATAAAAATAGAGTTTTTCCATGACGTTTTCCTTCCTTTTTGGCCAGTTACCTCTCAGAATGCAGCAGCCCATCCAAGTTCAGAGCAGCAAGCACAGGCACTTCCTTGTGTAGACTGACTCCGAGCACCGGGATTCCTGCAGGCTGCCTGTGTCCACGCTTGGCCCGGGTGGGTCAGGTTTTGTGTATGGGCATCGCTGGAGCTGCGGGTTTCTGCTCCCTACAGATCTGTTCAGAGTCCTGAGACGCCTCTGAATCCACTCACTCGATTGTTCTGGAGACATTTGGGGGCAACAGAACCTGTCAGCACCTGTGCAGGGGGCTTGCATGTGTGAGCGCCAAGGCCAGGAGGAGCTCTGCTTCCCGTGGGACTGGGGGGTCACCTTTCCCAAAACAGACTGTACCTTAAGAAACTGTGACCATTTCCCTAGCTCACACCAGGAGAGATGATGAAGAACTCCCATAGCATGGAAAATTCACTTCTGGCTACCCTGCTACCATAATATCAGGTGTTCCTATAACTTTCAAATTAGAGGGAGAGATTATTTTCCCTGCTTATTTGCATTGTTTCTTAACAAAGTCAGCTACAGGGAGCTTCAACTTCAGTATTTACACTGATGTTTCCCCTGATTCCAAGTGTCTAGAACTCCATGAACCAGATTCTGGCTCCCACAGCAGTGAGTCAGAAGAGCACGAGAGACCAAAGAGCACAGTATCCGGACCTCCAAAGAGGATCTCAGGATCCCACGCCCTACAACCTTGAGGTAGTCTGATTTCCTGGGCGGATCCCACGCCCTTCAACCCTGAGCTAGCCTGGTGTCCTGGGCGGATCCCACGCCCTTCAACCCTCAGCTAGCCTGGTGTCCTGGGCGGATCCCACGCCCTTCAATCCTGAGCTAGCCTGGTGTCCTGGGCGGATCCCACGCCCTTCAATCCTGAGCTAGCCTGGTGTCCTGGGCGGATCCCACGCCCTTCAACCCTCAGCTAGCCTGGTGTCCTGGGCGGATCCCACGCCCTTCAATCCTGAGCTAGCCTGGTGTCCTGGGCGGATCCCACGCCCTTCAATCCTGAGCTAGCCTGGTGTCCTGGGAGGATCCCACGCCCTTCAATCCTGAGCTAGCCTGGTGTCCTGGGAGGATCCCACGCCCTTCAACCCTCAGCTAGCCTGGTGTCCTGGGAGGATCCCACGCCCTTCAATCCTGAGCTAGCCTGGTGTCCTGGGCGGATCCCACGCCCTTCAACCCTCAGCTAGCCTGGTGTCCTGGGCGGATCCCACGCCCTTCAATCCTGAGCTAGCCTGGTGTCCTGGGAGGATCCCACGCCCTTCAACCCTCAGCTAGCCTGGTGTCCTGGGCGGATCCCACGCCCTTCAATCCTGAGCTAGCCTGGTGTCCTGGGCGGATCCCACGCCCTTCAATCCTGAGCTAGCCTGGTGTCCTGGGCGGATCCCACGCCCTTCAATCCTGAGCTAGCCTGGTGTCCTGGGAGGATCCCACGCCCTTCAATCCTGAGCTAGCCTGGTGTCCTGGGCGGATCCCACGCCCTTCAACCCTCAGCTAGCCTGGTGTCCTGGGCGGATCCCACGCCCTTCAACCCTGAGCTAGCCTGGTGTCCTGGGCGGATCCCACGCCCTTCAATCCTCAGCTAGCCTGGTGTCCTGGGCGGATCCCACGCCCTTCAATCCTGAGCTAGCCTGGTGTCCTGGGCGGATCCCACGCCCTTCAACCCCGAGCTTGAACTGTGGCTACACGTCATTCTTTGTGACTTCTGGTGTTGACTCTGGCCTATGAGGGTTGAGACCCCTTTGTCACCCCCCCCCCACACCAGCAGGAGCTGCAGCACAGAGCTACCCTCTTTTCCACACCCTACAAGGAGCAGTGTATGAGGGCGGTGCAGCCCCTTCTACTGGGGCATGGCCACGTGTCCAAGCCCAGCATGAACCAGGAAGAGCCAGTGGCATCAGCAGTGCCGCTCCTCCAGAGCCCTGGAGCGATTGGCTGAACCCTCTCCCCACGTGAACACCACTGAAGAGATCACAGGCAGGACAGGACAGCAACTCCCGGGATGGTGCGTAAGGCCATCCCAGCAGGGGCCTGTGGGGACCTGAGTGTGACCATCAGGAGCTCTGCCACCAAAGAGCCTGGACCGATGAGATGCTGGAGCAGACACTGCAAACCGGCAGGTTCCTCCGTTCTCTGGGGCTTGCTAGGACAGTGGGTGGGATCAGAAGAGGAACAGGCGAGCCCAAGGCTGGAGTGAGGAGTGGCTCGCTTAGCACGAAGGAGCCATTTCCTGCTTCCTGCAGCTGCTTCAGAAGACCCAACCATCTTCAGATGCCTTCAGCAGACAATTGGTTTGGAACACACTTTAAGGCACAGGCAAGTCAGCCAGGACTGCCTTAGATTCCTTGGGCACGGGGCTTGGGGCCCTCCGCCAGCTGGCTTAATGACCTGCCTGCTGCTTCACAGAAGTTCTCAAGCTTTTCATGTCTCCCTCCTGGAATGGTCTCTCGGCTCCCCCTGGACGCCAGGCTGCTAGGGGATGCACTTAGCACCGGCAGTCAGTTTGCATGGACACCGGGCTGCTAGGGGATGCACTTAGCACTGGCAGTCAGTTTGGAAACTTAACCACACAGAGCTCATTATGCACCAGCCAGCCATCAATTAAATGTCACAGTTTGGGGTTTTTGTTAAATAACTCATGTTTTAGGCTTGCGCTCTATTTTAGGAAATTAAGTAAGCAAGGGAGCCATACCCAAGCCTAAGTCAATGCCACAACCACATAAAGAGACACAAATTGACTTCCTTCCTTACGTGGGAAGTCGTTCATCTCCTGCTTGGAAACATGGCCAGCCCTTCACTGGCATTCCCAGAAGATACTAAACAGAGACGTTTTTGCTAGGAGAAAAAAGTAATAAGCAAGGATCTGACCAGCTTTTAGGGTTATCACTTAAAAGCCAGTTAAATAGCTTGCCAAATTCCTTCTTTGTAAATGGACAATGAAATTATTTTTTTTTCTCAAATGCCTTCTAAAATTGATATTTTAAAAGCAGTGGGTGTCTCTCTGTGAAGTGGTTCAGGTTTCTAGTGTACATAATGAGTCTTGTGAAACTTTAAGAATGAAAAGTGCATTGAGATTTAATGTGAGCACATGTACAAGAGAGACAAAAACCCTTCCTCTTAATGGTAGCTGTTTTCAGTTAGTATTTGCAAAAATTTCTGCCTCTCCTGAAGACTATGGATAACTAGCACTGGTTAACATGAAGGTATGGATAACTAGGACTAACTAGCAGTATCCCTGGGGTCTTTCCTCTCCTCTCTTGCAGTCCACTGCAGGCTGGTGCACATGCCCGCCCAGGGCTGTGTGTGGCACGAGCCCTTCTGCACCCTGACATACACACATCCGGCTGTTCACTCACGGAGTCCCAGCAAACACCAGAACCAGAGGTAGATGGTTGGCACTGAGCACACAAGGCCGGGTGTCCTAGGAAGAGTGCATCCGCAAGGATCCCGTGCACACACAAACATAGCTCTCTGTAGTGCAGATGTAGAAGCCAGTTCCTTCAGAGATGTTGAGTGAGTTGCCAGGTCCCTGTGGCTGTGCATAAGTTCCAAGTGCGCACTGCTCAGAGGAAACACCCAGCACTACTCAGCTCCCAGCACTGCTCAGAGGAAACACCCAGCACTACTCAGCTCCCAGCACTGCTCGGAGGGAACACCCAGCACTACTCAGCTCCCAGCACTGCTCAGAGGGAACACCCAGCACGTCACTCAGCTCCCAGCACTGCTCAGAGGAAACACCCAGCACGTCACTCAGCTCCCAGCACTGCTCAGAGGGAACACCCAGCACTACTCAGCTCCCAGCACTGCTCGGAGGGAACACCCAGCACATCACTCAGCTCCCAGCACTGCTCGGAGGGAACACCCAGCACTACTCAGCTCCCAGCACTGCTCGGAGGAAACACCCAGCACTACTCAGCTCCCAGCACTGCTCGGAGGGAACACCCAGCACTACTCAGCTCCCAGCACTGCTCAGAGGGAACACCCAGCACTACTCAGCTCCCAGCACTGCTTGGAGGGAACACCCAGCAATACTCAGCTCCCAGCATTGGTCGCAAACACTTTGCTCAGCAGTCATCAGCACAGGAGACTTTAGGCTTCTGGACCTGTAGCTCCACTCTGAAGACCAGAGGCAGTTTGGAGAGTGTCCAAGGAGTGTCCGTGCTGATGGAGAGGCTGCGAGGTGATGTCTGGCTCTGCTGGGTGCACCTGGATGGACCCCCTTCCGCCCTGCGTCCCACCGGATGGACCCCCTTCCACTCTGCGTCCCGCCCGGATGGACCCCCCTTCCGCTCTGCGTCCCGCCCGGATGGACCCCCCTTTCCACTCTGCGTCCCGCCCGGATGGACCCCCTTCCGCTCTGCGTCCCGCCCGGATGGACCCCCTTCTGCTCTGCGTCCCACCGGATGGACCCCCCTTCCGCTCTGCGTCCCACCGGATGGACCCCCTTCCGCCCTGCGTCCCACCCGGATGGACCCCCTTCAGCTCTGCGTCCCACCGGATGGACCCCCTTCCACTGCTGAGCCTGCCATGTGACCGGCTCTATACCAGGCACTGATCCCAAGTCCCTTGGCTGTGTTCACACTGTGCAGGGTTAGCGCTTGTACCCTGGACACTTAGCTTTGTCACTCCTTGAGGACAAACAGTCGTGTCCTACAGGACTGAATGCAGCAAACAAGGCTGAGTGGACCAGATGTGTTGAGTTGGGCTGCTGCTGAAATCTTTAAGTAGATATTCTGTTAACCACGAACCCTAGAGACTCCCCCAAGCCCTAGGCAGTGAGTGACAGAAAGCAGATCATTTGGGTGTCATCGCAGGCCTAGATCTGGTATTCGTCCCCCTGATCCATTGTTGGGATTCCCATTGAACTGGGGTGATCGGACCTCAGTCCTCTGCTTCTCTGTCCAGCCTCGTGGTGTTACAGCTGAGGCTTCACAGGGTCATAAGGGGCTGGACCAAAGGCAAAGCCTCAGACTGAGGCCAGGCGGAGCTGGCAATGCCCAGCCCCCCATCCCCATCCTCTCCCAGGCTCATCTGTCCCCTCCAGTGGCTCAGGGTCAGCTTGGTCTCAGTGCCCATGAGAGCAGGACCTCGTCCAGCAGTTTGCAGCTGTGTTTCTAGAGGAAGCGACGCTGTGCCTTGTCTTCCCATCATTATGTATAAGATTTGCTTGGTTACTTATAAGACAGCTTAGTTTCAGCAACAATTGCTTTATGGATTAATTATCACAATGATTATATGAATATTTAATAGAAGTTTATGTGTTTACAGAGAGTATCTTGAAAATTAGCTACCATGTATCAGTCAGCTAATCTTAATAATTTATATTCATAAGTGCAGTTCACTTTCATTAGCAACAACTGCTGGGAAATAACATGAGCATATTATTGAAAGTAACTGTTGGGAGTTAGTCAAAATGATGATTTATCCAAGTGTCCAAACAGCTTACGTCTGGTAACTGCTTCCTCATGAGTGATTGCAGTTACATGCAAACCTAGCCCCAGTCCCTAGCAGATGTTGTGTTTCCAGGGCTTCAGTGACCTGATCTTACTGTCTGCTTGGCTTTCCACCACAAGCCAAGGAGTTTGACTGAGTTTGACTCATTTCAGTAACATTTCTCCCGCTTCTCCAGTCTGCTCCCAAGCATCTAAAATGCTGGGTGTCGCTTCGAGCCCAGGAAGGTTTCTCGTCCTAAGATGCTTGGGCCACTGCTGGGTATGACCAGGTCACAGCCTCTCTGTCCTATAGGTGAGCTTGTGCTGATCTGAGATCTCTGAGCTACTCAACAAGGAAGAGACCTACAGCAGTTCTTCAAGGTCTGGACTCCTGCTGATGGCGCTTCCTGCTTACACCCCTAACTCTGCCAGGCATGTCCTTGCGGTCAAAGATCGCATCCCTGATGTCTCATTCGGGCCTGGAGTTCAGTAGGTACTCAAGCTGCCTTAGTATCTCAGTGTTGAGACACAGTGCCGTGCCACACCTTCCCCCACACTGCTTGCTTCCGGGTATTAGTAGACGCAAGGCCAAGGGCAGGTCCCCTCACACATAGAGGACCAGGGGCTGGAATGTAACCCATATGCCATTGGCGTTTTGAAAGTCACCCGACTTGGATGGTGCTGGGCGTAGGCTGAAGTCCGATTCCCTTCTGTGGTGCCCAGTAGATGCTCACCCGGCCCAGCCTGCACAGCCACCAGCCTCGTCCCCCCGCGCAGGACGGAGGACAGATCCTGCAGCGATCACCACATGCAAGCTCCACACGCTCTATCTCACTGAACTCCCCAAACAGCGGACACCATGTCGCCCACTCCTGGATTCCAGGTACGAGTCACAGAGAAAACCAGTAATTCTACGTATGTGCTCCCCAGCCTTTCCTTTGGACAATTAAATCAGGGAAAGGACTCAAGCGCCTGATGTTCCCCGTGTCCAGGAACTTTAGGTGGTCACGTGTTATGAACTGTTAGAGTCGGTGCTCACAGCCTCCGCATGCGGCCATGCTGACCGTCAGCAAGTCAGCATCCGGAAGATGCTCTAAACACGGACCGTCTTCTTGGAAGACGTCTTTAGTGAGACGCCAAGTGAAGGAGCTTCCTTCCCTTCCCCAAATGCCGGGCATTGTGCCACGACCGCTTGTCCCACACAGTCAGATGGAGAAAGCACTGTCATCCTGGCTGGCAGTCAGATGGAGAAGGCTTCCTGTCGGTCATCCCAGCTGTCAGTCAGATGGAGAAGGCTTCCTGTCAGTCATCCCAGCAGGCAGTCAGATGGAGAAGGCTTCCTGTCAGTCATCCCAGCGGGCAGTCAGATGGAGAAGGCACAGTCATCCTGGCTGGCAGACAGACGGAGAAGACACAGTATGGTCATCCTGGCTGGCAGTCAGATGGAGAAAGCTTCCTGTCAGTCATCCCAGCTGGCAGTCAGATGAAAAAGGCTCAGTCATCCTGGCTGGCAGTCAGATGAAAAAGGCTCAGTCATCCCAGCGGGAAGTCAGATGGAGAAGGCTTCCTGTCACTCATCCTGGCTGGCAGTCAGGTGGAGAAGGCTTCTTATTAGTCATCCTAGCAGGCAGTCAGATGGAGAAGGCTTCTTGTTGGTCATCCCAACTGTCAGTCAGATGGAGAAGGCTCAGTCATCCCGGCTGGCAGTCATTTCATGCTCTTCCTGCAGATGCTGTTTTGTTGGTTTCATTTTGTTTGAGAGATGAGATACATTTCTGTTCTCTCAAAGGAACCCCAAGGAATTTATAAACCTTTTTACACGAAAGAGAAAGGCAATAAATAAATAAATAAATAAATAAATAAATAAAGACTTAGAAGCTTAACGGTTCTCCTTCTGCCAGGGGAGAATCTGAGAAGCGTGTGATGGAGCTGGGCTTCTTTGCTCATAAGACGATGCTAATGTTTCCATTTCCATCACAGATGATCAGCTTACTGAGCCTGCAGGGAGGCTGTTTCTTCGGCTGGACACCAGTGCCCTCCACATGTGCAGGAAGGCCCTGGAAGCCCACATCATCCATTGCGTAGGTGACTTTGGTCCCCGGTTGCTTCCTCAAATTACCTCAGTGTGTGCTGTGCATCCATCCTCGAGGGGCCAGGAAGCCCCATTAACAGTCACGCCCAGGGAGCCACTGAGGAACGTAGCTTCGCATTGCACTTCTGCACTGAAAATCCCTTCCCCCTCCTGCTCCGTTGTAGAATTGCACAGCTGAACCCCCACTGGACGGACCGGTTATGGACGGACCCACCTTTGGGTCATTTCAGAGCGACTGCAGACCAACATGGTCTGCACATGTTCGAGGCTTGTGCCCTGGAGAGGGAGACAAGATGCAGAGAACTCAGAGCACAGCGGCCATGATGGGGCAGCTCTCTGGCTCTGCGACTTGGGTATATTGCTCCCTTCCCTGGTCTTGGCTTCCTCCTTAGGAAAATGACTAGATTTCAATAGGAATAATCTATGCATTACATTTCATAGATTCCAATAGGCATCATCTATGCATTAAATTTCATAGATTTCAACAGGAATAACCTATGCATTAAATGCTGGCATCCTAGGTTAGGAGATAAGTACAGCCAAATAGCAACACGGTGTTCTTTATTGTCAAGATCTGAGACACATAGAAGCCGTATCAGCTGAGACAGAGCCATCTTCCTTGCGGCCTGACTCTGTGCTGGCGCTCTCTAGTCTGAGATGCTAACCCCGTGTTGCTGGGGCTCAGAGGACTGAAGCTGTGTGGTGGCTGGGTTGCAGGGGCAGGCCTCTCGGTCCACCCGAGGGGGACTCTCTGGTTAGCAAGCCTCCAGGATGGCCTGTGAGGAATTGTCTCGGCCAGGTTGACTGAAGTGGAAGCCCTGCCTGCTGCGGCAGCACCATCCCGGGGCTTGGGGTCCTGGACTGCTTGAAAGGGGAGCAATGCCGCAAGCTCTGTGAGCCAGCTGGTGATGCCCAGCAGTCGGAGGACACCACCCTCCCGTCCAGCCCAGAGCACCTTGGTGCCTAGGAATCTTTCTGGCTTTGAGGCTCCTGTGGACACACGTGTCTCTGGGACCAAGAACTAGAGCAGGCAGCTTGATCTTGGGACATTGTGGGAACGAGCCAAGGCGGCTGGGGACCGATAGTCCTCTTTGTAAAGATGGACTTTCTGTGCTTCATCTACTGGCTGACCCATCCAGCTGGGGACAGGTGTCCCTGCCTGACCTCTGTACCCTCACCGGCTGCCTCACTGGGGAGCGTCTGCGTCTACCCCAGCCTGGGCTGTGCTGAAACAGGGCAAGAGACCCAGGCCTCCCCTTGAGGGGCTATTTCCCCGTTCACAGTGGCCTTAGGTAACTCCGCACAGGCTCATGCAGTAAATGAGTCCTGTCAGCAGCACTCAACCTGTCCAGGACCTGAGCACCCAGGGTGGAGCCCACCGTTTAGCCGGAGGGATCGACTTTTCCGAGGCCTATGGAGAGGCTGCACACCTGGAACCTGATTCTCAAACTTCCCTCCGCGTAATTTGTGGGAAAGCTCTGTCGCCTTTTCCTGAAAGCAAATCACTAGACGGCAAAAGGTTTCTGATCTATATTATTTCAACTTTGAAGGCTAGCAGAAGATGCATAACAAAACAGTTCAACCTTTTACACGAAATGAACTACCAAATCTGGAGTGTGCTCGTGATTAGAGGTCAGTTCCTGCTATGTGGCCTCTTCTCCTTGGTGCTGCGACAGAGCAGCATGAAGCAGGATAACAGCTCCGAAGAGGAAACCGTCAGGATCCAGGGGCGGGACCCGGATGTAGTGATAGGTGCCTTTGTACCAGACCCACAGGGCAGAGCGAGTCGTGACGGTGGAAGAGAGACACGAAACTTGAAAGCATATACGGGTGAAGAATGTCTTCATGTCCAAGGGAGGAAGATGGAATAGAAGATAGACTTGGAGAGAGGGAGAGAGAGAGAGAGAAAGAGGGAAAGAGAGAGAAAGAGAGAGAGAAAGAGAGAGAGAAAGAGAGAGAGAGAGAGAGAGGAGATACTCTGCAGTTGTGGTGATACGGGGGAATGTGAAGAGGGTGATAGTAACAGAGGTCAGAGAGAGAGTGGGCAGGAGCGCTGTCTTAACTCAGGACTCAGAACTTTCCAGTAGGGACAGGCACCAAGGCACAAGGAGCCTGAGAACGCATCACTGAGTCCCAAACACAAGTGAGCATCTGACGTGCCAGTCAAAGGGAGGCTCCTGTCCTGTGATGCTCGGGGGGCAGCCCAGTGCACCCTATGCTCTGCTCACGCAGCTAAGGCAGCCAGTTCAGAAGAGCACTAATTTTATATACTTAGCTTAATTTGAAACAATTCACTGGCAAATTCTCTCTCTCTCTCTCAAAAGTCATGGTAACTAAATAGAAGTTAGACAATAGAAACACTTTCAAAGTTGTGTGTTAACAGACTTTGCATATTTATAGCTCATGTCACCATCATTACTAATGAACAATCATAATGTTGGATACTTGGGATTGAATCGGCCCTCTTTGCCTTAAGTGACGTGAGTCAAATTTTACCTTTGCAGTGGAGAAGACACTAAGAGTGGTGGCAGGTCTCACATGGACATTTAGCACTTGCATGTCGCATATATTCAAAAAGTGCTTCTCGCTGTAGGAATCCAGCTGTTGGTAGAGCATGCACCCGGCATGCGCGAAGCCCGGGCTCGGCCCCGCCCATATACACTAACTGTGGCGTATCAGTAATGCCAGCAATCAGGAAGTGGAGACAGGAAGATCTCCAGCCACATATCCAGCTCAAGGCTAGCCTGAGCTACATGAAACTCTGACTTATGCAAGAATAAAGATGAGGTGTTTCTCATAGATAGCCTTTAATTCCCCAAGGTAGAATGCCACGATATACTTGTTCTTGGCGTTTTCCATCCAGATGAGAAAAAGATGACCGAGGAGCATCTCAGCCAGGCTCTTTGATGGGCCTTGGCCTGGAGCATCTGAATGACCAGCAGTAGAAGGAGAACCAGCTTCAGAGAGTGGACAGCAGTCAGTAACCGGCCTGTGCATACTTGGCCCTGAGCCACTGCTTTCCTCCAGCACAGGAGCGCGCAGCTGTCACAGCCTGCGCACACGTGGCCCCTGGACCACTTCCTCCAGCACAGGAGCGCGCAGCTGTCACAGCCTGCACACACGTGGCCCCTGGACTGCAACCTCTGCTGTTCTGCTCTGTTCCCCGAGTCAGACACACCTCACAAAGGATACAGAGCATGTAGGTCACCTAGGAACCACCGTGCCCCCTCAACTGGTAGCTTCACTGGCTAGGAAATGACTAGGAAACGTCTGATCTGGAAAAGCAGAGAAAAAATAAATCATGGCTTATGTAAGCACAGAGCCCATTGATTTCACTGCTCTATAGTGGGAGGACATCAGGGCTCGAGAGCCCCCCAGACAGGGAAGTGGGTGCCCAAACACTGAACTGACACATGTGGGGCTCACAGCTTTAAGCCAGTCATTGTCTACACTTCAGCAATCCAGTGAGCAGATTTTGATACCTGCTTCCTGCATAGTCCCAAAGAGATACAGATGTCCATTTTCCACAGAGATGTGGGAGGTGCGGGAACCCATTTCCTACAGAAGACTGAGGAAACACAGATGCCCCTTACCACAGAGACTCAAGAAGGTATGTCCACTTCCTGCAGAGACCCAGGAGGCACCGATGTCCACTTTCTGCAGAGATCCAAGAGGCACCGATGTCCACTTGCTGCAGAGACCCAGAAGTCACCAATGACCACTTCCTACAGAGACCCAGGAGGCACCGATGTCCACTTCCTGCAGAGACCCAGGAGGCACCGATGTCCACTTCCTGCAGAGACCCAAGAGGCACCGATGTCCACTTGCTGCAGAGACCCAGAAGGCATCAATGACCACTTCCTACAGAGACCCAGGAGGCACCGATGTCCACTTCCTGCAGAGACCCAGGAGGCACCGATGTCCACTTGCTGCAGAGACCCAGAAGGCATCAATGACCACTTCCTACAGAGACCCAGGAGGCACAAATGTCCACTTACTGTAGATATCCAGGAGGCACCGATGTCCATCCACTTCCTACAGAGACCCAGGAGGTATCAGTGTCTAATTCTGCAGAGGCCTACAAAATATAGATGTCCACTTCATTCAGAGGTCCAAGCAGTACAGATAACACCTCTTTTTTTATTTTTTATTTTCCCAATCATACAAACTTAATAGATACCCCGGTCCCCTCTCTCCACCCCTCCCCAGACCCCTTTGCACCCTCCCCCCTTTTCCCCTTCCTTTCACCCCCCCTTTCACCCAGTGCTCCCCTCTTCCCTCCCAATCCCTGGAGCATCCTTTAGTGTGAATGTAAAACTTCTTTCTGCGTCCTCCACTATAATGAGGTGTAAGGACTCAGTAGCATTGCCTAGAACCCTTTCTTGTGCTCCCCTTTAGTATGGGAACACTATTGTGACTGTCAATCCCTTGCCTCTAAGGATCCTAGTGCCTGTGATCCATGCTAGACTTTGGGGATCATTGATATGTCAGTCATTGCTCAGGTCATGCAAAGTCCTATTATGGTTACTTCAGTCCTAACTTGTGTGGAGTATCTTGTGTATTGTTACTCCTCCCCATCTTTAGCTCTTACAATCTTACCATCCCCTCTTTTGCAAATTTCCCTGAGCTTTAGGATGGGGGAAGATTTGGCTGGTCTGGTTCCAGGTGATTAATGTAGGGTCTCTGATGTTCTGAATTATGATTTGTTGTTATTTTCAGTTTTGCTGTTCCTGCACCGCCCTTGGCTCCATCCTGATGGGTATTGGATTGTCACCGCCTAGCCAGAGATAAAAGGCTGTTAAAATAGAGTCTTTCTATAAGAGTAGATTCAAAAGTAGATGGAATAAGAGTAGGAGACCACGGTGGGGGGTGGGTCAGTCTCCCATTTGCAGGATGGTTACCATCTATCTGCCAGACTCTATGCCCTCCCTGACTGGTGAGATCAAACCCCCTCAGTTGCAAGTGACCAGGAAGGAAAATGAGTGAGCTTAACCATATGTCTCACTACTTACTTGCAGTACTTGATGGTGGCCTATTTTCTCTACTGTAGCATGATCCCCTCTTTCCCTGTTTCTGGTGGGGCCCTCCTTCCCCTTCCCTCCTGTTTATAATCTTTGCAATTACTGTAGATATTACACAGATTTATCTTTGAGTATGTCACTAAGTGGGTTTGGTACTAGGATCAACCTATTAGGGAATATATATGACACTTAATTTTCTGTATCTGGGATACGTCACTCAATATAATTTTTTCTAATTCAATCCATTTCCTGGCAAATTTCATTAATTCATCTTTTTTGATGGCTGAGTAGTATTCTATGGTATAATTGTACCACATTTTCCTTATCCACTAATCAACTGTTGGGCATTTGAGTGGATTCCATGACTTTGCTATTGTAAATAGTGCTACTATGAACATGGTCGTGCTTGTGCCATTAAGGGGAATTTTTGCTGTATGGGAGATTATTCCCAAAGGAAGAATAGCAGGGTCATATGGCATTTCAATCTTTAACTTTTTAAATAATTGCCAGACGGCTCGCCAGAGCAATGTAGGAAAGTTCCCTTCTCACCACATCCTCTCCAGCATTTGGTATTGTTTGTATTGTGGATTTCTGCTATCCTGACAGGGGTGAGATAATATCTCAAGGAGGTTTTGATTTGCATTTCCCTGGTGGCTAAGGATGTGGAACATTTTTTAAGATATTTGTTAGACATTTCAAGTTTGTCCCTGGTAAAGTTTTTTTTGAGTTTCCAGGCACATTTTTTAATTGGGCCATTTATTTCCTTAGTGTTTAGTTTTCTAAGTTCTTTGTGCACTCTGGATAATAGAGCTCTGTCAGATATGTGGTTAGTGAAGATTTTCTCCCATTCTGTGGGTTCCCTTTTTGCTCTGGTTACAATCTTTTTATCTGAACAGAAGCTCTTTAATTTCATAAGATCCCATTTGTTGAGTGTTGGTTCTAGTGATTAGATTTCTGTTTAGGAACTGTTGACCTAGTCCAATCAGCACTAGGGAGTTACCTACCCTTTCAACTAGGGTTTGTATAGTCTCTGGCCTTATATTGAGGTCCTTGATCCATTTGGAATTAAGTCTTGTACACGGTGACAAGTACAGGTTCAGTTTTAATCTTCTGCATGTGGACATCCAGTTTTGCCAGCACCATTTGTTGAAGATGCTGTTCTTTTTCCATTGAATTTTTTTGGTCTCTTTGTCAAAGATCAAATGGTTGTAATGGTGTGGGCTCATATCTGGGTCTTCAACCTTTATCCATTGATCTATGTGTCTGTTTTGGAGCCAGTACCAGGCTGTTTTTATTACTATGGATTTGTGGTATAGATTAAGGTTTGGTATGGTGATACCTCCAGCAGTGTTTTTGTTACTCAGGATTGTTTTTGCTATCCTGGATCTTTTGTGCTTCCATATGAATTTTGAGATTGTTTGGTCAGTTTCTTTAAAGAATTGCTTGGGGATTTTGATTAGTATAGCATTGAATCTGTATATTGATTTTGGTAGGATAGTCATTTTTATGATATTGATTCTGCCAATCCAGGAACATGGGAGGTCTTTCCACCTTCTGGTGTCTTCTGCAATTTCTTTCTTTAGGGTTTTAAAGTTTTCATTGTAAAGTTCTCTTACTTCCTTGGTTAGGTTTATAGCAAGGTATTTCATTTTTGGAGGGGCTATATTAAATAGGATTGTTTCTCTTAGATCTTTTTCACTTATTTCATTCTGGTTATTGATTTTTGTACATTTATTTTGTACCCTGCCACCCTGCTGAACTTCTGTATTAGTTCCAGGAGTTTCCTAGTGGAGTTTTTGGAATCACTCAGGTATATGATCATGTCATCTGCAAATAGAGATAACTTGACTTCTTCCTTGCTGATTTGAATCTCTTTTATCTCTCTCTCTTGTCTTATGGCTCCAGCTAAGACTTCTAGTACAATATTGAATAGATGTGGTGACAGTGGACAGCCTTGTTTAGTTCCTGATCAAAGCGGGACTGCTTCGAGTTTTTCCCCATTGAGTATAATCCTTGCTGTTGGCTTGTTGTATACAGCTTTTATCATATTGATAAAGGTTCTTTCCATTCCAACCATCTCTCGGGTTTTGATCATAAAAGGCTGTTGGATCGTGTCAAAAGCTTTTTCTGCATCTATCGAGAGTATCATGTGGTCTTGGATTTTGGACTGGTTTATATAGTGAATTACATTTATTGTTTTGTGTATGTTGAACCAACCTTGTTTGCTTGGGATAAATCTTACTTGATCCCCATGAATGATCTTTTTGATATGTTTTTGAATCTGATTTGCTAAGACGTTGTTGATAATCTTTGCATCTGTGTTCATCAAAGAGTTTGGCCTATAGTTTTCTTTTTTAAGTGTATCTTTATTAGGTTTTGGGATTAAGATGATATTAGCTTCATAGAAAGAATTTGGTAGTGTTCCTTAGCTATTTGATGGAACAGATTAAGGAGTATTGGTGTTAGTTGTTCCTTAAATGTCTGGTAGATATCTATGCTGAATCCATCTGGACAAGGACATTTTTTGGTGGGAAGATTCAAAATTACTTCATCGATTTCCTCATATGCTACAGGACTATTTAAATAATTCAAAACTTCCTGATTCAATTTAGGTAAGTTGTGCTCACTTAGGAATTCATCCATTTCTTTTGTGTTATCAAATTTCATGGAGTATAAATTTTTGAAATATGACCTTATAATTCTCTGAATTTCCTGGATATCAGTAGTGATAACTCGATTTTCATTTCTAATTTTATTAATTTGGGTTTTCTCTCTCTTATTTTTGGTTAATTTAGCTAGGGGTGTATCAATCTTACAGAGTTTTTCAAAGAACCAGCTTTTTGACTGGTTGATTCTCTGTATCATTTTCCTTATCTCAATTTCAGATGTTTCTCCCCTGATTTTACTAATTTCCTCTCTTCTACTGCTTTTGGGATCAGATTGCTCTAGTGTCTCTAAAGCTTTAAGCTGCATTATTAGTTTATTTACTTGTGATATTTCTATTTTTTTGATGTAGGCATTAAAAGCTATGAACTTCCTCTTAGGACAGCTTTCATTGTGTCCCAAAGATTTTTGATAAGTTGTATTTTCATTATCATTCGCTTTCAGGAAATCTTGAATTTCCTTTGTAATTTCTTCCTGAATCCAATTCTCATTCAGCATCATAGTATTTAGTTTCCAGGAATTAGTGTATTTTTCTGTTGTATGTTGTGTTGTGGATGTCAAGCTTTAGACCATGGTGGTCTGATAGGATACAGGCTAGAATTTCAACTTTCCTCTATATGTGGAGATTCGATTTGTGGCCCAGTGCGTGGTTTATTTTGGAGAAAGTTTTGTGTGGTGCTGAGAAAAATGTGTATTCTTTGATGCGTGGATGAAAAGTTTGATAGAGATCTGTAAGGTCTATTTCAATAAGTTGATTAAGTTCCAATGTGTCTCTGTTAAGTTTTTGACCTGTTGATCTATCCTATGTTGAGAGGCAGTATTGAAATCCCCAAGAATTATCGTTTTGGGGTTGATTTCTTGCTTTAGATGATGTAGCGTTTGCTTAATGAATGTGGAGGAGCCCATATCAGGTGCATATATGTTCAGTATTGTGAAGTCTTCCTGGTGAATTGTACCTGTGACTAAAATGTAGTATCCATCTGTGTCTCTTATGATTGTTTTTAGTTTGAAGTCCATTTCGTCCGCTAGCATAATAGCTATCTCTGCCTGTTTCCTGGTTCTATTAGCTAGCAGCGTTTTTGACCAGCCTTTTACTTTTAGGATGTGCCCATCTTTTGTGGTGAAATGAGTTTCCTGAAGATAGCAGATTGATGGGTTGTGATTTATAATCCACTTTTGTAATCTGTGTCTTTTGATTGGTGAGTTAATTCCATTGACATTTAGTGTTATAATGGAGAAATTACTTTTGATTCCAGATACTTTTTATGTTTAGTGGCTTTCGTAAGTGTATTATTTGGATTTTAGGTTTTGGTGGTATTATACTTCCCTTCTGTCCTCTTGGAAATGCTTGTTCTTTTCTTCAAGCTTGAGTATCATTTCTAGTATTTTTTGAAGGTCTGGTTTTGTAGACATTTAAGCCTTCAAGTTGTCTTTGTGCTGGAAAACTTTTTCTCCCTCGATCATGACCGATAGTTTTGCCGGGTATATCAGCCTGGGTTGACATTTTTGCTTATTCAATACTTGAAGTACATCTCTCCAAGCTCTTCTTGCTTTTACTGTTTCCATTGAAAAGTCACTTGTTATTTTAATAGGTTTACCTTTAAAAGTGACTTGTTTTCCCTTGAAGCTCTCAGCACCTTTTCTTTGTCTTGAATGTGGAGTGTTTTGACTATTATTTGTTGTGGCGAGTTTCTATTTTAGTCATATCTGTTTGGGGTCTGGAATGCCTCTTGTATTCGGATGGACCTCTCTTTCTTCAGATGAAGAAAGTTTTCCTTTATGATAATTTGAAAAATTTCCTCAGGTGTGGTATTTGGGATTCTTATTCTGGTATTCCATGAATGAGCATGTTAGATTTCTTCAAGGTGTCCCATAACTCTTGAATATTCCTCTCAAGTATCTTTTTGGCTCTAACGACCTTTTCCATTGAGCTGGTTAGTTCTTGCACTTTGTCTTCTAGATCTGAAATTCTATTTTCTGCTTCATTAGTTCTGCTGATTAGACTCTGTTGAGTTCTGAGTTGAAGATAACTTGTCTTTTAGTTCAATTTTAACCTCTGCTTGAGACTGTTTTAACTGCTCTATGCCTATTTTTGTTTCTTGAACTGTTTTCTCATCTCATCCAAGTGTCTGTTGTGTTCCTGTTCAAAGTGGTTGATGCGGTTATTTAACTCCTCCCGGATTTCCTCTTTCATATTATTGATCATGGTAATTAATGATTATGCTTTGAAAGTCATTATCTTGGGTATGGCTTTCTTGGTTATTTTCTGTCTATTTGTTCTGGTTGGAATCTATCATTATGGGGTTAATTCTTTTGGTGGGAGATTTGTTTTCTTGGGCTTTGTTTCTCATGGATTCTTGCTATAACCTGGGCATTGTTGTTTTATCTCTTAAGACCTTCTTTCAGTTTCTGTTTGTTTTTGACTGAACTAAATTAGTTGGTATTACTACTCTCAAGCAGTTATTACTAGTATTTGCCTTGGAGTTGGGTACGCTTGTCTGTTGTTGTTGCTATTTCCTAGATGAGGCCATTAGACTGTCAGTGCATCAATTAAGTCATGTTTAGTGGACAGGGAGGGAAAATTAGTATGGCAGTGCACTTTTTTTTATTTCTTCCACTCATACAAAGTTGATAAGTACCCCATTCCCCTCCCTCCCTCCACCCTTCCTTGGACCCTCTTGCTCCCTCCCCTCTTTTCCCCTTTCTTTCCCCCCTCCTTCCCTTTCTCCCAGTGCCCCTTTTCCCCCATTCTGGAGCATTCTTTAGTGTGCATGTCAAACTTCCTTCTGGGTCCTCCTCTCTGATGAGGTGTAAAGACTCAGTGGCATTGCCTGGAGCTATTTTTTGTGTTCTCCTTTAGTATTGGAACACTATTGTGGCTGTTAATCCCTTGCCTCTAAGTATCGTAGTGCCTGTGATCCATGCTAGACTATGGGGGTTCAATGATATGTTGATCATTGTGCAGGTCATGCAAAGTCCTATATGATTATGTCGGCTCTAACTTATACTGAGTACCTTGCATATTGTTGCTCCTCCCTATCTTTAGGCTCTTACAATCTTACCGCCCCCCTCTTCCGCAAATTTCCCTGAGCTTTAGGATGGGGAGAGATTAGGCTGGCCTGGTTTCAGGTAGTTGATGTGGAATCTCTGATTTTCTGAATTATGGTTTGTTGATTTTTTTTTCAGTTTTGCTCCTCCTGCACCACCCTTGGCTCCATTCTGATAGGTATTGGATGTCACCCCCTGGCCAGAGATAAAAGGCTATTAAAATGGAGTCTTATTTTAAAAGTAGATTTAAAGGTAGATGGAATAAGAGTAGGAGACTGCTGTGGGGGGAATCAATCTCCCATTTGCAGGATGGTACCCTTTTATCTACCAGACTCTATGCCCTCCCTTTCTGGTAAGATCATCATCACTTTTAAGATTTAGTACCTTGGTGATATGTGAGGGTGAATGGTATAGTCCCTGAAGTTGTGTACGTTTTGAGGTGGCTATATGGAAAAGTTAAACTACAGTGACTAACAATTGAGAGTGACAGAATGGTAAAAAGGGATTTACTTATCTTTGAGCTGAATGTGAAGAATTTCTCCCATGTGATAGAATGATTTTAGAGGACTTCAGATGTATGGCATTTGCCTCCGAGAGCTTTGCTTGGGTTTTCTTTGGACTCTGTTGAATTCCGAGGAGCAGTGTGACTTCCCTGGGCTGCATGTGCCCCTGGCTGTGAGGGCAGAGCTTCTAGTTATAGTGCAGTTCATTTGGGCCTGGGCGTGTCCTAGGGTCCTTCCCTAGCCCAGAGCAGACTGGCTGCTGCTCTGGCTTACTGTTGGGAGGAGCTGGGACAAGTGGGTGACCTGGGGCTTGGGGGTAAACTAGGGGGTTTACCTGAGGTGCTGAGTGTCCTCCTTGGACTGTGAGGGTCCTGGGCGTGCGGAGATGACACTCCTTAAAGGTCCAGGGAGGTGTGGACAACAGGCAGGGCCCGAGTCTGTACAGAGCTTGTCAGATCTGAAGCTCTGTGTGAAAGGGTCACACTGCATTGACAAGGACAGAAGTTTCCTGTAGTGATCTTCAGGAGCCGACTCGGAGGGGACAGAAGCGCAGTAAGCAGTGGCAGGCTGAGCCCCACCATCCTGCACTTCCAATACCTCATCCTCCTGATCTGGGTTTCATAAAAGCGTCCCTGTGTCTTTCAGGCCTGGCTGGCATGAGGGTCCCTTTGTGTTTGGAACAATGCCGCCCCTTCATCTCCAGAGCGAGGCATGCTGGGCAGGAGCGAGAGGATCTTGATTTGAAGGTGCCTTGAAAGCAAGGTCATTTCCAGGGACTTGAAGTCTGAAATGCCTCAGGTGCTTTTGGAGGAAAAACTCACCCTTTATATGCTAATTGCACTGTGCAAAGTAGAGCCAGCTGTGCGAAAGGAAAGAAGTATCTGAGAAGATTTATGTGTAAAACTTCATGGCTTGAAAAAAGCACCACACCTCTGCAAGCAGAGTTTTAGGGCTCAGGATTGACTGCCGGCCATCCTGAAGGCAATGCAAGGGAAGGAGCTGGCTCTGGACTCCTTGGGGTCCCACCCAATGGACGCACCAGTGCCAACGTCCAGTGTTAGTGACAAAAACAGCCCTGAAATATCCACCCTTGTGGTCTCACTCCTTTCTGAGAGTTTAAATCATGAGAAATTTTAAAAATGTGTATTTGTTTTTATTTGGGGAGAAAGAGAGAGTGAGAGCTAGTGAGCACAAGAGAGAGGGGGGGAAAGAAAGAGAGAGAGAGAGAGAGAGAGAGAGAGATCTTGCCACAGCGTACATTTGGGGGTCAGAGGACAACTTTCGAACCTCAGTTTGCTTCTTTCATGGCGCGACTCCCAGGATGCGGCCTCCACGTGTGTGCACAGTGCCTCTATCCGCCGAGACAGCTACTGCCCACTTCATGGAAAAAAGAAATTTACCTTCTAGTTCAAAAAAACATTAGTGGAGGCAGTATCCATGTACATGATCCACTCATGGTCTTTATTAATAACAGATTTTAATGTTAGTTTAATGATTTTTGTTTCAATGTATTACAAAATATTTCTATTTCAAAAAAGAATAATTCTCAGGACTAAGGAGATGGTTCCATGGGTAAAATGCCTGCCACACAAGAATGAAGACCTGAGTTCAGATCCTCGACATACAAGTAAAAGCCAGATGTGTGCACATGTGTCTAGGGAAGTGGACAGAGACAGAAGGATCCCAGGGGAATACTGGCCAGCTCACCCAGTGTAAACGACAATCTTCAGATTCCTTCCAAACAAGGTGACGAGCAATAGAGTTCACCAAGTACTCATGTCTGACCTCCACCACTCACGTGGGGCATGTGTGCCACACACACGCACACGCGCACACACACACACACGCACGCACACACACACACTCTAACATGAAGAGAATCTTTGTCTTATGATGTCCTGTGATCAGTTAGAAAATAAGAGATACGTGATGTCTTCTGCTCTTGTCTCCCTGTCTTCTAGGAGAGCCAAAGTTTAGGCTCATCTTTAATTTTATCAACTCTCCTTATTCTGTATTTTCTAGCACAATTATTTTCCTGCTTTTATAATGCACTTTTTCAATTTTAATTTAATAGGAGATGGGGGAGAGAGAGAGAGCGCTTTCGCTGAAAGGTTGTCTTCCGAATACAATGTATTTTTGAATGTATGCCATGACATCTCCACCAGAAGTCATTCCATATTCCTTTGACAGCCAGTTCTGGGGCCATCCCTGTTGTAAGTACAGTACAGAAAGTACGGCAGGTACAGCGCCACACCTGGCCCACGCAACACACCTGCCCAGCGAGAAGATGAACCTCTACTCCACCCCGGGCTCCGCAGAGCGCTTTGTCTTCTGCTCGCCTTGGGAATTGTGTTTGTTAATGTTCTGAAGAGCAGAGCATCAGGAGTAGAAGACCACACCTCTATTCCAGAAATTCCAGTCATTCTGCGCCCACTGGAGTATAGAATTGGTGGGATGCAAGAGTTAGCAGCATCCTTTGCTTGAGCCACACTTGAGGAACGATTTCAAGTACTGCAGCCTGTCTCCATCCAGAGCAGCCACTCACAGAAGTGCTTTGCTCCCCATGGCTGGGCTGCTAGTGGGATTTGCAGTCTAAAAAGCGCACCATGTTAGAGGACATGCGTCAATCGCACGTACCCAGACTGTCTGGCACACTGGCTCTGCTGGCCGTGCGGCCTGGGCATTTGACTCTAAATTTCTGAGCTTTGATGTTCTTCATTGAAAACTAATTCAAATAGCACATGAAAGATCTAACCTGTGCTAAACATGCAACATTTCATGAGGTTTTTCAAATTGTCCATTACATTGACACAAGATCTGCCTCATCTTCAGGAGACACTTCATTTTTATGCAAACAGCTATGCTGTGGACAGGCAGATCCAAGTAGCAACTGAGCAGCCTTGTGAACGGTTAGTGTCAAACATGCTCGTTTCTGCCAACTGAATGTTGATATTCCCTTTCTCCACCAGACTGTAGAAACACTTCTGGTAAACTCTTTAAAACATTATTTAGTGGCCATTTCATCCCACTTCTTTCTCTCTTTTGCCTCAATATTTCCTGCCTCAGATTTTTCATACTATATCTCCCAAATGAAACAATCTTAAGATGCTGCCAACTGATACCTAGACTCATGCCCCACATCTTGCAATTAGTAGAATTTCTTTGGCCTGGGTTTGTATGCTTTCCCATCAAGTAGGAGTTGCTAAAATGGTGCTGATAGTGTCTGTCTCACAGAGTTGACACCAGGGTTAATTTAACCCACTTATAAAACCTAAAGAGCCCTGTGAGAGCACCCAGGCCTCAGAGTGCTAAGCAGTGATAAGGAGATCTGAAACGGTACTGGAGAGCTATTAGAGAATCAGAGTGATGATCGAGGTTTGGGGAAAAAAGTTCGTTTTCAACAATAAAGAGAATATTGCTGTAGAGAAAGAATAAATATCTTAGATTTCTGCAGGCTGGAAGTCCAAGAGCAGGGTGCAGTGTGGCTGAGTCCTGAGGCCTGTCTCGAGCTGCAGGCTGGTCCTGAGGTCTCTCCTCACATCTTCACATGGTCATCACTCCATGCCTGAACCCTCAGGTCAATTACCTGGGCACCAGTCACGTTGTTGAAGGCTCACACTGATGGCCTCACTTTGCCTTGGTAGCAGTCACTAAGGAAAGCCACATTCTGAAGCATTGGGATTGCACCATGAATGGGAATACTAGGGAGATGATGAAACCCACAGAAAGCCATGAAGAAAAACCAACCCAACAAGAGTAACACCAGGGACAGATCAGTTGCCCCCAGGAATGGAAAAGTATCCCTGAAAAGATAGACAACATTACTTGGGCTCAGCTACAGACAAATTAAAAGAGCAGTGTGATGGCATTGTGCCAAAGCAATGGCAGAAAACAGCAGAACAAGGTGTGAGTGATTCGCATGGTGGGCAGGAGTGTGGCACGAGCCACCAAGCGACAGCACGAGTCCCAGAGAATCATGCACACACTGCAGGATGTATAAACACAGGCGCGCATTATACTGCTATTTGTGACAGAAATAGTATCTGTGTAAACGTGAACTGTTCTCTGCTGCCTTCAGGCTTCTATCCTGGCTGTAATGGTTACCCTGATCTGTTGCTATGAGAGAACACCCAAAGCCAAGAAACTTAAGGGAGAAAGAGAGATTTATTCAGCTTACCGTTCCAGAGGGGACATACTATGGTGAGGAGGCATGGCTGGCTGGCTGAAGCCAGATTCAGGCCAAGTCACTCCCATCCACCAGACTGAGAGCTGCAAGACTGCTTGTTGCAAAGGCAGACCCTTCTTGGAGGTAGGGTGGGATAATCCACCTCAAGGCCCACCCCTTGTGATCGCCTTCTTCCAGCAAGGCTCCACCTCTCCAGGTGACAAGACCTTCCCAAACACATGAGACTGTGAGGGACACATTTCAAACCAAACACTGGCACCGTGGCCAGTGAGAAAGCCCTTCTCCCTCCCAGCTGCTCTCCAGCAGAGCTGTGGGCTCAGAATCAACACGTGCTGCTCTGCCTGGTTACGGGGGAGGAAGGGCAACCTTGCCACGTACTCAGTGGTGTGGTGGCCAGTCAGTCTTATGGACACACACTCTGCTCTGTCCTGTACCAGCGTTTCTCTGGTTCATTGTCCCACAGTGAGACTGTCACTAGCATCTGAATCAGTCAGTGACCCAGTGGTCCGTAGAACAGCTGCTGTGTGGGCCAGTCCTGGGGTTCTGTGACCTGGAAGAGTGAAGGAAATGACTCATGTCCACATGAGGGCTGTGGGTGGTCATGACCCATGGATTTCGGTGAAGACTGACCAGGGAAAACAGCGTCCTGCCTCTCAAAGCTGACGATCTGGCGTTGGAACATTACGACACAAAGCAGGCGATCTGGCATTGGAAGATTACAACCGAACACAGCAGGCGATCTGGAGTTGGAAGATTACAACGGAACAGAGCAGGCGATCTGGAGTTGGAAGATTACAACGGAACAGAGCAGGCGATCTGGCGTTGGAAGATTACAACGACACAAAGCAGGCGATCTGGCGTTGGAAGATTACAACCGAACACAGCAGGCGATCTGGCATTGGAACATGACAACGACACAAAGCAGGCGATCTGGCGTTGGAAGATTATGACGACACAAAGCAGGCGATCTGGCGTTGGAACATTACGACGCCACAAAGCAGGCGATCTGGTATTGGAAGATTACAACGGAACAGAGCTGGCGATCTGGCGTTGGAACATTACAACAGAACAGAGCTGGCGATCTGGCGTTGGAACATTACAACAGAACAAGGCAATAATTTCAGTGTTCAAAGGAATCACTCAAAAGATTCTGAACAGGAAAAATTCAAAAGGCGTACTTTCACACTGAAGCAGAATAAAATGCTCTTGAAAGGCACTTAAATTAGCTACATAATAACTACAATTCTGCTTTTATTAATTTTCACTTGAACTTTGCTCATTTGTCTAAAAATACCTTTTTCTGAAAGTTGTCCCCATCAACATCCTCAGCTTAAATTTTATTATGCTTATACTGAACATTGCAAATCCAAATTGAAAGGAAAGTTTATGCTGGGAATACTTTCTTTCAAAAGAGCCTATATTTAGATACAGTCTGATACTTATCATGCAATAATTATTTACATGATTCACAGCAGAAACTCTTCATCAATTCATAATTTCTATATAGCTAGAAGTCTCAATGGGAGAACGCTTGTCTTCCTAAGCCTCCACTGGGACACATGACCAAGGCATTCGCTTGACGTCTAAAGGGTGGATCGCTGGTAGCTCTGACCGTGCTGCTTTTTTATTCTGTAGAAAATTTACCGACAAACCCATAATTGCAGTGATTTTATGTCTGGAACAGTCCAGACAGGTTGGAGTTTGGGACCCTCCTTTTGCTGAGGACACTGAGACTGGCAGTGAAAATATCCCATGGGGCGCTGGGTGACTCATATACCCCTCCTGTGGAAGAACCCCCACCTCTACCTCTCTGGCAACCCTGGGGAGGACTTGCGTGTCTGTCATGCTGACCTTCCCTGGCTACGGGCACATGAGTGTTGCTTTAACCTGCAAGGACTCTACTGCCCACAGACTGCACAGGTGTATTGCTTTAGCCTGCAAGGACTCTACTGCCCACAGATTACACAGGGCCTGGCATTTGATGAGGAGAAAGAGAATTAACACCAAGTCACTTAATATATTCGATTTCTACTAATAGAGCTTTCCAGAAATTTAGAGCTGGAACCAAGCACAATGTTCCACTGGTAATCTTCAGCAGCATACTGAGGTGAAAGGCAAACAAAGCCACAGCAAGCCCCGGTAAGCATGTGGGAGGGGCTTCTTGAAATTTAATAAGGAATTACCTGTACTGTGCCTTGCGCTGACAAAGTAAATAAAAAAGAATAAAGCACTCTCTCCAAGTCCTTTAAGGAGGTGCACAATTCAGCTCCAAGGCCTGCGCATCCACGAGCTGCCTCTCTAGGAATGTCTGTGTCGAGAGAACCGAATGACAAGCACAGCTTTAAATTTCACAAGAAGTAAATAAAATTTGTTTTCCTCACTAGTTAGCAAAAGAGCAGATGTTGCCTTATCTCCCCAGTGGGAGGTAACTTACCAGCTCGACCTCGTGACCACAGTAGCTGAACATCAGGCGAACCGTGTCTGCAGACACTGGGTCCAGCTGTTCCCTGCAGGATCCCTGCGGAAGGGAGGCCACTCCAAGCTGCCTCCAGGACGCTCCCTGCAATACCAGTGCACCCCCAGGTGAAGTGCGGTGACTCGGGGCCCAGCATCCCCAGGACCCCACCCACCAGCAGGCTTCCGCAGGGCAGCTCCACTGTGACAGGCTGGGGAACAGCGGGGTCAGCTGTATTCGTGGATCAGGTAAGGCATGTGGCATCCATTCTTGGCCTTTAGGGTAATGTCTTTCTACTGTAATTCTCTTCGTATCAGTCGGCTCCACGCAGGCTGCTGTCCCTTCTACACACAGCTCCAGTTCTTGCTCGTGGGAAAGCTGTAACTGTGACTTCCCTGGGTCTGGATGGGGCTGTTCGAGCTCTAGAAAAGCGTGTGTGTGTTCACTCTCTCGCTCTGTGGCACGTCTCAATTTCACCCCGGTTCTCCTTTTATTTCACTCAGTTGATGATTAACTTTATATGTCAATCTATCTTAGCTCAAGGTGTCAGGTCGCCCTCCATGGTGCAGACTCCTCCCCTCACATGAACACACAGATGGAGCAGGCGGAGAAGATTCCGCAGCAGATCACCCTGGGCATGGTCCTCCCGGCGCCCCCCTCAGCTGCCTGCAGACCTGAGACTTGCCAGGAGCACAGGGACATCTCAAGGCTCTCTCCCCTGAGACAGCCTGACGGAACGTTGCACTCTTTATTTTTTCTGGTCATCTGCCCTGTTCCAACGAGCAGGGTTCCTTTCATTTGTTTGCTCCCCTCTTGACCAGTCTGGTTTTGTGCTGAGGTTGTTTTTTTTCTGCAGTACTGTGTGTGGGTTGTGCTGGCCGCGTGGGTTGTGCTGGCCGCGTGGGTTGTGCTGGCCGCGTAGGTTGTGCTGGCCGCGGTCTCCTCCTGCTCACTGACAGTCAGCTTCATCCCTGAGATGTTTTGATTCTAACCTGATGTCTTCTTATGCTTTGGGCTGCTTTGGCCCTCACATCTTTCCTCCAGAAGGCAGCTCATGGCCCTGGGTAAGACTGCTGGACTCTGACTTTCTCTCTTGTCAGCAGCAAAGATCTGCTTCCCACTTTTGTGTGAGGACAAGTGATGAGTGTCCAGTTGCTGCTGGTTCCTCTTCGTTTCTCAGGACCTGGGTTTCCCTCTCCACGGCAGCAGCCTTTGCCTACTGGCAAAGGACATCTTGCCTACCGGCCCACACTCCCCACCTCCTCTGAGATGCCAGAGACCTGCTGGTCTGAGATCACCAGGGCCTGCCCAGCCTGAGCTCAGGGAGGCGTTGCCCATCCACAGTGGGGATCCCCAGAGCTCAGGGAGGCGTTGCCCATCCACAGTGGGGATCCCCAGAGCTCAGGGAGGCGTTGCCCAGCCACAGTGGTAGTTTTCAGATGTTTGGGAAGCTTCAGGTCCAATATCTAATAAGTACTTTTATTAAATGTAAGCTGTTACCAGCAGGATTATTTTATATGCTAAAAATCTATTTTTTAATACATTTTTTATTATTATTTCAGCTCATACAAACAAAAATCTATCTTTTTCATTTCGATCATTCCTCAATCTGTTAATTTTTATTTATAGTGATCAGTAATAGGTTTTTGTAGTACAAGCAAATCACTGGTGATGAGTTCACAGGGAACAGGTTTTATCCCATGTGCTGTCCTGGGCAAATGCAAAGAAACTCATGACTTGCCTCCTACCTTCAGGGATTGTTTTCATGTTAGACACCTTGTTTGTTTTTCATCTACCAGTTTCTCTCCCAGGAAACATAAGAGCAACCACTTTGAGTTTTTCAAAGGTCCACACAGTACATGGAAGTGGCAGGATGTGACTGGCCCTGGGTGTATGGGGACATCGTGGGCCGGGGAAGAAGACCAGGCAGACTGACCACTAAGGTCTGTAGAGTTGGGCTCCGTGTGGCTGCAGTCCCAGGAATCTGATGGGAGCATGATTTGCCATCTTGACTTAGGCCCCTGTAGGCGACAGAAGTTCCGCTTGCAACGCAGAGCTAACCTTTGTCTCTCCTCCCACAGAGGAGGCTCCTAATGACCACCTGACACACATTTACCCAGGCAGCAGACCCCATAAGGTGGAGAGCGGCCACATCTTACATGCTGCTGTCCAGTGCTCAGCCGCTGTCCTTCGCTAAACACACCCCGTGTCGCTTGCGGCTGCAGGCTGCAGGAGCGGTGTGCCCGCGAGGCCATGCTCCAGGCAGCGCACAAGCACAGCAAGAGCAACAGAGGACGTGGTTAACGCTGTGTTGAGCAGTGAGAAGGAAGAGGGACGGAGCCAGTGAGTCACCGCTTGGGCCATCCGTGCCCAAGATGGACTCATGACTCATGACAGGCCTCTTAGAGTCTCCTCACCCTACCACACGCCGCTGTTTCCACTGGGAGCTGCTTCTCCTCGTCTCCTCTGCAGGTAGCCTCCTCTGGCTGTGTGTGGTCAGTCAGTCTCTCCCCTGCCGTTTACTCCTCTCTATAACTTCCCGTGTTGCCGTCAGCTTTGCAGGCGTTTGCTCTGTCTACCCGGAGGTTTCTGCCCGCAGGGTGCTAGGTCATGGTTACACCGCGCTGTCCTGGGCCTTAGAGCAAAGACCTGCCCAAGGTTGGTACAAAGCAGATATTGGCTTGTTTTCATTGCTTTTCTATCCATTGGCACACTTAACAAGATTTACTTGTTTTTTATCTTTATATCATAAGCTTATAAGTGAAAAGTATTTTAATATTCCACCGCTACTTTCAACAAGCATATCACCCACAAGGATAAATAGGACTGAAGCTTTACAATTCTATTTGCATAATAGATTCAGTGGCTAATAAATAAATCTGACTGTGTACAACATTTCTTCCCTCCTGGGCCAAAATTATGTGACTCTGTTCTGGCAATAATTCACCTGATTTTTAATCATGTTGGTATCAGTTCAGACTCATTATTGATGTGCATCAGGGCCTGAGGGTGGGAGCCGGTGCCTCCCTCAGGTCGGGTGTTGGCACTATAGAGCTGCTGGAGCTCACCGACTCATACTCACTTGTGGTTTTGTTCACGTTCTCCAAAGCCCAGGATGGCAACCAGATCAGTGAGCATCAAAGTGGATTTGGGAATGAGGGAATCGTTAGTCCTCACATGGAGCCTTAAGTACCTGTCCACTGGGATTCACATGGCTGTGAGTCAGTGTTTCGGTCTGACTCAGCCTAGGGAACAGAAGAAATAATTGGTCGATGGTCTGATGCACCAGATGGATGAGGAGAATTACACGGTGTCCAGAGGGGCTGAGTTCCTGAACGCAACGGTAGGATGTTAGGTTGACTCACCTGAAAGGGGTGGGCTGTGACCTGCTGCAAGAGCGGCCACTTCAAGCCTCCTCCCGTGCTGCAGAGTCCCTGTCCAAGCAGCGGGCATCCTCCAGGACCTGGGCCCCAGGAAGCAGTGTCCTCCTCTACTTCCTGAGTACACACCCTAAAATACATCCACAGAGAGACATGAACCTACAGGATACCCGCCCCCTGCAGTCCTGGATTGTCCCTCACAGCCGCTAAGCACATAACTAGTGAAGTTCAACCATTCATCTTCCCCTGCCCATCCCCCACGTGCAAGCTAACGGCAGCACGCAGGACTGCTTCAAGGTGACACGAGAGGTGTTAAGTGAAAGCAGCTAGCACGCAACAAATGCACGCTTTGCGTCATAGCATTTTTTAGGGATTTTTTTCCCCATACATCTTTTTATGCCTTGTCAAGGAAGTGTCTGTCCTAGGGAATTATATGCAATTCCAAGGTGTTGGTTAGTTCAGTATCATCAGCCACCACAGAAAGTCACCAAATATTCCGTCATCTTAAGATACTGTCTTACTTTGCCATGGGATCCATGGCGCATTCACAGAAAGATGGTTGGGAAAAACGGAAACACGAGATTCTCCAGGGTCACAGCTCAGTGGCTTTCTCTCCAGATGCAGCTCGCAACGAGCTTATGTTAGAAGAAATATGATCCGTGTAAGTCTCGTCTACCATTTGAAATGCAGGAATCTGTCTTTAATGGTATCTCTATTAGTATCTTGACAAAGATTAGAGGCTTTGACAGGCACCTGAGCATTGTCCAATTGAAAACTATGAGTGGGATTTCAGGGGCTTAGAGCTGGAGTTCTGAGCCTCCGCTGCTCCAGCTTAGGGTCCATGCTACATTTTTCTAAATAAGGCACAGAACTGAGGGATTGGGTGTTGACAGCTGTGGAACTAATTTTCTCTGCATCTGCCCCAAAGATTACATTATTGTATCAATTCTTCATTAAAAATAAACAACGTGATTAACTTCGATCTATTTCTAACTATGGACAGCGAGGATTGCAGAACAGCCGGGACCTCGTGGAAAATACACAGGCAAGTCAGAGAATGCCTATTTTTGGTCATGAAGTCTAACCCAGAAAATGTACTGAGTTCAGTATGGCTCTTGAAAGCCTTTTAAAGGTTCTTCCTCTGTGGAAAGAATCTCATAAATATGAATAAACTCCTTCTCCATTAGCGTGGCTTGACATTTATCTTTACAGATTAAGAGAGTGAATCAGCCGTCAGCCTCCAGCCAGGCAGGACTGCAGCCACATCCTGAGAGAATGGCGTTAGCGCGACTAAGTAAGGGTAAGGGATTCGCACAGCATAGAAGTCGGAAGGGACTTCATTCTGCTGCAGGGCAGAGTGCAAGGAAAGCCACACGCAAGACAGCTGTGCTCCTGACTCCTTCCTGCCAAGGCAAGGACTGACAGCCATCTGGTCAGGGGATATGGGGTCACTTGTGCAAAACTAGATGATAAATGTGACACTGCTTCCACACCTGTGAAGGAAAATACATTCTGATGCTAAACCCTTGGCTTTGTAGGGGTGCACCTCTTTCATTGGGGGTTCTTTTTGCTTGCTGTGGATGCTACTCCTACAAGTCAGCTTTGAGTATGTTTTAAATGATTCTAATGAAGCCCACAAACAGCACATCATGTACCAGCTTTGAAAGACAGGATCAAAGCCATCAACTTCCTAGAAATCCAGGGTCTCTGAGAAGCCAAGCGCTCCTTTACAATTCCTGAAAGACGCTGTGTAATCCAGGAGGCCCTTTCTGCTCCTTCTGAAGCCTGAAATCCCATGCACTCACTGGGACTTCCACTGGTCTCCGAGTGAAGCAATCCCACTGTTCAAGGTGAGTTGGCCACATCACAGAACAGAAAGAGTTTCTACTTTTCCGTTGCATCTATGAAAGACTGTGATCAAAACACACAAGGCAGTCTGTGATGCCAAGCACCTTAGGAGAGACAGATGATAGACAATAGAGAAAGACTGACAGCTGGGTAGATGGATAGACAGACAGTGATGATGGTAGACAGAAATATATAGAAAATGCGTAGATACACATATAGGGGCTGGAGAGGTGGCTCAGGGGTTAAGCCTCTGCCTTGCAGGCGGAAGGTCCTGAGTTTGGATCCTAGACCCCACGTATAGACGCCAGGTAGAAGGGGGGGGGTCCTGGTGGGCGGAGCCTGTGAATCCCGGAGCAGAGTAAACAAGGAGGAGGTGGAGGCGTCCATGGTGGTTCCCGAATTCATCCGTGGTTCCACACACACACATACATACACACACACACACACACACACACACACATACACTCACAATTGAATAAATAATAAAAAAATAAAAAAGAAAATGGATAGATACACATATATAGGTAATCGATGATAGTTGAGTGATAGATATGATAGATAAGTAGATTGAGATGAATAGATGATAGAGATAGATAGATGATAGGTGGATAGATATAGAAGATGGATAGATAGATGATAGATATACAGATGGATATAGATGATAGATAAATGATAGATGATAGATAGATATGATAGATAAGTGATAGAGAAAGATAATAGCTATGATACATCAGAGAGAGAGAAGGAGATGCTCACTGGCCATGTTACTGCAAAGATAGAACCAGTTACTGCAAAGGTAGCATATGACAAGGTTAAACATACAACCCTTCTACTGCAAACTTAGTGCTTCACAAAGTTGTTATTTATAAATTGCTTCAGGTCAGGCCATAAAAATCAATTGCTCATTTTGATGTATCTTCTTACCGTGGGGTCCTCACTTTTTCTACTTGGGCTTAGTTTACATGTGTTGCAACAAGACACCCAGAGATGCAGCTGAAACCAAGGTGTCCTCTCAAGTTCCTTGGACAGAGCTACTCCTTTGTTTCTGAAAGTGATGTTGCTTGAGGCATTGTGACAACTTTAGCTCATGTCCAGTAAACTCAAACAGGAAGACTACTTAGCATACTGCACGGTGGTCTTTGTACTTGAAGTCTGTGGACAGAGTAAGAAGGGACAACTAGCTTGGCAAATGAAAAAGCCAGGATCAGAGTGAAGGAACAGGGCAAATCTGGATGGATGTGCGTGCATGTGTGTGTGTGTGTGTGTGTGTCTGTCTGTCTGTCTGCGCACATATGCATGCACACTTTCTCTCTTTTTACTAGGGTTGGTGGGAGTACGCAAGATTATGTTACAGAATCACAGTACTAGACAAGATGGCTCAGATCATAGCTCCAGAAAATGAGATAGAAGTTGTTCTACTTACTCCTCCATTGCCGGGATGGATACTCTGACCTGAACAACTTAAGAGAGCAAGGGTTTATTATTTTTGGCTATAGTTCCAGAAGGAATATGGTTTACCATGATGGAGAACACATAGTGGAAGACAGAAAAGACACAGCAGCAGAAGCAGGAGGTCAGCAGTTACGTTGCACCACACACACACAGAACTGAACTATCAAGAACTATCAAATCACCTAAAGGCACCTTTCTAAATTATGTCACCAGCTGGAGACCAAATATTGAAACACGTGGTGCCAGCTCACATTCACACCACCTAGTATGCAAACACACATGGTGCTAACGCACATTGAAACCATGACAAAAGCAACAATGAAGGAGACTACCTGTCAACAGGGATGAAGGGCATTTGTGGGCATTAATATTGAGGAGAAACAGGCTAGAAACAATGAACACAGAATTCGACGTGGAAAAGACCTGGACACCTACCTTGAGCACTGCACAAAGTGGTAGCATCTACAGAAGCAGTTCATCAAGCAGATGAAACATTCAATCTTTCACTGCTTGCAGAGAGACAAAAAGCGAATACACGGAGGTCGCTGCTTCCGGCTCATGCTGGAACTGAACCGACACACTGAGGCCACACAGACCAGGTGGCCGGGTGCACAACACACTGAGGCCACACAGACCAGGTGGCCGGGTGCACAACACACTGAGGCCACACAGACCAGGTGGCCGGGTGCACCCACCCAGGGACTCTGTAGGATCTGACTCTCCTTTCATTAACTTTGTTTTTAACCAACACATTAAACTTAAGATTGCACTTATCAATGGGGCACAATGTGATGATTTGCTGCGAACAGGAAACACATTGCCAAAGCAAGCAAACGTGGAATTAAAAGTTGGAGATAACTCTGTCTGTAAAGTGCTAACCTTGCCAACACAAGGACCTGCGTTCAGTCCCCAGAGCCAGAGCAAAAAAGCTGGGTCTGGAGATTCACACACACACGTGAACCCACATGCCTCCTCTGCTTGGCAAGTTTCAGGACAGTCTCAGAAAATGAAAGCACAGTGAACAGAGCCGAAGGAACAACAGCCAAGACAGTTGCTGGCCGCCACATCCTCCCACACGCAAGGACCCTGCATGTGCGTGAGCACGCATGCATGCACGCACATACACACACACCCACACACCCCACACACACACCCCACACACACAACCTAGAATTTTGAGAAGTCTTGAAATAAAAATGGAAGTATAGTGCAGTGTCCCCCTAAAGCTGCTGCTGTGATTCAGTAATCCTTCAGTACACGTCCCTGGAGGTATTTGTGTAAATTCACACTTTCAAAAGATTCCAGTCTGCAGAATTTGAGAGTTAGACATTATTAGATATTCCTGATTTACTGATGGACTGGCAGGGGTATGGTCACACCAGAAGTCCATTGTGGACACACATGTGCGCCCATGCAAAGACATGGGCTGAGGCCAGCCTGTGAGGGAGACCATCACCTGACCCCAGATATGATCAGACTGATAACTTTACCAGACCATATATTAGACCAAAAAGCACTATAAAACACCTCACGTTGGGTCCTCCAAGAGCTTCTCAGTGGGATCGTCAGGTTCTAAACTCAGAAAACACATTTTGGACTTTAGTTCACAGCAGAGGTCATGCTAACCCAAGCCGACACTGTGGGAATAACTTCTGGCAAACAAATAATGCAGTGAGCTGGTGCTTTGGGAGCAATGTAAGCTTGGAAGGTAGAGTACTGCAGGAAGATGTGAGGGAGCTGCCCAGACAACGTTGGAGCATAAAGCTCTTCTTTTGAAAGCCAAGGAGGAAAAGTTTCTAAAAGCTCAGAGGGGGCAAATGTGCAGGACGGTCTAGGGAGGGCAGCAGTAGAGTAAGATGCAGCCTGACAAAGCTGTTGGGGAGGTGCCCTGGAGCAGGGGGCAGGGCAGGGGCAGGAGGATGGGGAGGGGGCAGGGGCAGGCAGGATGCAAGACAAGACAAAGGTGGTGCTGGATGGCAAGGCAGGAGGGCAGGGCAGGAGGGCAGGGCAGGAGGGCAGGGCAGGAGGGCAGGGCAGGAGGGCAGGGCAGGAGGGCAGGGCAGGAGGGCAGGGCAGGAGGGCAGGAGGATGGCAGGGCAGGAGGGCAGGGCAGGAGGGCAGGGCAGGAGGGCAGGAGGGCAGGGCAGGAGGGCAGGAGGGCAGGGCAGGGGGGCAGGGGAGGAGGGCAGGAGGGCAGGGCAGGAGGGCAGGAGGGCAGGGCAGGAGGGCAGGAGGGCAGGGCAGGAGGGCAGGGCAGGAGGGCAGGGCAGGAGGGCAGGAGGGCAGGGCAGGAGGGCAGGGCAGGAGGGCAGGGCAGGAGGGCAGGGCAGGAGGGCAGGAGGGCAGGGCAGGAGGGCAGGGCAGGAGGGCAGGAGGGCAGGGCAGGAGGGCAGAGGCAAGGGCAGGGCAGGGCGAGGGCAGGGCAGGAGGGCAGGGCAGAGGGCAGGGCAGGAGGGCAGGGCAGGAGGGCAAGGAGGGCAGGCAGGAGGGCAGGGCAGGAGGGCAGGAGGGCAGGGTAGGAGGGCAGGGCAGGAGGGCAGGGCAGGAGGGCAGGGCAGGAGGGCAGGAGGGCAGGGCAGGAGGGCAGGGCAGGAGGGCAGGGCAGGAGGGCAGGAGGGCAGGGCAGGAGGGCAGGGCAGGAGGGCAGGGCAGGAGGGCAGGAGGGCAGGGCAGGAGGGGCAGGGCAGGAGGGCAGGAGGGCAGGGCAGGAGGGCAGGAGGGCAGGAGGATGGCAGGGCAGGATGGCAGGGCAGGATGGCAGGGCAGGAGGGCAGGGCAGGAGGGCAGGGCAGGAGGGCAGGAGGGCAGGGCAGGAGGGCAGGGCAGGAGGGCAGGGCAGGAGGACAGGGCAGGAGGGCAGGAGGGCAGGGCAGGAGGGCAGGGCAGGAGGGCAGGATGGCAGGGCAGGAGGGCAGGATGGCAGGGCAGGAGGGCAGGGCAGGAGGGCAGGGCAGGAGGGCAGGGCAGGAGGGCAGGAGGGCAGGGCAGGAGGGCAGGAGGGCAGGGCAGGAGGGCAGGGCAGGAGGGCAGGAGGGCAGGGCAGGAGGGCAGGAGGGCAGGAGGATGGCAGGGCAGGAGGGCAGGGCAGGAGGGCAGGGCAGGAGGGCAGGGCAGGCCGGGACTTCTCTCCATCTCAGCAGCACAAGGTTTCAAAGGAATAAACTTAACAAAGCTGTGACTATCACTGTCGGGATGTCCCCCAAACCTCTGCACTTCTGAATCAGTAAGTTAGCTCTTTTGAGGTTCACGCTGGGAGCATCCCGCCCCTCTGGGCTCCCACCTTGTCCTTCGGCCTCTGTGACATTGATGTCACAGCACCATCAAGACTCTGTGGTTTTATCCCTCAGTACAATGATCAGTGATGCAAAATCTTCCCACTGGGCCCTGGAGACGTTGCCTTCACCTCCCACACCTGCTCTGTCTGGTCCTTTCTCAGAAGCACAGCAGGCGGGAGCTTGCCAAAAATATCCAGCACAAATGTCAAACCCCAAGGTCGGCCTAAAGATAGATGTATCATCCTACAAATGGCCAGATTGGAGGATCTAGAAACCAGAGCAAGCTCCTAGTCAGCCCATTGCTGAGACACCCAAACTGTCCCTGGAAGGGCGTGCAGAGGACCGGTGGTCTCCATGGGTGGGGAAAGTGAGCATTTTGCTCCTGTCTCACTTAGCAAGGAGAGTGATTTCTTACAACATACCTGAGTTAATAGATCCTGACCTGCAAAAGCTTCATGGCTATGCTCCTAGTCACTTTTGCAAAATTGAAACTTCTCATAAAGTCAGGTTTTCTAAATGGAAGAATTGCAAAAGTCTGGAAGCAAGTTCATGGTAAAAATTTCAAGTAAAAGTATCCTTATTTTGGTAAAAGGTTTCACAATGATGTGTGACAAAGCTCAGGAGAAATCCCATCCAGCTATAAAAGGACTAACCAGGCACTCCCAAAGGACCCCAACCTAGGACCCCTTTACCAAGCTCACCCAGAACAGAGGCTTATACAGATCAGCGGCCTTGTCAGCTGTACCATATGCCCCTGAAAATGGTGAGAAAGTCATGCCCGGGTGTCCTGGATCAGAATCTAGCAGGTGGGACCAGCATCCTAGCATAAGGAGAGCCCTGGGTGACTCTAATTCTGCAGTCTGAGTTCTAATGCATTTCAGAAGATTCCTATGAATCTTTTAGAAAACAGATAACTGGGCCAGAAAATCACAGGAAAGAAAATGAAAGAATTCAGGTGGACAGAGCAAACAGAACAAAGGTGTGGGTAGGATAAACCTACTCTGAACCCCTGGTAAATGTTGTCTGTCAGAGGCAAGTGTCATAACCACAAGCGTTGGCACGGGAGGAACATTTCCATCCCACAGTGCTTGGGAACCCACATGCCTTCAGAGGCTGGGTGGGATCTACAGACCCTGCCAGAGTCACACTGGTGACTATAGCAGCTGGACCTGAGCAAGTGGCCAGACCTCGGAAAATTAAATACTGCAGAGCCACCAGAGTGCTTCTTGTTAAGATGCATAGTAGAGATACCTCTCAGCACAGGAAACAGCAGTAACCCTAGCTGTCCCACCAGCATGGATCCAAGATGCAGGCTTATAACTGGAGAGATGAGTTCCCCCCTATGCAGGAGACACATCCCTCTGAACCCTTTGGATTTGACACCAAAAGAAAATCTGTGTTCTATATACTATACTGGTTTCACTTCTCTGTTGCTGTGAGGTGACACTCAAAGTCAAGCAACTTAATGGAAGAAATGGAGATTTATTGAGCTTATGGTTCTAGAGGGGAAATACAGTCCATTATGGCAGAAAAGATATGGCTAGCTGGCAGAAATTGCAGGAAGGTTTGGTCAGTGCAGACATTATGGAAGCCAAAAGCTGCTCCTGCAAGCTCAAGAGAAGACTCGCTCACTCAAGCAGTACGGGCTAACCACCCTCAAGGTCCTCCCTCAGTGTCTGTCTTCCTTCAGCAAGTCTCCACATCCTAAAGGTTCCATAACTTTTCCACACTAAAGATTCAAACACATGAGCCTGTAGGGGGACGATGACTCACATTTCAAAGCATGGCATTCCATGTTTGTGCTCCAAGGCTCATTGCCATCTCATTATGTAAGCCCTACTCAGTCCAACTTTAAAAATCCCATAGATTACACCAAAAGAACCCAAAAGTCCTCCTGTAAAATCAAAAGACAAGTTACATACTTCCAGCATACAATGGCAAAGAATAAGCAAAGGGGGAAATGGAGACATATCCAGGGAAGATCAGTCCATAACAAGACTGAAAACCTGCAAGACAAACTCCAAATCGTGCAGTTCCATGTCCAACAGGTGAGCCTCTCATTGAAATCATCTCATTTCCAAAGGGCTTTGGTTTTATGGGCAGCTGCCTGTATAATACATCACTCTCTTGGACTGGCTCCTTCCAAGGTATATGGCTTTCCTTGGCAGATGTCCCATATTGGCTGTAGCATCTTTAACATCTTCACTTCTCAATGGCAAACCAGGCTTTAACTCCATTGTACAAACTTCCTTTCTTGGGCCTCTAAATTGCAGGCCTCCTGTAACATATTTCCTGAGTTCTGCCATTCTCTGAAACCCTGGAGGAGGGATCCATGACCTCCTCTCTCTTGAATCTTTGATTCCTCTAAAAACTAGGACCACATGGACAAGGTTGCCAGATTCTGCTACAGCCTTGAGTTGGAGACTGGCCTCCTAGACTGGTAGCTGATGCAGCTTCCCCATGCTGACTGCAAAATCTTTCTTGGGATTTTGTTTTAGAGGAGCAGGTAATTTCCTTGGAACTCTGACCTTCAGCTCTTCCCTTCCAAAAGAATTTGTATTCTTATGGATGGAAGCCTTCTCCAAGGGTCTTGCCCTCAGGGTACAGCCTTTCCTCTTATCCAAATTGAGAGCAGGCTTTGATTTACTAATGGAGCTAATCTCTTAAACAATAGCTGCCATGTTGCTGTCTGCCTTCTCTGTGACTGGACTTCACATTTTCCTTCCAATTTCACAGTTTTTATTTCTTTTTGCCTGATTTCTTGCTCTTTTTCCATTATAACTCTGAACAAGAGCACTACAAAATAGCCATGCTACACTGTCAAGACTACATTGCCTTTAACTTTTCTTCACCGAGCATTTGAATTTAACTTCAGGCAAGCATTCAAGAGGAAGACAAAACTTGATCAAATTCTCTGCCAATACATCACTCCATTTGCCCTTGCCAAATTTCCAACATGATCTCTGTTTCTCTCTGGACTTTCACAAGATGGATTTCTACTGTCCATTTCTCTAACAGCATCACTTTCTTCCAAGCTTTCACAAGATGGGCCTTTTTGGCCCCATCGTAAGTTTTAAAGCCTTTCCCATTGCAAAATCCCACAGTTCTGAATTTCTCCCAATATTTCCATAGGTTTACAAGCCACATGCCCATACTTCTCTACTTCTGGGTGCCAACTTTTCTCATCTTCACAAATATTTCACTTTCCAGTATAGGATCCTCTTAGTCTCACAAGCAACACCAACTCTCTCTGGTGCCAATTTCTCTCAACTTCAAAACACTTCACATTTTGGTACCAGATGTTCTTAATCTCACAGCCATACCATATGTTTCATGTCTCTGTACCGATTTCTATACTGGTTACTCTTCTCCTGTTGCTGAGACAATACTGAGACTCGACAAACCTAATGGGAGAAATGGGGATTCGTTCAATTTACAGTTCCAGAGGGGAGCTAGAGTCCATTATGGCGGAAAAGGCACAGGTGGCAGCAGAAGCTAGAGGCGGTGTACATTACAGCCATCATGGAAGCAGAGAGCTACTGCATGAAAGCTCAAGAGCAGACTCAGTCACTCAGGCAGACTAGGCCTAACCAACCTCAAGGCCCACCCTCTATGACTGCCTTCCTCCAGCAAACTCCACCTCCTGAAGGTGCCGTATCTTTCCCAAACTAAAGATTCAAGCACGTGAGCCTGTGGGGGGCAACTCACATTTCAAATGACGACTGCTGAACAAATCCTGTGTGTCTTTTCTCAGTGAATTGGAAAGCTCATATCACACTCAACATGCCATTTATGGCTTTAAATTAGAGCAGAAGCACTCTAAGCACCTGGAAGGACTTGCTTCCCTCAAGCAGGGCTGTGTGAGGTTTTCTCTTTTCTCTGTCCGCCTGATCAGCCCATGCTTTCAGCCAATGATTGACAGAAGCAGAGTCGCATCAGTGTAATAAGGGTCCTCGAGCGAGGGGCTGTTGCTGGATGAGGCAGGTGCTGTCAGCCATTGGATGAGGCAGGTGCTGTCAGCCATTGGATGAGGCAGGGGCTGTCAGCCATTGGATGGGGCAGGGGCTGTCAGCCATTGGATGGGGCAGGGGCTGTCAGCCATTGGATGGGGCAGGGGCTGTCAGCCATTGGATGGGGCAGGGGCTGTCAGCCATTGGATGGGGCAGGGCTGTCAGCCATTGGATGGGGCAGGGGCTGTCAGCCATTGGATGGGGCAGGGGCTGTCAGCCATTGGATGGGGCAGGGGCTGTCAGCCATTGGATGGGGCAGGGGCTGTCAGCCATTGGATGGGGCAGGGGCTGTCAGCCATTGGATGGGGCAGGGGCTGTCAGCCATTGGATGGGGCAGGGGCTGTCAGCCATTGGATGGGGCAGGGGCTGTCAGCCATTGGATGGGGCAGGGGCTGTCAGCCATTGGATGGGGCAGGGGCTGTCAGCCATTGGATGGGGCAGGGGCTGTCAGCCATTGGATGGGGCAGGGGCTGTCAGCCATTGGATGGGGCAGGGGCTGTCAGCCATTGGATGAAGGCTGCAGCCATCTGGGAATTCCCGAGAGGTCAGAAGCTAGAGCCACCATGTTCTTTGACATGGTCACTTCATACAAGCCAGTCCCATTGTCTTCTGCACAGGCTTGTGCAGTGTTTGCCGCGTCCATGCACGTGTCCGGCTCGAGTGTCCAAGGACAGCCTGAGAGCGTCAGTGCACATTCTTTTCAGATGACGCAAGCTTGCTTGCCAGCCTCTGTGCCAGCGGCCATAATTCCAGACTTAAAGTTTCACTTGATCTTACCAGATCAAGCTTGTCTCCAGCTAACTGAGGCTCGTGGTTCTGAGAAGTCAGCAACCGCAGCCATACTTGGGAGAGCCTTGATCTCACAAGGGGGACTGCCAGCAGACCCCCCTGGTGTCAATGCCACGCCTCAGCCTCTGGTGCTGAGGCACGGCTTGCAACCAGGACCTGTTGCACTGACGTCCACACACCCCAGTCTGGCAAGAGTCAGAAGCCCCCTAATAATAGCACAAACCATGACAGGAGCCCTAGACACAGTAGGGGGCCATGAGAAGGAGGCCAGGCATGGTCTTGACAGGTCCTCTGCTCTGCTAAGTCAACTAGGGGACAACCATGGACAGAACATTTTAGAATGGAATATCTATGGTACTGCAAGTAATCCAAAGAGAGTCATTTGTTTTATATATTTTCTTTCCTGCATTGGAATCTGAAGACAGAAGAAGGGTGAAAACCCTTAAGGTCAAGCGTTGGATAGTCATGTTGGCATGAAGAACATCAGCGCTGAGACCCTGAACCATGAGCTCTGACCCGTGTTGCAGGAGTAGCTGCACTGAGATCTGGTAAGCTGGTCAAAATAGACAAGTGTTGCTTGGATTCCTCCACCACTGTTTACTTTCTGTTTATTTCATTCAGTGAAAAGACCGTGTGCTCTGCGCAAAGGGCTCAGGTACTGAGGCCTCCACCCAGTTCACTTTTATGACAACAAGTTCATGCCACTTAAACACCCCTACCGAGCATATAGCGAACAGGTCTCGGGCTAAGCAACATATTGCCTAGACTGGATGGAAGATCATAGTACTTCCTGAATGTTGTCTTCCATGATTTCTGGTTCCCTTCGACACCAGCAGGAGCACTGGTGAGGTAAGAACAGTAGGCACCGCATCTCTGAGCCATGCTAAGTACCGGCCAGGTGGACGGCCACTGCACAGCAACACTCGGTGCCCAGCACTGAGGAGGGATCCCTCGAGGGTGCGGTACTTGGGATCGCAGACTCTTGGCGTCTCCACTGCTCCCATCCAATGGAAGGATCATGAGTATAATGCTTGAGAGTGAAGGCCTCGTGTAGATGCAAGTCGCTAGCACAAGAAGGGCGGGAATGAGGAGCCTGGGAGAGCAGGGCGGTGCCAGGGATTGCACAAGGACCCACCGTAGATGTGTTGTGGAGAGCTGAATGGTAAACTCCACAGAGAAGCATTCAGATGCCACGTCTGGGCACTAGGCAGAGGACACTTGGCAGAGAGTGAAAGAAAGAACATCCATCACATTCTGTACGGAATCCTCTGGTCACATCAGATTACACAGCAGTCAACTCAGACTGCGCGAGATGGTTCACTCGCAACAGAACCATTCATTCACGGCTATTAGATCATGATATTAAGAAGTGGGGCGCAGCAGTGGCTTTTACCATCAATTCTGTCCACAACATTTAGATATTTCCTTACTCTAGTGAAGTATCTAAATGAATTTTTAAGATACTTAATTTCATGCTTATAAATGTTTCCTATTCATTAATGTTCTCTGAGTCATCATGTCTTAGTGAAGCTACAGAGGTAAGCAATGGTGAGAATGTAGTACCTGCTTAACAGTGGCCCCGCCAAGGTCTGTTCACAGACTGCTGCTGGGATTCTGGAGTCTGAGAAGAGCTGAGCATGTCTCTGCTGAAATTTTTGACAGGCTCTGTATCTTCAGCATCTTATCCTCCAGAGATGCTGCTGATCCCAGAAATGGTTGTCTTCCTCTCCTGTGTTCTCATGTGTGTAGTGTGTGTGCCAGGCCAGCCCCTCGTGTGCTGCTAATCGAGAAACAGAGTGCAAGGCTGGGGTGTAAATCAGGGACAAAACTCTTGGCCCTCCTCACAAAGGAGAAAAGAAAGTTCTTTTCCTTTACCCATTTTCCAACGGCTAAGCTTTGTTAATGGCCAACACCATTTTGTAAATTTTCTTTTTGCAACAGAACTTAAGCATACTGTCTATACCTTAATAAGCAAAGGACAGTTGAGTGGAGCAGAGCACTAAATGCTCAGAACCAGACTCAAGGGATCCATGAAGGCAATGTGACAGCAAGGAGGAATACGAGAAGGCTCAGCCACTAAGCAATCCTCCAGGAGCTGACGCCTAGGGAATCTTGGGGCACATCTCTCTGTAGTACATGGAAAGAGGATTTTCATAAATTATCATGGAGCAAGATTAGACCTCGAAAGCTCTGGTGCTTAGCCCCTGGTTCTGGATAGCAGACTGGTTATTCTGAGAACTTGCCTGGTGGGTGACATGCAGATTGGGGGCATTGTGGACAGCTAGCATGGCGCTGCAGCTGGGGAACGGCGGACTGTGTTCTCAAGCAAGCTGAGTCCTGCCACAGTAATGGAACGTGGTGTTTCCCAGTGTAGAAGCCATGCCAGAAAAGACGCCAGAACAGTCTCCTGGGAGCCTGCGTCTGATATTTTTACACGAATCTCCAGAGAGCTGCATCTTCAGCTCACACACTACTTAAAAGCGTGGAAACAAATAAGATGCCATTCTGTCAAGGATGAATTTATTCAAAGTGAAACAAGTAGTGCTATCTCTGGAGATCTCTTCAAAAATAAGTAGCTGCTGATTTATCTTTGGTTCTGGAAGTAAAGTCACCTTCTCGCATTTTATAGCAAGTCTTAGTCTCTCTTCAACAAGTGTCCTCTTTACTATGTGAAGGTCATTTTAGTTAACATGATGGATGAGGAGAACACAAGGTCCCTCCTTCAGGTTTCAAGGTGTAGAGTTACCTGCTCATAAATAACCAGCATAGCAGACGTAAAAGGATAAACTCAGAGATAGAGGGGTTCACTCAAAGAGGGCAGAAAGAGGAGATCTTCCAGTTCCGAGTGCACTGAGAGAGATTTGGACAGCAGCTGTGCGGCCTTCCTGGGCTTGGGGCAGGAACTCCAGCTGGGAGCCACGAGAACAGTGTTGCGCAGGGGGCTCCGAGTGCTCAGGGCATCATGGAAACGACACAGGGAACACAAGCTTATATCACCAGAACGGTATGCGCACAAGGAACACACACAGGAAACACATGCTTAATGACAGGACTAGCGTGTGTGCAGGGAACACATGCATACACCACAGGGCTAGTGTGCGCGCAGGGAACACATGCATACATCACAGGAACAGTGTGTGCGCAGGGAACACATGCATACATCACAGGAGCAGTGTGCGCCCAGGGAACACATGCATACATCACAGGAGCAGTGTGTGCACAGGGAACACATGCATACATCACAGGAGCAGTGTGTGCGCAGGGAACACATGCATACATCACAGGAACAGTGTATGTGCAGGGAACACATGCATACATCACAGGAGCAGTGTATGCACAGGGAACACATGCATACATCACAGGAGCAGTGTGTGCACAGGGAACACATGCATACATCACAGGAGCAGTGTGTGCACAGGGAACACATGCATACATCACAGGAACAGTGTGTGCGCAGGGAACACATGCATACATCACAGGAACAGTGTGTGCACAGGGAACACATGCATACATCACAGGAACAGTGTGTGCACAGGGAACACATGCATACATCACAGGAACAGTGTGTGCACAGGGAACACATGCATACATCACAGGAACAGTGTGTGCACAGGGAACACATGCATACATCACAGGAACAGTGTGTGCACAGGGAACACATGCATACATCACAGGAACAGTGTATGCTCAGGGAACACACGCATACAGTGTGTGCACAGGGAACACATGCATACATCATAGGAGCAGTGTGCGCGCAGGGAACACACGCATACAGTGTGTGCACAGGGAACACATGCATACATCACAGGAACAGTGTATGCTCAGGGAACACACGCATACAGTGTGTGCACAGGGAACACATGCATACATCATAGGAGCAGTGTATGCTCAGGGAACACACGCATACAGTGTGTGCACAGGGAACACATGCATACATCACAGGAACAGTGTATGCTCAGGGAACACACGCATACAGTGTGTGCACAGGGAACACATGCATACATCACAGGAACAGTGTGTGCACAGGGAACACATGCATACATCACAGGAACAGTGTGTGCACAGGGAACACATGCATACATCACAGGAACAGTGTATGCTCAGGGAACACACGCATACAGTGTGTGCACAGGGAACACATGCATACATCATAGGAGCAGTGTGCGCGCAGGGAACACACGCATACAGTGTGTGCACAGGGAACACATGCATACATCATAGGAGCAGTGTATGCTCAGGGAACACACGCATACAGTGTGTGCACAGGGAACACATGCATACATCACAGGAACAGTGTATGCTCAGGGAACACACGCATACAGTGTGTGCACAGGGAACACATGCATACATCACAGGAACAGTGTATGCTCAGGGAACACATGCATACATCACAGGAACAGTGTATGTGCAGGGAACACATGCATACATCACAGGAGCAGTGTGTGCACAGGGAACACATGCATACATCACAGGAACAGTGTGTGCACAGGGAACACATGCTTACACCACAGGAACAGTGTGTGCACAGGGAACACACACTTACACAGGGAACACATACTTATATCAGAGAAATAGCATGTGCACAGGGAACACATGCATACACCACAGGAACAACGTGTACACAGGGAACACACAAATACAGACGCAGTTGGTTCCAGGAGAACCTGGACTAAGAGAGAGAGTGTGTCTCAAAAATCAGCCAATCAATCAATCAATCAATCAATCAATCAATCAATCAATCAATCAAATAAAATAGTAAAAGGAAATAAAAAGGAATCAAAATTTTTTCAATCAAGAATCAGACAACGGAAGCTTCATGCTTCTCTAAGAGGCAACTTGTGGGCCTTGATAAAGTGCATGCTCTCAAGTGTAAGGACTGGGTTCAGATCCCTAGCACCTGTATGAAATGCCACCTGCCAAGTCAAACATCTGTAGCCCTTGCTCTGGGAGGCCGAGACAGGAGGATGCTTGGGACCGCCTGGGCAGCCAGTATGGCTGAATGGGTGACCCTAAAGGTCATAGCCATCCTGAGGGTCATGACTACTAGCCCAGGTCATGGGAAGTGAGGGTCATGGCCAACCTGAGGGTCATGGCCAGCCCGAGGGTCAGGGCCAGCCTGAGGGTCAGGGACAAACCTGGCTCCACATAAAGTGCAGAGCTATTAGAAGAGACAAGTGACATAGATTCTGGGCTGCACACACACATCTACCACACACACCACACACAAATGAAAAATGTATTTAAAAATAAATAAAAAAAAAGCAGCTTGAAAAATCTTTAGAAGAGATTCTAACCAGGGCCTCTGTCTCAGAGAAAGTTCTAGCACCAGCCATCTTGGCTGGCTCCTTCCCGCCTTACCGGCTTCACACCCGCTGTGCATGAGCCCTGGGGGTACACGTCTCTCTTTGATCACTTAGGATGTTTGATTTGCTATTTGGCTAATTTATGTTCTTTTTCCTCATCCTTTCATCTAGTTATTGGCTTAATTTATTCATCCTTTTCTAACTGCTGGAGACATGTTTGATTCATGAATTTTTAACCTTTTCTCTTTGTGATTTTTGACTTGAAGACTGCACGTTTCCTTCAAGGCATAATCCCACTACAACTGACGAGTTCTGACACAAGGGATATTGTGTTCTCACTGAGTTCTAATTACCTGCTAATTTGTGTCATCATTGCCCAGTGAGTTAATTCATGGGTTAATTAGAAATTGATGTTCAGTATCCAAACATATGTAGTTCAGTAGTTAATACTTGTGATTCTATTTTAAATCTTTTTCAGTATGATCACAGAAAAAGCTCAGATTATAATCATTCGAAAGATAACTGTGGTCTAGCAGAGGTCTGCATGTCAATGTTCAGTGTGAGCACAAGTGAAGATAGAACTCTGATTTGGGATCGTGAAATATGCAGGTACTTTTCAAGGTGTGACCCAAATCTGGAGTCTCTTTCATGTTTTAGTGGTCGTCACTTTATATATTAGGAAGACATTAAACTTTTTCAGGTTGAAAGTAAATTTATCTTCTTATCACAGGTTTGTTTTCTTAGCTATGCTATGTACTTAGGATTTTCAATATCATTATGAGGTGTAAGTTACATGCCTGGGGCCCCTCAAATCTGGCAAAGCTCCAGAGAGAAATTCAAGTCCAGAGCCAGAGGTGGAGACAACACAGGTCTGCGCAGATCTTCCAGAGAAGACGTGGTCAGATTGATGGGGGCGGGGCTCTGGCCCTGGCTGTGCCGTCAGGTGGGCCGCATCCTCGAGAGCTAAGAATGAGGTAGTGTGTAGGCATGAGAAGTCTGCCAATAAAACTGAAGGCTGGGGTATAGCTAAATTGTTCTAAAACACGAAGGAAACTGCAGGTCTGAGTATGCAATTAGAGAGAGAGAGAGAGAGCGAGAGAGCGAGAGCGCTTCTTTTGGCGACAGAGTAAGAAAATCATGAGATGACCCTGGAGTAGAAAGCAAGGAAGTCCTTACAGAATGGTTGGGACATATGCAGGACACATCAGCCAAGTCTGGCATGGTTGTAGCAGCAAAATCATGACGAAATAAAACTCATTGAAGAGCCCCTGTGCTGAGGTTGATATGCGTGAATGAACACATTAGTATGAAATGTTAGATAGTGGGTATGAGTATAGAAAACTGAATTACATCTAAGTGTGGGGAAACTGTTCTTAGCATGCATAAACCTTGGATTCCATCTCCCACGTGTATGTGTGTACACACACACACACACACACACACACACACAGACACAGAAATTACAATTGTCATTCAGTAGCCATCACAGCAATGGCATTAGGAATACCAGTGACCGCCTCACCTGTCTGCCCACTCAGCACACCCAAGCCCGGCCCCTGTGGTGAGACCCGCCCCTGCTGTGCTCAGGTTCCTCTGCCTTCACGCGCCAGCTCAGGGCCTCCCTGGTGGCAACGGTGACATGTGTCTTCTGAGAGCAGGTCACAGAGCACATCAGCCTCACCACGCTGCTTGCTCTGAAGAAAGCCAGCTGCATGTCTTTTGGAAGCTCACACAGTCCTTGGAAGGATCTGGAAAGGGAGGGATGGAGATCCCAGCATGGTGCCAGAGCCGCCTCTGGTCTGGTGACAATATCTGGGAACGTGTGGCCGCTCAGCCTAACTGCTTTGACTGCAACTGTGGCCATTCGCAGTCTCAGCGGACGCCTGGCCAGCAGAACTGACACAGGACAGTGATCCACAGCTCCTGAGACACAGACACTTCTCATCACTCAGCTTTGAAGACTTGTGCTTCTGTGTTACTATCACTTATGTGTTTGCTGGTCTGCAGCCTGCTGCTTCGTATCTGCAATGTGCATGAATTTTATGGTGGTCAGCTGGAGCTGCTAATCTAGCCGGTGACAGTGTCATCATCAAAGTCAGGACATGTTATTCTTTCATTCTAGCTTGTCGTGAGTAACGCGCTCCAGTTCTGTGGAATTTCCGCCAAAATACACCAAAATACGATTAAGCCCTGAAGAGGGTTCAAACAAGCGTAGAATATCAAGTTGGGCACTTCTAAGACAGCCCCCAGCACAGGCCTCCAACCGGAGCCAGCACCGCCAGAAAGAAAGGCCAGAGGTTGGCGCAGCACCGGGGGGGGGGAGGGGGGGAGAATCAGTGCTGGTTGGACCAGTCAGGGAGGAAGGCTCCCACTGTGACGCGCACGCTTAGCCCACGGCACTCCATGGCACTGGGAGCTTTGCTCCTCTAGGCCCTTCCAGTGGATGTGGCATGGCCAATTCCCTCAGCTCCTGGTCCTGGCATGGTGACCAAAGACGACTGAGAATCGTGAGCATGAATAAGTCCCTGTCCCTCTAGCTTGCCGTGTCGTGTGTTTATCACATGGGCATCTATGTTACGTTCGACATTTATCTGTCTATCGTGGCCTGTGAAGACCTTAGGGCTTTCCTTGTGGTGCAGCATGAGGATCCTGCAAGCGACCTGTGAGTTCATGTCTGCGCGTGCGGGGTCTGGGGTATATAGTACCTGCCTCAGGAGCAAGAAAAAGCAGGCTTGCTGCTTTGCACGTTCTGACAGCTGTGTGTAGAGCTCTAGTCCATGTGAACTTTACCACGCACACATAACCCCCCCACATAGCCCCCACATGCTCACACACGTATGCATATACACAACACACACATGCCACGAGCTTGCTGCTTTGCACATTCTGATAGCTATGTGTACACCTCTCGTCCACATGAACTTTATTTGCACTGTTACTCAGATGATTTGAGACTGTAAGGCCCACTGTCGCCTTCATGAGCTATCATTTGGCAAAACCTGGAAGAACAAGAGAACGCGCCCACCCAATGGTACCTGAACTCTCTTGGAAAGTATGGGGGGGCAAGAGGGAATCAGGGCCCCAGCCTGGCCTCCAGAAGACTCCTCCCCCCAGCAATGGGGCTCTCACACACTTAGCAGGGAACACATACCTATATCAGAGAAATAGCATGTGCACAGGGAACATAGTCCCCAGTGTATTATGGGAGCAGTGTGTGGACAGGGAACACACAGTTACACAGGGAACCCACCAGAACAGCATGCGCACAGTAAGCACAGGACACACAAAGCATTGCCTGTAGAGATACGGGAGGGAGGGATCAACTAATAAACATGAGTATTAGCAACCTTAGAATTGAAATAAAAATAAGTTAAAGTGAAATGAAATCTCTTGTTTCTTTACTGTTGCAGAATGAGCACACTCTCAGAGCCGAGCAAGGGCAGGGCTGTATTCAAGATGCAGCGGCAATGGCAAGTGGATCCCTCGGAGTGCAGACTCATGTCCGGCCTGCAAAGACACCAGCCACAGACCAGCAATCTGGGAATCCTGCCCGAGGAACTAGAGATTCTCTAGCAAATGGCTAGAGATACCTTAATATTTTGCTCAAAGATCGCAGAGAAACAGAACCAATAAGGTGATAAATAGCTATATATCTATTCACATCTATGTAGTAATAGACTAATATCTATGTATATCTACTTAAAAGACAATTCTATAAATATTATGCATATGTGTGTATCTAGTATAAATATAGATTTACATAATTAATGGTGCATATACACAGGCCTATTCAGGGAGACTTTCTCTAAACTATTTTCTCACATCTCTATTACTTCTGACAGGTCCCAAGACCTTTAGGATAACTCCTAGCCTAAGGACCAGAAGGTGGGTACTGCAGGCAGCAGAATGCCTTCTATGTATGGGAGACTAGCCTTTTCTTTCTCTGAAGGCCTTAAACCCTTTGGGTGAGGCCCCTACATTAGGAAGACACTGGTTCTCAATCTCATCTAAGTCAGCCTCATGTAAACTTGGGGATGACCAGATAACTGAGCAACTTGTGGCTGAGCCAAGTGGACACACAAACTTAATGACTATAGTACAGAGGGCTGAGAACAAATGTCTCATGCAACATCCTCCAAAGAGAACTTTATGGAACAATTGAAACAGTATAGGCATGATTACGTAGAGATGCTTTCAAAACGTTGTAACCAAGAAAGCACAGCAGAGAGTATTGCAGTGTCTTTTGTTGCGCCCGTTGTGTAATGAGTATTCTGTTCATATCAGTAAGATACGAGAGCAGGACAGTAATGACGTCAGCAGTAGGCGTGTCTGTGTAGTGGAACTGCAGCGATGCGCTTGTGTGCGCAGGCGCAGCTGTGCCGGTCCACAGCGAGACCTGGGGCATCCTCAGGAATGCTGCTCTCCTCTCTTGAGTTATGGTTTCTCATTGACCTGGAGCTCATCAATATCAAGCTAGACAGTCGGTAGCCCATAGCTCTCCTGCCTCCACCTCCCTAGTGCTGGATTACAAGTGTGTGCATCACCCATTTACCTGGGAGCTGGGATTGTACCCAGGCCCTTGTGCTCGATCGCAAGACTCTACAAACTGAGACATCTCTCCCCACAACCTTTCTAGATTTTTAAGAATCTGAATTTCCTATTTTTTCAAAGATTTGGGGTTATTTAAAAACAGAGAAATAGAGGGTGTATGTGCAAAGACTAAGATAAGTTGGAAAATAATCCACAAAATGTTGAGTGTTGATATATTTAAGTGTTTCCCAAGTCTGAGCAACTGAATCTTAGACAGACTGCCACTAACAGTTTACCCTTTCCAAGTCTGTGGCCGGAAACTGAAAGCCAGGTATAGCAGGGTAAAGCCTGCCCAGGCTCTGCGTGGTGGGGGGAGGCTGAGCCTTGCGTGGTGGGGGAGGCTGAGCCTTGCGTGGTGGGGGACCTGAGCCTTGGGTGGTGGGGGGAGGCTGAGCCTTGCGTGGTGGGGGAGGCTGAGCCTTGCGTGGTGGGGGACCTGAGCCTGCATGGCGGCAGAAGCTCTCCCGTTTCCTCTCTGAGGGGAATCAGGTCTCCAGCAGCATTTCCTCATTCAACCCTGATTGTTTCTCCCAGCTGTAGCCAGAAAAGTTTCCGGAGCTGTGAGTGCTGAGAAGGGGCTTCTGGATGTGAACACAGGACCTGGACCTTGTGTTAGAACATGGACTTGCAGATGACCAGGAAGATGGGCCGTGTCCTCAGAGGAGGGTTCTAAGCAAACATTCTTACAAAGGGACATTTTCCCGTAGTAAGCTTTGAGGGGCTGCATCAGTTAGTATATTTCAGTTAGCTGTTTAGTTACAGCCACTGATGCCCCAATGTCCTGAGACAGCCTGCGTAGGCCTGCTAGAGCACAGGCTGTCCCTCAAGTCCTGCGCCTCCATGGTGCCCACCTTGCCCCTGCCTGGCGAGGGTAAATCATCTGACAGCGCACAGCTGCTTTGCCAGCTCCCGGGGGGGGGGTGGACGCCAGGCCACCTCTGTCCTACCAGATCTGAAGTATGAGATGGAACATTCTACCATTGGATCTGGACTTTCCTAAACATTTTGATACTTTAATTTCAGTTTTCTCCATTTGACAAGGATTTAAATAACTGCCTTAGAAAAGTATAGAAGGGAATGAAATCCCATCTGTTTATATTGCATATATATTCACTGGAAATTTTTCCTGTGCCATTGGTGCTAATTAATGAAGCAACAATGATAGCGAGAGCTCATATGCAGGGGCACACCTGGCATCCTGGTTCCCGTAGCCCATGCCAGCATCGCCGCGCGAGAGTCAAGGCGCTGCTTAGGGTAGAAGACAACGCCCCACATCCGCCTCCTCCAGGGCCAGACGGGTCCAGCCAGCTGCCCCCAGGAAGCTGATGGTTCGGGCCGGATAGTGGGCAGTGCTGGGCATTAGCGGGCTGCCTCGTCCCCACTTCTTGTCCTGAGATGTCTGTTTCTGTCCTTCCTGTTGGAATTACACTGCGAGATGATACACTGACCTGTGTTGGTGTATGCAGCACTTTCCAGTAGGGATGACTTTGTATTTGTTTTGGCATACACTTGCTGTAAACTGAGGTGAAAAACTCATGCTGATTCTTCTATTTACGTTGATCATTTTAAAATAAAACGATGCCAAAAGCATGCCTAGTAACCTCACAACTAGCAGTAAGACCAATATCCTGCTTTCACGCAGTAAAGTCAGAGAAATATCAGGTCAGCTGGATAAAATTTGCAAACATTCTTTAGGTTTTGGAACATCTTCCTAACTTTTTGTCCTACAGTAGTAAGCAGACCAAAACGATCCTCTTGAGTCATTTCTTTTCTATTATTGCAAGGAGAATTCAGACTCTGGCTGCAACAACTGCAGCTGTAGAATATTTTAATGAAATGGCCAATGCCTAACAGCAAGAGCCTGTCCCTGTTAGGGGGAAAGGAAAATGCTCGTGGCCACGTGAATAAAAGCTGAGTCTCTCAGCACCAGTGAACATAGGAAGAGGCGGTGTGGGGGGGTGATGCGCTGAGCAAGGTCAGCTGCTCTTCATTGAGAGACCCTTAAAGAGTAGCTGCAAAATGAAGACTTGTACTGGCGAGGGGGCTCCTGTGGCCTCCTGCAAGTGAGGACTTCGCACCCTGTTTCATGCGAGTGCATATCTTTGAAACGAAGGAAGGACATGGACTTGAGATCTGTATGTTGGTTAAATAAGATAAACTAGACTGTAACCACGAGAACGAAAAATCCATCTCTCTGATTTGGAAAATTGTGGCCATGGAAGTTCTGATCGATAAGGCTGCTCCAGGGTCCAGAAAGTTCTAACATCCCGCTGTCTGTGACTTCAGAGTTTCTCCCTGCTCCTCCCGTGACTGGGTTTAACGGAACCACTAATAATAACTCACTGTGATTACAAGTCTAACACCCATGTGAGATTCTGAGTCACAGAACAATCCTTTCCACAAGGTCATCCTGGACTCTAGCCCGCCTGTGAAGACCCAGGACAGAAAGCTAAGAGCCTCGCACTGAGAAGCAAGGAGGTGCCAGAGACTGCAGTGTCCAGAGGTGCAGCCCTGGAGAGCTTCGCAGACCTCTCTCTGACTCCACCGCACAGCACTCTCTGGAAACACCTTTCCTCTCTTAGAGGATGATGCCAACCCAGTGACCCCAGCGGAGGTGGCGAAGGTGACCATTGAGAAGCAGGAGACGTTGCTATGGGTGGCGGAACTCACCCGCAACCTCAGCACTTGGGAAGCTAGGGCAGGAAGATTGCGCAAGTTCAAGACTTGCCCGGGCGGGTCTCAAGAGGCGCTGGAAGAGGAAAGGGAAGCTCAAGAGGGAAGGCCGTGGAACTTGAGGGGCTGGGAGGAGTGCACGTGTATGTGTGTGGTGTGTATGCATTTGTGTGCAGTGTGCTATGTGTGTGGTATGTTGTGTGTATGCATGCGTGTTTTGTGTGTATGCATTTGTGTGCGGTGTGCTATGTGTGTGGTATGTTGTGTGTGCACGTGTGTTTGGTGTGTATGCATTTGTGTGTGGTGTGCTATGTGTGCGCTGTGCTATATATCTGGTGTGCTATGTGTGTGGTATGTTTGTGTGTGTATGTGTGTGTTTGGTGTATGGGTGTGAGTGTGAGTGTGGTCCGTGTGTGGTATGTATGAGTGAATGATGTATATGTGTGTAGTTGTGTATTTTGTGTGTGGTCTGTGTGTGTGGTGTGTGCAGGGGGTGGTTGTGTGTGGTGTGGTGTGGTGTGTGTGCATGGTGTGTATGTACATGTGATTTGTGTATGTGTGTGAGTGTGGTGTATGTTTAGTGTATGTGAGTGAATGTGCTATATATGTATGGTGTGTGTATTTTTTGTATATATGTGTCATGTGTGGTGTGTATGTGTGTGTGTGTGTAAGGGAAGGTGGTGGTTGTATGTATGTGGTGTGTTGATATGTGTGTGTATGGTGTGTATGTATGTATAATGTATGTGTGTGGTGTGTGTGCGTGTGCATGGTATGTATGTGTAGTGTGTGTGCGTGTAAGGGAAGGTGGTGGTTGTATGTATGTGGTGTGTTGATATGTGTGTGCATGGTGTGTATGTATGTATAATGTATGTGCGTGGTGTGTGTGTGTGTGCATGGTATGTATGTATGTGTAGTGTGTGTGTGTGTGTGTGTGTGTGTGTGTGCGCGCGCGCGCGCTTCCCGGCAGTGGATCCTGAGAGTAGCTTGATGATGGTGCAGGACCTTCCAGGACAGTGGATCCACTGCGGTGGTGGAGACAACAAAGCTGCCTGCTCAGAATCCGATGGCCTTTGCCAGCATTGGGGTGCAAGGAGCACCCGTTCCCAGAGGCCCGAGTGCTCTTTGGCATTCGGGCTCTGAGAGATGTACCTACTGACCCTGTCCCGGCTTCGTGCCCACAGGTGTGGAAGCAAAGGAGAGCGTCTCTGCGCCCAGGTGGAAGTGATTAGTGCCCTTACCACAAGCCTAGGGCCGGCGGGGCCGTGCTCGTGGGGGTGGAGCTGGCGGCCGGCGGGCGGGTACTGGGTGGAGCGGTGGTGCTGACAGGGAACTGGGGGGTCCGGGGGGGGGGCAGGTGAGAGGGGCGGGGCCGACAGGAGAGATTGGTGGGCGGTCCCGTGGGCAGTGGGAGGAGCTCGCCGCCCGCCGGGCTTCCCCTCTTCGCCACAGCCCGCCCTGCCGGAGCCCCGCCTTAGAGGGGCGCGGACGCCGGGCTTGCGCTGGAAGCGGGCGAGGGACCCGCACGCAGCTCGGGAGCCCCGGTCTCATGGGCGACGATGAGCGACGAGGGATCACAGCCCCCGGCCGCCCCTCGTGGGCACCCCGGCCTGCTGGTGCCCACGCGGGTGAGTCGGGTCCCCGCCTCTTTCCCCCTGAGCCTCTCTCCGGACTCCTCCTCCCTGTCTCCGCTTCCTCACGTCCCCTCCCTGGGCGCGGGGTGGGCGATCTGCCCTGGGAACAATGGGCTCCACCACCGCTCTCGCCTTCCTGACCCCGCGGCCGCCGCTTTGCGGGATTTGCTTCGCTCGTCTTGACCCGCCGGGTGGTGGGGACAAGGGTGTTCTCTTTGCGCCCGGGTTGAAGTCTTCCAGAGGGCGGAGTTTGGTATTTTCCCAGGATTTCCCCCACGGGGCTGCCCCCTGGACACACGCAGTGGCCTTACTGAGCCTCCTGGTCCCGCTCGGACCGGGGGCTCGCTCGCCTGGGGACCCTGCAGACCCCGAGGGTGCTGCGGGCTCGCGTTGGCCAGCGCGGAGCTTGGCGCGGTGCGGACGGGTCTGCGTGCGCGCGACGTGGTCAGCTCCAAGCTGCCAGCAACGGGAGACCCAGGAGACCACCGATGCGCTAACTTCGCAGCGCTTCGTTGAGTCTGGTGTAGTCCCCGTCCGACATTATTTTTAAATAACTAAACTATTGATTGACAAACCCACGAATGTTGGCGCAAACAAAAACGGAAAGTTCTTGGAAACCAACCCACACAGCACAATCCAGTGTTCTGGAACTGGTGCAAGAACTGGTTCTCGTTTCCTTCCGAAGCTGTGTGCGTGGGCCCTGGGGTGCAGTCACCGCCACCTGCTTAGCATTTCTCAGAGCCCCGCGACCGGGACGCTACAGCGCAGGGAAAGAACAAGGTGCCTCGCGGGCCTTTTAGGGTAAAGGCGGTGCGTTGTGGAGATGTGGCTGCAAATTCTCCAGCCACGAAGTCTCGTGCTCACGGGGGTGTTTACGGGTCCTATAGGGGAGGGTGCGCGCACAGGAAGCGGGGTGTTCAGGTCCTGCAGGGCAGGTGCTTCGGCTCTACAAGTTGTTGCCTCTCGCGTTCTCCGGAATCTTTCGGCTTTGTGTGAAATGTGGTCTCTGTTTTTTAAAGTACTGCTTTAGTATGAACAGCTACTCACCTGGTATGTAAGGGACCCAAACCCCAGAAAATGGACGTGAACAACTGGAAATAAACTAGGAGAAAGTGCAGAATCTCTGTAGTCATACACTCCTGACTATTTCTGCTCTGGGCTTCGATAGCATGCCCGCCCATGGTGGGTTTTGGAGAGGTGTTCTTGCAACAAGTCTTGTTTATAACTGCTATAATTATACAGGGGGAATTGAGGCGATTTATTCTACTTTGACCAAATTGATGAGTTTTAACAAGGACTTTAGTGCCAAACACAAACATCCATTGCTAACTTCCAAATAGGGTAATTGAGCTCAAAGTCAATTAATTACTTTAAGGTACTAAACAAGATCTGCCTAGTGCTTGCTGTGTGTTAAGAGCCTTCTGATGAGACTGGCCCACCAGAATGGAGCTTAAAGGTAGCTGTTGTCACTGCTGAGAAGCTAGACTGTAAATGATGATCCCGTGCTAACCTCCTGCCATACAGAAGGGTTTGGACTCTTATTTATTCAAAACAACTATTTGAATGAAACATCTACCAAGTCCAACGTTTGTGCATCTGCCACAGACAGAAACATTCTCAGCATCTGTGTGTGTGTGTGTGCGTGCGCGTGCGTGCACGCGTGCAGCACTGTGCACTGAAGTGCTGTGACCCTTCCGTGGACAGCATTTCCTCGTAACCACTGTTGCATAGCCAACCTTGCAGAGTTCCTGGGTTTCTTGCCTATAACTCAGCATAACATCATTGAGTTTGCGTAGTTCTGCAGTTATTCTGATTAATAGAATGTAGTGCTTCAAATTAGAAAAATAATGATAAAACAAAAATGTTAATGAATCCACAATGTTTCAGTTTTTTCTGAGGTCAAAAGTATAATCCATTCTTACAATGACTGCCTGTTTGAATCATAGGAATTTCATTAGATTTGATGTTTCAGTTTTTTTCTCCTTCCGGTTAGGTCAGCTCACAGGGTCTGTTCTGTGGACCACCCCACAAGTGGACAGTCCTCAGCCTGGAGTTCTAAGTGAAACTTGTAGTTTCGAACACTGTCTGCTTTCCGGGGTCACACTTCTTCAGGCTACAGTAGTGTGAGCTCTTCGCGGCTACCTTACAGATGACCTGCCCAAGAAGGAGCGGGTGAGGAGCCACCACTTTGAAAGTGTCTGCAGTAATAGCATCACTGGCTCACTCCTTCGAGCTGTGGTTGCTGCAGACAGGGCAGCAGTGCTAGGGGCTCCTGACCCTGTGCGTCCTCATCTTGCAGATAGTCAGCCTCACTTTAGTACCCATGATATCACAGGACAAATTTACATTGTTTTGCCTGTGCACGTGCACTTGTGTGTGTGTGTGTGTGTGTGTGTGTGTGTGTGTGTGTGTGTGTGTGTGTGTATGCACCAGAGGGCACTGTGTGTGTGTGTCTGTAGAGCCCCAAGGGTGACTTCAGGAATCATCCTGGATTGCGCTACCTCCTTTTAGCGTTGCTCTGGGGTTTCCCAGGCTCTGTCTTCCAGGGCCGGAAGTGCAGGCTGCTGCTGTTTCCACCCAGCATTTTTGATGTGGGATCTGGGATCCAAACTCAGGCTCTTCTGTTTTCGAAGCAGAGGCTTAAGCACTGAATCATCTCTCCAGCCTCAAATTTACATACTTTATAGCAGAGAATTAACCTGAATTTTCCAGGAAGAGACATGCTGTATAATGAACATGATGTAAGGTAGAAAAGTAAGCCTATTTGTCAAAAATACCAGAAGCTAAAATTGCCTTGTATTCTGAATGACATATGTAGGTTGATGATCTTTTGTGTCATGCCTTCATAGTTTTCAGTTTTAACTTAGTTTTCCCAGATGAACCACGTGGCAGAGTTTAGGAGCATGCATGGAAGGGCCACGCACCCAGGCTCCTTGTCACTGAATGGCTATATTCCCATGGAATTGCAGAGTCGTGAGTATGGGCTTCCTGTGAGCACACATGGCATATGTTTACATCCAGTAGAGTGAGTTCCAGTGGAGAACTCATTTCCATGTTTCTTCCTGCTCCGTGTTCCCGTGCCGTGCCAACCCTAGGGAATGCATTGCGTGGGGAGAATTTCTGATCAGCACAGGAGAAAAGTAGCAACTATATCCAGCCTGAGCAGTCCCTGTCACTGCGAACTGTGGCAATCACCCCTAGCAATCTAGTGTCACTTAAAGTTTACCACTGCCATATTTTATATATCAGTGAAGTGATGTTTTGGTATATATCTGCATTGTGGATTAAGTGGCAATATTCATTTTCAAAGTTGGTTGTTCAGTTAGAATTTAGAAGTGTTTTGTTGAGTAAAAAGCAACAAGGAAGGAAGGTTATAAAGACGCCTTTTATGAGAAAAGGCACAATAGTTTCACGGAAAATATATTTGCGCTTTAAACTGGTGAGCACTTTGCATTGCGGCCCAAAGGTTCGGGCCTCTGTCCTGAGCTGCCAACACTAGGGGGCGCTGGCTCCCCGCCTCTGGGCCTCTGGGCGCAGGAACCCGCTTATCCCGTCCATTTGTATGGGAAGCTCCTGGACTGACGCGATCCCGGCTGGCAGGCTGGCAGTGGCCGCCGTGAGGACTTAATGTCTCTCCTGCAGGACAGATGGGCACTCCTGAGCCCCCAGGTGGCTTCTTCGCCCACCTCCCTGGCCAGTGCAGCAGAGGCTGTTGCACTGGGCCCTGAAGAAGCTGGTGTGATCTGCAGTTTGGGTTCCTTCATGAGTTGTTGTTTGTGAAGTTGCTGTTACTATCCATGAATTGCTTGTTGTTAGCAGACCGGGTTTAAGGAAAAGTGAACACGCCTCTGAGTTTACTTAAGCTACAGCTGCCGTGACCGTACAGTACCAGGTTATGTGTTTGCCTTGTACTCTACTTCGGGAACTGACTCCAAGATTGCTGTTCTCACTCTGTCAACTGGTTTTATCTTCTGCATTTTTCTTTGCTTGTCGCACACAGTGGCTGGCTTATCTACAATAATTTTTTATTGTGAATGAACAATGCCGAGTCTAAGCTGTCAGCATTTTGAGTATTAATGCAGAACTTGGATAGACACCAAAATCCATTTGACATTTGGATGGATGTCATTGAATTATAGCACCGAGCTGTATTACGATAAATACAGTCACATAATGCACTAAATCGGCATGCATCGCCGTGTGAATTGGCTTTATTTTATGGGTTTGTTGCTCTGTCCACTGGACAGTTCCGGGGACTACAGATAGTCCATCTTACTTGTGGCAGATGCTCATGCCATGTCAGCACTGTCAACACTGTCAGGTGAGAAGTTACTGTATCTACTTTTATTTTAATCAAAATAGTTTAAACGGAACACATTTTAGAATTGAATCCCTTTTCAGGAACAAATGTTTCAGCTGACAGAGATTTCAAAGGCTGTCTATGGTTATATGTAAAATATAACCTCAGAAGCACACCCAATTCTTTAACAGTTGCTTTCAATAGTTGAGATATTATTTAGGAAAAAACAGCCCATATTTGTTCCTTTCCAAATTACAATTCCTATCCAAATTATCATTTTTCCCATGGAAAACAAAATATTTTACAAGTAGCAATACTTCTGCACAGGTTGGACTCCGTTTCTGAAGCTGGACACAGAGCTGTGTGTGTTGGGGTCTCTTCCGGCACCTTTTCTAAGAACAGGCCAAAGAGAGGGAGGAGGCCCCAGCCCATGTCCAAGTCCCCGCGGCATGGGGTGTTGTGCACCCCTCAGCCCGCTGTGTCTGTCTGCTCTCCCCAGAGGACACTGGGACCCTATGACTGGTCCCAGTTTGTCACTCCTGCCCCTGGTCTACCCCCTGAATATCTGCTCCTGGCATCTCCCCCTTCCCTTTGAGGGCTCCTCTCCTTCTGCCTCCACACTGGGGTGTACGGAAGGGCCATTGGAGGCCATTTTTGACATTGACTTGCTTATATAACCTCTGGCTGGATCCTGGCCTGGTCCTGCCTTTCTGCACTAAGCCATGCGGCTCTGCCTGGGATCCCCGTGAACGTGGGCAAAGCTGCCTGCCCTGCTTCACTTAGACCAGCTCTGCCTGGGATCCCCGTGAATGTGGGCAAAGCTGCCTGCCCTGCTTCACTTAGACCAGCTCTGCCTGGGATCCCCGTGAACATCGTCAGGCCTGCCCTGCCACTGTCACCTGACCTAGCTTTCCTCTCTGTGACCTTGCTGCTCTGAGCATTGCCTCTCGGCGGACTCATATCAGCCTGGGTGGTGCTCCAGCCTTTGCTGGCAATTTCACTCCCTGGACGCCCACCGCAGCTTGGCCCTCCCATAGCTTCCTTTCTCACTGGCTGGCACCTAGCTGAACCTGCAGCCCAGGGGCCCCTCCCAGGATCCACCGCTGTGCCCACATGCTTTGCAGAGCTACTCCATCCTCAGGACATCCCTTGGAAAGGGACAATCCTGCCTGGATATTACTGCCTCTGAGCAAATACAAATTATGCCCTTCCTCTTAGGGAGCTGAGACCACAGAGCTGACGAGTGGGTGCCAGTTGAGTCCATTTGCTTATCTGAGTTAATAGCAGGTACTACTGTGAATGAGAGGGGAGCATTCTGCTTTTGCTTCTTTAACTGATCAATGACTGTATGCTCATTACTAGTTTATTTGGGTTTAGATAAAATTATGCCTTTTACTTTTACAGTCACTATATTTTAGTTTTACATCAGCATAATCATTAGTGGTAAATGAAATTTATTCTGTCCTCATCTCGCCTTGCTGAAGATCGTCTTAGTGATTTTTCTTCAGGTAATTAGACTTTACAAATGGATCTATCAGTTTGGCTTTTCACACTGTAATTATCTTAAGTTTTCATTATGCTCCCAGTGATGTGAAATTATATCTCCTGTCTTAACCCTGGGGCACGCAGACCCCAGAGGGGCCAGTAGCTGGCAGCACAGAGCAGTGTGCTAGCGTTGATACAGTTACCACAAGCTTACTTCTCTCATTGAAATCCAAGTCCATTAAAAAGACCTGGGCAGCACTGGCAGAGGCTGACCTGGGCATCTGACTGCAGCGCTGGCAGAGGCTGACGTGGGCATCCAGGTGCAGTGTGTGGCAGAGGCTGACGTGGGCATCTGGGTGCAACACTGGCAGAGGTTGACGTGGGCATCCAGGTGCAGTGTGTGGCAGAGGCTGACATGGGCATCCAGGTGCAGTATTGGCAAAGGTTGACGTGGGCATCCGGGTGCAGTGTGTGGCAGAGGTTGACGTGGGCATCCAGGTGCAGTGTGTGGCAGAGGCTGACATGGGCATCCAGGTGCAGCATTGGCAAAGGTTGACGTGGGCATCCGGGTGCAGTGTGTGGCAGAGGTTGACTTGGGCATCCAGGTGCAGTGTGTGGCAAAGGCTGATGTGGGCATCCGCATGCAGTGCTGCAGAGGCTGACCTGGGCATCCAGTTAGGCATGGCTTAGACACTGACCTGGGCATTCCATGTGGTATGCGACAGAAAAGTCACATGATCACACGGAGACCTGAGGATTCTTGTCTTGACTTCTGACCTGATGGAGGAGAGGATGTGAGTTGGACAGACTAGAATTTCTTTGAAACAAAAGTTGAAAAAACAGTGTTTCCCATGAGGAGAGGTGCTATACCTGTGCTGGCCTCACTCCTATCTTGGCCGGGGTCTGGGACAATCACTTACAAGTTGAAGAATGGCAGGTGAGAACAGGCTGCCCGGCTTTGGATGTGATTCCTGTTGAAAACTGGGCCGAGGTGCCTGACTTATGTCAATTTTTTCAGCTCAGAGATCCTGAAGTTGCAACTTTTGCAAATTTATCCTTCATCAACTACCACTCTCTGGCTTAAGATTTAAAACACCCACGAATATGCCTCATTATTTGAAAAGTGCTTAGCATTAACATGAATTTAAAGCCTACTTTTCCAGAGGCTTGATAAAGTAAGCACTTTTGAAAATGAAAAAATTGTTACATATAAATTGAAATGGAATGAATAAAAAGTTCTAAATTGCATTAAAATAGAAAAACACTTCAAGAAGAAAAAAGCAAGATGATCAAAAGATGTAAGGTTTATTTATGGAAATGTAACTTTCCAAAAATTGAAGACATTAGATAGCATTTGGCACAAGTACAAAAGAGGTAAGTCAGTGTGACTGACATACATCTAGAGTGGGTGTGGACGAGTGAGCCAGCAAGCCCGATGGTACGGCCACGTGAGCCCCCTACCCCTGGAGTGCCCCCTCTGATCTCTTGCAGAAGTTCTTCTAATTGAATTGATAAAGGAATAATCAGAAACGACACACCACACTGGCCCTGACAGGTGTCAAGTCCATTGGCTTATGCAGAAGAAGCTGCGCGACTGCACTCAGCTGCGTCTTGCTCTGTTGCAGTACTGCTGCAGCGCCGTGGGGCCTGGACTCTGCCTGACTAGTGAGCAGCTGTGGGAGTGATGAGTGACCTTGCCCACAACCAGCTTTAAGAGACTCTCAGTGACCTAAATTTCAGTGGTGACTCGTCCTTAGATACTGAGGTAAGACCAAGTGTCTTGTGAAAGTAAAGCAGCAATAGGAAAACCCACGCGCACGTTCCTGGGAATCTTACTTCATTGTCTTTGTTTCGTTCCAAAGTGGGCCTCATGTAAACGAGACAATCAGTCTCCTGAGTTTCCTGGGCAGTTGCCCTTTGTGGAGACCTGCTCTCTGTCTGCTGTGGGCTTTGGGGACTAGCGTGTCTCTGGCACCCCGTATCGCGCCTGTGCAGTGTCTTGCGCTGTCAGCCTCACTGTGCTGTGGCTTCTGAGATTCTTAAAGGGACTGTTAAAACAAATCATAATTAACTGTGCACGAGGTTGGCTTTTCGTTAACATTTTCACATGTCACTGTAGTAACGTAGTTCTGTGAGGTTCACAGCGGCCCCGTCGCAAAACCTTCCTTCCCCTCCCACTCTGTCCAGGGCCGCTCGCTGGCTTCAAGGGTCTTCAGCACTGAGGCTGTTTTAGTTAATACTCCATTGTTCTGACCAAGAGCCTCAGAGATGCTTCTTAAGGGAAGAAAGAATTCCGTCCTGCCCTTCCTTCCTTCGGGATGCTCGCAGCCCCCTGGGCAGTGCGGAGCTTGCCCCTCTGTGACCCAGAGGGTCACCCGCAGAGATGGGGCTCTGTGCTTCCAGTTGGACCCTGACTCAGAGCACGGAGTGTCCAGCTCTGCATAGCTAAGGTTGCAAGAGTGTTAGTCATGGTCCTTCCCTTGTGGGCACCCTGAGCTTTCACACTCACAGCCAAGGGTCTGTGGGCACGTCCCAGGAAGTCACGGGAGCCAAGAACTGCGGGCACGTCCCAGGAAGTCCCAGTAGCTAAGAACTGTGGGCACGTCCCAGGAAGTCCCGGTAGCCAAGAACTGTGGGCACGTCCCAGGAAGTCCCGGTAGCCAAGAACTGTGGGCACGTCCCAGGAAGTCCCAGTAGCCAAGGACTGTGGGCACGTCCCAGGAAGTCACGGGAGCCAAGGACTGTGGGCACGTCCCAGGAAGTCACGGGAGCCAAGGACTGTGGGCACGTTCCAGGAAGTCACGGTAGCCAAGAACTGTGGGCACGTCCCAGGAAGTCCCAGTAGCCAAGGACTGTGGGCACGTCCCAGGAAGTCCCAGTAGCCAAGAACTGTGGGCACGTCCCAGGAAGTCACGGTAGCCAAGAACTGTGGGCACGTCCCAGGAAGTCCCGGTAGCCAAGGACTGTGGGCACGTCCCAGGAAGTCACGGTAGCCAAGAACTGTGGGCACGTCCCAGGAAGTCACGGGAGCCAAGAACTGTGGGCACGTCCCAGGAAGTCCCGGTACCTAAGAACTGTGGGCACGTCCCAGGAAGTCCCAGTAGCCAAGAACTGTGGGCACGTCCCAGGAAGTCCCAGTAGCCAAGAACTGTGGGCACGTCCCAGGAAGTCCCAGTAGCCAAGGACTGTGGGCACGTCCCAGGAAGTCCCAGTAGCCAAGGGTCTGTGGGCACGTCCCAGGAAGTCACGGTAGCTAAGAACTGTGGGCACGTCCCAGGAAGTCACGGTAGCCAAGAACTGCGGGCACGTCCCAGGAAGTCACGGTAGCCAAGAACTGCGGGCACGTCCCAGGAAGTCACGGTAGCCAAGAACTGCGGGCACGTCCCAGGAAGTCCCGGTAGCCAAGAACTGCGGGCACGTCCCAGGAAGTCCCGGTAGCCAAGGACTGCGGGCACGTCCCAGGAAGTCCCGGTAGCCAAGAACTGCGGGCACGTCCCAGGAAGTCCCAGTAGCCAAGAACTGTGGGCACGTCCCAGGAAGTCCCAGTAGCCAAGAACTGTGGGCACGTCCCAGGAAGTCATGGTAGCCAGGATCACTGGCTGCACAGCCAGGCTGGCTCCAGGACATGTCAAATGCTTGATCACATTACCTGTGAATAACGATACAGATGTTTCTGTCTTAGAAGACGATCTTCATTTTCTTTCATTATTTTCCTAATTACATTTTATAAGTCTCAGGTATGATATTGAAGAAAAGACCTAAGAGAGGTCATTTATGCCTAATTTCTGATCTTAAGGGAAAATTTATTTTTTATTATGAAGTATATTTTCATAGAGCTATTTTCAATGTGCGGCGATTCTGTTTCCTTAATTTAATAAGATTTGTGTTAGTGGAGGATCTTGAACTTTGGAAAATGTTTCATATATCTGTAATGACAGTGTGACTTCTAGGCTTGATCTGTTAATGTGATGAATTACATTGATTTGGGACCTTAGATTCCAGAGACAGATCCCACTTGGTCACAGTGTGCTCTGATTTTATCCAGAGGTGTAGTTTGCTGCTGTTTGGCCTCTGTGTGTGTGTGCGTGTGTGTGTGTGTGTGTGTGTGTGTGTAGTGTGTATTTGTATTTTTTGTGTGTACTGTGTGTGTGTTTCTGGTTTTGTGTGTGTAGTGTTTCTGTGTATAGTATGTGTGTATATATATATGTATGTGTGTGTGAATGTGTTTGTGTGTATACTGTGTTTGTTTTGTGTGTGTGTGTGTGTGTGTGTGTAGTATGTGTGTGTAGTGTGTATTTGTATTTTTTGTGTGTACTGTGAGTGTTTGTGGTTTTGTGTGTGTGTAGTGTTTCTGTGTATAGTATGTGTGTGTATATATATGTGTGTGTGTGAGTATGTTTGTGTTTGTTTTTTGTGTGTGTAGTGTGTGTGTAGTATGTATGTGTATGTATGAGTGTATGTGTTTGTTTTTGTGTGTAGTGTGTGTTTGTGTATAGTATGCATATATATGTGAATGTGTTTGTGTGTGTAGTGTGTGTATTTTTGGCTGTGTGTACTGTGTGTGTGTAGTGTATATGTATTTTTGGCTGTGTGTACTGTGTGTGTGTGTAGTGTGTGTGTGTGTGTGTGTGTGTGTGTGCTGGGTACTGGCTTGTGTCAGGGTGTCAGTGTGATATTGGCCTCAACAAGATGAGTGGAGAAGTGTCATTTTATGTTTCCATGGTCTTCTTGTAGTTGTTTATATGTCTGTGTGTTACAGGGTCATAATAGCAGCCTGGCCTGGAACCCCGTAACTGAGGGTGACCTTGAGCTTCTCCCCTCCTCCTCCACCTCTGGGTGGTGGACGGGCGGGCGCCTTCCTGCAGATTTATGCAGCAGTACCCAGTGCTTGGCATCGGCCTGGCCAGCTCTACCCAACCCTGCTCTTGTGGGATTATGTTATTTGTCTGGTAGGATTTACACTGAGTCTTTCTGAGCCATTTCTGAGGAAACAGAAGTTATCTAATCCAGGTTACCTAATCTGAATAACTTTGTGTTGTGTGTGTATTTAAGGAACTTGCTGCTTTACAGATGTGACCTTCCCTGAGAAGTTCCTTGCTGCCTTCCAGGCTGCCCTGCCCGCCCCCATTCTGACACTGGTGATTTGCATCTTCTGGGGGTTTTATCCACTTTCTCTAGTGTATCCTTGGTTTTATGTACTTTGTACTTTTAATTTAGGTTTTGAAGCTCATTGATTTTTACTGTAACTATTTTTTGCAAGTACCTGCCGTCTCCTGGTGCCCATATGACCAGTCCAGCAGAATCCTGGGACCCTCGTCCTCTAGGGACTGCTCCCTGTGGGAACAGAATATGTCATGTGTAGCCCGTGGGATGGAGCACATGTCATGTGTGATTCCTGAGGTGGGGCACATGTCTTGTGTGATCCGTGGGCTAGGGCACATGTCTTGTGTGTTCCCCAGAGAAGGTGGTCCCAGAGGTCTGCGGTATCTTCCCTGGAGACAGAATAACTTATCGTGCTGCTGGTTGTATTTCTGACCAAGTCCCTGAATCCCCGCATCAACTCTCCCAATGTTGATGTTCCTGGCAAACCAAAGCAAGTGCTCATTCCACTAGAATAGCTTCTTGTTCTCCTTTTAGATGCTTCATGACTCATGGGTTACGTAAAACGTGTGGTGTTAGATGCTTACATATTGGGGTTTATATTTCTAAATGATTTCAGTCACATACCATAAATAATATCCCTGAAAATGTTTCTTACTCCAAAGTCCACTTTTATGTAGTAATGTTGACACATAAACTGCTATCAATATGCTACACAATTGTCATGTGCTTTTATTTCTAAATTTTGTATGTTATTTTGCTTTAAGCAAACTTTTTACTGATAAACTGTAGACAGATCTTAATTCTTTAAATGTGAACTGATGCTTTTTGCTTTTGAGTTACGGGGTTTAAACATCTTAGCCCATGTTGTAAATACCTACAACTCTGGAATACTCCACCACTGCTGGAATGTCATGTCTGTTTGTAGTTCTGTGTTGTCACCTAGGCCTCTGTAAGGTACATGCTCGTCTCTAACTTGTGTGCTGCGGTCAGTTGACATCCAGTAGCTGCTCACCCCGCCCACCTGCTGCCCTGCCCTTCACCTCAGTGGACGGTCCGAACCTTTGGCCATTGGTGTGTCTTCGGCGTGTGCACTTTTGGCTTTGCCTTGAGCCTACAGTGTGATGTGAACTTTTGGGGACCCTCAGTTTACTGGTCACATGGTGTCATCTTTCACTCATTGCAGCTGCTTCCAGCTTTAGTCCATCTCCCTCTCTGCTCTTTCTAGCAACTGGCATTTTGGGAATGCTTCTGCATCCACTGTTCTGTTCTCTCACTGTGTGTTTGGTGAGTGGGACTCACAACTGTCTGTCCACTGGCTTCGCCCCCTTCGTCATTGTGCTTGGCCCGTGGAAGGGCTCGGGCCAGATGTAGATCTCACGCCTTGTCAGCTGTGTCTGTAGCTCCGACTTAGCGTGTCTTCATTAGAGCGTGAGCCTGGGGCTTCGGTCCTTGAAATTCTGCCTGATGACCCGGTGCCTGTGCTCTCCTGGGCCTGTTTGCGGCTTTGTTTCCTAGAAGTAGTTTGCCCTGGCTTGTGGTTGTCGAGCTCCTCTCTCTTGATCGCTTTGGGTCAGTACCGGGCCTTATCGTTCAGTCTACAGGGTTTCGCTTTGGTTTTCCTTTCTCTCTGGTCTCTGTTCCCAGGACCCGTGCTCACATCACTCCTCCGCCCGTCTCCGCCCTGCCACCTCACACTGCACCTGCATCACTCAGGGGGTCACCTGGCTGCTCTCGATGGTCTGTGCTCCCCGACAGGCGCAGCTGCTCGGCTCCTGACTCAGCTCCCCACACCGCGCGGCTCGCTCGCGGGACGAGGTCAGACCCGGTTCCAATGGACTCACTCTCCTACTTGCCACCTGCTCTTGTGCTGCCCCCACACGGAGGTGGTTCACCCCCAGGGCCCCTGCTGTTTCCTTTGCAGGAATCCCTTTGCAGATCTAGTGGGAGCACCCCTCAGTGACGGCATCTCTAGGGTCATTTTGGGACCTTTCTTCCTTGAACACATACAAGTGGCTGGCGTTTTCCACAGCACCATGTTTCTGACGTCATGAAGTCTTCGGGACTAGGGTCTCTTCACATCTTGCCCCTGCCGTGGGAGTCCAGGAAGTACAGGACGACATCTGGAGACACAGTGGGCTGTGCACGTGGCCAGCGAGGTGAGGCCAGGGCTACCTTCTCTCTTGGGAGCTGGGGAGCAGAGTCATCTTGCTGAGTTGTACCGGGGCTGAGGGTTCAGGATGGTGTGAGACAAGAGCACAGGCTTCTGTTTCTATCGCTATCCTGCCAACGCTCAGCAGACTCAGAGAGTGCCAGAGAACAGCTCCTTGGAACAGCTCAGCCGTTATTAAAAACTCCTCTTTTCAGAGCCACGAAAAGACTGCTTTTCATTCAAGCTTAGGAGGTAAACGCCATCTCACACTTTTGAGGGACAGTCCCGAAAACATTCAGTCTTATCTAATAAACAAGGCATCTCAAAACTAAGGAGAGGTTTTGCAGCTGTCGCGAGCTGAGTGGTCGGGTTTACTCTACCGCTGTGATGTGCATGTTGTGCTGCACCTCGTGCTCCTTGATGAACAGCGACACTGTGCTCGTGTGTAGCCTTTAGTAGATAGATTGCTGTTCAAAATTTCTAATGGAAGAATTCTCTTTTATGGAGCGTTCTGTGCTTTCTCGGGCACTTCTGTGACTTCTGTACACTTTGTTTCTTAAATATTCAAATCGGTACCCTCTTCCTTTAAGCAGATCTCAGCCCCCGCCCTCTTCTACCCAGAGGTCACAGCGCTGAGTCCATGTGGGCAGGTTAGGGAAGGGATGACTCGCGAGCAGCACAGGATGCCTGGGTCGGTAGACGGACAGCATCTGAGAGGAATAATTCACGGGCTTGGCTCTGCATCCTCCTGTCTGGGACAAGGTCACAGAAAATGTGCACTTTGTGGTCCTTGAAATGCACTTGGGGCTGGGATGGTAACTTGCTACCAAGCCCAGGTCCTCTCTACTCGACGCTGAAGGCTTCGCCGATGCCAATTAGCAGCCTTGTTGGGGACGTCGTATTGCTTATGGGGAAATGGAGGTTAAAAGGAGATTGAATGAGAAGCTTTGACTGCTCCCCTTGGCTTTGGGGCTGAAATTGTAGTCTTGACAGTCTGGACCCCAACTCTGTAATGTTACCCAACCAAGGTGCTTCTCAGATGCTGGTTTCCCTGCTTGCTGTTCAGCTGTCTGGGTTGTAGCTGAGTTTGTCTTGGCAGTAAGCACTACTCTGCACAGTGCCAAAGCAAACCATGCAAGGAGAATTAGTCATGTTTTCTGTAATGAACGATACTGTTATCAAGTGAAAGATCCCCATGTGGTGATTCCAAGCCAAGGCGACTGCTTGCAGACCTCTGCCTTCTATTGTGGTTTAATTTTGCTGTGTGAGTTTATCCTTCCCACTTGTCTCATTATAAGCACATCAACCCAACATGTGCACATGTGCTTGTGAGGGCTTGGCGCACACGTGCTCACAAGGACTGGTGCACACGTGCATACAGGACTGGCACACATGTGCTCACAACGACTGGCACACAGTGTTCCCAAGACTGGCACACACGTGCATGCAGGGCAGGAACACACGTGCATGTAGTGCTGGTACACACGTGCATGCGGGGCTGGCACACGTGTGCATGTAGTGCTGGTGCACACGTGCATGTAGTGCTGGTGCACACGTGCATGTAGTGCTGGTGCACACGTGCATGTAGTGCTGGTGCACACGTGCATGCGGGGCTGGTGCACACGTGCATGTAGTGCTGGTGCACACGTGTGCATGTAGTGCTGGCGCACACGTGCATGTAGTGCTGGCGCACACGTGTGCATGTAGTGCTGGTGCACACGTGTGCATGTAGTGCTGGTGCACACGTGCATGTAGTGCTGGTGCACACGTGCATGCGGGGCTGGTGCACACGTGCATGTAGTGCTGGTGCACACGTGTGCATGTAGTGCTGGTGCACACGTGTGCATGTAGTGCTGGTGCACACGTGTGCATGTAGTGCTGGTGCACACGTGCATGTAGTGCTGGTGCACACGTGCATGCGGGGCTGGTGCACATGTGCATGTAGTGCTGGTGCACATGTGCATGTAGTGCTGGTGCACACGTGTGCATGTAGTGCTGGTGCACACGTGCATGCGGGGCTGGCACACGTGCATGCGGGGCTGGCACACCGTGCATAAGGGCTGGCACACCGTGCATAAGGGCTGGCACACCGTGCATAAGGGCTGACCCACAGTGCTCCCACTGGCACACACACCTGCAGGGTGCACTTCTTGGGATCACAGTACCCTTGCGGTCTGTCCATCTTGTGGATTCGGGTCTTTCCAATGGTTCTCGCTGTTGGGTTTCACAGAACAGAACTACCCAGACCTGCATGTGGTCCCTCTGACTGAGGAGCTCCCCGTGTTCCTGCGGTGTGCCCTCAACCCCTCTGAGCGCCGACGATGACTGACACTCGCTCACTTTGTGGACTTTCCACTCTGCAAGAACAAGAACAGTGGCTGCAGCAGAGGGTGCTGTTCTTCCCTTTACTGCCACCCTGAGAGGAAGCCACGCTGCTGTAACCACTCCCCAATCTTGCCTTTGAACAAGCGTAACCACTGCCTCCATCTTGCCTTTGAAAGCTCCTTCTCTGCGCTGAGATTGACGCGTCTTTCCCGGCAGCTCGAGTCACCCTGCCTCTCACCTCTCTGTGGTGTTCATGTCACCGGGATGAAACGTGGGTCCCGGGGTAGCCCACACGCTGTATTAGACCTCCCTATAGTAAGTCCCTCGAGTCTGGTTGGGGTTGCAGATAGTTTTGACAGTTGTAGTGACAGGATGGTCGAGAACACACGGGGTGAAGGACAGCGAAGGATCAGAACATCCTCTCACTGCACCACATGAGGCCTGCAGGGTGCAGGGAGGAGGAGGTGGGTAGACAGAGCGGGGCTTGACTGAGACCCAGCACTGCACATGGCAAGGCGCCAGGGCTGCTCGGGGCAGTGTGGCCTCGAGCATGTGCAAGCTGCACCCGTGATCGCAGGCATTTTGAAGATGGGGCACTTAAGTCACTATCCTGGTGACTGCCAGTGTGCTTTTGAGAAAGAGGAAGAAGGATGAATATTGTCAGCATCCCGCTGCAGAGCAAGCAGAGCTGATTCCTGACAGTGCCAGTCACAGTCATGACACAAGAGCGAAAGGCCTCGCACCAGGACAGCAGCGGGAAGTGTGTGGTTGTTGCCAAGGGAGATGCTCCGTCTCATCTGGGGAAGGCCCTGTGCTCTGTTTATGTCACTGCAGTCAAGCAAGAATCCCATGCTGCGCACTGGTGAGACCCTCGTCTGCACGTCCTTGTCTGAAGAACATCCCTGATCTCCTCCCTCCATCTTCCTTCCCTTCTGCTGGAGACCCAGATTCCTCCTTCTGTGAGCCCCCTGGTCTCTGTGGAGCCGCGTGCTGACTGTCCCGTGTCCTCACCATGAGACGCTGGCCTCTGCCGCGCACCATGCTGACCAAGCCTGCGTCCTCCTCTGTGGGACTTGTGCTCCGCTGCAGCAGATGTCCATCGCAAGTGGACTATCCCGGGCCTGTCTTCGATGCATCCTATAGAGAGCAGCCTTCTGGAAGGCGTCCCCGCCCTACAATCACATTTGGACCAAGATCTATGGAGAGCAGAGACCACTGTGGCAGCATTATTTCCAGCTAGCAAACCCCCGGGTTCAGCACCTTTCTTGGCAGGACCCAAGTCTGCAGTCTGTACCCTCAGTGCTGGGTTTTGTTCTCACAGTTTCCCAGGATGGACAGAACCCTTTGGCTGATAGTTTCCACCCAAAACTCCTGAAAAGATGCATTAAGGACCATGTAAGCTGCCGGGGGAGATTTTCTGGGCAGACGAATGCTTTATGTCATTTTTATTCTCAAGAATTTTTTGTTCATTTTTTTCCAGAACATGTCACTGTAAGTTCCAGGATCAAACGTCGGCCATCGAGTGCTGCCAGAGAACCAAACAGATACAAACCACCGTCATTCCTAGGCACAATCTGGTTTCTAAAGCAAAAGGAAGTGCAGCAACACACCACTCCTGAAGAGAACCTCGCCCACCCCCGGAGGGAACCCTGGGGGGGCTGAGAATCAGCCTCAGCTACTCAAGAAACAGCTGCTGCAGGCCAGCGGCTCTCTCGTTAAGCACAAAGACAGCCGGAACCCTTGTCTTTTGGCAAGTGCAGAAGTCACAGGAACGCATGTCACAGGAGAACCTCTATGATCAATGGCTTCCTCCGTGGGAGCAGCGGACGTGCCTCTCCTCCCCCGGTTACCTCTTCTCAGGAACTCCGCAAGCCACATCTGAACACGGCTTGGGGCATCCTGGTCTCTGGCACCCTCCTGCTCCGAGCTTGCTTCAGTGGCGTCTTGCCCCAGGACCCGAGAGGATGTGGACAGAGTACCTTGAAGAGAGAAAGCGACTTCTCACGCACAGCAGCACGGAACAGCCGTGGGAACTGTGGCTTCCTCGCTGACTTCATGGAAAACTTTGTTCCCCTAGTGCAGGGCCAACCTGTCTTCGTGCAGGGCCCCCCAGGGCGGCACACCTGTGGGGGCCTAGCCCGCTGATTAGTGTCACCCAGACACCCTATGGTTGGCTAAATGCGTCCCCATGCTAGTTAGTGCGCTTTGATTCTGAGACATGCTGCATTTAATGTTCAAGAAAGGAAGGACACAGACAAAGGCGCTGTTTGCAGACGCCAAAGGAGTCTGCTTTGTTTTCCTCAAACGACATGGAGAAAGGTGGAAAGGTGCTCGGTCAGGTCAGGGAAGACCTGGGCTCAGTTCCTCGGCAGTTACGTGAAAATGCCGCGTGTGGTGGGTTACCCTGGCATGGGGGGCAGGCGGGGATGGTTAAAACCCCGCACAGTGGGGCATGTTAAAACCCTGGCATGGGGGGCAGGCGGGGACGGTTAAAACCCCGCACAGTGGGGCATGTTAAAACCCTGGCATGGGGGGGAACATATTAAAAACCCAGCACAGGGGAGGGGGGTGTCACAGGTGGATTGCTGGGGCTCCCTGGGACGGGGAGGCAGGTGGATTGCTGGGGCTCCCTGGGACGGGGAGGCAGGCGGATTGCTGGGGCTCGCTGGCCAGCCAGCCTAGTCAATCACTGAGCTCCACACTCAGTCAGAGATGCTGTCTCAGAAAGTGGAGTCATTGAGGAAGACACCTGACTCATGTGCACAGTGCTTGCACGCGTGAACACACATGCATACAACACGCACACGAAGGGAGTTGGAGAAAGCATATTCTATTTATTTTTCATTAATCTTAGGAAAAAATGCATTTTTCTTTCAAGAAATGTGTCCTCATACAGAGAGAGACAGAGAGACACAGAGAGAAAGAAAGAGAGAGAAAGACAGACAGACATCAGGGTTTTTGTATTTGCCAGTGCCCCTTTCTTCCCAGGTGTGCAGGGTCGTGGTCATGACCAGGTTTCTACTATGCCGTGGCGTCTACTCTCCTGTGGGGTCTCATGGACCACTCAGGGTGGTACAGAAGAAAGGAGTCCGTTCCCAGACTGAACCAGATGCTGGCATCTGTGTTCAGCAGCCGTTGGGATGCTCAGAGATCCTGTGAGCAACTCGAGAAGATGGCTTTCATTAGCGGGCGAGCCTCTTGTCTTCTTCCGGAAATAGAGTTGGTTCTTTTAGTAGCAAAGACAAAATCCAGCCCTGGTCTGATTAAAGCTCAGATCATTCTGTTTAAGGAAACCTCCTCAGGATTCCAGAAAGATGCAACATGCTAGAAAACCAGAAAATACACTTCTGGAACACAAATCTAGGGTCAACATTTGATAGAATATTCATACGGCATGATAGTTTTTTCTCATTAGAAAGTTTTTAATTTAAATTGAATATCCTTTTGCTATAACTGTACATAAGTGTTTTGTGTGTATGTATATGTGTGTGTTTGCCTGTGTCTATGTGTGTTAACCTATGACATTCAAGTTTGTTGTCTTGAGTTAGTGAAGATTAAGGACATAACCCTTGGAGTAAGCGAAACTTCATTAAGAGAAGGAAGTGGGAGAAGTAAGGAAACATGGGCTACACTGCCTAGACTCGGAGGAGCTTCCAGGAGGGAAAAGCCACTGAACCTCCAGGTCCAGGGATGCTCTAGGACTTTGGTGGCCACTGGACAAAGAGTAAGGAAATCTCAGTAGGTGACCAACCAGAGGGCCCCGTGCTGTGTGCATGTCCTGGCAGCCCAAGCAGGGAGGTGATCATGCGTGCTGCCCACTCAGCTGAGGGCAGCGGAGTAAGAGGTGTCTGTTCGTCTCTGACTCAGGCTTTGTTAGTAAGGACCTGCCTGGTCCACTCGTTAGTCCTCGGCTGGAGTTCTTACCTACAGTGCTGTTCATTACACTGAACCGTTCTCACGGCTACCGCGAGGAGCTTTGGTTGCTCTTAGCATCCTTGTCTGTGGGTTGCTTCAGGTGGCCTTCTCAGAAGCTGTCTGTCCTTAGCGCATCACAGTCACATGTGTTCCTCGGGGGCTCGGGACAGCCGGTCACCTCTGCTAGCTCAGTCATGTCCTTTCTTGCACCTGCTCAGCTTGACCATCTCCTTTGGAGCCCCAGCTTCCTTCATCTTCCTCCGTGCTCCAGCCTTGCTGTTTCGACCGTCTTCCTTTTAACTGCAGCCTGTGGCCTATGCGAGCAGCTTGTATTTACCATGGCTCTTTGCCTTGCTGCTTATGGAGAGTTCAATATTGATTTCTAACCAGTTTCCAGCATGAATGCACTGCTCTGAGAGGAGATCCAAATTCTCAAGTCACGCATGACTTAAAACTGACAGTTTGTTCACCCAAGCTGGGGAGAGTGAAAGAGAAGGTGCAGGGCAGACGTGAGGCTGCAATGAGAAGCGAACCCTGGAGCGGTGACTTCAACCCTGCAGACAAGGCGCTGCTGACTGCAGACGCCCCAGGCTGCCCTGCGAGATCAGGAAATGTGTTGCACGAAGTGTTGGTGTGTCAGTACTCACTGGGTTCGGGGTACTGTACCTTAAATTTATTATAGTTTTGATATAATACTTGTGTGCTAGAAAATTTCTCCTTCTGAATAACATTGTCCACTAACAACATGTGGGACACAGCTAGAGGTACCATTTAACCTGGAAGATGTGGCAGCCACACGTGAGAGCTACAGTCTACAGGAAGGTGCCCGGGGCTCACGTGGCTTCCTGCCCTTCTCGGGGCCCCAGCACAGCTGCTTCCTTAGGGATGGATTTCTGTTCAGCGACTTCCTTCTCTGTGCATCGTAGTGATCAACACGGACAGGAAGGCTCCTGAGATGCGCCGCCCCGCCCTAGAGCAGCCTGCTATACACAGAGGCGCAGGAGGAGGCCCAGCACACCTGCCGCGCCGCTAGGAAACGACCAACCGGGCTTGACTCAGCCGGGGCCTGGGAAGGGTTCATTGCAGGTGTGGGACACCTGGGGACACAGTCACTGGGGTCACCTGTTTAACATGAATTGGTGACATGGCCAAACCTTAAAGCAATCATTTTATCATTTTCCAAAACAAAAGTTGAAGTGCAAAAGTCAAAAAGCAGAGAAAACCAGAAAATGCGCATTGTATGAATCAAATGAGTGACACTGAGAAACAGAAAAGAAGATGAATAGGGACAGGAGAAAGAAGCCTTGGCCGGGAGGCAGATCTATGGCAGATCCTGTCGCTGCATAGAGGAGAAGTGACAGGTGTTTGCTTGTGGAACCTCCAGAAATGTGCATTATTATAGGCAGGACATCACCAAGTAGCCAAGGCTGCTCTCAAACTCACCATCTCTGTCTCCACCCCCTGAGCAGGGGGCAGTACAGGTAGGCACTGCCATACCAGCAAGATACATTAGAAGTGGGAGAATGAATGAACAAAGTTCCTCCCCTTGGCCTCACATCTCAGTGATGAACCTTAAGACTTTCTCCAATTTATATGAAGATTATACCCTTTCCCTTCCTATGTTGTATTTCACAAGAAAAGACAGGTGGCATTTCAGAGAACACCCAGCCAGCTGTGGCATCTATCCATCAATGTGGGTCAGTGCCAAGCGCTTTGATCTGTTTCTCTACTGAGAGAATTAACACATGGCGCTGGGCACCCAATGTGCCCACCCATGGTTTCCAGTCATATCTCCCTTTGCCACCTGACGTAGGAGCTCTTCAATTCCACAGGAAGCCACATCCTGAGCACTTGGTCCCACTGCTTCTCAGCTTCTGGCCACTACATTTGTGTGTTCCGGACATTGAACTTGCATCCATCACAGAACTGGTCTCTTTCAACTGTATCTCTGCTAGTATATGAAAGGATTGACTGGCTGGCATAGCATTAGTTCTTGGATTCTTATTATGTAAGAGAGTGCTTTGGATGCCTGAACTGTATATAACAAAGCTAGATACCAGATGACGGATGGGCAGGCAGTGTATACAACAGGGATGTACTAGGAAGTGCTGGGAGAGTGTATCCAGCAGGGAAGCATTAGACAGTGCTGGGATGGTGCATGCAGCAGGGATGCACTAGACAGTGTTGGGATGGTGCATGCGGCAGGGATACACTAGACAGTGTTGGGATGGTGTATACAGCAGGGATGCACTAGACAGTGTTGGGATGGTGTATACAGCAGGGATGCACTAGACAGTGTTGGGATGGTGCATGTGGCAGGGAGGGATGCACTAGACAGTGTTGGGATGGTGCACGCAGCAGGGATGCACTAGACAGTGCTGGGATGGTGCACGCAGCAGGGATGCACTAGACAGTGCTGGGATGGTGCACGCGGCAGGGATGCACTAGACAGTGTTGGGATGGTGCACGCGGCAGGGATGCACTAGACAGTGCTGGGATGGTGCATGCAGCAGGGATGCACTAGACAGTGCTGGGATGGTGCACGCAGCAGGGATGCACTAGACAGTGTTGGGATGGTGCACGCAGCAGGGATGCACTAGACAGTGCTGGGATGGTGCACGCGGCAGGGATGCACTAGACAGTGTTGGGATGGTGCACGCGGCAGGGATGCACTAGACAGTGCTGGGATGGTGCACGCAGCAGGGATGCACTAGACAGTGCTGGGATGGTGCATGTGGCAGAGATGCACTAGGCAGTGCTGGGATGGTGCATGCAGCAGGGATGCACTAGACAGTGTTGGGGATGGTGCATGTGGCAGGGATGTAGACAGTGCTGGGATGGTGTATGCAGCAGGGATGCACTAGGCAGTGCTGGGATGGTGTATGCAGCAGGGATGCACTAGGCAGTGCTGGGGTGGTGCATGCAGCAGGGATGCACTAGGCAGTGCTGGGATGGTGTATGCAGCAGGGATGCACTAGGCAGTGTTGGGATGGTGCATGCAGCAGGGATGCACTAGACAGTGTTGGGATGGTGCATGCAGCAGGGATGCACTAGACAGTGTTGGGATGGTGCATGCAGCAGGGATGTAGACAGTGCTAGAATGGCGTATGCAGAGGGATGCACTAGACAGTGCTGGGATGGTGCATGCGGTAGGGATGCACTAGACAGTGCTGGGATGGTGCATGCGGCAGGGATGCACTAGACAGTGTTGGGATGGTGCATGCGGCAGGGATGCACTAGACAGTGTTGGGATGGTGCATGTGGCAGGGATGCACTAGACAGTGTTGGGATGGTGCATGCAGCAGGGATGTAGACAGTGCTAGAATGGCGTATGCAGAGGGATGCACTAGACAGTGCTGGGATGGTGCATGCGGTAGGGATGCACTAGACAATGCTGGGATGGTGCATGCGGCAGGGATGCACTAGACAGTGTTGGGATGGTGCATGCGGCAGGGATGCACTAGACAGTGTTGGGATGGTGCATGCAGCAGGGATGCACTAGACAGTGTTGGGATGGTGCATGCAGCAGGGATGTAGACAGTGCTAGAATGGCGTATGCAGAGGGATGCACTAGACAGTGTTGGGATGGTGCATGCGGCAGGGATGCACTAGACAGTGTTGGGATGGTGCATGCAGCAGGGATGCACTAGACAGTGTTGGGATGGTGCATGCAGCAGGGATGTAGACAGTGCTAGAATGGCGTATGCAGAGGGATGCACTAGACAGTGCTGGGATGGTGCATGCGGCAGGGATGCACTAGGCAGTGCTGGGGTGGTGCATGCAGCAGGGATGCACTAGGCAGTGCTGGGATGGTGCATGTGGCAGAGATGCACTAGACAGTGTTGGGGTGGTGCATGCAGCAGGGATGCACTAGGCAGTGCTGGGATGGTGTATGCAGCAGGGATGCACTAGGCAGTGCTGGGATGGTGTATGCAGCAGGGATGCACTAGAAATTGATGATTCACCTCAGCCAGGACAGAGCACATAACCATGAGGTTTCACCATGCTTTTTGCAAGCTATTTAAAATTTATGATTGATTGGCTCTGGAATTTTATCTTTCCATTTTTTGGACCATGATTAGTTACAGGTAAGCAAAACCTGGTCTAAAATATTAAAAACTCCAGTGTGAAATAATCTATGAATTTTAAATAACTTTTACTACAGAGTGAATTTTATAATTGCTGTATTGTAACCGATGTTATTCTCATGAATATGTGTGTGTACTCATGAATATGTTTAAGAAATGTAGAGTCAGTGTGGTTTAATACTACCTACCGTCTCTTTAAAGGAACACAACTGAATTCCCTGAATATAAGGGATGTTAATTTATCTCCTTTTAGCCTGATTTTCATGATTTTAGGAATTTCAGACATCCCAGTACATGTTTATTCTTGATAATGTCAGGTCTGGACATTTCCATTGAATCAACCTGCAGCACTGCAGGCAGGAGCCAGAGCATCCCGTGTGAGCTGCAGCTGCCGGTCCCAGGTCTGCGTGGCGAGCCAAAGGCGGTGCCAGGTGCCTGTTGCCATCTAGTCACGGAATATGTAGGCAGTGTTGTGCTCTCTTCGCACCAAGTGTTCTTCATAGAGAATTTATAAGCATTGTACCATCTAAGTGTGATAAACTGATCTTGCATAAGTATAAAAGGCAGCAAAATGCTTCCTGCTTTAAGAGCTGTTCTGAGGAGGAGGGGGTCTGATGATGGGTGTCACCCCGGGCTCACAGTCCCGCTCAGCCTGGGCTTGCTGACCCTTACGAGTCCTCCTGTGTCCCTGTGAAGTGAATCACAGAGCCAGGGCTCAAGGGTTCTTAATGGTTCACAGCAAGTCTTTTCAAAAGATGTGACTCTTCAAGGGCACTTCATCTGTGACATTACTACTCTGTAGTGTTTTATGTATTACCCCACATGTGGTCAAGGCCACCCTTCTGATGATCGAATGTGTCCCATGTGTTACAATGCTGTTAGCAGTCAGCTAGCTCAACATCTGCAGGTGTAGTGGTAAGGAGCTCAGAGGGTGTGAGATGTTCAGTCATGAAGCCTGGGGCAGAGCCAGGAAAGCCTACCGCCAAGGCTAGTGTAGTGGACAGGTGAGTTTCTTGGTGTTTCCACAGCACAGGTTGGCTGCACCTCTGGAAAGTCCTACAATATGGTGATGGGCCCGAGAGCTGCACAGAGCTCTGTGCATGACTTGCACACAGCACACAGATCTTGCACACGGCACACAGATTTTGCTATTTTCTGAGCTTCATGAGCTTCATTAGTTTCCTGAGCCTAGCAGGGTGCATGAGCTTCTAGTTTTGTGACCTGCAGGAAGGAGCATTTGATTAGGAAGAAATAGCCACAGCACACTAGATCTCCACAGTTCCTCCGGTGGCTGTCTACATGAGGTGGGACACTGGAGCAGAGCTGGGGGAACCAGGAGCAGAATGAAGCAGCCATTATCAGAAAGGAGCGTTTGCCTGGACCACGTAGAATTCACCTGAAGAACACAACTTGTCTACATCGTCACCTCGTGTCAACCATTGCACAATATTTGCAAATGTCCAAGAAACTCCTTCTTGGACTGGGGAGGTGGATCAGGACATAAGTTTCCCTGCAAGTCTTAAGACCTCCAGAACTTACACAAAGCCAGGCAAATTTTGTGCCCACCTGTAATCCCTCAACTCAGGAGATAGTCCCAAGACAAGTTGGTCGTCAGACCAGCCAACTAGTGAGCTCTGGGTTCAACTGAGACCTGTCTTCAATGAAATGAAGCTCAAGGAAGACCCTTGAGTCGACTTCAAGCCTCCACATAGCTGTGTACATACATGCATGACCAGCACACAGATGTGCTCCAAACAGTGCACATGCGTGCTCACACAAATGTACCCTCCACACATACGCCAAAGCAACTATACAAAGAAAGGAATCCTGTACAGCGTCGCCGTGCGCCGCCCACAGCCCCAGGGTACCACACGTCTTAACAGGGTGCTGCTGCACGCTAACACAGTGCTGTCTTCACAGCAGGTGACTGCAGGTGGGATTCTGCTTGGGGAACGCAAAGGGTGGGCTCCTGAGTGAGGTCCATTCCACATTCGACTCACGGCCCTGGTGAAGTTAGGAATGAACACGGATGTAAAAGCATGTAACAAGTATCAGGAAGAGCAGCTGCCATCAAGCCATGGTTGGGCAATATTTTGCTTATTAAAGTACACACAAAAGGAACAGAGTAAGTAGCCTGAGGAACAGCAAACCACAGATTCATAGGAAGCCCGGGCCTCAGGTGTGTGCTTGACAGAGGCAGGGTCCAGAATCCTGAAGCCCTGTCAGTGTGTCTGTGGTCTGGCGTTTGAGAGCGCGCGTTAGTCTTCCTGTGCACAGCCAAAGCCGGGTGCTGGGACGAGGGATGGCGCAGCGGCACTTGCAGGGCGTGAGCTGCACCTTTGGGGCACCTGCTAGCTCAGCAGCAGAGCAGGAGCCTTACAACCACCCCTTCTCAGCCCCATCCCCAAGAGGAAGCGCTTTGTGGGTCCCTCGGCCCCCAGAGCAGCAGCAGCAGCGAGCAGCCTGTGCCTGCTGGGCAGAGGACAGTGCGGCAGGTGCAGAACGGTCCCTCTTGGAAGCTGTCTGCAGACTTGACTCCACAGGCTGCCCTGGGTCAGGCTCCCCTGGGGGCTGCAGCATCTCGCTGTCAGGGCTCCCTGGGGGCTGCAGCATCTCGCTGTCAGGGCTCCCTGGGGGCTGCAGCATCTCGCTGTCAGGGTGGTGTTGAGTCAAGTGCCGCGTCAGAGGAAGGATAGATGCAAATCTGAGGCCAGCCTGGGCTACACAGACACTCTTCCAAAAATCAGACAATGACAAAAGGGGGGCTGAGCTGCGTCTCAGTGCAAAATATGTCTAATATGCCTGAGGTCCTTGGTTTGATTCCCAGCACCCCCCAAAAAAAGGTATTGGGGTCAGGTTGGGGAGTCGAATTTGCATTTCAAAGCCAGAGCTGAGGCAGTCTCTGTAGGTAGGTGTGGAAGAGCCTCAGGGAGACAAGCTGTTCAGGCAGGTAGCACTGAGAACAGAGGTCGAGACAGCAAGGCTATAACACGCAGGGAGCCGGTAAGGGTAAGGTGCTACCCTTCTTTCTCATAGCCTTGACTCTAATGCAGGTACTGTAACTGACTGAATCTTCAGGAAGGATGTCTGCTCACGGGAAACTTCCCAGGGGATAACTACTCCAAGCCGCCCCATAGACTGGGAGGTAGCCAAGAAAGACACAGCTGGTGGCCGTGACAGAATTAACAGTCATCGTGAAGCTTCTAGCTGGCCTTGGAAATGTGAGAAGAGAGCTTCGTATCATTAAGGGTACTTGAGAAGCCTTCAGGGATGGAGGCTCCAGCAACCGGTCAGTCAGTCAAGGGCGGGCCAAGGAAGCACAGGCAGAATGGACAGAGGGGCTTCAGCCACCAGGACCCTGTGAGCAGAGGTGAACTCTGATCGTTGATCATGATGCGGTTGGGCCTGGGAGACTTGCACAGAACATGTGGGCGCCCAGCTTGAGGTGGGCTGACACAGAGACTTAACTGACCCAGTGGAGACTTCCTCAGCCTGGGTCCACATCTGCAGCTGCCCTGCGTACCCCTAGACCCAGAGGCGCTCTTGGAAGCCCCTCCTTCCCAGGATTCTCTCTCTTCCCTTTATTTTTCACTTCCTTGCCAAGCATTTGCTTGGCTGATTCCCCCAGGCGTCTGTGTCTTTGGTTTTCACAGCTCAAATCACTATGCCAGGTTGATCTTTGATGACCCCTAGTGTCTGGCATCTTCATTGCCTGGTTCCCACACAATTGGTGCATAAAAGGTCCCACCATGCTCCAACACCCTACATCATAAGGGGTATTTCTGTGGTTAATGTGTGGCATCTCTGGTGGGCAAACTTGGAGACAGTGAATGAGCCCTGGCTCTCTGTAGACCTCTATATTCTGCAGCCTTGGTTTGGGCTAACAGTTATCACCTCACAATCTGGCATGAGATGGTCAGTCCTCACAGAATTTATATGTAAATTAAGCAGATGATTGTGTTATTTTGCACTATAAATAGCAGGAGGGAAAACCTGATAATAAATGCATTTAAGATGTTTACTTGTTTGCCTTATGAGATTGAGTTTTCCCCGGTGCCCACGAGAACTGTTAAGGGCATTGTGTTCAGTACTGAAGATTTCAGACATGAGCATCCCTCTCTATGGTTCATACCTGACATATTTCCAAAGCACTGTCTATACACTGACCACATTTAAAATAATAATTCTTAGCAGGAATTAGCTCATCTGGTAGAGTGCTAGCATAGCATGCACAAAGCCTGAGTTCGTGCCCCAAGACCCCATAAGCCAAGCATGGGGTGCACTGCTGTGATCCTAGAGGTCAGGAGATGGAAACAGAAAGGTCAGCAGTTCAAGGTCCTCCTTGGCTGGTCTAAGCTTGAGACCCTGGCTCAAAAATAACAAGTAAGTTCATGCATACATAAAGCAGCATGAGATAAGTAAGTACATATATACGTAAAATAGCATGAGATAAGTAAGTACACACATGCATAAAGTAGCATGAGATAAGTAAGTATATACATGCATAAAGTAGCATGAGATAAGTAAGTTCATGCATACATAAAGTAGCATGAGATAAGTAAGTACATACATGCATAAAGCAGCATGACAGTACATACATGCATAAAGCAGCACGAGATAAGTACATACAAGCATAAAGCAGCACGAGATAAGTACATACATGCATAAAGCAGCACGAGATAAGTACATACATGCATAAAGCAGCACGAGATAAGTACATACATGCATAAAGCAGCACGAGATAAGTACATACATGCATAAAGCAGCACGAGATAAGTACATACATGCATAAAGCAGCACGAGATAAGTACATACATGCATAAAGCAGCACGAGATAAGTACATACATGCATAAAGCAGCACGAGATAAGTACATACATGCATAAAGCAGTATGAGATAAGTACATACATGCATAAAGCAGCATAAGTACATACATGCATAAAGCAGCATGAGATAAGTACATACATGCATAAGCAGCATGAGATAAGTACATGCATGCATAAAGCAGCATGAGATAAGTACATGCATGCATAAAGCAGCATGAGATAAGTACATGCATGCATAAAGCAGCATGAGATAAGTACATGCATGCATAAAGCAGCATGAGATAAGTACATGCATGCATAAAGTAGCATGAGATATTTTCCCAAGGTTGCAGCATCTGAGCTGTCTGTGGACTGTCAGGACTGTGGGCGTGGTCTTTGTTCCTTGGGATCCAGACAGGATCTTGAAGCAGGTTCATCACCTGGCATTCACAATATACTCCAGTGCATGAAAGAGACATGATGTTCGTTTTTCTGTTGCCAGATGCTGTTTCAAATACTTGACTGATTTAACCCATTATCTGTTTATCTATCATATCTATTATCAATCTGCCAATCATATCATTTACTTATCAGTCATCTATATCTGTTAATCATCTATGTCTATCTACCACTGATCTGTCATATATCTAGACCTAACTTACATCTATCTTCTGTGTACTCATGTCTACCTGTCTGTTACCATCAATTTTCTGACTCTAAAAGTGCAGTAGGTTTACAGAAAGGATTTATCAACAGATTTTCACCTCCTTGCTTTAGCTCTTATGTGTCCTTCTGAACCAATTATTTTGCAGCCCGACACAAAGCGGCTTCCCTGGGTGAGTCAGCAGCCTCTCTTCCGTAGGAACAGCTTTCTTTCATCCGTTGGCATACTCTGGTTTCTCCGAAAATGAAAGCTCAATGCTTAATTCTGTCCATGGTGTGTGCCCACTATTGATTGAGATGGAATCAGGCTACCAGAACGTTCCATACTGCTGCACCTGGCCCAGTTCTGTCTCTTCCATCTCCAGCCTCCAGCCTTGGCCACTGCTCAACACTTGGCTGTGCAGCTTAACTTCATGTGGTCAGTGTCTGTATTTGATGACTTGTTACAACTGTGGTCTCTGCTGCTTTGGGGGGATGAACCTGTCCCAAGTGACTAGTAGCAGGGGTTCTATGAGCTGCCCGCTGAGTGCTGGTCCTCACGGTGTGAGATGGCCGAGGGCTTGTCCTGCCTTCCAAGGTGAGACTTCCCAAAGTTGTACCTAATCACGTGTTTAGAGCCATAAAGTTAGTTGGGTCATTTGCTGGATAGAACAAAACAAAGGAAAAAAGCATATTTGAAATGAATAGTGTTTATTCTAATTCCATAGAACAGATTATTGATTTTTAGCCAGACTTGTTTCATTTCTCTTTTCAATGTTTTTTTCTTCAGTGAATGAAATTCCTGACTTGTAGTAACTATCGTGTTCACATGTTCATCCTCTGTATGTTTCAAGATTTTGCTCTGCGAATATCAGCACAGCACAGTCAACTGAGCAGCTTCTTGCTTTTTAATCAGAAAGGGCATAGGGATCAGCACCATATTCAAGAACAGGGCTCAGCAGACCCACCGTGAGGACAGGGCTCACCACACCCACCATGAGGACAGAGCTCACCACACCCACCGTGAGGACAGAGCTCAGCAGACCCACCCTGGAGGACAGAGCTCACCAGACCCACCATGAGGACAGAGCTCACCACACTCACCATGAGGACAGGGCTCACCACACCCACCCTGGAGGACAGAGCTCACCACACCCACCGTGAGGACAGAGCTCACCACACCCACCCTGGAGGGCAGGGCTCACCACACCCACCCTGGAGGACAGGGCTCACCACACCCACCCTGGAGGACACCATGAGGACAGAGCTCACCACACCCACCCTGGAGGACAGAGCTCACCACATCCACCGTGAGGACAGAGCTCACCAGACCCACCCTGGAGGACAGGGCTCACCACACCCACCCTGGAGGACACCATGAGGACAGAGCTCACCACACCCACCCTGGAGGACAGAGCTCACCACACTCACCGTGAGGACAGAGCTCACCACACCCACCATGAGGACAGAGCTCACCACACCCAACCTGGAGGACAGAGCTCACCACACCCACTGTGGAGGACAGAGCTCACCACACCCACCGTGGAGGACAGAGCTCACCACACCCACCCTGGAGGACAGAGCTCACCACACCCACCCTGGAGGACAGGGCTCACCACACCCACTGTGGAGGACAGAGCTCACCAGACCCACCCTGGAGGACAGAGCTCACCACACCCACTGTGGAGGACAGAGCTCACCACACCCACCCTGGAGGACAGGGCTCACCACACCCACCCTGGAGGACAGAGCTCACCACACCCACCCTGGAGGACAGAGCTCACCACACCCACCCTGGAGGACAGAGCTCACCACACCCACCCTGGAGGACAGAGCTCACCACACCCACCCTGGAGGACAGAGCTCACCACACCCACCCTGGAGGACAGAGCTCACCACACCCACCCTGGAGGACAGGGCTCACCACACCCACCCTGGAGGACAGAGCTCACCACACCCACCCTGGAGGACAGAGCTCACCACACCCACCATGAGGACAGGGCTCACCACACCCACTGTGGAGGACAGAGCTCACCACACCCACCATGAGGACAGGGCTCACCACACCCACTGTGGAGGACAGAGCTCACCACACCCACCCTGGAGGACAGAGCTCACCAGACCCACTGTCTTCTCCCAGACAACTGCCATCCTCGTTAGTCGTTTTGATCATTTCTGTATCTACTTATGGCGTTTTATTTACAAAGAAAGTAAATGTGACTTTATTCCATGTGCACATTCCCAGCATGCTATTTGTTTCCCCAGCATGACACACCGTGTCTGACCATGTGCTACATCCCCCAAACGCCCCCATTTCACTCCCATTTATGGCCACATACTACTCCACAGGCTGAGTATGCCATGGTATATATTCATGGAGAACATAGAGAAGTCTGTCTAGGTTTTTACAGTGCAAATACTGTCGGATCCAATCTCTTTGGGAGCAATGGTTTTGTGAGTAAACGTGTCTCAAAGCTAGATTCAGAGTTGCTATTGCATATGGAGTTTTGTTACTTATTTTATATTATTGAATGTGTGAATTGTTTTTATTGTACACAATCTTTAGGAAGTTGTGACTGGTTAGAAAACCACCTTGAAGAACCAGGTGTTTGGGAAGACAGGAGCCTTTCTTTTGGGCTTGGTCCGTCGCCGTCTGCCAGCTGATAGAGGTTGAACTCATTTCACAGTCAGTTTGGTCTGTAGAGTCTCTGCCAATATCACGTGGCGTGAAGGAGGGAAAGAACCTTCTATGCCCATCTGTGAGTTGCAGCCAAGGGTGGTGGGGGTGGTTTTCATCTTTGAGAATAAAATAATACAGCATCTCTGTGGGTGTGCTAAGTGTTTGGACAGGCCGGTGAAACAAAGGAATAGTGGTAAACAGATAGTTCTCAAAGCTAATGCTCCAAGAGATAGTGGAAAATGTGCTCACTCCTGAATATAGATTGGGTCCTTAATGTAATATCACTCACTAAGGGAAGAGTCTATTTTCTATCGTATTTTATTAGCTTGTCTTATGAGACTTCTGCTCAGTGAGGATAATAGCTGTAGTCTGGAGGATGAGATTCTGTTTTCTAAAGACACCACCCACATACCCGCTGTATGTTCCTCCTTTGGCCTTGACTTCACAAACAGACTGAAGCTTTGTGGACCGAGCTTTAAAGCCTGGTGTGTGGGACAAATATCAGAGACATTTAATATGGTGACATCAAGTAATACTGACCCCTGTCCTCTCTGTCCATCCTCCCTGTCCTCCCTGTCCTACCCCCATCCTGTCCCCCAGACCGTCCTCACCACCCATTCTCATCGTGCATCCTCAGGAGATGGCAGTGCATAACAGTGTCGGGGGATTAAGCAGGAAAAAGCCACAGAAACGCATCCTTGGGCTGTGGTGGATTTGGTATTTTGCTTTGCTTCATGCTTATATGTCTTTTAAATCTGGTCCAGAAGGAACACATCACTTCAGGACACCCATTAGCATCTGAGGAAGCAAGTAACCTGGGATTGTTGCTAGCCTGATCTTTCTCAAACTAGGTCTGGTATTCCCCACAAGTGCACACAGATTTACCTGGGGCCCTCCAAACCCTGCTGTGGGGACTCCCATCAGTCAGACCCACATGTTCCTGGGCAGATCACTAGACACTGTACAAAACATCGACCAGAGACTGACCTCTTCCACAGCTTAGGCACAAGGTTCTGTGGATCCCATGGTCGCAGCATGATGCATGTCCTCAAATACAGGAGTGGCGTGTTATAACTTGTCACGTGCCAGAATTTAAACAGTTCCATGTGGATTCTAGGAGTTCAGTAGCAGATGGGATTCCCCATCCCATGCCCCCTCCCTTTTCCTCCTCCCAGCTCTTGAAGGGCAGTGGCACCAGGTAGAGTTGTATATAGTGAATGCAAACACAGACACAGCCAAGTGGGCATCCTTTTGGCGAAGAAGTCGTGCTCAAAAACCATTTACAAAGTCTGCTACATCTCCCATGACTCCATGATGACTCTCCCATGACTCCATCATGACTATCCCATGACTCCATGATGACTCTCCCATGACTCCATCATGACTCTCCCATGATTCCATCATGATCTCCCATGACTCCATCATGACTCTCCCATGATTCCATCATGAATCTATCATGATCCCATCATGACTCTCCCATGACTCCATCATGACTTTCCCATGACTGCATCATGACTTTCCCATGACTCCATCATGACTCTCCCATGACTCCATCATGATTCCATCATGACTCCATCATGACCCCATCATGACTCTCCCATGACTCCATCGTGACTCCATCATGACCCCATCATGACTCTCCCATGACTCTCCCATGACTCCATCATGACTCCATCATGATTCCATCATGACTCTATCATGACCCCATCATGACTATCATGACTCCATCATGACTCCAATATGACTCCATCATGACTCCATCATGACTCTCCCATGGCTCCACTGTGAGTCTCTGTGGCTCTGTCACTGGCTCTCCCATCTGTTCCTATCTGCTGGTGATCATAGTAACTACCTCCGACCTACAACTTTGGATTTCCTTCTGTCCTAGGATCCTTATCCTCTGGATCCTCTTGCCTCAACATTTACACAACAATTAGAGTGGTTTTTATAGCTGAGGACTCCCCCCACCCCAGTAGATCCCATCTCCTTGCCAAATGTGCAGGTCTGTGAGCAACTGTCCTGCTTATCCCCCACCAGCTGCATTTTCTGGCTAGGACTCTTTTGCAAAGACACACGTCCTGGTGTCTGTCTTGCAGCAGGCCCAAGCCTCTTCCATCTTTTCCTCTGCATGGTGCATGTGTCTAGAGCGGCACTGTTCTCTCCATAATAACTTCAGGTGTTTCCTGGGCTCCTTTTGTCCTTCTTGTGTTTGTCCTGCTCAGAGCACATTCCTGACTGTTAACACCCCTTGGGCTGTCAGAACACGCGAATTTCTAGTTATATTCTCTCCTCATCTCTTCTGAGCATCACCATGGAATCAAGGTGAGAATCTGACCTTAGCAGGAGGCCACTTCCTGTACATTCCGGGGAAGCTTCTAGAATATGTTACATCCATTTGACATTCCTGAGGATCTGCTGTGTGGACGGTCCAGAGAATGTGCTATGTGGACTGTCCCAAAGGCCTGCTATGTGGACTGTCCCAAGGGCCTGCTATGTGGACTGTCCCAAGGGCCTGCTATGTGGGCTGTCCTGAGGACTTTCTGTGTGGACCATCCTGAGGGTCTGCTGTGTGGACCTGCCTTGTGTATTGGAACGCTGGCATGTCTGGATAGATGGCATGTCTGGATAGGTGGCGCCGTGTGTATTGAGAACGCTGGCATGTCTGGATAGATGGCGCCATGTGTATTGAGAACGCTGGCATGTCTGGATAGATGGCACCGTGTGTATTGGAAACACAGGTCAGGGCAGGTGGCGCTGTGTGTATTGAGAACACAGGTCAGGACAGGTGGCTCCATGTGTATTGAGAACACAGGTCAGGGCAGGTGGCACCATGTGTATTGGAAACATAGGTCAGGGCAGGTGGCTCCATGTGTACTGGGAACACAGGTCAGGGCAGGTGGCTCCATGTGTACTGGGAACACAGGTCAGGGCAGGTGGTGCTGTGTGTGTTGAGAACACAGGTCAGGGTAGGCGGCGCCGTGTGTGTTGAGAACACAGGTCAGGGTAGGCGGCGCCGTGTGTGTTGGGAGCACAGGTCAGGGCAGGTGGCTCCATGTGTATTGGAAACACAGGTCAGGGCAGGTGGCGCTGTGTGTGTTGAGAACACAGGTCAGGGCAGGTGGCGCCGTGTGTGCTGGGAGCACAGGTCAGGGCAGGTGACATGTGTGTGGGTAGGTGGCGCCACGTGCATTGGGAACACTGGCAGGTCCGGGGATCGCTTGGTTGCAGGACCAGCACAGGCTGACGGATCCTTCTGACCACTGAACAGAAGGCTTTGGATGTCAGTTGTCAGTGGGATACTCACAGTCAGAAGAGCTGGCCTGTGCCTCTTCTTCTACGGACCCACCGTGGTGTTGGACCTTGTGTGCGCAAGGGAGTCACCCTCGCATCTTCTTTCCCAGACTGTTTTCAGCTCCCTCCCTGCAGCCTCTCACATCTGCACACTTCTCTTGGCCCCACTTTCTGGCTTTTCCCTGCAGATCCGTGGAGATTTCTGTAAAACATGTGACCCCAGACCTTCCCGTGGGTGGTCCCTGGTACTTCCTGCGGGCACCTCAGTTTGAACATGTCTGTTTCTGTCCCCAGCTTCTTTGTCCAGCCTGGCTGCCCCCACCCCGGCCTCCTTGCATTCTGCCCTCTCTGGCTCTCACCCTCTGTTCTTCTGCAACTTCGCCTCCCTCCCAACTCCTTACTCCCAGACCATCGCCCTTTGCCCTTTCCTTGAGGCTTTGTCTTCTGCAGACCCCCAACCCAGCAAAGATCATGGCCCTCTCCCAGTGGGTGTGGTTTCCGCCTACCACCCCTATGACCTGCCAAAGAAACGCGTTTAACCTGTGGATGAGCAGGAGGCATGGTCCTCTGTGACGTGAATTTCTCTATTTTGTATTCAGAACAAAACAAGTTCAGGTAATTTTCTTTAAAATTAACCTCAGACCTGAGAGTGTGAAGCCCTGAAAAGCTGGGTGGAAAACGGCCGCCCCTGCAGAGGCGAGCGGCAACGCGGTGGAGGCAGCAGCTAAGTTCTGCTCTGCCCACCATGCTGACGTACTGAAAATTATGTTCAAAAATACACCCGAGTGACAGCCTGGGTGCGCGTCAAATAAAGGGTTTGATTTCTGAGTTGCTTCTTGTGCGCTCTACTGCTCTGTCAACTGTCAATCAAGCGACGCTGGAGACTCTCGGGGGTTCAGCACTCCACAGGAAAGAGCCTGTGGCTGGACAAGCCCGTCGCCGCTCGGACGTGGTCGCCTGTGTTGGCAGTCACACGTGTCACATTCAGTGTCCTGCATGTGAACTCCTGGTCAAGTCGCACACAGTGACTTCAGAGTCCCAGGCTGAGACCAGTTAGCTGCGGTGCATCTGTCCTTCTTTGCCTGGATGGTTGTCACCGGCTGTGCCCATTGCGTCAGAGCAGCCAGGGAAATACAGTTACTTCCTACAAGGGCCTGTGGCTGGTAATTGTGGCGCACACTGTAATCCCAGCACCTGGAAGGCAGGTGGCAGGCAGCCAGTTCGAGACCAGCCTGGGTTACAGAACAAAACTCTCTCTCTCTCCCCCCTACACCTCCAGAATCCTGTCAGCATCCGACTTACCTGTCGTGTTTATGCTGTAAGGAACCTGCTACTCCAGAACCCCACTTCTGTTCCAAGTCATAAGGCAGGGTCCGTGAGGTGCATGTTTCCACACACATGGGGCACCCCAAGATCCCCCTTTGGATCTTTGAGTTTTATCACCTTAGCATTGCTTGTTCCCATGGGTTTGTAGCCTCATGACATCACAGTTCTCCAATCCCAAGATGCCATCAACAGTAGCACCTGTCTATGCCTTGTGTCCCTACAGGGGAGAATCAGGGCTGCCCTGAGACACCAGCTCGTGTAAGATGCAGCCCCTTCACAACTCTGCTCTGTGAAGAAATAGGCATAAACAATCTAAAGACAGATTTCCCAAGGGTTCAGTGTATGAGCCCCTCCCACAACTCCTAGGAGGCCAGTGGTATCTGAGAGGGTGAGAGACATCTCCTTCAGTGGTGTAGCCTCTGGTAAGGTGCCCGTGTTCCTGGAAGTTCCCCAATACTAGTTAAACTCATTGGGTCACACACAAAAAATGGCATGAAAGTTGAAGAGGACTCTAGAGCAGTGGGGATAGGAAGGGGATGAACAGGGGTGGGGGGACAACGATGAGAACACGCACACGGGTGAAGCACAATGAGCCATTGCTACGCAGAGCTGATGCCCGCGCATGCAGCACGTCTCTAAAAGACGCTCCCGTTCTGCGGCTGGCTGGGCTGGGCGCCCGCCAGTTGTTCGGCTTAGTGATGCCCAGTTCTGAGTGGCCTGTTTCGCGGCTCCGCGACTTGTTTCCCTATTTACACCCTGCTCCGGGAGCACAATTACTCCTCTCTCTCCTGCTGAACAGCTTCTTGGCTGCCTCCATATTTGGGCAGCGATGTGTAAGACTGCTATAAATACCATGTGTGGGGGTCTGTATGCACACAAGTACCAAACTCCTGTGTAAACAGCACAAAAGACCATAGCCTGTGACATGGTGAAAGTCCACAGCTGCTCTGAGAAGCGGCGAGATGTCAAGCCCTGTCCTACTCTGCGTTCCCGCCAGCCCTCCAGGTCCTCCGGCCGGTGGGTTCTGTGCAGGGACCTATGGTCCAGGCCTCTGCGCAGGCTCACTGCTCCTGGCCCTCTTGACTCGGTCTCCTATTCGGGCCTTCAGCTCCCTTGGTAATTGGGTTATGGCAACTTTTTCCAGATGCCCGCCAGGATTATGCTACTTTTGCTTTTTGTTCTCATTGTGCAAGAATTCCCTGTTCATCTCCATGTGTCTCCATCAGATGTGGGAGTCTCTAATGCTGTGCCGCCTTCATCCCTCCTCTCTCTTCCTCCTCCCTCGTAGATCTCACACGCAACAGAATTTCTCCATTTCAATGGAGGCAATTTATCCACTTCCACCTCACAGTGGAATGTTTCATGGTACTAAAGCAGTCTTTATACACTGCAAATTAGTGAAGAGTTTTAAATTTCCTCTTATACACCGATCTACTTTCGCGCGGAGGTTCAGCCGTCATTGATTTTTATGTGTCACAAGGCTTCAAGCCTCATCTTTCCATCTATTGTAGCTGTTTTGATGATTACTGTTTTCAAACTTTGTTGTAGAAATGCTCTCTTGCCACAGAGGGGTGAGCGCAGGCTCAAGGGTCTTTCTGGACTCTGTGTCTCCTCGACCATCCTGCATCCTTTGAACAAAATTGTTCGGGTTTACAGTAGTTCTTGACAGGTGGCTTCAGAGCCTTGAGACATGTGTATTTTTCTCCCAGATGACTTTGGTCATGCATGGCCCTTTGTATTTCCAAGTAAAATCTGTCCTCACTTGGTTGACTTCAGAAAATAAACTCTCCAATCGTGGTTTTCTGTTGTTTTGAATATGCAGGTTTATGGAGAAATCAAGCTTGTAATTCATTTCACGGGCATGGTGTTCGGTCACTACTTTTAAAGTCCTCTCGGTAGAGTTCTCGCGATCCACACCCTGTCACTTTATCTCCTAATTACTTCTTATTTTATGTCCAGATGCACCTTTAAAACCGCGGCACAGCATGAGTTCAGCGACCATCAGCCCCAAGGATTAACTGTTCTCTGTTCGCACGCTGTAGAGATAGATGCTTGTGGTTCCCTTCAGCCCGGTGACACATCTGTGGAACGGAGCCAGCCGTGTTTTTAGTTTCTGATATTTATGATGTATGTATGATATGTATGATATTGCCTGTCCTGTGTGTGCATTGCTGCACCCGGGGTGCTGAGAAAGGGGCTCTGCAGAGCCAGTGAGCCTTTTCCTTAGGCCCTGCCCTGAAGGACGGGTCTCCAGGCTCTCACGGGGTCTGAGTGTGCTAAGGGGTGTGGGAATACTGGGACCGTGTGACGTGTTTTCATGGAGCTTTTGCAGATTAATTAGTGACCCTATGAGTTCTTTTCTGACTGTTCATGTGGAGTCAGCCCTGTGGTCTGCCCCTGTGTACTAGAGGGGGCGACGGGTCTTCGGCCTCATGTAGCACTTGTGATTATTTATCTCCAGCTCTTCCTTCTAGAGTGTTCTTTCTGGGGCACAGTGTGGTGAACAGGTCTGGAGACCCGTACCACAAAGAAACAAAGCCTTCACCGCAGCCAGGCGGGGCCTGCGGGTGCCTACAGTGAAACCATCCCCGGACCTGCACCTTCAGAAGCAGCATGGCGGGATTGATTGCAAGATGGCCTTCCACAGATGCAAGACGGCCTTCCACAGATGCAAGACACCAGAGCCTTCCACAGAGGCAGGACACCAGAGCCTTCCACAGATGTGAGATATGAGAACTTTCCACAGATGCAGGATACCAGAACCTTCCACAGATGTGGGACACCAGAGCCTTCCACAGATCCAAGACACCAGAGCCTTCCACAGATCCAAGACACCAGAGCCTTCCACAGATCCAAGACACCAGAGCCTTCCACAGATCCAAGACACCAGCACCTTCCACAGATGTAGACACCAGAGCCTTCCACAGATCCAAGACACCAGAGCCTTCCACAGATCCAAGACACCAGAGCCTTCCACAGATCCAAGACACCAGAGCCTTCCACAGATCCAAGACACCAGCGCCTTCCACAGATGTAGACACCAGAGCCTTCCACAGATCCAAGACACCAGAGCCTTCCACAGATCCAAGACACCAGCGCCTTCCACAGATGTAGACACCAGAGCCTTCCACAGATGTAGACACCAGTGCCTTCCACAGATGTAGACACCAGTGCCTTCCACAGATGTAGATACCAGAGCCTTCCACAGATGTAGGACTCCAGAGCCTTCCACAGATGTAGGACGCCAAAGCCTTTCACAGATCTGGGAACAGCACAGCCCTCCACAGATGCGGGGCGCCAGAGCCCTCCACAGATGCGGGGTGCCAGAGCCCTCCACAGATGGAGGAGCACTGAGCCTCCAGAGCAGGCTGGGTGTAGGTACCACCTACGTAGACACTTACGAAGCACATCACAAAGTGCACAGTTGGACAGTGTGGGGATGGAGGTTGAGAAGATCCAGCATGATCCCGCGGTCCAGCCTCTGTGGTCCAGCACCCATGGTCAGCGGTCCGCAGCAGAGCTGGTCTTCATTCTCCCTGTTCTTCACCATCCGCTGTGTGCTGCCAATGTCTTCTCTCCCCTCCCCTGGCCCCATGGTGATGTGGCTTTCCGAATCTGGGGTGTGGTGAAGAACCTGTGCCATGCCTTGTGCTCACTGTGTGTGGGCAGGCACAGAGAAGGACCCGTGTGGACATAGCGTGTCCCCTAGGCCAGCTGGGCCTGGAATGAGACCAGTCGTGCCTGGTGGAGCAGCAGCAGGGGCTGGCAGTAGAGAGCGCTGTATCTTTCTCATTCCTAACGTGTTCCTTAAACATGCAACAGTGGTGTGGCTGAAAAGGTCACGGACTGTGCACTGTGATGAATTGGAGTGCTAAGACGTACTGGTTTGTCCACGATAGAGGACCAGAGGAAGGGGGAACAGAAGACCCAAGCAGGAAATGGACCAGCCGTGATCAGAATAAACAATGCCAAGCACCACCCTAGGTGAAGAGAATAAAGACTTCAGGTAAACGTCAGGGCGAACAACGAGACCCAGCTGTTTACAGGAGAGGCTTTACAGCAAGGCGGATGAATGATTTATCAGACAGGATGCACTGTGAGAAGCCTCCTGGGATTTCACACAGATGGGGCTGTGGAGAGGGAGTCGCCAGGACAAGACTAACAAGACCTGTGGTTCCCTGTGGTCCCCATACAGTGCCAGAGCACCCTGAACCTGCGGATCGACGCAAAGCCAGCGGCTCCCCGAGGGTCCTGTCCTTCCCCCAAAGCTGGAGCGACTCTGGTGGTCTACAAGGACTTGCCAGCGCTCTTTGGTGGCTGGACACGGCCAGGCCCTTATCCTCTACACCAGCCGGAGAGATTCTTCGATGAAATACACACTTACTCACCGTCTAAAAATTGGTGGAATTGCACTGTAATGACCCATGGGCCTCCTCCTCTGGCTGGCCACTCCTCCTGTGTGATAGATGATAAAATGATTGTTTTGGCGGCTCTTTAGGGTCTCGACAAATGAGCAATGACGTCTGGGTCCTTGACCTGGAGCAGTGGGCATGGTCTAAGCCCAACATCTCCCCCCAGTCCTCATCCCGAGGCGGTCAATCTCAGATTGTTATAGATGACGCAACTATCTTAATCCTTGGAGGATGGGGCGGTCCCAATGCTCTGTTCAAAGATGCATGGCTGCTGCACGTGCACTCAGGACCCCGGGCATGGCAGCCACTCAAGGTAGAAAATGAAGACCATGGCGCGCCGGAGCTGTGGTGCCTCCAGCCTGCCGGATGGGACAGTGTGTGGTGGTCTTCAGCAGGCTCCTAGTGGGAGAGCACCCCTCAGCCCGTTTGAATTCTCGCCCATCACCTATCAGTGCCACTCCGCCAGCTCTGATTCCTGAAACCCGAGAGTACTGCTCCCCGTCTCCAGTAAGGAGCATGGATGAAGTTTCTTGTGTTAACGGCCGCTGGGGACACTGAGGCCCAGGGCTCAAAGGCAGATGCCCTCGGGTTCTCGGGAAGGGAGCCTTTCCCCGCCAGGGGCGATGGCTCTCCTGTCCTCAATGGTGGGAGCTCCTCTGCAGGAACAGCAGCTGCAGGGGCGCCTCCTTGGACAGCCCGGTTCAGGCCGTGTCTCCAAGCACTCCGTCTGCCCCCTGAAAACAGGACTGTCTCGGGCTCCTCGACGAGGGTCTCTGCCAGATCAGAAGGACCTGAGGTTGGGGTCAATAGATCTGAACTGGGACCTGAAACCTGCTTCCAGCAACAGTCTCGTGGACGGCACAGACAACAGGACAGTTGGGGCGAGTGCTCGACACCCTCCGGAACAGACCAACGGCATGCACACCCCACCGCACGTGACCAGTGCCCTTGCAGGGGCTGTCGCCCCCGGCGCCCTGCAGCGCGAGTCCTCCTCTTGGGTCTTCTCCAAGCTCCCCTGGGAGTCAGAGCCTGAGCAGTGGGGAGACTGTGCCTATCCCTCGCCCAGGGCCAGCCCAAGGAGACGGCCATTCCTTACCCCCCATTGCTCGCCGCCTGGGCCACCACCCTCCTCAGTCCCTCAGTGTTGGCAAACCTCTGTACCAGAGTATGAACTGCAAGCCCGTGCAGACGTATGTACTGGACATCAAGGACACCGAGGAGAAGGGCCGGGTCAAGTGGAAAGTGTTCACTAGCAGCTCTGTGGTAGGCCCTCCTGAAACGAGCCTGCACACGGGGTGCAGGGCAGGGGCGAGCTCACCGTGTTTGGAGGACTCATGGACGAGAAGCAGAATGTGAAGTACTATCCACAAACAAACGCCTTGTACTTTGTGCGAGCAAAGAGATAACGTGTTCAAATCCCCTTTCCCTTTCTGTGGCTTTTAATTTAGAATTTTCCAGTGTGTGAACATTTGGACCGAGAATTGGGGAAACAGCCTTACTCCCACAGACCAAAACTCTGATTCCAGGCATAACTCACTCTGGGCTGGGATCAGATTTCCATTAAGAAAAAAATTATATAAATATACACATATATATTATATTGCCAATTCTGTTTACAAAAAAAGGGAGAGATCTCCATCCTGGTTCAGTTAAAATCGTCGCTGTGTTTCAGCAGAGCTGTGCTGCCCTTTTCTACTTTGCTGAGAACTAGACCAAGAAGTTAGGGAGCAGACTAACGGGAGAAACTTCCCAAGAGAAGCTGAGGGGCCCTGTGGCCTCTCAGAATCAGAAAACAGTAAGACTCCAAAACCGTCACTGCGGGTGCCTGCAGGGGTTGCGGGGGGGGGGGGACACTTAAAGAAAACTGTCCTCCCTCTCTTAAAACCACGAAGGACCTGCGACAGCTCTACAGGACTGCTCTGTGCCCTTCCCTTCTGTTCTCACCTGCCGGAGTCATGGTGAAAGTGTGTCTACACAGCTGTCTTGTGTCTGCCTATGTCCGTGGGTCTTTTAAGAGCTCCCTACATGTCTCAGAAAAATTTGGTGTCTGATTGTGGAATTTGACAGTCTGACAATCGTGTTAGGTTTGCATGTTGCCAAGAGACAGATTTGTCCTCCTTTTAGAATTGGAGTTTCAGCACTGGGCGTAACAGCCCTGCTGCAGTCAGTCCCAGCACTTGGGAGCTGGAGGCTGGAGGATTAGTGGTTCAAAGTCATCCTTGACTGTGTAGGGAGTGTGAGGCCAAGGAGGACCAGAGACACCTGTCACAAACAAGTAAAGAGGATTGGGTGCTCCACGACTGTCCTTTCTGCTTATAGGCCGATCCTCGTTCTGGTGTTTTGGTTAAACTTGGTCTTGGCATATGAACTGTCTTAAGCCTCAAAACAAACCTCAGAAATCAGATACGTCTTAGAAATCCTCTGAGTGGCCTTTCTCCAGTATCACTAGACCAGGAGGGCATTCTAAGTTGTCAGTGTCCACTGTGGTGCATCTCTCACACCTGCATCCAGTGCACAGGAAGCAGAGGCAGGAGGATTTCAAAGATGGCAGACGCCAGTCTCATGGAAAAAAGTCACCGACGCATCAAGAGGCCCCTTTTCATCTGTGGCTTCCTTGATCTCCAGTACACTGGGCACCCTGTCCATAGTAGTGGGCGCAAGGAATGGACCCTGAAAAATGATCTGTAGCAGTTCCTCCACAGATGGTTTTCCCCTGTGACACATGATCTCCCCTCTTGCCGTTAATTGTCCCAGGTTGAAAATCTTGTCCTTGACCTTGGGCAGTTCCAGCCTTTCTATTCATGTGTTATTCAAACAGAACTTGGGTTTTCACTTTCATTTCTCAGATAAAATATAGCCAATCAGTGGAACATATCTTTGAGTAATACAGAAAATTAGTTATGAGCAGCTGGTCCCTAAACCATCACCTGGACATAGGAGACAGCAGGATAAGTTTGTCTCAGTGGCGCGATGTAGACAGGGATTTTTGGTGATTTCTTAATCAATGAACAGAGGGTTTTTATTTTTGTCTTTAAGACTGGAGTTGCAAAACACCTCTTTTCTTGTTGGCATCTCCCAGGCACCAGCAGGCTGCAGCTGGCCCTGTGTCCTGGCTGCCAGCCAGCTTTCTGCAGTGTGCCCCATGAAAAGTGTAGATCTGTTTCATCATGCCGAAGCCTTCCTCCAGCCATTAGCTTTGCTTCTGTGGTCCTGGTGGCAAAGCCCTAGTTGTGAAGCCTGGGAAGGGGCCAGCTGAAGGCAAGAGGTCAGTGTTCCAAAACTGCTCCAGTGCACCCTCAGCTGAAGAAATAACCAGGTGCCTACTTCCTGTGGTGTCTCCCGGCTGGGAGCCACACACAACTTTCCAGACTCCCTGCTCTCTGGCTGCTGCCAGTTCTTTGGCCAAGACCGTTCAGTCTAGTGGGGTCCTGGTTTGCAAGGCATTGCTGCTATGACTGACCTGTGATATGTTTGTGCATGGACTCAGCTACTACTTGAAAGTATTTAGAAACCTGACAGTTCAGAATCTCCACTCTTCAGTCCTCGCCTTTGTCCTGTGGCCTTCCTAAGCCAGCTGTTAGCTGTTGATTCCTTCTGCTTTTCCCAAGTAGGTAGGGGACAGAAATGGGAATTGGCTGTCTGCTTGGCGACTCTCAAGAGAAATTAGCATGAGCCTTGTCTGCACCCAGCCAGTGCTGTAGGACTTGGTGACTCCTGGGCCCTTGGGTGTGTGCCGTGGGAAAGTGACTCGGCGTGGTTGCGAAGGTTGTCTCCTCAGGCCTGCAGCAGAGGTGAGGCTTCCCACAGCATCAGCAGGTCAGACTTAACCGCAACATCAGCAGGTCAGACTTAACCACAACTCCTTTCTTTTAAAACAATACCAAGTTTGTCTTAAAATTCACTGAGAGACATGAGACAGAATTTTTTTTACACCCTCAGGAGCACCTAAAGCAAATATTTATCAGTATTTAAGTATTTAAAATGTATCTTGTTTGTACTTGAAGCTTTAACCCTTTCCATTCCTGCAAGTGTGCCTTCGCGAGCCCTTGGGTCATATTACGGTCCCCAGCCACTTGGATGATCTCACGTCTCTTCCCTGTGCCGGGACAGAGCTTCCTGTTCTTGCATTTCACACACTGCGCAGCAGAGAACATGCTGTGTTCTTACTGCTGTCGCCACTTTCTTCCATACTTCAGGTGTGGACCTCAAAACGTCTCCTCCCCTCACATTTCAGGAAGACCAGTTAGGTGTGGAAATGAGCTTAGCTCTTGTCTTCAGGCAATACTGGCTTTACGCTCTTCCTGCCTTCTAGTTCATCTGATTTTGATGTTTGCGGTCCAGCAGCCTGAAAGCGTGAACCATCTAGGAGTTATTCTAGAATCCTTCACAGGAAAGAAGAGACGAGCGAGAAGAAAGAAAGCATCACAAAGGGGGGGGTCCCTTTCCCCCTCGTTTCTGGGTTTCCCTCTGCTTCCCTGTTTCCCTTGCTTCCAAGTGATCCACCTGATTGGTCTGTCTGTCTGTCCTCATCCTTGTGGTGGCCCTGGCATGACACTGTGCTCTGCTCTGCGTTACTTGTGGTCTCACCAGCACGTGAGAGAGGGAAGGTCTGAAGGTGTTCAGGACAAGGAGCCTGGCCTCCCGGGACCGCAGGAGGCACGTCTGCCTGTCACCAGTAAGTGGCTCTGCCTCACCCGTCCCTTGTGAATGAGAGCCCACCGTTGCCTCTGTTGTACGCTCTGCTCGCCCTGCCTCCTCCTGCCAACCAGGGCTCACGCCATTGCACACCCACGGTGCCCTGGCGAAGCTGGTGCTGTGAGTGATGTTTCCCATCAACTCAGGGGTGCCAGACGGCTCACCCTAAGATGGTCATTTTAGGCACAGAACAGTGTAGGAGTGAAAATGGATTCCATGGATATTTAAATCTGTCAATATCATTTTTGTTAATGTTTTCCCCAATACTTTTTAGCAATTTAACAAATAAAACAAAATGCACCAAAAAAAAAAAAAAAAAAAAAAAAAGAACTGGCTCCCCGGAGTCTAGGCCCCTGGAGTCGCATGGCCAGTAATGATGTGCTTTCTGGAATGGGCAGCGGGCACAGTCACGTGGAGGGAGGACGGCTGTGCGCCTGCTGCCTGGATGCCGGGAACGGACCCTCCTCCATAGCCTGGAAGATTGGCCCCTTTCCTACCATGGGAGCGATTTTATAAATCCAAACAAAGGGCATGGTGTTGGTAATCACATAGAGATGGGGTGCACGGCGTGTCCCCAGCCAAGCTGAGATCTGGGGTCTCCTGAGGCGTGCAGGCATCCTTGCAAGTATCTGGGTGATGTCACGGGGGTGAGTTGGTTTTCTGTTGCCAGCACTGGTGTTTTTCATTTGCCTTCCACACCATGCCTGTGTTAGAAGATAAGTGATTCGTAGATTTGTGCTCTTTAAATATTTGGGTTATTTGCAGGGCAGATATTTCATCTTCAGAGGAAAATGTAAATTTACCAGTAGATTTCAAAATGGAGAGCTTTTCCAACATTTGTATTATATTATCTGCAGCTGTGTATGTTCGAGAATATTTATGTGAATCTGTGCCGTGTATCGAAGGCGTACCTCATTCCAAGATGGAACAGACAGTGAAGTGGTTACTGTACTGACAGTGATGTGCCCACACTTTAGCAGCCCGTGTGCTCCACGAGTTGTCACTGATCCTGCACCTGCACCGCCTCATCCTGACTGCTGTGCTGCATTCCCGCCCCACTCCTGGAAGCTGCTGTTCGATTCTGTGTGTTTGGTATTTTTGAGGTTTTACATAGGAACTAAATCATTCGGTGTTTTTATTTCTCTGTGTCTATAACAACACTTAGCATACTACCACTTGAATTTATGTGCATTAAATAAGCTGCAGGCTTATTTTAATAGGGTTGAATAGTCGTCCACTGAGCATGCGTTTACTTGTTATTTTTTCTGCTTGTCCATTGACGGACACAGAGTTTGTTTCTGTAACTTGGCTGTTGTGACTAGTATTACAATGAACTCGGGGTGGAGACAATTCTGTGAAGTGGTGATTAACTTAGCCAGGGACAACAGCACTGTCCTGGGACTTCACAGTTGTGGTTTGGTTTTCTGAGGCACCCACACGCTCTTTTCCACATCAACCAATGACTCCCTGTTCTTCTTCAGTACTGAGGTGAACCTCGAGTCTTGGCTGTGCTAAGTATGAATCTACCCCTGAACTACATCCCAGCCCTGTCTGGCTCTAGTATAGCTGATTATAGCAAAAGGCTGTGTTTCCTAATGGTTTTATCTTGCGTCTCCCGGCTAGGAGCATCACCACCTCCCCATGGTTGTTGGGCGTTCTGTGTATTCTCTGGAGAGCTGTCTTGCCAGTGTCCGGTTGGTTTGTTCGACTGTTGAGTTATAAGAGCTCTGCGCACACTGTGTATCTGAACTCGCCAGCTCCACAGCATTTCCCTCGCCTGCGTCTTTTCTTTTTATTAAGTTTTCTGTTCTGTCCAGACTTTTAGTTTGACGTGGCCCACTTGATGGTCATGATGATGACAATGATGATTTACAGTCCACTTTAGTTGTGACATCCCAACGTTCGCTGCCAGGGACAATGTCAAGGAGAGTGTTGTTGTTTTAGATGGTCTACGGTTTCAGATCTTCCATGTGCTTCACGTGCATTTTGCTTATGGTACAAGATAAAGGTCCAGTTTCATTCTGTGGAACGCTGATTGTGAGTACACGGCCGTTTCCCCACAATGAGCACTGCCACGTGTAAAAAGAAGATTAATTGGCCTTCTGCGCCTGGATTTGCCTGGGGCGTCTGTTGAGTTCAGCTGTGCGGTGGGCACATGTGCCAGGAGGAGCAGCTTGGGTCTCCAAGGGCAGCAGCCCGATTCTGCTCGGGGTGGCAGCTCTTCAGCCTCAGGGCCCCTGTCTCGGAGGACTTCGGGGGGGGGTGTTCCACAGGCATCTTAGGAGGACTTTTTTCTGTTTCTTTGAAGAAAAAAAATAGCGTTTGACAGAGGTAATAATGTTTAATCCTCAGGTTACATCTTGGTTAGTATGGATATTTCTAAGTATTTTCCTGACCCATAACTATGAGACATTATCCTATTTGTTTGTGTCTTCAGTTTCTTTATCAACTATTTTATAATTGTCAATTTCTGGCTCAAATTTATTATAATATTTTATTTTCATTTTTATTTATATGAAGTCATAATTGGGATCATTTTCTTTATTTATTTTTTGCTGAGTCATGTTTTGCATGTATGAAAATACTGTGATTTTTTAATGTTAATATTGGATCCTGAATTCATCTCTTATTCTAATATTTTTGATGAATTTGTTTGGGATTTCTCCATGCAGAAGCATGTCATCCACAGAAAGAAAGCATTTCTTCTTCCTGTCAAGAGTTCATCCATTTTATTCTTATTGTGTGGCTATTTTTGGTAGCTCTTGACCCTGTGTTTAAAAGAAGTGGTGAGGGAGAATATTCTTCCCTGTACCAGACCAAGGAGGAAATTGTCAGTTTTCCCATTGGAAATGATGCTTGTGGGCAGGGGGCTTCTCACCCACTCAGTTACTGAGGAAATTTCCACACCCAAGACGCTGGCACTTTGAAGTCAAAGATGTCAGACTGTGAAGTTAATCCTGTGCATCCAAAGAGGCAATGATATGTTTTTACCTTTTATATTGGCATGTTGGAACATGTTGATTGGTTCATGTTTGCTAAACCATTCTTACACGTCAGAGATGGATTCCACATGGCCATGGCATGTGGCTGAGTTTAATTTGCCAATATTTTATTGAGGACTTTTTCACCAGTGTGGATCATACAGATTGTCCTGTGGTTTTCCTTTCTGATGACGTCTTTGTCTGGCTTAGGCGTGAGGCTGATACTCGCCTCACAAAGCATGATCAGGAAGTGTTCCCTCCAGCACCGTGAGGAGACGGTTTCAGAATACTGACATTAAATTATCCTTGAGTGTCTGACAGAATTCATCTGCGAAGTCTGATTTTCTTTGTTGGAATATTTAATTACTGATTCGGTCTTCCATTTGCCATTGGTCTGTTCATGGCTCCCATTTATTCCTGATTCAGTCATGGCAAAGCACATTTTTCTAGGAATTCAGTCTTTCTCTAGCCACCTGACGTGTGGCATGTGATGGTTCGTGGCAAGCCTGGCGGTGCCCTCATTTCCAAGAATCTCTTCCTTGCAACTTGTCAATACTGGCAGCGTCAGTAGCTGCTGCTTATCCTTCCTGTATTGTTGAGACACGCATCTGCACTTTCTCTTGTGTGACGGTCTCTTTTTCCACAGAATAGATCATGGTATGTTTCTTCTTATTTTTTCAAAGAAAACTAAAGTAAACTCTGCTTTATTGATTCTCTGTGTATTTCATAATCCCCATTTGATTTGTTTCTGCTCTGATTTTTCCATAGTGATATACAACATGTCTATCGTTGATTGTCTCGTGTCTGAGATTCATTCGTAGTGACTTTTTATGTGATAGTCAGCAGAATAATCCTATCTGGATAAATTTTATGGAGTTCTTCAAGGTTTTGTGTGATAATCAGTCAAGCAATCATTTCTGGGTTGGCCTTATGAAGTAATCACATTCCTTGTAGATTTCAGATCCTTCAAGACCACTGATGGGAAGTTTAGATTTTGTTGAGATATTCAACTTCTTCTGGCTTTGGTATTTCTAGTTACCAAGAAACAAACAAACAAACAAAAAAAAAAAACCCTTAAGCTGCATATATAAAGTGCCTAGTATCACAGACACGCATGGTTTGCAGCCATAATGATTTTGTTACATCTGATGAGCAAAAGGTCACCAGGGCCTGACATCTGATGAGCCAGAGGTCACCAGGCCCTGACATCTGATGAACAGGGGTCACCAGGCCCTGACATCTGATGAATAAGGGTCACCAGGCCGCGACATCTGATGAATAAGAGGTCACCAGGCCCTGACATCTGATGAATAAGGGGTCACCAGGCCCTGACATCTGATGAATAAGGGTCACCAGGCCCTGACATCTGATGAAAGGGGTCACCAGGCCTGACATCTGATGAATAAGGGGTCACCAGGCCCTGACATCTGATGAACAGGGGGTCACCAGGCCCTGACATCTGATGAATAAGAGGTCACCAGGCCCTGACATCTGATGAGAGGTCACCAGGCCCTGACATCTGATGAAAGGGGTCACCAGGCCCGACATCTGATGAATAAGGTCACCAGGCCCTGACATCTGATGAAAGGGTCACCAGGCCCGACATCTGATGAATAAGGGTCACCAGGCCCTGACATCTGATGAATAAGGGGTCACCAGGCCCTGACATCTGATGAATAAGGGGTACCAGGCCCTGACATCTGATGAAAGGGGTCACCAGGCCCTGACATCTGATGAATAAGGGGTCACCAGGCCCTGACATCTGATGAACAAGGGGTCACCAGGCCCGACATCTGATAAGGGGTCACCAGGCCCTGACATCTGATGAATAAGGGGTCACCAGGCCCGACATCTGATGAATAGGGTCACCAGGCCCTGACATCTGATGAATAAGAGGTCACCAGGCCCTGACATCTGATGAACAAGGGGTCACCAGGCCCTGACATCTGATGAATAAGGGTCACCAGGCCCTGACATCTGATGAATAAGAGGTCACCAGGCCCTGACATCTGATGAACAGGGTCACCAGGCCCGACATCTGATGAATAAGGGGTCACCAGGCCCTGACATCTGATGAATAAGAGGTCACCAGGCCCTGACATCTGATGAATAAGGGGTCACCAGGCCCGACATCTGATGAATAAGATCACCAGGCCGACATCTGAATAAGAGGTCACCAGGCCCGACATCTGATGAATAAGGGTCACCAGGCCCTGACATCTGATGAATAAGGGGTCACCAGGCCCTGACATCTGATGAATAAGGGGTCACCAGGCCCTGACATCTGATGAATAAGGGGTCACCAGGCCCTGACATCTGATGAATAGAGGGTCACCAGGCCACGACATCTGATGAACAGGGGGTCACCAGGCCACGACATCTGATGAACAAGGGGTCACCAGGCCCTGACATCTGATGAATAAGGGGTCACCAGGCCCTGACATCTGATAAGCTAGAGGTCACCAGGCTCTGACATCTGATGAATAAGAGGTCACCAGGCCCTGACATCTGATGAACAAGGGGTCACCAGGCCCTGACATCTGATGAATAAGAGGTCACCAGGCCCTGACATCTGATGAGCTAGAGGTCACCAGGCCGCGACATCTGATGAACAAGGGGTCACCAGGCCCTGACATCTGATGAGCTAGAGGTCACCAGGCCCTGACATCTGATGAATAAGGGGTCACCAGGCCCTGACATCTGATGAATAAGGGGTCACTAAGCCATGACATCTGATGAACAGGGGGTCACCAGGCCACAACATCTCTTGAACAAGGGGTCACCAGGCCGCGACATCTGATGAACAAGCGGTCACCAGGCCGCTGCTGACTTTTGTCACTTTGCCATCTGAACCTGGTATGGCTAAGTTCACTTTTACTTTGCTTAATGATGTGCATGGCTACTATATCATTTTTCCTTTTACTCACAGATATTGGTCTTTCACATTTGTCTTTGTACGTGTATACATGTATATGTGTGTTTGCATGGGCGAGCATGCATGTATGGGAAGGTCAGAGGTCAGCCTCTGGTGTCCACTTGAAGAGTTCTTCACCTTACTTTGTGCAACAGGGATTCTTACTAGGCCTGGGTTTTCTGCTACTTCTAGGTGGGCGGCCATCTCTACCTGACCTCCAGTGTTGGGATGACAAGTGCCCACCACCACGCCTGGCTTTTTAAATGGGTGAAGAAGATCAAGCTCAGTCTCGTCTAGTTGGTGAGCTTCAGACTAATGAGAGATCCTGTCTTAGAAAGAGATGGGCAGCGACCACATATGCATGCCTGCAACTCACGTGCCTGAGGATGACACCAAGAGTCCTCTGGCCTCCACAAGCACGTCACACATTTGCACACACACCTGCAACTCACAAGTACCCACACCCAAACACTCACACACACTGCACACCCACACACGAGCAAAGAAGGAGTTTATTACATCTTTCCAACAAATAACGGAGCTGTGGCGCAATCCTAGTAGAATCAGCTATGAAGTGTTCTGGCAGGAGCATGTTTGCTGTATCTAATCATAAACACCACGACTGTGTTTGAACTTGAATTCGGTATTTTATAAACTGCTGCCTGTTGGCCCTGAAGTGATGGCAGGAGTATGCGTTGCTATAACAAGGCTGTCACGTTACTCTAAACCGAGCGCAGTGTTGACGCAAAGCGCAGCTGCCTCTGAAGACATGAGAGATGTGAGTGATGATGGCCAGGAGCACACAGTGTGCCCCAGACCACGCTCCGAAGCCACAACAGTTCCATCGAGCTTCTGAAGTCACAGAGGTTATGTATCAGGGGCTTCTCCACTGCAGCGGTGGGCGCATCGGTGGCCGTGACGGCAAAGCAGGGGTCTCTGCCATAGTGCCCAGATGTCATCTGATGTCGGTCTCAGCCCTCGGGTTGGTAGAAGCTGGGAGTCTGTCAAGAACCATCCCGCATGGTAGTGGCAAGGACGGCCAGCGAGCAGACGGCCCAGCATCATCAGTCTCCGACCTGCCGCGGTCCAGCATCCCAAGTTCAGTCAGCCCATCAGCCTTTGTCATCCATTCTTTATGTGTGAAGTAGGGTCGCTTTTGTCTGGAAATGTCAGTTCACTGCATCAAATGAACCACAGTACACAAAATAAAGATTTAGTCACTGGAAAATCATTGCCGCATCTCCCAACACACTCCCAAGGCATGCCCAGGTGGGGCAGAGCCTGGCCCCCGTGCACAGCCTGTGGGCAGGCGGTGGCCCTGATAACTGTCCCCACGGCTCACAGGAAAGAGCCCTAGATCCAGCTCCACGCCCTGCCAGGACGCCTAGGAGGGGCTGCTGGCCCATGGGTGCAGTGCCACCATGTGGCCTGCCGGGGACATGGGCAAGGGTGATGCCTGGGCTCAGGGTGGTCTGCAAGACTCTCAGGCACTGTAGTATGGCTATGTTATTTGTAATACTGTTTACATTCACGTATTCTCTGCAATGTCAATACATTCAGTACATGTATTTTATTAGGTTATTTCTGTACAGTAAATCAACTGCTTCTGGCTTTAGAGTCAAGCAAATCCAGTTTGTTCTACGCATATATACACTCACATGAGAAAATATCTTTGTCATGGTTTTCAGCAGCGTAAGGTGGGGCTTTTCCTGAGAGGAGAAGGAGGCTCTGCAGGCACCTTGTCAAGAGTACTGGTGTCATGTGACCTTTATTTTGACATGCTGGCCGGCCCTCATGTTAACAATACCCTGAATGGGGACAGGAGTGTCAGCTGGGGCTCAGGACATTGTGGGGTCCTGTGGCCACAGTGGAAGTGAAGGGTGCGCCCACTCTGGCCTGTGGCAGGGGGTTTGTGGGGGAGGTCGGATGTGAGGGCTGGAGGGGAGGAAGACCACACGTGTGGAGGCAAAGGCACTTGCACACGTGCAGAAGGCCACTGAAGGGGCGAGGTTTTCTTTGCCAGGCATTAACTTATTGGTTTATGGGTGGCAAAATCTGAGAGTTTAGATATAAAGCAGCAGATTTAAGGGAGCCTTTATTTTCAACCTCTGCACAGAAGAAACGCAATAATCATCTAGCAGAGGACCACGTGTGCAGCTGCCTCAATGCAGCATTGGACTGCGGGATGGGCAGGAAGGAGATGGTCCTCCTGTGCGCCCTGCCCCTCTGCGCCCTGCCCCTCTGCGCCCTGCCGCTGTGTCCTCTGTGCCCTGCCCCTCTGTGCCCTGCTGCTGTGTCCTCTGTGCCCTGCCCCTCTGCGCCCTGCCCCTGTGTCCTCTGCGCCCTGCCCTGTGTCCTCTGTGCCCTGCTGCTGTGTCGTCTGTGCCCTGCCCTGTGTCCTCTGCGCCCTGCCCCTGTGTCCTCTGCGCCCTGCCCCTGTGTCCTCTGCGCCCTGCCCTGTGTCCTCTGCGCCCTGCCCCTGTGTCCTCTGTCCTCTGCACCCTGCCCCTGTGTCCTCTGTGCCCTGCCCCTGTGTCCTCTGCGCCCTGCCCTGTGTCCTCTGCACCCTGCCCCTGTGCCCTGTGTCCTCTGCGCCCTGCCCTGTGTCCTCTGCGCCCTGCCCTGTGTCCTCTGCGCCCTGCCCTGTGTCCTCTGCGCCCTGCCCTGTGTGTTCCGGGTTCTCAGAGGCTGTGGACGAGGCTCCCTGAGTGCAGTAAGGCACACAGAGCATACCCCACCCCTGCATACGCATCATCTTATAAAGCAGGCAGCTGTCTTTGCAGGTTTAGCTCCAGTCCTGAGTTGTGCCCTCAGGATGATTATCTCAAGCAAAAATAAATGGTCGGGCATGAGTGACTGTTTCCATACAAGTGTGATTTAAAAAGCTGAATTATCTCTAGTCTTAATTTTTCAACATTTTGCAAAGAATCCGGTTTCTTCAGAGTGGCATCTCCTCACTGAGGACGTCAGAGTTGGCCCAGTCAGGTCTTTCACTGAGCCCTGTCTGCTTTCATTGGGTGATGTTTACATGCCTGGCTTGAACTTCTAAGAGTGTGAGCTCCTAGATCCTCAGGAGCTGGGACAAAATGCCTGAGAGAACAGTGTGGGAGGAGAGCTTCTTCCATTCGGTAGTGTTGTGGCTTTGGCCTGTAGTGTGCAAAGCATCCAGACATCACGGGTACCACAGACTGCTCACCTCCTGACAGACAGGAAGCAGAGAACGGGAAGCAGGTAGGGCAGACATGACCCCAAAGCACACCCTGAGACTTACTTCCTCCACCAAGCCCCTCTGTTCCACTAGACCAGTAGTCTGTTCAATTTCTGAGTGCATCAGTAGAGTAAACCATCCCTCGGCCAGAGCTGGAGCGACCCTCGAAGACACAGGGGACGACCTAATCCTCTCTGGACGTGCCCCGGAAGACGCAGGGGACGACCTAATCCTCTCTGGACGGCCCTGGAAGACACAGGGGACGACCTAATCCTCTCTGGACACGCCCTGGAAGGCACAGAGGACGACCTAATCCTCTCTGGACGGCCCTGGAAGACACAGGGGACGACCTAATCCTCTCTGGACGCGCCCCGGAAGACGCAGGGGACGACCTAATCCTCTCTGGACGCACCCTGGAAGACACACTGCCACTGGGCTCGCCTAGCCACACTCCGTCCAGTCTCAAAGTCAGGACCCTCCATCATAAGATGTGTGGCTGAAATGCCGTGTTCACGTGAAGGCCCAGCTCCTCTCCGTGGCCTCAACCCCACACAGCTGTCATCTCTTCCGAACAACTGCAGCTCAGTTGTTTCTGTTCCCAGAATCCCTGTGTCCGGGACCTCTCATGGCTACCGCAGCAAGGTGCTCCGCTCAACGAGTTTGATGACAACTAATGTCACACCGAGTGAGCGCAGGGACATGAAACAGGCTGCTCGTCTCCGTGTCGGCCTCGAGCCCCCCGGTCGAGCCCCGCCTGTTCCGAGAGGCACCAGCCCTTCCTGGGAGCCCAGAGGCCCCTGGGAGTCATTGGCGACGGGCCTGTGTCCTGCCGCGATGCTGACCAGCGCCTCCTTGCTCCTGTGCCTCTCCACAGCCCACCCCCAGTCAGCTCAGTGTCCTGGATTCCCCCACTCCCCACTCAGGGATAGCATGGCAGATGAAGATCGCCCCCGCATCTGGAGCACGGGTGTGGACCCGTGTCTCAGTCAGCCGGTCCCGGGCATCCCGCTCCCCAGAGAACCCGAGGCCCTCAGAGAAGCTGGGGGGGGGGTCTGTATCTGTAAGTGAGGAGCACGAGGAAGTGCTCGCATGAGAAACATACCTGTGTGTCTATAAAGTGGGGGAAGAGAAGCGCGTGACTTCCCACCTCCGGAGCCCCCGGGACTCACTGTGGTGCTCGTGTCTCCACTTTGTGTCCACAGACCAAGACTGGCCTGGCCTTGCTGTATGATGAAGGGTCGGACAATACCTATGACATCCGCCTGAAGCTGACTGAAGAGGCGCTGACCATTCAAAGACAGGACGTCGTCTGCGTCCGGGGAGCTCATCCCAGGGCCAACGTAAGTGCTGTTGCTTCCAGGGGTGTCCAGGTCAGTCCAGGCCCAGGAGCTGCTGGACTGACCTGCAGAAAGGTCAGGGAGGTTACGGCAGGAGCAGAGCTTCCTGTGAGTCAGCTTTCCCGATAGTGGCTGGGCTGTCAGGAAGCTAGACAGTATCTCAGAGATAATATGCCAGAGGCTCACGCGGTCCAGACATCCTTACAGGCCCCGGAACCTTCTCAGACCTAGTCCAGACACCCTCCAGGCCCCCAGAACCTTGTCTGACCTAGTCCAGACACCCTCACAGGCCCCCAGAACCTTCTCTGACCTAGTCCAGACACCCTCCAGGCCCCCAGAACCTTCTCTGACCTAGTCCAGACATCCTCCAGGCCCCCGGAACCTTCTCTGACCTAGTCCAGACACCCTCATAGGCCCCCAGAACCTTCTCTGACCTAGTCCAGACACCCTCACAGACCCCCGGAACCTTCTCTGACCTAGTCTAAACATCCCTTACAGGCCCCCCCAGAACCTTCTCTGACCCAGTCCAGACACCCTCACAGGCCCCCCCAGAACTTTGTCTGACCTAGTCTAGACATCCTCACAGGCCCCCCAAACCTTGTCTGACCCAGTCCAGACACCCTCACAGGCACCCCAGAAGTTTGTGTGCTGGGTGATTCTAGATTCCAACAAGCTGACCGCCAGTTTCACCATCACAGAAGCCAAAATGTAACCTTAGACTTAATACTGACTCCCAGCTCTGCCCATGGGGTGGGCAGAACACATGAGCACAGTGGGGTCTGTCTGTTCTCAGCAAGGCCCAATGCTTACTGGTCCTGGCTGGCTTTGTGGCACACTTCTTTCCAGAAGAGCAGCAAACAAACAGTTGTGACAGAACATGATTACCCGGGTTGGTGACAGGTATGCAACGCATTATGGCCCGAGGAGCGAGTGCCACCAGTTAGAGAAGGAGCCCTTGGCCCCGTGGGCCGCCACGTGGAGCCCCAGGTCAGTGTTAGTTACCCGGTGCCTGCTGCACAGATCCCACCAGGGAGTGGGCACGAGAACAGTCACCCCCCGGGTGATTCCAAAGAAAGAAATGGAAGGTCCAGCCGTCCCAAGGTTGATTGGGAAGACAATGAGGGCTGCATGTCCATGGTACTCAAGGCCTGCGTGTGACGAGATGAGATGTCTGCCAGTCATCACCTCGAGCTCCACATGCGTGTGGTGTGCACAGTGAGGGTGTGAAAGCCGTGTGGGGACTCGGTTCTGTTGGGATCCTGAGTCGCAGGTGCTGGTGCTACTGTGCAGGACTGTTCTGAGTTCCGCCCACAAACTTACCTTTCCTCCCTCACCCCGTCTCCATACACACGATAGCGCAGAGACCTTTGGGCCCAAGCTTCACTGACACCAGGGTTTAGAAGCCCTTGCTCGGCTTTCTGTGAGAGCTGCCCTGACCGCCAGCCACGCTCATGCTGGGCGAGGCCAACAAGGTGGCGGTGCCACTTCCGGGGTCTCTCGATCACACGTGCAGCTCAGGCTCTGTGTGCAGTAAGTCAGGCTTCGTGAGTAGCAGCCCGCTGGTGGCCTTTAACGTCGCTGTAAGGATGTTGAGGTTTCCTTGGCTCAGAGTTGGTCAGTCCCTCCTGGTAGGAAGAATGGTGGCTGAGCGCGCAGCGGAGACATCGCACACAGCTAACCAAGAGACAGAACTGAAGTGGGCCAGCAGTACCCCTCGAGGGCCTCCCCGGTGGCCCCGTCTGCCAGCCTGAACCTACATGCCCAAGGCCTCCCAAGACAGTCGGGGACCAAGGGTGCAGACACAGGCCTTCGGGACATGTCACCCTCCAGCCTCGGCAGCAACTAACACTCCTACTACTTTTCATATGCGGAGCTGCTTGCAGGGAAAGGTCCGCACCCTTCAGAGCACGGGCTGTGGCAGTGCACGCGCAGCAGATTGCCCTGCAAGGCCGCGTCTCCTGCATGAATCGTCTCCGTGCAGGAGTCTTGCATTCAACTTATTGATAACCATTTCAGAAGTCAGGAGTGGGTGGGGGCTTGTGTTTGGTTTCTTTCAACCTTTTGAAACCTGTCTCAGCTGGAGACAGATGTCATGCTGAACCACAAAAGGAAGCCAGAAAAGCTCAATTCATGGTAAAGAAACGGGTACATTTTAAATTCTGCCAGTTCAATGTCAGGTTCAGAAGCCGCAGTTTGTGTTTAGCCGGTTCCCACCACCCTTTGTTTTTGTGGCTCTCGTGGCCCTTAAGGAGTGGCGTTTTCAAGTTCAGAGCTTCTGTTTAGACTGAATTTTCCAAATTCTCCCTCTCTAAGCTGCTGATGGAGATTTGGGGGAAAGTGCTGGGAACTTAGAAGTAGACACGCCCTCTGCCCATCTGCGATCCTCGAAGTCGTGGCTGGATGGGGCTTCAGAGAATGTGTGCCCTCCACTCATGTTTGGGAAATCGGTTCCTGGAGAGGACATGATTTGCATTGGTGACCTCCAGGTCTCCACTGGGTAGTGCTGCCCTGGGGGCTGTGAGAACTTTAGGAAGTGGGGCCCGATGGGAGGCAGACCACTGGGGGACCCTTGAAAGTACCCGCAGCCCTGGTTCCAGTCGGTGTTTGTGGCTTCCTGTCTGTCTCACAGTGTGACCACCTCACCCCTCCAGTGCTGGGGGCAGCGGCTCTGCCCACATGCTTCCTACAGGACGCAAACTGCGCTGAAATAGATCCTTCCTTACGGCCCGCTGTGAGACGCTTCGTCACGTGGTGAGGACAGGGACCAGCAGCCGTTGGCTGACATCACACACCACTTCTAGGGCCAGCTCTAGTGAGCGGGAGCTAAGCTCCGTGCCGGAAGTAGTTTTGATGAACTAGTTCACAGCAAGGCAGCTTGACGGTCAGAATAATGCTCAGAAGACCATGGCAGGCCAAGCGGTGTGGTGTTCACAGCTCAGCCTCCTGTGCAGCAGGAGACGTGTGAGGAGTCACGCCGGAGGGACAGGTGGACTGTCTGAAAAGCAACATCCCTTCGAGAGGTCTAAATCAGGGTCCCCGTGGTCGTGCGCTGGGACGGAGAGAGAAGCGCAGTCAAGGGTCCTCACAGCTTTCTCGCCTGGAGCTGCCCTCGCTGTGTGTGAACCTGGGGCGTCCACACCCGCTGCGGCACGGGCGCCTCTAGCTGGGAATGGACTTCAGGCTTGAGTTTCCTCAGTGTACGGCTGGGAATGAAACAGCGAGGGCGGCTTGAGGGCTCTTTGGCCAGTCAATGTGAGGGCTGACCATGAGGGTTCTGAGGTTGAAAAGTCGACCCACAGATGGGTCCCTGCTGAGGAGTGATGGAAACTCTAGGAGGGGGTGTCGAAGGAGGAAGGGCAGGAAGGTCGCTGGCACCTCCTTTGAAGGTTCATCTTGCCCCTGGGATGGTTAGTTCATTGATGACCTGGATACAGCTTAACAGCATGAGCTGGAATCCCCGAGAGAGGGGTCTTTGGACACACCTGTGTGTGGTGGGGTATCTGCTTGCCGTCATTGACACGGTAGGACCCATCTTCGTTGTAGGTGGTGCCGTCCCGAGACGGGACCCAGAGCTGTATAGAGAGGAAGCACTGCTGACTGACGTCAGCCAGCGTAATCAGTGCACTGCTGTGTGCTCCTGGTGGTGCGGTGGGGCTCAGCCAGCTCTCCCCGGCTCCTGTGCTGGCCGAAGACACCACCCTTCCTCCCCAGAGTTGTTTCTGTCGGAGTATTTCATCACTGCAGAAGAAGACAGAACACCCCTCTGTCTCCGCTCCCTGGCTGCCAGCAACGAGCAGTTCTGACCCTGTGCCCTCTGTGTGGCACCCCTGCCTCCCCACGCACCCCAGAGAAGGGGCCCAGCAACCGCAAGGATGCAGCACTCGCCCCAGGCCCAAAGGACGGTCCGAGCCACCAGGAGGACAAAGGCCTCGGAGCTCTAAGCCAAAACCAACTTTCCACCTTGTCGGTGGTTTCACCTTGATATTTATCACTGTGGTGAGAAAATAACAGATGGAAACGGATGCCTGTTTTCTTTGAAAGAACATTTTCAAAGCAGGCCTTTGATAATCAGGGTAATTAAAACTGCATAGAAACAAAGACATTGACCCTGAGAAATTTTTGAAGCTGAAATGATCTGAGGCAGATATAAAACACATTTTAAAGCGTAGACTCTTCTGCGTTGTAAAAGTGTGAGCAAAGACCAGACGGGGAGTGTGAAAGTCAGGGGCTTCACCCCTAGAAATAGAATGAACAACTGTCAGCCCAGGGTCTCCCTGCGCCAGTCCCTCACTCCAAGGGAGCGGGCAGTGTAGACAGTCCAGGGAAGTGCTCAGTGTAGATGGACCGGGGGAGCAGGCAGTGTAGATGGACCAGGGGAGCGGGCAGTGTAGACAGATCAGGAGAGCGGGCAGTGTAGATGGACCAGGGGAGCGGGCAGTGTAGACGGTCCGGGGGAGCGGGCAGTGTAGATGGTCCGGGGGAGGGCAGTATAGACACTCCGGGGGAGTGAGCAGTGTAGACGTCCGGGGAGCGGGCAGTGTAGACATCCAGGGGAGCGGGCAGTGTAGACGTCCAGGAGAGCGGGCAGTGTACACAGTCCAGGGAAGTGCTCAGTGTAAATGGACCGGGGGAGCAGGCAGTGTAGACATCCAGGGGAGCAGGCAGTGTAGATGGACCAGGGGAGCAGGCAGTGTAGATGGTCCAGGGGAGCAGGCAGTGTAGACAGTCCAGGGAAGTGCTCAGTGTAGATGGACCGGGGGAGCAGGCAGTGTAGACATCCAGGGGAGCAGGCAGTGTAGACGGTCCAGGGGAGCAGGCAGTGTAGATGTCCAGGGGAGCGGGCAGTGTAGACACTCCGGGGGAGCGGGCAGTGTAGACGGTCCGGGGGAGTGGGCAGTGTAGACACTCCGGGGGAGCGGGCAGTGTAGACATCCAGGGGAGCAGGCAGTGTAGATGTCCAGGGGAGTGGGCAGTTTAGACACTCCAGGGGAGCGGGCAGTGTAGACGTCCGGGGAGCAGGCAGTGTAGACGTCCGGGGAGCGGGCAGTGTAGATGGTTCAGGGGAGCGGGCAGTGTAGACGTCTGGGGAGTGGGCAGTGTAGACGTCTGGGGAGCGGGCAGTGTAGACATCCAGGGGAGCGGGCAGTGTAGACATCCAGGGGAGCGGGCAGTGTAGACATCTGGGGAGCAGGCAGTGTAGACATCCAGGGAAGTGGGCAGTGTAGACGGTCCGGGGGAGCGGGCAGTGTAGACATCTGGGGAGCGGGCAGTGTAGACACTCCGGGGAGCGGGCAGTGTAGACATCCAGGGGAGCGGGCAGTGTACATCCAGGGGAGCGGGCAGTGTAGACGTCCGGGGAGCGGGCAGTGTAGACATCCAGGGGAGCGGGCAGTGTAGACATCCAGGGGAGCGGGCAGTGTAGACGTCCGGGGAGCGGGCAGTGTAGACGTCCAGGGGAGCGGGCAGTGTAGACATCCGGGGAGCGGGCAGTATAGACGTACGGGGAGTGGGCAGTGTAGACATCTGGGGAGCGGGCAGTGTAGACATCCAGGGGAGCGGGCAGTGTAGACGTCCGGGGAGCGGGCAGTGTAGACATCCGGGGGAGCGGGCAGTGTAGACACTCCAGGGGAGCGGGCAGTGTAGACGTCCGGGGAGCGGGCAGTGTAGACGTCCGGGGGAGCAGGCAGTGTAGACGTCCGGGGGAGCGGGCAGTGTAGACGTCGGGGGAGCGGGCAGTGTAGACATCCAGGGAAGCGGGCAGTGTAGACATCTGGGGAGCGGGCAGTGTAGACATCCAGGGGAGCGGGCAGTGTAGACTGTGAAGCTGGGCCGAGCACACTGCAGGGAGCAGAGGGCGGAGCTGGGGTGAGGATGGCTGAGACCCCACGCTGAGTGCGACCCTCCTGTCTCGGGCAGGGCATCTCTCAGGCAGGGCGGAGGTGAGCGCAGGACGAGTGGACGGTCACTTGTGGCTGATGGGAGACAGCAGCCCTTAGTTTGGGAGGCCAGACAGTCCCAAGGCAGCCAAGTAAGACCTGCCTTGGCCTAAGACTCAGTCATCTGGTTCAGGCTGGTGACCACAGACATCTGGACCGTCAGCTCGTTCTCTCATCCCCTGCAGACTTCGGAGTCTGATGTCTTATCTTCCTTGTCATTAATCCCGCAAAGCCCTGAGCTGCCATCAGACTTTACACTGAGGCCACGAGAGGTCATCTACCTTCAAGGCCGTTGCTGTTCAGCCCGGCCTGCCTGCTGCCACAGGTGGGGAGCTCCCGGGCACCGTCCCACGGAGACCCATCGTTCTGTCTTTGCTTCTTTTGTTCACTGTGTCTTCACCATGCACGGCGAGTCAGGGCTGAGCACGAGCACAAGCACATGCAGCAATGCATTGTGCCCCGCGTCGTGCCCTGGATGGTGCCCTGTGTGGTGCCCCATTGTCGACGTCTAGTGGGTCGGGGACCCTGGGTAATGGTGGCACAGAAATCAGAACACAGGGGATGCAGAGGAACAGCGAATGCAATTGCGACTGCATGCTGAGTTTATTTTTCCAGCTCTTAATATAGTAATCAGCAATAGCAACCAGCAATAGGAACCAGTAATAGTAACCAGCAATAGGAACCAGCAACAGAACAAGATTTTAAAACAGAAATCTCCTAAGAACCCTAAGTACACAAGTGAGATGCTGTCTCTATCATGAGCTATATTTGTGTATAGAAACAGCAAATACTTCCCTAAAGCACAGGGCACAATGTAGCCAGGCAATAGAACTTCCTTCATGTAATTAATCAATAAGCACAATGTACTTGTCCCAACGGCTACTTCCTTGTCTAAAGTCAATTCTCAAGAGACCAAGTACCGAGAATGTTGTTGATGCTGGAAGTTTTCTTTCAGCTGCACAGGGCTTTCCCAGGTGCACTCTCACACTTGTCTCCGAAGGACCCAGAGTCTGCACATCAGGCAAGTCCCGTGCTCCCACACCCCATGTGGTGTTCCCACATCGTGCTCCGCATGGTGCCCTGAGTTGTGGTGCCCCGTGTGGTGCCCCGCGTGGTGCCTTGCGTCATGCCCCACATCGTGGCAGCTGGCCATCACTGCTCGTCTGTACACGGCGCCAGCCTCTGTGGCCAGGGCAGAGTCCCAGGTGTTCCCAGGTGTCCCTGGACTTGATAATAAGCTGAGGATGCTCCTGAGGCAGCAACTCGTGTGAAGGACGTTTTAAAAGCTGTTCTAATCTGAGCTGAAACATTAAACTCTCTGGTAGTGAACGTCAGCGACGCTTCTGAGGAGCATCCGTTTTGACGACTTCTTTGCTCCTTCCTCATGACCAGGAATATGTTTGCTGCCAGGTTGTCCACCTACCTGCATTCCCGCTGCTTAGGCTTCACAAATCAGCAACAGAGGTGCCCTGGCTATGGTGGTTGGCTCTTTAGATTATTAATCTTAATTACATTTTGGGGTTTTTTCCAATTCATATTTTTTTATTTTACCTAGTTATACAAGCTCAATGAGTAGGTATCCTTATCCCCCTTCCTTTCCCCTAACCCTCCTCCCTTTCTTACTCTCTTCTGTCTCCCCATTCTTCCCTCACCCTCTTCTCCTTCCTCTTTCCCCCTACCCTCCCCGCCTCCTTTCTCTCGATGTTTCCACCTGCTCCCTCCCACCTTCCTGCCCATCAGCTTACAAGGGCCCCAAACTCCCTTTGAGTCATCTGCTCTAGTGGAGGATCAGGACCCTATGACATACCTGAGTTGTGCCCCGCGTGGTGCCCTGTGTAGTGCCCCGCGTGGTGCCCTGTGTAGTGCCCCATGTGTGCCCTGCATCATGCCTTGCGCCATGCCCCGCGTGGTGCCCTGTGTCGTGCCCCACATCGTGGCAGCTGACCATCCCTGGCCCCCTAAGGACCACCCACTACTATGGGAAATCCCCTATATCTGTCTAACCCCTTGCCTCTAAGGACCTACTGTCTGAAATCATGTCCCCTGAGATGAGACCTTGCTGGTCGGTGAGGGTCGGCTTGCCAGAGGGGTCGCCTGAAGGGCCAGCTCGGGGCTTGGCAGTGTGGCGGGCAACGTTGGCTGTGTCCTGCGTGACTACAGAGCTGCTCCGGAGCTGAGGGGAGCGCCGCGGGAACTTCTCAGTGCTATAATTCCATCATCTCACTGCTCCCCGCAACTGTCTAAAACTTGCAGATTCTCTAGGTGGATTTTAATTGAAAAAAAACTTGCTTTAAAAAATCAGTAAATATGCTTCCATGCGTGTTAGAGGTAAAGCCAATTCTCATTTGAATTATTTCTATTATACTTAAAGTAGCCTAGCACCGGAACCTATTTTTGAAAATCTGGTGTGTGAAATAAAATGGCACAGAAATTCTTTTGCTAAATCTCAGACTTTCCAAGTTATCCTTCCAGGCTTTCAATCATGTCTCACATTAATAGATTAATTGCATCTCTTCTCTCCATTTCTGGTCTTTCTCAGGTGCCTCTTCTTTTCCTCAAGTGATTCCAGACTTGCAGGGGATAGATAGCTCTTGTTGTATGCTTTGGTATGAGAGGCGAAGGGGGGGGGGGAGAGAGAGAGAGAGAAAAGAGGAAGGGCAAAGGGGGAAGGGGGAGATAGAGATGAGTCCAAAGGGAGAAGGGAAAGAGAAGAAAGGGAAGATGGAGGGAGGGAGAGAGGAGGAAAGAGGAAAAGGAGAAGAGGGAGAAAGAAAAGGGAGAGAAGAGAAGGAAGACAGATGGAGACTGGGAGGGAGAAGGGGGGAGAGAGGGGAAAGAGAGAAGACAAGGGAGCAGGAGACGGTGTGTGCAGAGGGGAGAGAGGAGACAGTGTGTAAAGAGGGGAGACAGGAGACGGTGTGTAAAGAGGGGAGAGAGGAGACGGTGTGTGCAGAGGGGAGAGAGGAGACGGTGTGTGCAGAGGGGAGAGAGGAGACGGTGTGTGCAGAGGGGAGAGAGGAGACGGTGTGTGCAGAGGGGAACAGGAGACGGTGTGTGCAGAGGGGAGACAGGCCTGCCATTGAGGGCGCCACTCTGTAGTCTCTCCTCTCAAACCTCCCCCCCCAGCCCCCGTTCTCCCAGCGCCCCGCAGGCTCCAGCAGGCAGCTTCAGGTGGACACAGGTCTGAGGTTCCAGCAGTGGCTTCAGGTGGACACAGGTCTGAGGTTCCAGCAGTGGCTTCAGGTGGACACAGGTCTGAGCCTCCAGCAGGCGGCTTCAGGTGGACACAGGTCTGAGGTTCCAGCAGCGGCTTCAGGTGGACACAGGTCTGAGCCTCCAGCAGGCGGCTTCAGGTGGACACAGGTCTGAGGTTCCAGCAGTGGCTTCAGGTGAACACAGGTCTGTCCATATCAGCGAAAGCCCCACTTTCCAAGCACAGAAATTCAGTTTTACAGATAATTACATGGCTGGTTCAAATTTGCAAAAAAAGAACATTTTGCTTACTGCAAAGAGCAAATACTTAGATAAATATCATTCGGCTCAAGTGAAATAAGAGACAACAGGCCCTTCGAATTCCGTTAAACAAACGTCAGGGAAGCTCACAGGCAGCATGTGTTCTGACCTAGCAGCTGACAGTCCAGATGCCGGGTGTGAGCTAACCCACAGCACTGCAGGCGATCGAGTGCTGCGTATCTCCTTTGAAAATCCACGGATCCAGGCGGTCTCAGCTTAGCTTCCTGGATCTGAAAGTTAACAGTTCATAGAATACCAAATTCAAAGTGTCTATTTGGTTACCTAAGAAGAAACCAACTGGTTTATTCTCAAAATATGTATTCTCTGACAGTTTTTTGGTCTTCTTCAAGGGTCATATTCTCACCATAACAGCTGAAATAGACAAATGCTGTTGTGTGTGGTCTGAACTTCCACGTGGAAGGCATGAGCCATGTGAGGTGGGGATTCAGGCTTCTGGGTTCTTCTGCTCTAGAAAGCGCTAAGAAGCAGGACTCCAGCAATCCCCTGGGCTGAGGACGCGCCCAACTGGGCCGAGGACACGCCCACACTGGGCCGAGGACACGCCCACACTGGGCCGAGGACACGCCCACACTGGGCTGAGGACACGCCCACACTGGGCCGAGGACACGCCCACACCACCCTTGTGTGTCCCGGAGCCACTTTGTGCCTGTAGAATTTGAACAGTTTTGTTGGAAAATGTGGAAATCATTTAATATTTGGGGGCGATTTTATGCTTGAAAGCTACTGAGTAGAACATAGGGATCATTTCGAAAATAGAATACTGAAAGAGTCATGAACACTTTGGGCCCAGCGTGTGATGAAGGGAACAAGATGTTGGCAAACGTGAATGTGAAGATGATAGATTGGTTTGCTTGACAGAGGGGAGCTGTGTTGGCAGCTTGAGTTTAGGATGAGAAAAGGGAAAAGCAGAATAGCTATGATTGTTGCAGAAATTAACGTCATTAAGGAAAAGCCCAGTGCTTTGTATGGGAAGACAGGAGAGATGAGTACCAGCTCCCCCGTGGAGATGTCGTCTCCCCCGTGGGAGACTCTCCCCCGTGGAGATGTCGTCTCCCCCGTGGAGATGTCGTGTTGTAAAAGCGCGGACTCATTTGGTGGAAGGAATACTAAGCTGAAGTCATTGCTGATTTTCTGTGACCGCTGCCTAGTTTCCAGGGCCGGCACATAAAAGTTAAAGCAGGGCTGTTTCAGGGGACCAGGCCATATTTCCACTTTGTTGCGGGGCTCCACAACTTTGTTCAGGTGGTATTAGTTTTGATACAAGATTGAGGGATTCATGGAAAACAACTGCGGTTTGGCACCATGTGGCAGGTTTGAAATTTCTTCACAGGAAGATGAAGTTAATAGTTGTGGTAGAGAAATCAGAATGTTGGAGATGCCAGAATCATAGGACATATGCCAAGGAAAACTGCAAGTGCGGATTGGGGAACCCAGAGAAAAGGTGCTTTTACTGTGAGCAGAAAGTGATAGAATTGCCCCGTGTTTTGATGGCTGGCTGCCTACATGACAAGCTCTGAACTGCCAGATGTGATACTTACATTGCCAGACTTTAGTCTTCATTTTTATTTGGTATTTCCTTGCTGTGTCCTGATGCATTTATTTTAAAATAGTAATGCTCATTCTGTTTTGCGCTATTATATATTAGAAGTATTTAACTTTTGATTTTACAGGAGCTTATAGTTAAGAGATTTTGAACATTTTAAAAAAAGATTTTGGACTTCTTAAAATGTTGGACCTGAGCTATTAATGACTTAAATCATACAATAAATGTAACATTTTACATCATACAATAAACGTAACATTTATAGAGACAAGATTATGGTTTAAAAGTAATGTGCTTACATATCAGGTTGACAAGGGGTGGAATGTGCTAGTTATATGTGTCCACTAGACAAGAGAAGGTTGGGGCTTTGGCCACATCTGTGAGGAGCTGGTAGTCAAGACAAGCCCCAAAGCAAGCATGTGGAGGACTCTTGTAATTGCTGAGGGAGGACCCAGCCCATGGTGGGCAGGACGGAGAAGATAGATCTAAGTGCACTTCAGCACGTGCCTGAAGGCAGCTCAGCAAGTTAGAGAGTGTGCCCGTTTCCCAGCAACTCCTGTGATTGTAGTGCAGCCAGGTCCCTCAGTTAATGATGTGTGTATGAAGTCTATTGTTAAACCGGACCGTGAACTGTAACCAGAATTGTAATCTACAAAACCGCCCCACATATTCCCCTAAGTTTCTGGCATATGTATCAGCAACATAAAAGAAACCTTAGCTGCAATGGAGCCTGGTGTTACCAGTAACTTTGTCCCCCTGAGCAAACCACGGGTTAACGGTAGCACTGGCACTGCAGAGTCAAGGCAACATCACATGGGAATTTATGGGAAGAGTTGCTTACATTTACATGGGAAGTTATGTGAAGAATTGCTATGTTTACATGGGAAGTTATATATATATTTTGGCTTACTTTGTGACGATGTGTTTTAATCAAAACTTATTTTTTTTCCTAACATTTTTTAAAGCACAGAACTGTTACACTTCGCAGAGAGCCTGTGGGTGGCCTGGGCTTGAGCATCAAGGTACGGCCCTGTTCTCTTACTGTGTCCACTGCCTGGTCCCAAAGACTTGCCAAGTTGCTAACTCTTCCTCCTGTGCTGTGCCTTCCAGGGAGGAGCGGAGCACGGCGTCCCTGTCGTCATATCCAAAATATTCAAAGACCAAGCAGGTAAGAGTGGACCGGGACATTGCATTTCTGTGTCTGTGTGTTGTTTCGAGGACGTGTGTTGTCCCTGCTCTTTCTGCTGCTGCGAACTTGCCAGCGCATAGGACAGGTGCTAGGGTCCTATCTGAGGTGTCCAGCTTCCCCCAGAGGAACTGATGACCAGGGACTGAATGCTGAGTTCCGTAGAATGAAGGAGAAGTTTCTTAAGGAGAATTAAGCGTAGGTAGAAACCTGAGGGTGTTCGCCAGAAGAAAAATCTCAGATGAAGGCAACAAGCCCCTGTAGATCCTGACCTGCTCGAACACACCGGGAGGTGAACATGTCTCTGCTTGGGATGAGCCTGCTGTCAGAGCACTGTCTGTCACCTCGGTCCACCAGCTGCCTGTAGCGGAACCCCCGCGTGAGAGGGCACGTGGCAGAGAGGAGAGGAAAGGGAGGGGCTTCGTACTGGTCAGATGGTTCTCCTCAGATGCAGGGAGTTTCCTGGCTATGACGTCACTGTTTCTGCTCTCCGCCACCCAGGACCCTCAGCTTTCCATGGTGGCTTGTGGTACTGCCCAGCCCCCTGCTATCAACCTAGACCCTCCCTTTGCCAGGAAGCTGTGTCCTTGCAGGCCACTGTGCCGGTGAACATGGTGAGCCCCCTGCAGGCCGCTGCAGCCCCCTGCAGCCCCTCAGGCCGCGTGCCGGTGAACATGGTCAGCCCCCTGCAGCCCCCTGCAGCCCTGCAGCCGCTGTGCCGGTGAACATGGTGAGCCCCCTGCAGCCCCCTGCAGCCCCCTGCAGCCGCTGTGCCAGTGAACATGGTGAGCCCCTTGCAGGCCGCTGCAGCCCCCTGCAGCCCCCTGCAGCCCCCTGCAGTCCCCTGCAGCCCCCTGCAGTCCCCTGCAGCCCCCTGCAGCCCCCTGCAGCTGCTGTGCCGGTGAACATGGTCAGCCTCGTGCAAATTTCTGTACTGGAGATTAAAATTTGTCTTTGAGCCTCAACTGAAAAATGAAAACGGTCAGGACACCTTGAGGTGGCGTCACCCAATGAGCACCTCAAACTGAGATGCAAAGTGGGGGACAGTGGGGGTGGGGAGAATCAGCTGCTGTGCACTCCTTGGTTCTGTTGGCCCCTCTTGGACACTCGGGGCTTAGGTGAGGAGTGGAGAATAAGCTCATGCAGTTTCTCAAAACTCTCTTACCAGTTCTTGAGATTGCACTAGAGCCTAAGTCCTACTTTCGTGCAGAGCACACTGGCGCCACAACCACACAGTGCGCTGTGGCCGGGATCATCTGCGATGCGTGGCCTGGCGAAGGCCACTTCAGTGAGGATGGTAGAGGTCGTCAGGAAAGCCCATGTCCCTGTGTCACCCCGTGACAGAGGTCACAGGAAGTGAGTTGTGTCACAAGGGAGGTTCAGACGCAAGAGGCAGGGATGCCGTGACATCTTAGATGCAGTTGACAGATTCCTCTGGGCATTGGCTGTTTGTAACCATCTGCTTCACCGGGTGTTAGGAGTCAGTGCAGGAACGCATTGCTCTCCTCTTGGTCAAGGTTGCAGAGCCTCCTATGGCAGCTGGGATTATGTCTAATCAGGATTGAGGTCCATGAATGCAGCTGTCTAGGCCTCCGCAGCAGGAGCATACAGCCAAGAAAAGGAGGGTGTAACATAACTCGCCAAGTTCTAAAGTGTTTCAAAGTAAGCATTGTGGTTAAATGGAACTACAAGATCCGTGTTACATATCACATGTAACTATGAAGCTGGCATACGGGTCCATGTGTTGTGTATCTATGGTGAAACGGAATGAGATGGAAAAGAATCCGTTTTCACTCTTGTGAGCCTCGCTTGTTTCTTCAGCACCCTGGCAGCCATCTGCTCAGCCGATTACTAATTGAAGGACGACTCTGCTCACATGCACCTCAACAGCCTTCGTGGACATTCTCAGTTGGTTCACATTAGTTAACTTTTTATTTGTGGATGAAAAAACAAACCCAAGGAGTAAGAGTACCCAGCAGATCAAACTCAGTGGAGAATTCTTTAAAAAAATTTTTATTTACTAATATTTAGTGGGGGGGGCACTGTGTGTCCTAGGGGCAACAAAGGGTGACTTCGGAAATCATCCTACATTGCTTCTATCTTCTTTTCGCTCCACTCTGGGATTTCCCAGGCTGCGCCCACTAGCGCCGGAAGTGCAGACTGCTGCATTTTCAGCTGGTGTTTTTACATGGGACCTGGGATCCAACCTTCGCCTGCGGGGCAGTCTTAACAATCTGCTTTGTCCCCGCCGTGTTGGGGGTTACATGTGCACACAGCCAGGCTGACTTTTCTAAAGGGGTGCTGCAGACGGAACTCAGGTCCTCATGATTGTGCAGCAGGAATTCTTACCTGGTGAGTCATCCCCACAACTCCAAGTAAATATGCTTATGCCCAAGAAAAGTCTGTCTGTTCATTCTATCAATTCACTTACAGACATTAAAACCCCATGTAGGAGAAGTCAGCTTGTTTGTACAGAAGGTCAGTTTCAGGCAGCTGTAACGTAACGACCATGAACGTGAATCTCGAAGGTTAAAGGTCACAGCAGCAGTCAGGGTGATGCAGTGCTCTCCCCTGGTACCATTCAGGTTTTGGCCAAGTCACATAGTCACACAGCTTCCATTGCTTACAAACTCAGGTTGGTCTATGCGCCAAAGATTGCTCTGTTTAAATAATGGACTTGAACCCTAGAGATCTTACACTCTTGAAGCTATGTTCATGAGAATTGATTGGGGGCCCACTACACATGTGACCACACCGTGACCCACACAGTGACCACAGCTTCTGTATTGAATGCTCATCACTCCACCACCTCAAATCTCCTCGCATACATGGGTCCAACTCAAATTCTGATTCCTCCTGCCCTCACTTCCTTTCCTCGTCACCCCCATAGTTCTTATTGACAGCTACTGTGTAGACTGCTGCCTCAGACTCTTGGTGACCAGAGGAACAGGGTAAGGTCTGAGTCGAGGCATGCAAGATTCCTGTGCTTTAAGATCCTGCGTCTACACTTCTCGTGTCATGCGTCATGGACATTTCTACCTGGCATGGCTGCCTGTCCGGCTGCACAGCCCACTGGCTCCTCCCAGCTCCTAGGCAGCCCCATGCTGCAGGCCCACTGGCTTCCTCCCAGCTCCCAGGCAGCCCGCGCTGCACAGCCCACTGGCTCTCCAGCTCCCCAGGCAGCCCCACACTGCACCGCCCCACTGGCTCCTCCAGCTCCCAGGCAGCCCCCTGCACACCCACTGGCTCCTCCAGCCTCTGAGCTTCAGGACGCCCCTTGATCAGTGACCCGTCCCTGGGTCTTCACTGGGCTGTAGCTCCACAGTTCTTCCTTGCTCACTGACAAAGGCCCTCCCATTCTCCTCAGGCACTTTGAAGGTCCCTCCTCCTCACTGCTGTCACCAGTGACCATGTGCTGACAGTCCCCACGCTGCAGATGTGACGGGTGTGCATTCCATTCCCTGAGTCCAGGTGACCATGGGGCATCCTTGTCCCACCCACGGCTGGGGCTAAGCTGTGCCTCATTCCATCTTCACGTCTCCTGGAGGATCCTTCACCTGGGGGTCAGATGGTGCCCATGCCAGACAAAGGAAAGGCAAGTTGTCTGGCTTTCTAGACCCTCTTGTCAGATGTCTGTCCCCAAATGTCTTGCCTTTGTCATCCAAGACTTAGTGCCGTAGAAACTAGGGGAGGCTGTTGGATTGACATATAGTGTGCAGTAGGTTTTGGTGCTGTCAACTCTTGGCATTGATTTTCTCCTTTTGATGTTACTAAATTTTGGTTCACTTTTGTTATTTATCTTCTCTTTGCTTTCCTCAAGATAAAGCAACTTATTTTTATGAGAATTAAATTTTATTTTTAGCTGATAAAACAGTATAATTTTACCATATGATTCATGTTTCAAATGGCTGCAAAACTAAATGGTAACTTATCACTGATTGCTTCTGTCTCTAAAAGGCCTTGTGTCTCGAATCCGTACCATGCACTTATGAGGGATCCCTTACCCGTTTCCTGCAGCTGCTATAAGATATTCACTACTGTGGTGGAGTACATAGATTGTTTAAAGAAATTATCTTTGATTTACATGTTTATCCAAAATATTAGTGAGTTGTTGTGTGCATGCGTGTGTGTGATATGCATGTTGTGCAGGCAGGCGCACTCCACTTACATGCACGGCGTCAGCGAAGGGCATGTCGAGTGTCAGTCTGCCCCAATTCCCTGAGACAGGGGCCTCTCTCCGAACCTGAAGCTCGGTCTTCTGGCTGGCAAGGGGGGCAGCCAGGAAGCCTGGGCTTTTCACATCCCTGCTCTCCAGCGGTGGGCTCACAGGTGAGTGTGGCCTACCCCACTTCATTTCATGTGGGGGCCAAGATCTGAACTCAGGTCCACTCCTACCTACTGAGTCATCTTTCCAGCCCTATCCAAACATTTTTATCAACATAAATTCATGGAATTTTCAAATCAGTGGTAAGATCTACCTTACAAATCTGTCTTTAGTTTTTTTATTAGAAGATTTCTTTGTAGTGAGCATCTATGTGAAATATGAGGACTTTTTTACATATGAAGCATTTTAATGAACTTATGAAGCTAAAAATTGAGGTTATACATATAACTAACAGTGCTGCAACAGTTTAATTTCCTTACAAGAAAATGAAGCAATCAAATTTGATATGAATTTGTCAGTCAAATGTAGGAGCGTCCACATCTATGAGCTCTTAACAAGTTCATTCCTGGGTGGATGCTTGTTTTCTCCGGAAGGATTAAGAAGTGCACAACTTGTTTTTTTCCCAGCGTGCTTTCTTCCTTTGGGAAGTCACACTTTTGCAGAACTCGAACACTGCGGTGATTTATGTTTAATCTGGGTGCCACAATGAGGTGTGTTTCCCTTGATCCTGAGCCCAACGTACATCCCAGAGACTAGGATGCGGAGGCTGCCAGCCCACCTGTGGGTCTCTCAGCATGCCTGGCACGCATGAAAGGCTATAAATAGCCTGAAGGAGGAAAGGGATGAATGCCGAGCTGCGCTTGCAAAGTGGCTCTTCATTTAGGCGCAAATTGCTGCAAACCCTCCATCTGGCCATGTGATTCGGTGCTGTGCAGATTCAAGTTGGCGAGAGGGACAATGGCGCTGATGAGCCAGGGCGTGGATGAGAGAACGCCCACCGCCCGCCGCCCACCGCCCGCCGCCCACCGCCCGCCGCCCGCCGCCCGCCCACCAGCGGGGAACGCGGGCTCTTGCCTGCCGGCTTGAGTTTGGGTGCAGTACAGAATGGGACCTGCAAGGGATGCTATGGGGGAGAGATGTGGTCCCAGGCTGCATCCTGACTCCACCTCAGCCCCCCCCCCCTCAGTCTCTGTCCCACCTCCTGCAGCTTCGGCACTGTGCACAAGGTGGCTTTGGGGTGTCCTGCTCCCCTCTTCCTTCGGCTTATTTCTCAGTGAGCTTTAGTGGCATCTCCCAGGGTTCCCAGCACTGTCTGCACATGCTGTGGCACCGCGCTGCACCGCCGGGCTCCTTCTGCCCTCGTGCCAAGCCATTCATTTCTCTGTAGTGAACCAGAGTGCCTTTGACTGCTGGCATATGCAGCCACAAAATCGCTTTTCTCGCATCTCTGCAGGCTACGCAGCACTAACATGCAGGCGTGAGCCAGCTTGTCCGAACTCGAGCAGTGCAGCAATGCAGAGGAGGTGTGGGGCAGCACCCAGCCGATGTGCTTTAGCCCTGGGATGACCCTTCAGTACTCCAGGTAAGACAAACGCCTCTGAGTTTAGGAGGCCAATCCGAAGTGCCATCCTAGTGGTGGCGCAACAGTTCATGCTTCATGCCGACATGGGAGCCTGGGGCAGCACAATTAGCGGCATCTCTCTAGCTTTCCTGCAAAGTTCCATATCTTGTGAGCACACTCGGACAAAGGAGGTTACAGAAAAGAACTAGAAATGATACGAAGAAACAGAGCAAACACCATAAAATGTGAAAACTTACCACTTCTTCATGGCTTGCATGTGCTACGTTAATGCCATTAACCTGACAGAGCAAACGAGGATTTTGAGAACAAGGACTGATTGAAATAAGTCTAAAATAAAAAATGCAACAGAGGTAAAGATCAGAGTTTAAAATACTGACCTGTAGCCACAGCATCTCCTCCGACAACATTCCCGTCTGGTCAGCTGCAAGTTGCAAAAACAGCGGATATTAGGAAGGGACAGCTCTTTATTGCAGCCTTCAAGCAGCACAAGGCTTGTGGAGCAGAAACAGTGCTGGGCACAGGCGTGTTTGCGTGTGTCTTGTAAATGTGTTGTGGAGCAGTGCATGTCTATGTCTGTGCATACCAGTGCTGGTATGCTTGGGGAAACATGGGATGAAGGTGTGTGGGGTGTGTCCATGTATATACATGTGTATGTGTGTATGTATTTGTATGTGTGGGGAGGTATAGTGTATGTGTGCACACTTGTGCATGCATATGCACACACACACACACACACACACACACACACACACAACCCCAATGTAGTTACCAGTGAATGCTTGTAAGTAGGAGTGGATTGTGCTACATGTTGATGTAAAATGAAGTGCATGCCTATGCGTATGAGTCTGTGCTGTGCGTGCACATGAGTTTGTTGTGTGCACCATGAGTGGCTGTGGGTGTGGGAAAATATAGAGAGCTGCACGTGGCCTCTAGAGAGAACGGACGGACAACCTCAGCCGTGCAGAGCTACACTCCAGCCACAGCCGTGTTGTGATGGAACATAAATGTCACTACCCCAATGAAGGGCTTGATAACGTACAAATCTGACTCATAATGTTCATTAAGTCAACACAGACAATAAACAGGGAATTGCAGCAGTCAACGAGCACTCCTTCCCTCCCCACACAGCACACAGACCGCTGCTGCTGGAGAGAGCTTGCCAGAGCCGCAAGGAAAGGCTTCCGTGAGGCGTAGGGTCATCTGAAGCTGCTCCCACTTAACACGCTCTCATGGGAATGTGGAAGAAAAGAAATTTTTACAGAAATTGTGACAAATAATGAGGTCATGACTAACAGCCTGGTGGGCAGCAGTTTTCAGAGTTCTAAAAACAAAAGTCTAAAACGGGTGGCTAGAGACTGAAAACATCTCCACTCTCAAGGTCCCTGTGAGAAGGCCAGATGCCAAACCACCCAGACCCAGATACTAGACCCCCCAGACCCTCCCCCCAAAGTTGGTTCCAGGAATCTTCCCCCTTCAAGGTCTTAGAGAAATTTTTTCAGTACGTGCAGATGCCGCCTAAGCCCCTTGCCTCCTCCCCACACAAGAACTCCGGGAAATGCTCCCCTCCCAAGGTCTAGTACGTGCAGCTCTGCCAAACACCGCCAAAGCCTTTGTATATTATTGTAATAACTATGATGGCCAATAATTCTGTTAAACATTACGTTACCTCCTGCGAGGAGGGTATAAAAGGTGTATGCCTCTTGGCTCGGGGTTGTCTCCCCCGTGTATGGGCGACCCAGTGCGATGGAATAAAATCCTCTTGCTTTCGCAGCGAACCCGTGTCCGTGAGTATTCTGCGGGGTCGGTGATCCTGGCATAGGGCCATCAGGTCTTCAGGAACACAAAGAGTCCTCCAACCAGAAGAAAAACAAATCTGCCAATGCAAGCACTTTTCCTCTGCATTGATGGAGGAACTTAAACAATTTGCTTTAATTTTTCAGGTCTTGGAATAAACACTGGAAACAATCTCTTTTCACATTGGAGTGCTCTTTAAGTCACATGTAACTTAATGCAAATGTCAATAAATTGTCACTATTGTTTCTAGTTCTCAGCAGGATTAAAGCCAGTTAAAAATAAAATGCAGCTCTATACTCCTGTATATTCTATAATAAATAACTCAAATAAACTTTAAAGCCAGTTAAAAATAAAATGCAGCTCTATACTCCTGTATATCCTATAATAAATAACTCAAATAAACTCATTACACTGAGAACCCTATAGATAAGCTGCTTCCATCCATCCTTGCAGTAACCTGGTTGCTGGGACTCACTGCAGATTTCACGATTTCCCCTTCCCTCTGTCCCTGTTGTCCCCATTGGGCATCCCTCTGTTTCCCTGTGTTCCTGGGTCTCTCTCTCTGTCTCTCTGTCTCTCTCTCTCTCTCTCTCTCCTTCCTTCCTTCCTTTACAGCGTTCCTATCCAGTTGCAAAAAGCTACCATACGCAATGCAAACAACATATTTCAGGTTATTCCCGTCTTCGGGCTGTGCTGCAGCCTCTGTCTAGAACACAATGAGACGGCCCTGTGTTTGGGGGTGTCCACAAGACATGACCTGATGCCAGGAGAGACACTTGGGGCCATGGCAAGAGGCTGATGCTTCCCCATGTCCTTCCCTGTTCCCCCGTTAGACTCTGCCCACAGCTGCACCCTTTTCTAGGCCATTCCCACACCTGCACCTGTGCTGTGCTCTGCAAGCCATGTTAGGTGCAGAGCCCAAGAGAGCCGGGTGACAGGAGGCACAGGCTTTGATGAGCTGTTGCGTGAAACCAGTGCACACAAGTAGCATGTCATCGCTTCCCAAGTAATGAAATTAAAATGTCAGCAGCCACCTGGGTAAATAGCGAAGCACTTGCATCAAATTTCTTCAGTTTTTGAGATCAAATTAAAAGCTCATTAAAACCCCTAGAGAAAGTGTACAAGTCCTCATTCAGACAGCACCCAGAGAGGGAGAAGGTGGGAGCAACACAAGTGCCTTCCACTTTTTCTCACCGCGGGTGCCTGCTGGCTGAGGCTGCCTCCTCCCTTTCTTCTCGCCTTGCTATGAGCAGCACTTCCAGGGACCCGGGGTACCACTAATGGGTCACCACACAAGTTCAAATGTCAAACCCAGCCTCTTTCCCAAGGCTACTGTCCTAAACTTGGACAAATTAACTTGAGTCCAAAACAAAGCTTGTTTGCTACCCAAAACAGAAAAGACAAGCTCGATGTTTAAAAAAAAAATCATCAATTAGACAGACTCCACATTCCCGCTGAGCAAGGAGCCCTTCTCGGTGTCCATTCATGAGCAAGCTCTTCCAGACCCTGCTAAACGAGACCAAAGGACGTCGCAGGCTCCAGGCATCCCGACGGAAGACTGTAGCTGCCTCCCCGGGCGACTTCAGTGTTCACGTCAATTATAAACTTCAAGAGGGACTTCCTCACAGCACGAGAAGGAAGGCAGAGTGTGGTGTCCCCAGGGAATAAAGCCAGGTGCCGGGAGAGTGCTGGCAGAACTGCAGCCTCTGAGGAGGCACGCGCCTCCCAACGGATGCAGGGGGACCTTGGGGACCCTCTGCACATGCGAACAGGGCTTCAGAGACTTCCACATGAAAAGAGGACAGTCGGGTTATTTAATCCAACAGCACTTAAATGTGCTTGCTGAGAGGTGCTAATGAGGAGAGAAGCGATAGTTGTGGCGTTGGCAGTCGTCAAGGACACCCGAGCAAGGCCGCAGGAGACGACCGATGCAGGAGACCCAGGCCAGAGGGGAGCAGATAAGACGGGAAGCGGGTCGGCGTCTTCAGACTTTGGCAGACGTGTAGTCTGGCATGGGAGGTTTGTCCCTCTCTCGGGAATCTTTTGGATGATGTGGCCAGTTCCCTGGGCTCCTGGCATTGGAGTAAGCGTTCCTGCCGACTGGACTAAGAACGGTCGCCCACAATCGTGGGTCAAAATGAAGCCCCTTGTTCCTGTTTTTACAGAAGAACGACACCGATGTGAGCTTCTGTGTCTGCTGCTTGCTGCCCCTGGGCTGCAGTCTGTGACACTGCCCTCAGCACCACAGACAGCGCCCACTGTAGGGCAGGGCAGAGGACTCAAGGGGATGGGAGGAAGGAAAGAAGGAAAGAGAGGACGGTGGGAAGGAGGAGGAAAGGAGGAAAGGGAGGGACCATAAGAACTCAAGAAAGAAGGAATGGTGGGAGGAAGGGAGGGAGAATGGGAGGGATGGAGAGGAAGGAGGGAGAGAGGAAGAGATGGAGGAAGAAAGGGGGAAAGAGAAGGAAAGAAGGATAAGAGAAAGGAGGGAGGAAAGAGGAAGGAAGGAGGGAGGGAGAGAGGGAAGGAGGGAGGGATGAAAGAAGGAAGGGAAAGAGGGAGGGAGGGGAGAGGGAGGAAGGAGGGAGGGGAAGGAGGGAGGGAGGAGGAGAGGAAGGGAGGGAGGGAGGAAGGAAGAAAGGAAGGAGGAAGGAGAGGAGGAGGAAGGAGGAAGGAGGAAGGAAGGAAGGAAGAAGGAGGAGGAAGGGGGAGGAAGAAGGGAGGGGAGGAGGGGGAGGAGGGAGGAAGAAGGAAGGAAGAGAAGGAAGGAGGAAGAAGGAGGAAGGAAGGAGGAGGAAGGAAGGAGGACGGGAGGAAGGAGGAGGGAAGGAAGGAGGAAGGAGGGAAGGAGGAGGAGGGGAGGAGAGAGGAGGGAGGAGGCGAGAGGGAGGGGGAAAAGGAGGAAGGAGGAAGGAAGGAGGAAGGAGGAAGGAAGGAGGAAGGAAGGAGGGAGGAGGGAGTTAGGACGGAGGAAGGAGGAGGGAGGGAGTTAGGAGGAGGAAGAAGGAGGAAGGAAGGAAGGAGGGAGAGGAGGGAGGAGGAGAGGAGGGAGGGAGGAAGGAGGAAGGAAGGAGGAAGGAAGGAGGAAGAAAGGAGGAAGGGAGGTAGGAAGGAAGGAAGGAGGGAGAGAGGAGGGAGGAGGGAGAGAGGAGGGAGGGAGGGAGGGAGGAGGGAGGGAGGAGTAGGAAGGAATAAGGAAGGAAGGAAGGAGGGAGGAAGGAAGGAGGAGAGAGAAGGGAGGGAGAGAGGAGGGAGGAGGAGGAGGAAGAAGGAGGAGAGAGGAGGGAGGGAGAGAGGAGGGAGGAGGAGGAGGAAGAAGGAGGGAGGAGGAAGAGGAAGAAGGAGGGAGGAGGAGGAGGAAGGAGGGAGGAGGAGGAGGAAGAAGGAGGAGGAGGGAGAGGGAGGGAGGAAGGGCTGCAAATGTCACAATGCTTTGTCTATGATCGTTTTTACTGAATAAACAAATCAGTTACAGAAATGTATAAAACTTAATTGAAACAGACAAGGAATTAAAAAATCCCTGAAGCTTATCATCAAAGTTTAACATTCTAACATTTTTATTAATGAAATATGACAGATGTCTCATCTGTCTAATAAAAACATAGATCTCCCTCGCAACGTAGAGACGCTCACGAGACACCAGAGTTCAGACCGTCGTCTGCTCCGAGGAGATTCTCAAGTCTCGATCTGGACCCGGCCTGGTCTCTCCAGTAACAGACCGTGAGGCCCTGGCCGGCTGCGTCCAGGGTGAGGCTGGGGGCGTCCTCGCCGACCCCTGCCCTGGGCTCACAGTCTGCTCTGCGCCCCACGCTGTCAGTGGATCTGCAGTGGGTCTTGCTCAGCATGGAGCTCAGTCCCACGGCTGAGCAACGTGATGAAGGACAGGAGGTGTGAGGGAGCCAGCCTCCGTCCTCCCCCCACGACTGTGACCCCCTTCAGCCTGGTCATCAGCCTCATCCTCATCCACACGGGTCCTTCAGGCATCTCTGTTCCAGCAATTGAGAAAAATTCTTCCTTTTCCATTCTTCCTTCCCGCACCTTCCTCTGAGCCTCACCCGTGCCCACCCCAGAGAGCTCCAGAAAGTGTTCACTGAGTGACCTGAGGAATTCACGGTCAAGTGTGTGAACTCACTCTGCTCTCATCTTGGCTCGTCCCTCAATCAAGCTGGCGTGTGTATGTACGTGGTGGGGGACAGCACAGGGGACTGCTGGCTCCCAAGGTCACAGCCCATGACCTATCCAGACCTTTCTTTTGGGGATGAAGCCATGCCCGCCTGTCAGGAAAGCCATCGCGAGCACACTTGGGATGCAGGCAGACTCTGGATAAGTAGACACTTCTAGTTCTGAGGACTGATTCTTTCCCTGACCTTCCTCTCCAAGTCCTCTTATGTCTGAAGATTCTGGCTTGATTGATGATGTATGTCTCACGTGTCCGCACCTTTGCCAGCTGGTGGCAGGGGCTTTTGCACTGGTCACACCACATGCACCGTTAGAAAGCCAGAGCATCGACAGTGGTGAACTTTTTCTCTCCATTCCATGCAGGCCAGGTCCTGCCCACAATCAGGATGGGTCTCCCCACATCAATTAGAAATCATAATATTCCTTCCCAGGCATTTCGGAGGCTGACTTTCATCTAGATAATGTCTCAGCGGTGCTCGGGCTTTGGGGTTAAGTGCCAAGCTGGCTAGTGCTGACCAAACGCAAGCTTCAACCCCAGCCTGATGCTCATCAGCTTCGACCCTAACCCGACGCCCGAATGTCCTTACAAGATATTTTACACAAGGCATTTCAAGCTTTGACACAGATACGGGTTCAGTGGTGATGTGAGGGAAAACTGCAGCAGAGGGTCTAGATACGAAGAAGACTGCTTGGCAGGGCAGGGTGAGGGGGTCACAGGATCACAGACAGGAGGAGGGTCATGGGGCCACAGGGCCATGGAGTCCCAGGGCAGGGTAAGAGGGTCACAGGGTCACAGGCAGGGGAAGGGTGAGAGGGCCACGGTTGACTTGGTCATAGGGTCTCTGCTCTGGAGTTGCAGCAGCAGTGGGTGGCAGGTGTGAACAGACCTGAAAGGAAGCTCCACTTTGATCCCCAGACTCCCTGGGCTGCGCTTACCCGTGGCCTCCACCACCGAACCACCCTGGAGGTCTGGGTGCCACTGTGCACAGCGTGGGCCGCAACCTGCTGGTCCTCTCCTCTGACCACACCTACCTGCCGTGGAACAGACACGGAAGGCTCCCCCAGCCTCAGGGCGCCGCGCTGCAACCTTGCGTTTTCCTCCTGTTGACTATGTATCTCCCACCCACGGGTTTTCTCCTAAATAGAGTGTAAAATCCTCCACTGGGGCTGGAGAGATGGCTTGGGGTTAGGGGTAG